>CANTUR010000239.1:6615000-7862575 GCA_947683625.1 Mallotus nudiflorus
GGAATTTTTATACTTTATGTCAAAATTAAATAATTAGGCTAATTTTGAAGATTTTGGTTAAATAGGTTATGAAATTTGATAAATGAGGTTATTAGTGAATAATATGAATTTTAGGACTCAAATTATAATTTTTGAGATTTTTATACTATTTTTATAAATACATTTGAGTTTATGCCAAAAATTTGATTTTTAGTTAAATAATACTTTTGGGAAAAATATTGTTGATTGATTAAATTTTTTTTTATAATATTGGAAGGAATTGTCTTGAGAAAAATAAGTTTTAAATGATTAGATAATTTTAAGGAAAATTTTTGTATATATATAACACATTATGTAATTCATATATATACTAGGGGTAAAAATGTAATTTTACACTAAATATGATAAATATATATATTTTTTAATTAGTTTTATTAGTATTTACAGGGTTTAGATAAATTTTATAAATTAATTGATATAATTTCTTAAGTAGTGTAAAATTTTAAATGTCCAATTTTCAATATATATATATATATATATATATATATATATATATATATATATATATATATATATATACATATATTCATATAATATATTACAAAGGTTTTCATTTGGATAATAATTATAATTATACTATTAGTAATGGAAAACAAATTTAATTGTTTAATTTTGAATAATTGAGATTTTACACAATTTTATTTATTTTAGTATGTGTGTAAATGGAGAAATAAATATTATTAAATTTTGATATTTGCTTGAGTTGTGATCTCGGTCGGGGCAAATTGTAGTTTTGGGAGCCCGACTCGAGTGTGAATGGTTGTGTATTTTGGAAGTGCATTTTCTATGCAGGTCTGGCTCTACCTTTGGTAGAGAGATGTCCGTTTTACAGAGGAGACTCTGTCGAAATTTCGATAGATTCTCTCATAAAACATGATATCCGTAAAAATTCCTACCGTTAGTTAGGTTAAATCCTGTCTGTCGAGTCTCGTCTGGTTTTCATCGAGTCAGTCTGGAATTTTATTATTTTATTGATTCCTGATTTCGATTCCTTAATCATGTTTTAAAAAGTCGATTCATTATTTTTCTTTTAGAGCATATCGGAGCAGAAGTTGTGAGACCGAGGCAGACGCGTGGTCGTCAGCCTTCACATTCATCCTGTAAGTCGATAAAATGATCTGTGCGTGTGTTTATTTAAAGAATGCATGCGCTCGTATTTCTATTATATTGATTATATGATTTATTCAATTTAATGCTATCATTTACGATTTAAATGCAATTTATTTATTTAAAATCGATTTGAGAAATTTTGGTAGAACGAACTACCTGGTGGGCCTCACTAGGACTATGTGCACATGGTAGAGATTGAGAGATGGATCCGAAAATTGTATGATTGATGAATGTTAAACTGGGACGGGTGCCTCAGTAGAAGCCTTTGCTCTCGGGGACCGCCAGTGATTAGAAAGTCAATAATGGATTGGGATGGGTGCCTCGGTTGATGCCTTAGCTCTCGGGGACCGCCAGAGCCATATATTTGGACTAAGTGAATGACTACAGCTTGGTGCCTCGGTTGATGCCCTTGCTCTCGGGGACCGGTAGTCTAGTTGGAATAAGTGGGCCCGGTTGGTCATTTAGATTTTGGGTTTAGGGTTCTACCGAGATTTTTCAAAAGCTATACTTATATATTATAAATTATTTTCACTATAAACATATATAGTTTTCAAAAAAGGTTTTCAAACCGTACAGCTCTTTTATTGACTTACTCAGTGAGGTCTGATTCCCCTCAATTTATTTTTTTTAGGAGCTTGGGAGTTCGACCTCAGACTACCTCCACGCCGGGTTTCTTCTTCACCGGCTATTTTATGTAGGTCATTGTAAGTTGTACTGTGTATAAATCTAGGTTGCTATAGTAGTATATGTATAAAAGATTTGTATGGTTTAAACATAATTATGTAACCTATTTGTGTAAACCACGCTTATGTATAAGATTAAATTTGATTTATAATATGAGATGTTGAAACACATTATTATTTAAGCGGTTGAAATTGTGTATTCTGAGAAAAATCAGTTTAATAATGTGTTCTGTTTTTAAGTAAAGTTTAATATATGAATGGTTTTATTTTCTTTTTCCTTTAGGCTTACTACGGGTTTCGAGGGCCTTATGCTTACCCATTCCCTAGTGCCGGTCACGTGCCCTCAGGTTCGGATCGTGACAGTTTGTAACTTTTTTCAAAAAATTTTGTTAGGTCTATTTGTTTACAATTAAATCGTACTATAAGTTGCAAAAAAAAATCCGTTAGCTTTATCAGTTTACAACTAAGTCCTAAAAAAACTTATTTTTAAAATCAAATTTTATAACTTTCAAAAAACTTTCCATTATTCTTATCTATCAATTAAAATAATTTGGCATTAGTCAACCTTAAAATTAATTTTTTTTACATTCCATTCCTAAAATTACAAAAAATATTTTTTTTACTTATATTAATGATAAGCATATAATTTATCAATATTATATTTTAAAAATAAAAATAACAAAACATAATAGTTTTATCTTAAATTCATTATAAAAATAAAATTTCACTTGTTTGATTTTTCTAATATTTGTTGTAAAATATCTGAATTTAAGAATACACTATTTTTATTAAAAAAAAATTCTTATTCAAATTTAATTGAATTTAACAATCATTTAAAATGTTAGACAAGCTATAATATTGATAAAATTAATTGAATTTATGCAAATATAAAAAATATCTATTCATTCATTACATGTTTTTTAAAATTATATATTTAAAAAATAATTTTAACTAACATAATTAATTTTATCTATCCTTGTGATATCCAACTAATAGTTTAAATTATTATTTTGTGTCTAGAAAAGCCACCAATTATCATAACCATGCTAAACTTGCATTCGTTGGGAGGTAAAATAGATTTTTAAAAATTAAATACTTTTATTGCATGAAGTTTTGACATACTAATAATGTATGTTATTATAAAAAAACTTCATCTTAACCTTCTACCTATTGACTATTTTGAGAGTCATAAACCTAGACAAAATAAGGTTTGGGTTCAAAAGGTTTCTTGATGATGTTTGCTATTTTGTGCTAATTTTTTATAAACTAATAAAATCAATTTATGTAGTTTGTCAATAAATGTAATTTGACTCGTTGCATAATCAAAATGCTTTTCAAAATGGCATAGTTTGACATGTTATTTTCACATTGTTTTTCAATATTTTGCTTTTGGTATCTTTTATTTGGCATAAATTTTCACTTAGTATGCCTTATTCTCTAAAAATACTCTATGGAATCATGATTGCTATTGCCAGTTTTTTAATATATGCTTGGCATATGCTTTACTTTTTGTGATTTATTTTTTATTGAATTTTCTATTGGGTGTCAATTAATATCATTTCCTTCTCAATTGATATTCTCATTGTTCATTTAATTTCATGCATTTAATTTCACTTGCTTTGCACTTAGTACCTTTTCCTTTTGATTTTCTCCCTTTTCACTTTGACAAAGAGGAGAGAATTTTGACATTTTGAGTGACAATTATAATGCTTAAACTATAAATGGAATGCCAAAAGGGGAAGAAACTAAATAGTTATTATGATTAAATGATATTTAACATGTTTTACTTAGCATATATTGAAGGGGAAAATATTAAAAACTCCTTAATATATAATGGAGGGGGAGTATTATAAAACAAATGCACACATATTGTAATATTCCGAGTTTTTAATTATTTTTATACTGCATCGGGATATGCAATGTTAATAATTTTTGTATATATTTATGATATTTTATGAGTTTGTTGTTTGTTTAAAGCTAATTTTAATTATTTTATATTATTTTGAGTACTTTACGTACAAAATTTTCGGGAATTGTATTTCGGATAAATTGACAAATAAATAATTTAATATTAATTATTTTGACTAGTTTTACGAATTTGCATAAACTCATATATTATTTTTAAGTGCTAAATAAAATGTATATATGTGTATTTATTTAAATTAATTATAGCTTAATTAATTTCCTTAATTTTATTATTTAATTTTTGTATTAATTAATTAATTTTAAGTGTATAAATTATTAAATATAATAAAATATTTATGTGGTAAGTATTATTTGTGTGTGGGAATATATGTATTACTATAATATAAGGTGGACATATATATATATACACATATACATTATTTTATAACAAAAATCAAAAGTTTGCTTTATTTACGATTTTACCCCTCCCCTCTTCTTCTTCCTCCCAACACTTTTTCTTCCATTTTTGGCCATTTTCAGCTGGTTTCTTTGTTGTCACTATGCCTCTCATCCTTCCTCCTCCCATGCTAGCCATTTTCGACGCCTGAAGCATCCATTTCCAGTGTGTTTTGGTCGAATTTTTCAAGGAGGCTGAAAATTGAAGTCAATTCCGATTAAGTCATTTTCGGCCACCAAATTCGACGCCACCAATCTCTATCTTCTCCTTGAGCTCTGGTGAGTGTGATTCCAAGCTTTGTTTCACTTGATTTGGTCTAGAATTGCTTAGGTTTCAATTTCTTCATTTCAGCCATTTAGGGTTTCAAATTTTTTTAGCTTCAATTGATTGATTCATGAAAACTTCCTTCACAAAAATTTTTCTTGGAAGCTCAATATAAATTCTGTAATTTTTTTAGAATTTTTTAAATTTATTTTAATTTTTGTGAATTTTTTATTATTTTATTAATATTTTCTAATTTTTGAAAATAAATTAATTAAATTATGAAATTGTGTTTTATGGTGATTATAGGTGTTTAAATGAATTATATAAATTTATTTGTAATTTTTGTGAATTTTTATATATTTATTTGGAATTTATTAAGTTTATGTAATTTTGAAAAATAGGGTTAATTATGTGTTTAATTGAAATTAATTGGTTAATTAAGTATATTTATTGATATTATTGAGTTATATTTTGAGAAAATTAATTTTTAGTAATTATATTATTTTTGGCGAATTTTTGGATTTATTTTAGTAAATTTATATATATAGGGGTATTTTGGTAATTTTACACTAAATTGGTTAAAAATGTAATTAAATCGGTTTTAATAGTTATTTAGGGTATAAAAATGATTTCTACAAATTATTTAGTATTTTTAACTAATTAAAACTATTTTTCGTAAATTATTTTCAAATTATATGTATATTATACTATTTTTCTAAATAAATGAGTTTTTATCAGTTTTTAATGTGTTTTAGGGTTAATTATGTAATTTGGACTTATAAAATGTATTTTTATTATTAAATGGTATTTTTGGTATTTTATAAATATTCCGTGAATTGTGGACCTCGGTCGATGAATTGTAGTTGGAGTCCGACCGAGGGATTGTGATTGTGAATTTTGTGTTTATTCTTGAAGTGTATTTCTTTGTAAGACTGACTCTACTCTTTGAGTAGAGAGATGTCCATTTTACATGGGAGGTTCTGCCGGATTTTCGGTAAAATTCTCGTATAACATAATGTCCGATCAAATCCCTATTCTAATTTTGTGTCTAAAATTCTAAATCGAGTCTTTAGAATTTCCGTTAAATTTATTCTAATTCATGTTGTCATTTGTTTGTTTAGTTGCGCCGAGACCGAAGCCTAATGGATCAGGCCCGCCAAGTTTGTCTCATGGAGTGCTAACATGTGAGTTATTATATTGTATATATATGCATTGCATATAGGATGCATGACTTAAGATTTTATATTTTCATTATATGTTTAAACAGTAATTTAATTATAATATGATTTGGTATATTTTCGATTTATTTTTAGTATATCTTGATATATAAATGTTTGTATATTTTATATATATATTTAATATATCACTGGTATATTTAGAGTTTATTTTTTATATATGTATGTTAGACATTTAGGTTTATGTTTGTTTTAATTTAATATCTATACATGATTTAAATGTACATCGAACCATAATTATTTTATTAAATGATTAGTATAATTTAGGTTTATTCTTAAATAATTGCATGCTATATTATAAACCTACACTTAAATTATTTTTAAGTTTATTTTTTTTTTGTATATTTTTTTTATATATTTCCAAATAAATACATATTTTATTATTAAATTAAACCTAACACATTAGTGGTATATTTAGGGTTTATTTTTGATATATGCATGCTAGATAATTAGGTTTATTTTTTGTATATTTGTGAATATATGTTAAACCTAAACATATATTTAAATGAACATTTATACATAAATGTTTTATTAAATGATTTGTGTACTTAGGGCATATCTTTTGTATATTTAAGCATATTTTTAAGAAAATGCATGTTATATTATTGATACTCATTTAAATTATTTTTAACCATATTACTGATTTATCTTTAGTTTATTTCATATTTTATTTGACATATATATACCCGAAATATACTGGCTATATTTTAAGTATATTTTTGGTATATATATATGGTTGATTTTATTATTATGAATATTGTTCTACATTAATTATTTTTCGAATGAATGATTTATTCTAAGTGAAGGATATCAATAGAACGTGCTTCCTAGTGGGCAATACTAGGGCCGTGTACGTACCGGTGTGAAAGAATAGGGTTGAGTGAGAGTTAATTTTGGGTGATTATAATTGATTTAATTGATTTGACTAAGATTAATGGTATGTTAGATAGTGTGATTGCGGGGCCAATCACACTGACAGTCAGACTGCTGGAGCTCGGTTAACTTAGTGTCTCAGGGCCAGTCTACTGTCTATAAGTGGATTGAATGATCTATTGGGTTGATTGAGATGTGAGGTGATAGATAGTGTGATTGCTGGAGCTCGGTTGACCAAGTGTCTCGGGGATAATCACACTGACAACCAGAATGCTGGAGCTCGGTCGACTTAGTGTCTCGGGGCCAGTCTACTGTCCAGTTTGGAATAAGTGTTCTATTTGGAATCAAGTGAGCCTGTATGGCTAAAGTGATGATGGGGTTGATTGGGGATTGCTATTATTAGGGTTCTATGGATCCTTCATGAATTAAAATAAACATTTTCTACATTTAGTATATTTATAAAGGTAGAGTTTGGCATTCGTGTGAAATGTGTATATATACATATATATATAAGAATACCTTATTGTTATGGTTTAGTTTGCATGTATATATAGTATAATAATTCACTCAGTGAGGTTTGACCCTCCTCAATATTTTTTTTCAGGAGATCCCATATCGTCAGACCTTAGTTGTAGAGTTCCTCACTGGTGTTCTTCAGTCCCAGCCATTTTATGCAAACGTATATTTTGAATTCTAATTTGTATTCTAGAAACTGCAGTAATAGTGTTATTGTATTGGAAGAGTATTATACTGTTTTGATATTGTATACTCTAAAAAATGGTATTTGAAACTATACGACTATGTATTCATTAATGAAAGGATTTGGAGTATTCATTTTATATATTGATTTGAAAAATTTTAATTCTGTCGTACTTTTTAATTATTTATTTCATGATTTTATTTTTTTGAAGTCTTGCTACGGGTTCCGGATTCGAAAGAATTTCCGTTCCCTAGCGCCGGTCATGACTCCTAGTTTGGGTCGTGACACATATGCACTTTGCAATTTTTAATTATTATTCAAAAATTAGTTGTCAAACTAAAAAAAAAAAGGAGATTGTTGACCCTTTTGCATGATCAAGGATCGACCTTAGTTTTAACTTTAACAATAAATTTTTATTACTAATATGTGTATCTTAGTATATATCTTAATTAGGACCAAAGTCATGCTTAATGGATGGCCAAAACATGAAGATAAGGATGCTCATGAGTGGCATCACGAATGCTTAAGAGGAAAGTTATCCTCATAATCTCCATTATGACCATAAGGAAATTTATCACAATTGTGATCACCTCTTCATGATCCTAAAGCTCCAAAAACTTAAAGAATAATTAAGGCAGTCATCCTCATGATTCAGGTCACAATCGTGAGCATGTTCATGGCCTTCACTCTACAGCTCTCGATAGTTAGTTTGTGCAAGCAATTATTACATTTTTATTCCCCACGATCATGACATGCATCCTCACAATCGTAAGCGTGCAAATCCTGCAAAAAGTGAAAGAAATATTAAATGAAGATGAAAAAGTGTTGGGATGAATTTTTAGATCTTTAACAGTCAGTTTTGCACTCTCCACTATAAATAAAAACTCAAGACTTCATTTAAAGTATTAGAGGGTTGGTAAAGGAAATTTATTATGAAAATTCATTGAACCAAAATTAGTTTTTTTTTTCATATTTCTTTTTCTATATTCATTTTTTGTAAACAAAATCTTATTAAGTCTGCATTTACCCTTATTGTGAGAGTTGAGTATGTGTTTAGTTGATAGGATTCTTTCATCTACTCTTTATTGGGGTTTAAAAGTAGGTAGTTTAGATTAGTGTTATGCCTTGTAAAAATACATTAATTGGAATAGGTTGTGCATTAGCCTTGAAAACAATTGTGGAAAGGTTTAAGTGTAAACCTTAAAAACACTTGAGTATAGGTTGAAGTGTGAGTCTAGAAAACATTTAGTAAAAAATCTTGAGTGAGCCCAAAAAACTCATTGTTCTAAAGTTGGTGTTGAGCCATAAAACACCTTATTGTAATCAATCTTGAGAATGAGATTGGTGTGAGTGCTTTGAAAATTCTAACTTAGGGATAAGTTAGATTGAGACATAGCACTACTAAAAACAGGCTAAATAAGGATGGATTTTAGTGATGGATATTAGACACCGAACAAATGTAAAGTAATTAGTGATAGATTCAACGATGGTTATATAAAACTATCGCAAATTTTTTACTGGTGTTTAGCGCCACTGTGTCAATACCAATTAATGATGAATTACCTATTATAACCCAAATTTTTGATAAATTATAAAATTAATTTCTGGGATTTTTAGTATTAATAATCATTTTATTTATTTGTGATATTATGATTATTGGGTGAAATTAAATTCTAGTGTTAGTATTTGCTTTATTATTTCATATCATTATTATTAATTTGAAATTAAAGTTTAATTTTGTTGTTAATAATTATTTAGTTGAGTAATTTTATTAAATTAATTGTTAAATATATATGTATATATTTTATGGTGTGAAATTATTAAGAAAGATATTTTAATATTTAATATTATTTCATTTTTTCCTTTTGTAATTTTTAATAATAATAATAATAAGGACAGAACTTTTTTTTTTGCCTTTCCTTTTTTTTTCTTCTTCTCCTTTCGCACAAGGAGCCCTGCACCCGACAGCACAACACCATCTCCACCGCCTCTCCTCGCCATACCGCCACCACCACCTACTCTTCCTTTCCCCTCCTTCCACCGTCGACCATTGCTCTTTTCTTTCTTTTCTTCCTCCTCAATGTTGACAGCTTTAGGAGATCATCAGTGTTGCCTCTGGCAACGCCAGGGGTCGAGATTAGTCTCGATCGAAAGCTTGTTTCACAGGCTTCAAATTCCTTAAGGTGATTTCCCTAAACAACTTCGAATTCAACTCCAATTTTGATGATTTAATTCTAGGGTTTTGAGATTCATTTGTTGATTTTGAGTTTAATTAGTTTGATTCATGTTAAATTGACCTTGGATTAGTTAAATTGAAGTTATAAGCTTTCCAAAAATATATTTAGATTCGATTTTGTAGATAGTTGCCATTTGGACACTATTCCGAGCTTGGTTACTTTCACAGGTACTATTTCCGGCTCAAAAATATGTTTTATTTTTAATAAATTTTACTAATTATTTTAAGCATATTTCATGAAGAAAGTTTGTTAAAATTGTGTACCAAATTTTTGTTATAAATTTTTTAATGTTTATGTAAAAATTGGATTTTGAAAAAATTAGTATAAATTAGTAATTTTTATATTTTAATTGAAATTATTGTTAATTATTACATTTTGGATAATTTTTTGAGTAATAAATAGTATTAAAATAATTTTTATGAATTATTTAATATTTTTAGCTAATTAATAATAATTTATGGGAATATATTCGAATAATAGTTTTATCTATTATTTTTAAGATTAAATGAATTTTTAGTTATTTTTATTATATACTTGGCCAATTTAAATAATTATTTGTAATTTATACTATTTGATTTCGAATATTTGAAAAAAGGATTTTATTAATATTATTTAATTATATTTGGGATTTTGTTATTTGTTTTGAAAATAAATATTTTTTATGCTTTTATTATCTAAATTAATTGAATTGTGGTATTTTATGATTTTTATGAGTTTTGATAAATTATTAGTATTTATTATTATTTTGGATTATGTTGGTTTTCAGTTAGGCATTGGAATGTAGTTCGGGGGTTTAACCCAAGAAGTCGAATTTTTTGATTATTTGAAGTGTATTTACATGTAGGATCGACTCTACTTTTAATAGAGAGACATCCATTTTATAGAGGAAACTACTGAATTTTCAGTAAAATTCTCGTAAAACGTGACATTTGGTCGATCTTAAATTTTGAGTTTTTGTTTTGAAATTGTAGAAGTATAAAATTAGAAACTCTATTATAATATATTATTATTATTATTATTTTTCCTTAACTGCTCCGCGAGCTAAGTCCATCAGACAAGCCAGGGTAGAGGAGCACACTTGAACTGTGAGTTATTATTATATGTATGCATTGCATATATAATATGTTATCATCATCCATATTTTGAATAATTATTAATTTTATTATTAATTATGTTATATCGCATTAAATGTTCTTTGTTATTATTATTAAGCATATATGTTTTCATATAGAAAATGCGATTACTAATTGTTATTGATGGATGCTGCATATTTTAATATAAATTTGATTATTCTATTTATGATAAATATTTTGGAGGATTGTCATAGAACACGCCACTTAGTGAGTTACACGAGAGATGTTACGCAACAGTACGTTAGATGATAGATTATGAAATTAATTGATTTATCAATATGGATATTGTGATTATTATGAATTGTGGATAATGAGGGGTATGATTGTGGATCTTTGGTTGATCTGTAGTGTACTCGGGGCTAGTCATATCGGTAGTGAGACTATGAATTTTCAGTTGACCCGAGGCTAGTCTACCACCAAAAGTTGGATAAAAGAAATATTTTAGAGTTATGGAAAACTTGTTGGCTAGAGTAATACAGTTATCGAGGCTGCGAAAAATTGTAGAGTTATGCCTCGATCCTCTGTCCAAATCCTTTTGCATTAAATTGTTTTCATAGCAATATGATTTTGAGCATCTATATGAAATACATGTATAAATTAAATAAATATAAGTATACAATTATTATACTAATGCTTAAATGTTTATGTCCTTAGGTTGCATGTATATATGTAATAATAATTCACTCAATGGGGTCTGATTCTCCTCAAATATTTTTTTCAGAATCTTTTACTTTAGATCTCCATATTATATATTTTCGCTGGACTCTTTTCTTCCTGATGGACTTATGTAAATATTGAACTATTACTTTTCTTGTATTTTAGAAAATGTTGCAGTAGTAATGCTTCTTGTTGTAGTATTTGATATTATATTAAACAGTGATTATGTATTTGAAGAGTTGTATCAATATATTTTATTATGTTATGATATGAGGATTTCTTTTATATTATTTAAAGTTTTTAATTCTGAGGTATTTTTGTGGTATGTTTTGAATGTGTTTTTATTTTAAGACTTGCTATAGGTTTCGGATTTGTGTAAATTTGTATTCCCTAGCCCCAATTATGACTTCTGAGTTTTGATCGTGACATTACCATCATTAATTAATGATAGACTGATATCTATCAGTAATTAGTGATGAATAATTCGATCTATCGCAAATTAGTTTTTAGCAGGAGACCTAAAATTTAGCAATAAATATGTATAACGCTGAATTTTAGGGTTAAAATTTAACCCCTTTTCCTCTTTGTGAATTTTTGACACCGAGATTAAAAAAAATTTTGTTCTTAAACACTCCCACTACCAACGTTGACTTTTGGCTACCTCTAACCACCAGCGTTGACCACTGCAACACCATTACCGGATAGCCTCGTTCTCCATCACAACACCGGCAAGAACTAGTACCATCGCCTCATAGTCCCCCTCACTTATTCTTCCTCCTTAGCTCCATCGCACCACTGGCCAAATTTCTCGGCATCTAACATAAGCGGCTTTGATACACTTGTTGAGAAAATTTTCAAATTGAATAGAACCCTAGAATCAATTCTCATGTTAAATCAATAAAAATCATGACATAATAGTAGAAGCTTACTTGAATCCATAGATCAATCACCTTAGAAAAGTATGATTGGTCTTCTAGGTCAATTGTTTTATTAAGAAAATGCCTTTAAATTTTTTCTCTATGTTTCTCTCTAATGATGAGATTTAAAAAAAAAAATAGAATGATAATGATATGTATTACATAGAGACCATGACCACATATATAGATAACTTTCCTATTATCCTTTGGAATTTTTATTTTAGTCCATCATTAAAATAGAAATTCTTTATTAGTCTCCACACATTAAAGGTTTCGCACCTTTTAGATATTTTAAAGTGCAAAATTACCTCAAACCTAAATTATCACTTTTAAGCTAGCTTATCTTATATGACAATTTACAATACATAATATTTGCATATAAACCCAATGTTAGATTAAGGATTCCACATTAAAAGTTAGGCATTTTTGGTCCATATTCCAACATCAGAATGATGGGGATTCATATAAGGAATGAAAATTTTAACAAAATATTTGGTTTATAAGAGAACTAGAGTTAAAATCAATATTATTTATATATGAAAATATATGAAACAATTATTTTTATTAATTTATATGTTTTATTTCATTGCTTAAAAAATATTCTATCTTATAAATTTTAATAATATATAATAATATTTAAATATTTGATCAATTTATAATTAGTTTGACTTAATTTCTATATGAGTTGAGAATTCATTTTTTACGTCATAAGAAGAATAGATGACTCCCATAAATGAGGGAATCTATTTTCATTTTCATACCAAACACTATAAATTGAAATCACTTATTTTGATTCCAATTTTCATTTTTATTTTTTTATAAAAAAAAATTCCTTAATATTTTAAAAACTATTTTGGTGAGATATCATTAAAGATGAATTTTACAATCTAATGTGTGAGAGAGAAATTTATCCCTTCTTTTTAAGAGTAAAAATTTTTGCCACTTAAACTTAGTATATATTATAAAATGGTCTTAAAATTCAATACAATGATCATAATTAATTTTTACTTTGAAATTAACTTTGAATAAATCATGGAATTAACAGTTTTACAATTTTTGTTTATTGTTTAACTCACTGCATTCGAAAAAGAAAAACCAACATATAGCACAAAGGAGACAGAATATTATGTGTCATTTTGATCCCATATCTGACATCACCATGGTCCTCCTCCACTATTAATGATTCCTTCTGGCTCCTTTTTTTTTTTCAAGCAAACTCCATCTGGCTAAAAAAAATTTTGGTTCTTTGTCTTTTTTTTTCTTTTTAACCAACAATGAAATCATTTATTACTACTTAATAGTGAGGGTTTTTTTTTTTTTTTGACTCATATTATGGTGCTGTTAGCCAGGTAGAAGTTTATTTCGTGCATATTCAATAGTGAGTTATACGTGGTCATGAGTTGTTTAACCGATAAAATGTGTAAATATCTTGTTGAAAAAAAATAGAATTTAAATTTTCAATTTTTTTTTTAGTGTTAAATATTAATCATTTCTATTACTTGTTAAAAAATAGCTAGTCAAATTTATTACTCCTAATTTTATTTCATGGCAATCTCGTTTAAGTTTCTTGTTTGATATTATTTGGCTAAAATACTTTTTATATTTTTCTTCATAATTAATCAGTCACAATTTGATCAATATCGTTGTAATTTTAAAAGTTTTTCATAATTAATTAGGCAAAATTCAATCAACATCCTTATATTTTTAAAAGTGTTGGAAAGTTTTTTTTTTTCTAATCCACGTAGGATAAATAGTGAAATATTTTATCACGAATCAAAACATTTTATTGAGAACAGAATTCGATTCTCAACCCTTTTATTCTTCCAACTATGAGGTTTAATTATGTAGACTTTTTGTTCCAAACTACCATTATACTTTCTATTTTTTTTTCTTACAATTTAAAATTTTTCTCAATAATTAATATTGGGCATAATCGACTAAATTTCCATAATTTATTTCAAAAAAGTTCTTTTTTGATAGAAAAAAATTCTGCCGAATTAAAAATGACTTAAATGAATATTTTAAAAAAAATCCTGTTGAGCTGAAATGGTATATTTTCCATATCAGGGGATTATTCTTCATCTCCATCATCATGACAATATGGCAAAAAGAACATAGGATCATAATTGCCAACATCATTAAAACATTAGTCGATTGATTCATTTAAAATATTGATAACGAAAAGAAACAGAAAAAAAAAAAAAAAGCTGAAAGTTAAATGTTAAGGTACAATTTGTTTGCGGGAATCTAACGCAATTCCCCACTAATATTCCATCTTTTAGGAACTTAGGAATTATTTTTTTAATGTCTAATAATAATAATAAGACAGTTTCTCTTTTTTTCTTGAATAATATTTTTTATTTTAATAATATATAAATTTAAATGATTTATTCAAAAATAGTCATTTAAAATAAAAAGATGTAAATTTGATGAACTAAAATTATCTATCTGTTATTAATATAAAAAGGATCATGAAATTTTTTTATTGCTATAACTAACAAATTTTTTTTATTAATAATAATAATAATAATATATTTGCGGTTCATGAATTTTATATTTTTACCAGTGTACTCACTCAACTTATCAATTAATCATTATATATATCAATTTGTTAAATTTGTCAATATTTTTTAGTACTATTCGAAATATTTAAATAATATCTTACAAATTAAAATAAAATTATATAAATATTTAAATATATCTATACTTATAATTTAAAATAAAATTAATAAATTATATTTTTAATAAGTTGATGCATTAAAATAATTAATTTGTAAATTCATGGATCATACTAAGAGAATGTACGGAATTGTGAATATATTAGGACTAAAGTATATGATAATAATATTCTAATTCTTTTGCTTAATGTGGAACATCTGAAATGAAGGGGAATAGCAACATAAAATGAAAAAAAACAGGACGTCGAGTCCTTTTTTAACATGTGTATTTGCATCTTCATATATCACGTACCTGTGGATAACGAAAATGACTCATCATCCACTCCTCTCTTCCCACCATTTTTTTATCCCAAATTTCCTTCCACCCGAATCCCCTTTAATTAATAAAAAAATGGATCATTTTTTAATGAAATAAATCTCACTTTCAAAATCAATTTAGATTAATTAGTATCTTAATTTAATAATTAATAAATTAGAACATTTTTTTAAAAGATGTTTTTAGAAAAATTTAAACGAGCACAATGAGATTGTGTAAAAAAATATACAAGTCTTTGTCCCCATATCTATTTTGATATTTAATTAAAATTTTACTTTTTTCAAAAAATAGATTTAAAAGTAGGTTAATAATTTATGATTATAGCTTTTTTTTTTCAAAAAAATTATGATTATACTATCTATTCTATCTTTTTCTCTATGTATTTCTTTATTAAAAGCTGTCAATCATCTCATATCATGCACCATATTCTTTAATTATTATTATTATTATTATTTTTATCTCATTTGTTGGCTGAATGAGTAGTTACATTTTACATGATTAATTTTTGACACTTTTTAATTTTTATTATTTTATATTCAATTTTAAAATTTTTATTTTGGATCTTTTTTATATTTCAATTTTTACCTTTTTATTCTATTTAATATATACAATATTAAAATAGATAAAAATTTAATTTCAAATGATTTTAAACAAAAAAACGTTGAAATTAACTTCAAAAAATGAATAAAATTAAAAATTAATATAAAAAAAGTTTTGACAAATTATTTTTATTTATATTTTTTTCATTAAATATTATTCTAATTTATATAAATTTTTCTTATATTCAAATTAATATTAATTTATAAAATACTTCAAAAAATTGAGAAGTATAAGAAATTAATTCAGTAAAATTTAGAGGTGAAACTATGCGTTTGGCCCTTTTTTTCTCACTGTTCTTTTATGTTTTATTTGTATTCTTTTATTTTTTTACATCTAATAAATATAATTTTTCAATTGTTTATTTTCTAAAAAAATTTTGAACTTTCTTTCACATAATTTTGAAATCCTTTATAGAATTTGTGAAAATTTTGTTTTTTTTTTTGTTACCTTAAAACTCATTTAAAGAAAAAAAGTCGATTAATGATTTATCAATATTATTAAGTGGAGCATATAGATCACTGAATGGATTGCCGAGTCTCAAATTCAAATAATTTTATCAATGCAATTAAAAAATAACAACAAAAATTTTTACAATTTAAATGAAATTTCATTTTGATATTTTTAATTATAATTTCATTTATATTATTTAGGGTTATTTGCAAAAAATCCTGACTTTTACTCATTTTTGCAATTTAATCACCACTTTTGAAACTTGACATTTTAAGGCACAAACTATATTATTTTGAGAACCCGAATCACTGATACAGACTCCTGTGATACAATGCCTATGTGTCCAGCATTTCTTAATGACTTAATCCACATCATGCCCAATTTTGTCCACATCAAAACACAAAACACTACGTGTGTTTTATTTTTGCTCATATTAAACGATGCGTTTTAAAATTTCTATACTAAGCTAATTGACAAAACAAATAAAATCAAAGCTGAACATCCAGAACCCTAAATCCCAAATCACTTCAGTAATTTCTAAGAATGCTTTGCTTTATAGGAACCCTAAATTAAGCTTCAAAAAAGATAGATAGATTGAAGATTGAAGATAATTTGAAGGTTTGTTGTAAAATCTTGAGCTAAGCCAACCAGGATTGGAGGTAAGATAGTTTTATTTGCTTATTGAAACATCAAAAGTGTTTGTAAAGGACATGAGATGTACTTGAAAAAGCTTTAAACTTTATTGTCATTAAGCAACTTGAAAATGACATAGTGGGGAACAAGTAGGCCATGAAAATATTGTCTACTTGTGTGTTAATAGTTATGGGGACCATTGAAGAAAGTGAAGATGTTGTTTTTTACATTCAATCAACAGTTAGGGTTTAATTTAAAAAAGTTTCAGTTCTATTTTATTTCAAGGAATTTAAAAGTAATAAACAAACATTTGTTAATAAACTAGTTCTGTAGCGGCAATGTGATTTACATTTCTTTATTTTGTTTGGAAATAAAATAATATGGGTAGTGGCTAATATTATGTATTTTATTTAGAATGACATAGACCTTTGCTATATACTACCACTATGGTGTTAAATTATTAAAAGTGGGTGGTGAAGTCCTTTATGTAGGAAGCTCCATCAAGCCTAAACACGATATTAATCCTGACAAAGTAGGGTTTTTTTATTTAAAATATGATATTGAAGCTATGGGGTATGTGAAAGCGAGAATGTTATACAGAATACCTAAAGTGTCTCTTACATATGGGTTAAGAGAAATGCATGATGATACACAAGTCCATGAGATGTTGCACTATATCAATATAGAAAATGGCATGATAGAGGTATTTATTGATACTACCAAGTGTATAGATGGTGAGGTTTGTAAAGTAAAATCTGACAAAGAAGTTGTGGAAATGGATACTGTTGGTGTGAAAGAGACTGTTGAGCAGGTAGTTCATGGTAATGGGGCTTTGGAACAGATGGGTGATGTTAATTATGACTCTGAGGCATATCCAAATTATTAATCAATGGGTGAAAGTGACACAAAGGATGATTTAGAGGACAATGCATTATCTAATGATAAGGCATATATCGAGGTTAGACAAAATAGAGCCAAGTTCAGAAAATATGTGTCCATTGATGAGGTTATAGATAACTTTGCAATAAATTCTAGAATATAAAAATTATTTTCTAATAATGCAGATGTAGGAAATAATAAAGATATGATCAATGCATGAGTGAATATGAAGACTCTGATGGTCATGTGAATTCCATAGGGACAAGTGAGGAGGATAATATAGATCACACTATAAAGCGTTTAAGGAAGAGATGAGTTGTGTATGATCCCAAGTGTGATCATAAAACACTTAACTTGGTGCATGCTATGAGGTTTGAGAATTCTCAACAATGCAAGGTTGCAGTCCATAAGTGGTTAATTCTAAATGGCCATAATGTTCAAATTATGCGCAGTAATAAAAGACAGTTGAAGGTTAAGTATAGTGAAAATTGCCTATAAAGGCTTTATGGCAGTATTATAAAAAGTGAGAAGACATTTGCTATCAAGACTTTGCAGAATGAGCACAGATGTAAAAGAGAATTAAAGAACAGATAAGCTACTTCATCATGGATAACATAAGAATATATGCACGGGTTAAGGAGGAATCCTAATTGGTTAGTAAAAGATTTAGAGGATGACTTGCTTGAAAAGTACTATGTGCAAGTATGTAATTGGAAGTGTTATAGAGCTAAATGGAAAGCTCTTGAAATGCTTAGAGGATCAATTGATGACCACTATAGCAAATTGAGGTCCTATAAAGTTGAACTAATGCGAGTTGATCCACAAGGCAAATTTAAGTTTCTCCTTGATGATGATTATTCCTTGAAAGGGCTTTTTATTAGTTTTAGTGCAAAAAAAGGGGATGTAGGCCAATAGTGGGTTTTAATGGTTATTTTTTGAAGACCTTTCTTGGAGGAACTCTACTATCTAATGTAGCCAAAGATGGGAACAACCAAATGTTCCCGATCTGTTAGGTTGTTGTGTAATCTGAGAATGAGTATTTTTGGACTTGGTTTCTAGACTTGCTGATGCAGGAGCTGAACATCAAAGATGGACTTGGTTGGAGTTTCACAAGTGACTAGTGGAAGGCATTATTTAACCATACTAAACTTTGCTTTGTATTATTTATATTACCATTATATGCACTAATCTCTTATGTATATATATCAGGGCTTAATTAATGCAATAATCAAGTTGGTACCAAATCTTGAGCACAGAAATTGTGCAAGGCATATGTACTACAATTGGAAGAAAGAGTACAAAGGACACACTTTGAAGAATTCTTTTAGAGGGTAGCAAAAAGCACTTATAAGGCTGTATTTCAATTAGAAATTGATGTTATGAAGGATGAGGATCTTGCTGCATCAGAGAATTTTATTCAAAGAGATCCAACTAAATTCTGTAAGTTACTTTTGAGTGAATTACTTAAATCAGACATGCTAGACAATAATTTCTGTGAAACATTTAATGGGTACATAGTGAAAGCTAGGGGGAGACCAATCACTGACATGTTTGAGGATATTCGAGAATCTTTAATAAAGAGAATGCATAAAAAATTGAGTGACATGAGTAAGGTGACTAACAATATTTACCGTAGGATTAGAGGAAATTAGAGGATGTCAAATATAATAGTAGGTTATGTACAGTCAAACCTACAGTGGGAGAGAAGTTCCAAGTAGGAATAGGCATTGACAAGTTTGTGGTTGATTTGAACACACTCACTTGTAGTTGTAGAATATGGCAGCTTACAAGAATCCCTTGCATGTATGCATGCATGTGCAAACATTCATTTCATGAAAAGGGACAGTGCACATTATGTGGACTTATACTACAGTGTTAATAACTATATAGGTACTTATGTTATTAGACTTAAACTAACAAATAGGCCTAACATGTGGCCTAAAGCTGCTGGAAATCCAATTAAACCTCCCCACTTCACTAAGATGCCTGGTAAGCTAAAAATTAGGAGGAAAAGGGATGTTGATGAAGAACCAAAGAATTCAACCAAGCTTTTAAGGAGTGGACTACAAATTACATGCCAAGTTTGTTTTAAAGTTGGTCACAATAAGAAAACCTGCAAAGAGAAGAATAATCCAGTGTTTAAAAGACCTAAAAAGTTCCCTGTGAGTATTTATGTTGCATATTTCTGATGTTAATGATTTTTACTAATTAGTTTTTAAGATTCATGTTGATATTTTAATCAATTAGGTGAAAAGAGAAAGACTACTAAAACAAAAAGAAGTAGCATCATTCTCATTACATCAATCACAATCAAATCAACCTAACACAATGGTCACTTATACTAATGGAGCAGGTCCTAGAAATCAAGGAACAGGTTCAGGAAGCACCATTTCATAAAGTCAACCTAGGTCCAAGGAGCAAGGGGCAACAAAATTACGTAAGTCAAAAATTTCAAATTAGAGAACTACTATAAATGCTAATATCAAGACAAATGAGTGAAGACAGGTTCGACACAGATATGGTCTTTGAGTCTTTAAAGGAAGTGGAAACATTTATTATTGGGTATATTTTGATTAATTATTTTGCATTATGTAGCATAAAAGTACAAAAACCTATTATTGAACTATGAACTATTTGATAGTTGCCTACTGAAACAAAAGTTACGACTGTATCTGCAACAACATCTACATCCAAAGTTGCAAACTCTGTTCCTAATCAGAGGCTTGGACTTAGAAGAGGACAAAATGCAAGATCAATGGCAAGGATGAACTCCTCAGCTTCTGATGTAGTTGCTGGATGAGGCAGAAACATTGAAGTGACATTTTTGTTAAAGGTGGAAGTACTCAAGAGATGCACAAAAGTCTGCCCCTTAAACTACAGATTCAACTATCTTTTTTGTTTATCTATTAATGATGATGAAGGATGTTATACTTTATTATTAATAGTTATTTTTTGTTCAGCTGAATACATTAAACAACACTTATGCTTCAGAATTTATGTTATCATATGTGATCATTTCTGATTATTATGCTTGAGTAATATTTTATTAAATTTAGTTTTTTTAGCAGGTTTTTATCTTCTGTTCATGCATATTTCAAGTGATAAATGAACATCATCATAAATTTCAATTTAGCATATAATAGTTCCATATTGATAAATTAAGCATACAATGACATCTAACATAAAATACTTAACTGGCTAGAAAAAAACATAAAATAACTAGCCCATACATATCCTTAACACTTATAATTCACGCAACATTTGCTTTGGATCACTAATTGGATGATTAACTAAATACATGACCATAACAGCCACCATAAGCACTATAATACAAATTTTTAAGTTCATCACATCCTGCTTCAGCTTCTTGTTTTCAGTTGTTAGCATCATGTCCATTCTTTGATATATTGCAATCCTCTTCTCCATGTTATCATGTAAAGCATCATATTCCTCTAAGGTTTTTTCAAAGTCGGAAAAATTTTCTTCAAGTTTTCTTTCAGTATGCTTCACTTTCTCAGACATTCTCATCTCTACATTGGACAATATCTTGACTATCTCCTCATACCTATCTCTTTCATCTTTCATTTGCAAAAAAAAAAAAAAAAAAAAAACTTATTTTTGAGGTTCTAGAATTTCTGGATCAAGCCATTGAAAGTAGCCACAGTCATCATGCTACATTACAAAACAACAAAACAAAATAATAATCATTTCAACACATATAAACATATATGCTACTAAAATTTATGATCTTACCCAAATTATTTTTCAACCATAATTATCTATGAATCAAATAAAATAAAGTTTAAAACATTTTACAAATCATGCTCAATGTTCCTTACCCTTCGAATTGGACACCTGTACATCCAAGATTTTGCTTAGTTATAGATGTATAGACACATGCAATCATCTCATGCCCACATCTTTTTTCTGGAATTGAGCTTGAAATTGGTAAGGAAGAGTGAGATGATGTGCTCGTTGATGGATATCTTCCATTAGTGACTGACCTTGAGTTGGTACTTGCCATTTTTGATGTAAACCCTAGAAGAAGAAGAAGAAGAACAAGAAGAGAAGAGAAGAAGAAGAAAAAGAGATGATGATGATGAAGTAATAAGAAGAAGAAGAAGAACTATAAGCTAAAAGGTGAGATAGCATAAAACGATGCATTTGATTTAGTGTTCTGCTCTTAAATGCTGCATTTTGACGTGGACAAAATTAGGTATGATGTGGATTAAGTCATCAAGAAATGTCGGACACATAGGCATTGTATCATCAGAGTCTGTATTGGTGATTCGGGTTGCCAAAATAATATAGTTCGTGCCTTAAAATGCCAAGTTTCAAATGTGGTAATTAAATTGCAAAAATGAGTAAAAGTCAGGATTTTTTTTTTTACAAATAACCCTATTACTTATCCATTAAAATATATTTTCAATTTTTTATAAATAAATCTATAAAAAAAAAACTGAAGATTATTCTTTTACCTGCGTGCCTTAATTGTCTATAATTGTAAATGTATATATATTAGTATTTTAATAATCCTCAAATCATATAAGATCAATCACTTTATATTAACTAGTTGCATATCTGCACGTTGCATGAACTATTTATTAATAAATTATTTATTTATATTTTAATATATTTTATTAGTGAAAAAATAAATTATAGGTATATATAAATAATAAAATTAACATATAGGGTTTATGTAGATTAAAAATAGTATAATAAAAAATTTTAGAATAAATAAATAGTATAATAAATTTCCATTAATAGCATAGAATTTTACTATGGGGTTTGATGATATCATACATAAAGTTTTAGAAGTGAATACTGAAATATAAGATTAGTTATAAATTTAATTTTTGTAATCACAATTTTTTAGTTATAATAAGATTAGTTTTTAAAATTATTATATTAGTATTAGAGTATATGTAATAGTGTTTTAGTTGAAAAAGAATACTAAATAATAATTATATTATTATACTTTTAAATTTTTTTGAAAATAAAATTTTTAACGGTTTGAAAAAAAATATTTGAGTGATTTAGGGTAAAAATATGTAGTATATAAATATCTTTAGAATTTGAGTAGTATTGAGATATGTATTATAGTATTTTAGTTACAAAATAATACTAAATAAATATGGTAAATATTTTATTTTTAATAATTTGACACAGTAACTTTTAGAGTAAATTAGTCATGATTTCGTGCAATACATAAACTATGAAATAAAATGATTACATAAATAATTTGAATGGAAATATATATATATATATATTTCAAGCTTTTTCATCGAATATTTTAATTTTTAACTACCGTGGATCATCTTTTAAATCGACAAGGATTCTAATTATTTTTTATTTTTATATTAAATAAATATAAATTTCAGATATATATTTTTTTGAATTTTCCTTTCTAAAATTTTCAATTCCTTTATACTTGGTTCAATTTACCAAGAAATTCATTTTATTTCTAAATAAATTTCAAATGGAATTCATTTTCAAATAAAATTTTATTAATAAAGAGTGTTTGATTTAAGTGAATAGTTTATGAAATTCATTTGAAATAAGGGGGATTCTTGCCTACATGAGATATGTTATACCTGTGGGTAGGATTTGTAACACATCAACCAAGTAATTTAGACTTGGCCAATAAAAAAAGACACATATCTCTTTATTACAAATCTCACTATTTAATGTAATACACCTAGTATAGGCAAGAATTTCCTTGAAATGAATTTCATATTTTGTTATAGTGCGTTTGGTATAAATTCAAAATTCAAGTTAATTTTTAATTTTGGTCAAAAATACCCCTTTAAATAGAAAGATATCTTTGAAAATAAAAAAAAATGAGAGGTTTTTTAGTCATTTTAGAAATATAGACTTAAAAGTAATGAAATTCATTTGGAAATTTCAACCATTTTTGTTAAAATTTGATATAGTTATAATCAATTCTATAAATTTATAAATTTGGAATTGCAAATGAATTCTACAACATATTCATTTAAACCAAACACACATTATTTTGGAATTGCAAATAAATTTTACAAAATTTTATAGAATTTATATGAATCAAACACACTCTTATATAATTTTGTTGGTTATCTTTTGTGAAGTTTATTGTTCTCTCAATTGTGAAACTTTTGTGGATGTTTCTACTATCAAACTCAATTAAAGATCATAGAGTTGATTTACAACTAATCAATACTTATGAAATGGAGCATAAAAATGGTCAAATGAATTGCAAACTTGCAAATCAAGATAAGTTTGTCAATGCAATTGAAGAAATAAAGGTGTCAAAATGGGTTAGTGGGTCATGTTTGTGTTGGGTTGACCCATTTTGTTGACACGATTAGAGTCAATATGAACACGACTCTTTTATTAATCGTGTCAAATATTTCAACTCTAATAAGATACGAAAATTGAACGAATTATATGAACACATGACGTGTAACCCATTTATTTAAATAGGTTGTGCGGGTTATAAAATTCAATACGACCCAATTAACTTGTATAACATTTATAATATATAAAAATACTATTTTTTTTACAAAAAAATTAAAAATAATGTCTATAATTTAATAATTTGTACAATACAATTATAGAAATATTATTTTTATAAACAAATTACAATAAATGATTAATTTATTAATTAAAATCATAACAAATTATATAAATTTCTACTGGGCCGTGTCATATCGAGTTGACATAACCTAACACAACACATATAATAAAATGGGTTGTAAACAAGTTCACGTGTCAACCCGCGATACAATTTGGTTAAACCGTGTCATAAATGAGTTGTCCTTTTTTTAACACGAATTCATTTAATTTCAACCCTAATTCACTAATTTTGCGCGTTAAGAAAATCGTGTTGGCATATCATGACCCATTTTAACACCCCTAAAGAATAGCAACGAACAATTCATGATTCACATTCTAAGTGACAGTTTCTTTTGATACTTTTTATTTGTACTTTATTTATATTATTTATTCATCAAAATATATTTTTAATTTTCAATAAATGACAAATTCATCTGTTATCTAAAAAATATTTGAAACTTAACTAAATTATTTTCATAAAAAATTTTAACAATATGGAAAATGAATTTAAATCACTCAAATTAAGCTCAAATAATAAATACATTGAAATATATAAAATTAGAAATAAAATTAAAAATATTAATCACACCCTCAAGTGCTGAGTAAAGATTATAACGTTCAAATTTAATTTAAAACAATTAAAAATTTAATTTGATTAAACATCATATCAATTTTGAGTAAATCATAAGTGCAGTAGACTGATTTTATACTCTACTAAAATATTTTACAATACCCATTTACATAATGTCTCTCACGAGTAGTAAAAGTAACAAAAAAAAATGTTCAAATCCCTATCCATTCTCTTTCCCTTGCGGCATTGAAAAAGTTAATCGTCTTACTAACTGTTAAAAAAATTTACATAATCATAAATTAAAAAACTATATCAGGTAAATCTCACGGGATAAAATACATTATTAATTAATTGATAGATATTCATAGTGCTCTCTAAGAGCTTTCTGTATAAGTCATGTCTTCCAACATCAGTAATACCATCTTCTCTATAACCTATTACCCTCTGCCATTTCCTCCATTAATGGCTTCCTCAAATGAAAATCTACAACTAATCCCTTATAATAGCAAACATTATGAAGATCCTATTTTCACCTTAAACCTCTCTCTTTCAGAAGAACCTCCGCCTAAGACACTCAGAAAATGCTTGGTGGGAAGGATTCTCAGGTCTAAAATCTACACAGCAAACATATTGCTGCATATCTTAATCAAAGTTTGGAGTTTTACTTATGACCTTTAAGTGCATAAACTGGGTATAAAGAAAACTTTCTTATTTTTGTTTGGCAATAATGATGACAAGGAAAGGATCAAGAATTGAGTTCCATGGTTGTGTGGTTTCTTTGACCACATCACCAAAAACTACCCAATGTTTAAAACAGAGGAGGAAATTTACTTCGAGTCAACAACAACACTGATTATGGGCCATGTATATATGCTAAGGTAAACAAGAAGGTCTTCTTACACCTTCCTCATTCTTCTAATGCTAGGTTAAATGTTGCAGTTCTCTCAACATGCTTTGGAAAGCTATCATCGGAAGCCATCAACACTTCACATAAGGCAGCTCGTCCCCCGTAATGTTCTCATTGCGTGTGTGAAAATCCAAGCACCTTAAGTAAGCAACTTTGTTGTGTTAAGGATGGAAGCCAAATTGAAAAGACCTTACTTGCACCTGTAATTGCTCATGTCAAAGGAAATTATGAGCCTTGAAAGCTAATGTCGACCTATCTCACCGAGTAGAGCTTACCCTATTAATTGGGCTCAATGGAAAGAGTAAGGAATAAGACCAAGATTTCAATTTCTGTAGTAAGGTGCACTAAGCCTTAATACCTAACAGTTAGCCCAAAGTGAAGTTCAACAAGTCCAATAATGGGGCAAGCTCTTCAAAGCCCATATCCATTGAATCAAGTGTTCATCCCCACAACTTGTTTTCCAGCCCATCATCTCTATAACTCCATGTCATTGACACTGCCACTCAAGGCAACACCTCTTAGTTATTTGCTCCAAATCAAGTCAAGATCTCCCTTATGTTCTTGAGAGCACTTTACTAGTTGGAATATTTGAGTCAACAATGCTGACCATGGATTCCCTCTTAGGATACAAATTAAGTGCAAACTCTCCCCCCAATAAGGCTAAAGAAGCTAGAAAATTCAAGTTCAAAGACTTAGCAAGTCTTTCTCAAAGCTTAGACAGGAGCAAGGATGATTCTATCCAGGAATCTGTCAGTTCATCGATATCTTTATGAGGACTCGATCCTCTATTTTATTTTTTGGTTGTACTTACTTCTACTTTCATTATGAGTAATTTTTTATCTTTCACTTGGGCAATGCACATCTAGTTCCTTGTGCTGCTTTAGTCTTTTAGCTTTGATCAATTAAATGGTTGTTCAAAAAAAAAATATCGCCAGATAATTAAAACATAATCAAGACAAACCTCATTATCATATATATATATATATATATATATATATTGGTAAATTCCAAACAAGATCTCGAAAGAAAGTAAAAAGTAAAAAGTGAAAAAGCAGCAGAGCACTGCCAGGTGCTTGAGTGCACTTTTTTTTTCTTTTGCCCACCATTAAAAAGTAGGCCAGAAGAAAGCATCATAAATCATAATAATAAAAAGAAAAAAAAATGTCAATAATGTTCTCATTTCTTCCTTTCTTTTTTTCATCTATAAATACCACAAGCAGCAGCTCTTCGTTCAATTAAAATCACCTCGTCTCGCTCTCAAAAAAAAAAAAAAAAAAAGAAAAACCTCGTCTCCTCCAGCAGCTCTCTCTGGCCCTGCCATTAATTCACTACATATACAATCACAAAATCTTCTTCACTCAGTGTTCACTGTAGAAATATTTATACGTGCGAATATCCATATTGCGATGGATACGAATTACACTGTGCATCTAGCTATGGCGGCGCTTGTAGGAGCTTCGCTGGTAGCAGTATCGGCGTATTACATGCACCGGAAAACCCTAACTCAGTTGTTGGAGTTTGCCAAGACTGTCGAGAGAGAAAGGGAGCGAGATGTAGATGATAATATTAATAATGTTTCCGATGAAAACTCGCCTCAGCATTTGAAGCAGAAGCGACGTAGCCACCACGGCGGCGGTGGTGGTCGGAGGAAGGGGAACGGTTATTATCGTCGTGGTTCTGCTTCTTTGCCTGATGTAACTGTCATTTCCGCTGATGCAGTAGAAGAGAAGCGGAACGGTCCTGTTCATGTTGACGGTATTCCGCTGGGATTGCCTAGGCTTCAGACGCTGCCGGAAGGTACGGACCTGTCGGAGTTGTTCTGGTCTGAGTGATAGTACTTGGCTTGAAGGCTTTGATGATATTTACATTAATATGCAGTTGAATTTTAGGAATTTTTTAATGATTCAATTAGTTGTTTTTTTTAAAGAAAATATACATATATTTATGATCAACTGCTAATTTGTATGAGGGCTTTATTTAGTTTCTACTGTGTGATTGAGCAAAGTAAGGATCATTCATGGAGATTGAGAGAGAATTCGTAGATAGTGAAAATAGAAACAAGGAGTTAATATGTAAAACTGTTTCTTATTATTCCACAGAAAAGAATTCTACAAGTATATATATACAAGAGTTTCTAACTAACTTGGTACAACACTAATAAGCTGCTAGCATATTTACATTAAGTACTACCTAAAAAAGCATGACTTAAATAGAATATATTTTGCAGAGTGATGTAGCAATTTCAATGTCTTAGGGCTATTCCAGCTTATTGGAACTTCTGTTGGGTATATATTTGTTTGGATAAATAATGTTGAGACCATAATTGATAACAGTATGTTGAATTCGGTTCATTCTGGTATCAGAACAGAATTACAGAAACTTGTCCATAAATTAGCACTGCAAATATGACTTCAGTGTGATCACAGCATAGAATTCATCTTGCATTTTGTTGCGAGAAAAGATGATTTCAGCACGATGAAAAAAGAGTTTTAACAGTTTTGAGCCAAGTAAAAATAGTGTGGCTTTCAAATTTCAGAGGCAAAAGAGACTGTGGTCAATCCTGTATTATTAACTTTTCAATTTATAATTGGCTTCCTTTAGTAGAACATGATTATCCAGCAGAAAGGATTTAGGAATCCCAAGCCAGGGATTGATAGAAATTGAAAAGACTATTCATCCCAGTTAACAATTGAGATGCTCCTATATCCATTTTTTCTTTCTTTGTTCCTCCAATTACATTTTGGTTCATCAGGAGGTGAACTTGTTGTGGCTGAACCTCCTGGTGTCTGTCAATAAATTCTTATTACAGACTAGGCATATATCATAGTTCAATGGCTTTGATCAAATGTTTGGTTTGTACCACATTATTTTTTTTTATTATAAGCAGGGAGATTGAAGTTTAGTTTTGCTGATGTTCTGCTGATTAAAGGTGGCATTATTCTCTTTCAGGGAAAGCTGCTGGCCATTCGAAGAGAGCTTCAAGTCTTATTAGACCAACTTCTCCAAAATCTCCTGTTGCCAGTGCCAGTGCCTTTGAGAGTATGGAAGGATCAGATGAAGAAGATAACCTGACTGACAATTCTAAGCTAGATACTGCATATCTGCATACCAATGGAAATGCTGTAAGTTTTACATTACACGTTTTTTCCTTACTTTGGGCATAGAGGAAGTTCTCCATTTTCCTCTTAATGAGCAATCTCTAGCTGCCCTTCTCTCTCTTTCTATAACACTCGCACAAATGTGAAAGGCAAAATTACTGCTCACTTTATCCAAAAGTTGGGTTTAGCTTGTGTGTTGCACAATTTTTAAGATCTATAGGACTTTAGTGTAACCTACCATTTGCAGGGTCCAGAGTGTAAAGGCCTACTAGCTGAACACATTGATGCCAATGGAGAACAGATTTCTATCCCTGCTTCGAGCATGATTCGTTCCCACAGTGTATCTGGTGACCTGCATGGCGTCCATCCTGATCCCATTGCAGCTGATATTCTAAGGAAAGAGCCGGAACATGAAACTTTTGCACGGCTTAAAGTTACCCCCACTGGTACTCACTGCCTATTGTCTCCACTTGATCTTAATTGTGACATTGCTAATGTTTGTATGTTGTGTATAAAGTAAAGGTGTGATATAATCTTCAGCCAATATTTGATATCCTTACTAATCATTTTTTCTTTTGTTAGTTAATTTTTGGTGAGACTATTAGTTTATGATTATGGTGCCTGTAAGCTTTCAAGTGGAGAAGTTTTTATCAGGACTTCAATGCTCAATTTGATATCAATTTTGTGGTCTCTTTTCATCTTGTGTGTAGATGCTGCTTATGATGTTTAAGAATGGGATTTGATATATCTCTTCTTATTCTCCCTTTGTAATTTATAATTTCAAACAGAGGTGCCATCTCCTGATGAAGTGGAGGTCTATATAGTTCTTCAAGAATGCCTTGAAATGCGAAAGAGATATGTATTTAGTGAAGCAATTGCTCCATGGGAGAAAGAAGTTATTTCTGACCCTGGCACACCAAAGCCAAATCCTGATCCATTCTTCTATGCTCCAGAGGGAAAATCTGATGTGTGTCTATATATTTGATTTTTGTGTTTGTAAAACTGTTACCCAGGATTTTATCCTTCTTTTTTTATTCACTTGCATGTTTAATTTTTTTTACAGCATTACTTTGAGATGCAAGATGGGGTCATTCATGTCTATCCAAATAAAGATTGTACGATAAAAAATTCAGTCTCTTTTCCTTATTTTTTTTTGTTATGATTCATGGAAAATTCCATTGTCAGGAAGTTTTGTAATTGTATCCTTCCTTTAAAAATTATGTTTTCTCCCTTATTCTCAGCCAAGGAGGAGCTCTTTCCTGTTGCTGATGCAACAACATTCTTTACTGATTTGCAACACATTCTTAGAGTCATTGCAGCTGGGAATATCAGAACTTTATGCCATCATCGGCTGAATCTTCTGGAACAAGTATATATCCTTTTATTTGATGGATGCAACTTGCAGAAATTCAAGTTTGTTTCTTTATGGACAAATGTCTAACCTTTAATATTTTGCTTCATTTTATACTTTTCAGAAATTTAACCTTCATTTGATGCTTAATGCGGATAGGGAGTTTCTTGCTCAAAAAAGTGCCCCTCATCGTGACTTCTACAATGTCAGGAAAGTTGATACACATGTTCATCATTCGGCATGCATGAACCAGAAACATCTTTTGAGATTTATAAAGTCAAAGTTGAGGAAAGAGCCTGATGAGGTGAAACTTTTTATTTTCTGCTTTATGTGTTGGAAGCTGTTAAGCATGGCCAAAAAAATTTGCTGATTTGACTAGTGTTCTAAAATTACATAACATGCGCCTACAATATTCTAATTTATTTCTTGCTTGGTGAATCTGCATAACATATTTGATGTCCTGACAGTTGTGTGTCATCTTTCAGGTTGTAATATTTCGGGATGGGACATACTTGACATTGAAAGAAGTTTTTGAGAGCTTGGATTTGACTGGGTAAAGTGTTTGGAAGCTTGTTTTTTATTTGGTGACAGATAAAATTATGAAAAAATTTTCATTCATTATTATATAAAAATTGGATAATTTAGTCATTTACTAATAGAAGTAAAATTAAATTAATTACAATATAATTTTAATTTGATTGAAAATCTATTTCATATTTTAATCAGGTTAACTTCTATTTTATCTCTAATAAAAATTAAATTAACTAAAATATAATTCTAATTTAATTGGAATTATGTTTCCTATTTTAATTAGGTTAACTTTTATCTTATGTCTAACAAAAATTCTATTTTAATTGAAAGTGTATTTTCTATTTTAATTAGGTTAACTTCTATTTTATTTTTAATAAAAATTAATTTAATAAAAAAAGTTAAAATTTAATTAATTAATATTTATCATTTCATTCTTAGTTGAACTTAAAAAAATTGCATTAAAATAATTTTTGTGTACATAAAAGTATTAATATTAAAAATATTGAAGAAATAAAGTGTCATAAGTCAAATAAAAAATTAACTAAAATTGTAATAAATTATAAGTTTAATGGGTTTGTAATATATAAATTGTTATATAAAGAAAATATAATTTTTATTATTTTTAAATTTTTTTATTAATTTTTTATATCAAATTAGTTCTAGAGTTGAGAAAAATTAATTATAAAAAATATTGAAGTAATATCATATAATTATTTAAATTAAAAATTTATCAAAATTGTAATGAATCATAACTATATTAAATTAATATCAATTTTTTTATATAAATGAATAATAATGTTATTATTTTTAAAACTTTTATTTAATAATAATAATAATAATAATAATAATATGCTTAATTGTTTATTTGCTGTATATCACGAGTTAAATAAATTTTTTATTTACGTGTGAAACATATAGTTGTTTACTAATATATATATATATATATATATATATATATATATACTTTGATCTGAAGTAGAACTTGACTATATACATATTTATCTGAATAGGTATGACCTTAATGTTGACCTTTTGGATGTTCATGCTGACAAGAGCACATTTCATCGCTTTGATAAGTTTAATCTTAAGTACAATCCATGTGGTCAGAGTAGACTCAGAGAGATTTTCCTGAAGCAGGACAATCTTATCCAAGGTATGTCTTGTTTATTAATTAAGTCATGGAAGCTTTCCTGACTTCATTTTCACTTTTTTTTTTTTTTTTTTAAATTTTTTGGGGTGGGGGCAGCAGTGTTCAAATTTGCAGCAGTAGAATTTCAAAAGTATTGAGAATCTGTTCTTGCTTTATTTACTTACTTTTCCTTATGGTTCGAATATTATCTTATATCATGATATTTCTTTTATTTTTATCCTTTTCGTCTGCCAGCATGTGTTGTTTTACCTTCTACCTTCCATAGAATGATCTATACCTCTTCACAGGCAACCTACCAAATCTGGCCAAGCCCACCCACAAACTTACCGGGCTTGGGCATAGGTTAATAAGCCCAAGCATGACTGGAGTTTTTAACTTCTAATGTATGTATTTTTACATATAGAATCATTTTTATTAGACCCAGGGTTGGGACAGCCAGACAGGTAGAGGATTGTTGGAGGTATGCCCAACGAGCTTGGCTTTTAATCAGGTCTAGTTATGATCTTATATTGTCTGTGCATTGGCAGGTCGTTTCCTTGCTGAGCTAACGAAGCAAGTGTTTTCTGATCTTAGTGCAAGTAAATATCAGGTGCTTCCTTGTCCATAGATGAATATCTATGCTTGTGTAATCATTTATCATCTTAGATTTGCTAGTCAACATCCACAATAACTTAGATGGTATAATATTGAGATCTGTGGTTTTCCTTGACTAGTATTGCGTGTAATAAATGCTTTGTGCAGGTATTAGATTTTTCTTTTTTGGGCACAAAGTTGCTCAAAGATATTCTGGCATGTATTAACTTTAAACTTTAGGGCTTGCTTTTGTTAGTTCATGTTTCCCACTCTAACCTTACCTGGTGGAGGCTTGAAGGGCAAATGGCATATTACTGTAGGGGTATTAAATTCTGAAATGTCCATGCAGAAAAGAGTTTCTGCTTTCTTATTCAGGATCCAGACATCATGTTGAGAATGAAGGACATATTGAATATGTCCTGATATGTTGTACAACTTGTTGCATACTGCACTTGCATATATCTGCACACATGTTTGTGGGCATTATCAACTTTATATTGCTGCTGCTTAGAAACTTTCTTTTTGTGCAAATATAAATGAGTGTACCCTAATTTATTGTCTGATAGAAGTTGTACCTTATTCTATTATTGTGATAGTTAACACCAGCAGAGACTCTGTCATCTAGATTTTGCTTATTGAGCACTCTCATGTATCACTGTCATCTTTGAAAATTTTTTAGAGAAATTATTTATGGCTGGTGCATAATTGTGTGACTGCAGATGGCTGAATATAGAATATCAATATATGGTCGGAAGCAAAGCGAATGGGATCAATTGGCAAGCTGGATAGTGAATAATGAATTGTACAGTGCGAATGCTGTCTGGTTGATTCAGGTACAGACAATAAACCATCTAAACTCTCATTATGGAGATTCAGTGTTTAATCATATATCCATCATAAAAATTCTTATCCCTGTGCAAAAATTAAAATGTTATCATTGCAGTGAACATGCTTGTATGATGTTAAATGAAAGTTCTGGACGTCTTGTTAGTTCTCATTGGTATGTAATAATCTGTAACCTGAGAACCAACCTTTGTTTAATGGAAAATTAGGATACTTTCATTACTGAAAATTTCTTGGGCTGGAGCTTTTGCAGATTTCATTGGTTTCCTCAATGATTGTGATACATTACTATCTGAGAACCTACTTTTCAATATGACATGATGATATTTGATATGATTCTGGACAATTAATTGGCCTTTTAATTTCATTATCTTTTAACCTTTCAGAAGAGACTTTTTAAGTCTCATTGACTGCCTATTGTTTAATTAATGTCTTGAACTCTTGCAGCTTCCAAGATTGTACAACATCTACAAGGAAATGGGGATCGTGACATCGTTTCAGAACATTCTTGACAATATTTTTATTCCACTCTTTGAGGTTACAGTGGATCCAGATTCACATCCTCAGTTGCATGTTTTCTTGAAACAGGTTTGTTATTTTCTGTTTGTAGAATCTGATAATTCAATGCCAAAAGGTGTAAGACATGGCCATTGATTTGTATATTGGTGCACAATCATCTATGAAGATAATTACAATCTTGGAATTTAATGAACTGATGCTGATAAACTTGATAATTTGTTTGCTTCACATGTCTCTAGATAACTTTTTTTTTTTTCGCCTTCTACAGGTGTTAGTTTTCATTTTTTTTTATCTGCCCACGTATTATGTGCATCAATTGCACTTGATATGATTGGGTTGTGCATTATTTGCACATAATATGGTTGGGTTGTCAGGGAATTAACTTGATCTGGAAAAGGAAAAAGTGAACTAGTTCTCTGTGGATCAAGTACATATGAGTGGGACTGATGCTTAAAATAATTTGGTCCTAGGAATCTTTGCATTTGTCATTTTTTCCTCTTGATCTTATACATTTCGTGCATGTGTTTTTTGGGGAAAGAAAGTAGAATTAGTCTACAATTTATTGGCACAAAATCTACTCTCAAATTCAATATCTCACTTGGCTTTTCTTTACACGGTCAGGTTGTTGGGTTGGATTTGGTTGATGATGAAAGCAAACCTGAAAGGCGCCCCACAAAACACATGCCTACGCCTGCTCAATGGACCAATGTGTTCAATCCTGCATTTTCATATTATGTGTATTATTGTTACGCCAATTTGTACACCTTAAACAAGGTGCGTGGTGAACCTCAAAAAAATTTGTAAATAATATGTTTTACTTGTGGATGCTTGTCAGAGTCCATTTGTTCTTCATCCTTTTTTTTTTTTTTTTTCTTTTTTCTTTTTTTCTGAATATAGTTCTCCAAAAGTTTCACCATGTTTCCCCATTTTGTTCTTTTCCTCTCAAGAGGTTACTAGTCTGAAGTTCGGTATTTTCAGTTCTCCACAAGCAATTTTATCTTTATTTAAGTTAGGTAAATGCATCTACTGAAGTAATATAATCTTTGCAAATGGTCCTACTATATTATTTTTTCTCAAAACCCATATTTGAGATATTCTAGATGCTGCTGATTTAGGTTAATGTATCATTTGCTCACCTGTTAACATTTTACATTTCAGCTACGTGAATCAAAGGGCATGACCACTATCAAATTCCGCCCACATTCTGGAGAGGTATTATTGGATGCTTAACCTACTTTCTGTAAATGCATAAATTTTAGATTTTTTGATTGCTTCATATACCTGTTACTCTCAGGCTGGTGACATTGACCACCTTGCTGCAACATTTCTTACGGCTCATAACATTGCACATGGGATCAATTTGAGAAAATCTCCTGTTCTTCAATATTTATACTACCTAGCACAGGTATTTTTTTTTCCCTTTTTGATTTTATGTTATCTCTTTCTTGTTTTGTTAGGTTTGTTGTGTGGTGCTTGGGGCTTGGGGGGTAGCGGGGAGGAAAACTGAGGTTTCTGACTTCAATTTTGTGCTTTCTAATTGGTATTCTTGGTGTCTTTTATCAGATCGGTCTGGCAATGTCTCCTCTGAGTAACAATTCATTATTTTTAGACTACCATCGGAACCCTTTTCCTATGTTTTTCCTCCGCGGTCTCAACGTCTCCCTTTCAACTGATGATCCACTCCAAATCCACCTAACTAAAGAGCCTTTGGTGGAAGAATATAGCATAGCTGCTTCTGTGAGCTCTCTTTTCACTCTGTTTAAACTCAGGATTTTATTTTTGGGATTAAAAGATATTAAACCTCTTCCGAACAGGTATGGAAGTTGAGTTCTTGTGATCTGTGTGAGATTGCTCGGAATTCAGTCTACCAATCAGGTTTTTCACACGCTTTGAAGGTATGTATCTTGTATGCTGAAATTTGGAAATTGGAGAACACAACTTTGGGTTCACATGCATGGCAATAATGAGTTGGGGGTAGGGCATTGAAATTGGCAATGTGTTTATTATTCCTGTGGAGTTTGGATGTGATGCAAATGTATGAGAAATGCTTCGCAAAAAAGAAAAAAAAAAACCTCTAATTAGGATTTATCTCTGGAGTAGTGAATTGACATTGTTGTATCATCACAAGTTGACTGAATATTTTGAAGTGAATGCATCTGTAAATTCTTTACTGGTCACTTGGACTGCATCAGGCATCTGGTGATTCAATTGACTGTCGTAATCAGTTGCAATTACCCAAATTAATGAACCATAAATTTATTGTTGTCTTCTTTGTTTCAAAAAATGCTTGTGTTGCTGAATGCTTATTAGCTGTAATAATAGCATTATATAAAGTCTGTCTTTAGATTCTTTGAGGATTTCACTAATATAGTAGACAGCTTTTTACGGTCAACTGTTCTTAATTTATCTAAAGACACATGCTCAGCTCAAAGTTAGCATTCTTATAATATCCCCATTTCATTGAGATTGTTTAGAAAATGATCCTCTGTAATTTAGTTTGTTATTTAAGTTTTTGACCTGTGTTTCAGTCACACTGGATTGGAAAAGAGTACTACAAGAGAGGACCAGATGGAAATGACATTCGTAGGACAAATGTGCCTCATATCCGATTGGAATTTCGTGATACGGTACTAGCCTGTTTTTTGAATTTTATTATCATTGGTTTGTTAGAGGGCGAGGTTTGCTCCTTGGTGACCAATTGGCCACAGGTTCAAGGCATGGGAAAAGCCTCTGTGCAAACAGCTGGGGGAAGGCTGCACACACATGCTTACCTTCCCCCTACCTCGTGCACTAGCTGGGAGCACCTTGTGCACTAGATAAGCCCTTCATCATCATTGGCTTGTTTGAGTTTTTTCTTATCTCCTGTGATGACTTTGGTGTCATATGTGCCATTCCATTTGTTGGTTTATTTGAAGCTTCTCCTATACCTTGTTATGACTTCTATATGATTTCTGCTGTGCCATTTAATATCACTAGGATGTAAGATACATAAGTGTTGCCTCAACACTTGCATAAACTCTCTCTCAAAAACATTTTAAAAAATTTTCCTTCTCAAATTCTTACTTGAGAGAACAAAGAGATTGGGCGATTGGTGAGAACAGAGGCAGGTTTGGTGCCACCAGTATTGTTTTCTTCTTTTGTCTACTTTCCTTTTCTGTTGAAACGTGTTGAACCATATGAAGTCGGAATGATCCAATAAGATACATGCCTCTTGCAGATATGGAGAGAGGAGATGCGGCAAGTTTATATTGGGAAGCCTGATATCCCTGAAGAAGTGGACAAGTAAACATCAAGGTATTTCCTGTAGTCCACATCAAGGGATTTCCTGTAGTCCATGCTTACTGCCACTATGTAAAACTATAAAGGTGCTCTAGGACATCTTCGTCGCTTTCGTTTGATCGTCTTTCCTGGGAAATTGGGGTTTGCTCAGGAATGAAAATTGCTGCTTGTGTGGTGTAATTTTGACAAGGGCAGGATATATCCCATCCTGCAAAGTGAGAAATACCAATATACTCGCTAAGGGAAATTGAACAAGGTTGGAGAACCAAGACCAGGTGATGATATATTCTATATAGATACTCGACTTTGAGAGCTGAAATCTGTGCAACAGCAACAAGATGAAGGTGGTGCCAGCTGAAGTAACTGCAAGATATCTTTATATTAGATGTAGTTTTAGGTAAAATCATGGCTTACATCATAGGATGAATTTTGTGGTGTTAGAATATAGTATACAACAGACAAATGTAATCCATGGGAAGCATCGAAGAAGGATGATATGTTGCTTTGCTTCCATAATATTTCCGATGAATGCTTCATCAAATTTTGGTTGAACTTTATAAATTAATATTACCTGTTGTGATTCTGGGCCGGTCGTACGATTATGGAATCGAAGAACATTTTTCTGTTGAGCCTCTAGCAAGGAAATTTCAAATGCCGTTTCTTGAATTTGTAATTAGTCTTATTATGTGCTTTTTATAATTAAGCGTTTGTTATTTCTCAAAAAAAAAAAGTTGTCCAAGCCCCCTTTTTTTTTTGTTTCGTACATCAATTGGAGGATGCAGGTCTCGAATTGGATTTCTCGTGTTGTCCGGGAGCCCAAGCATTTGCTGTTTGTAGGGCTGTGTATAGGTCTCAGAAAACCTGAATAATCCCGAAAAATTAAATCGAAAGTTTTTAGAATAGAAATTTTTTGTTGATCATTCGATTTTATCTTAATCGAATTGTGCTGAAAATTTTTAATGGAGTGAGTTTGGAAATCATGAGTTATTTAAATTGAAAACCGAAACATTTCGAATTATACAGAATCGAAATCGAAACTAATGATTTATTAGAATTTATTAGAATTATATATATATATATATATATGTGTGTGTGTGTGTGTGTGTGTGTGTATGTGGGTTTGAGGTTCAAAATGGAGATGAAGTTGTTATCCAAATGAAAGTTGGGATACACTGTACAATAACTGAATTTTATGGAGGTTTCCAGAAGCCGTCATCAAATATCAGGTTCGGAAACTGGGTATGGACTTTTGGAATGTCCATCCAACCTTGTGGTTGGCATTTGTGTGTGTTTTGTATTTTATTACCTTTGATTATTAATTTATTTCCTTATTGACATGCAAATCGCGATTGGTTTCCAATTTTATATTTTATATCAAGTTTGCACATTAGTCCCATTTTATGCTTAAATTCCTGACATTCAAACACAAATAAATAAATAAAACAAATAAAAATAATTTACAACCATTCATTCCAAATAAAAAGGGAAAGAGATTAAGGATTATAATTTTTTGGTGTAAATAAATATAAAGAGAGACTCACTGACTTGGACGTGCTTGATGCTTCTAACTAAGTCCTCAGAGCTTGGTTAATGGATGAAGAAAGTCCTTTTCTCTTCTCAAGAATCAAGTACTTTAAGCTTCCAAGTCTCCTCCCTTCTTTCTTCCTTTCCCTTTTTCCTTTTCCTTTTCCTCTTTCCCTCTGTTTTTTCTAACCACTAGCCAACCTCCTTTTCAACTTTTCCTTTATTCCCCTTTTAAAGCCTCTCTTATTTTCTCCTTTTTCAAATTCCCAAAAACCCATTCTCACCCTCTCTTATTGCCTTTTTGCATTCCCTAGGCTCTTTCCTGCCTTTTTCCCTTTTCTTTTATGTCAAAAAATGACCAACTCAGCAGGTGGACTTCCAACTACTATCATTAATGGCATTTAATGCTGCAGAGAGTGGGTGTGATGAGGTGCCGCCTCTTTGATGCCTGGGGTGAAGAGGTGACACCTCTTTGTTGAGGCGATCGCCTCTTCACCTGGGCTAGGTCAAGGTCCGTGGGTCAAGAGGCGATGGACTTGGGCTTGGACATGATTTTTATGGGCTTGACCTCAGTGTTTAGGCTTTTAAAGTTGATTTTAGAGAAGTCTCGAGCTCCCTTTGCATTCAAAACTTGAACTTTCTCATCATCGAGCTTTCATTGCGGGCCGATCAAACTGACAATGTCCATAGTTTGCCCCCTTAGTTTTTCAAAAAATTGAATTTTCTGAAAATAATTTTTTAAAAAAGCAACATGCACATCAAATAATAAAAAGTAAGAACAACATACCTAATCTGCGAGCTTCGCTCTGGTTGTCAGCCTCAAGAATTCAAACCCAAGAGGTCGAACTTCATCTTTGAAATGTGATTGTGATCCTTGGGTTTTCTTGGCCCAATCAGTCACTTATTAATAAATTTTATCGTGAATCTCGAGTGTGGCCCAATCTTCACTCAGTAGAGACAAAAGAGAAATGTAGTCATGATCCTCGGGTTAAGCTAACTTGATCAACTACTCATTATAAATTTGGCGTGATTCCCAAGTTTTCTTGACTCGAGAAGTCACTTATTAGAAGAGATGAAACGTAACCGTGTTCCTCGAGTTTTTCTAGCTCGATTAGTTACTCATTATAGTTTGGCATGAATCTTAAGCGTGGCCTAACCTCTACTCAATAAAAAGAGATGAAATGTAATCGTGTTCCTCGGGTTTTCCTGGCCCGATTAGTTACTCATTATAGTTTGGCATGATTCTTAAGTTTTTTTAGCATAAGAATTACTTAGTAAAAGAAGAATGCACTTCGGAGATTCAAACCTAAATAAACACCTCTTGAAATGCGCGCTTCGAGGATTCAAATCCTACTAGATGCTTGTTCTTTTACGCACTTCGAGGATTTAAACCCGACTAGACGCTTATTCTTTTGCGCACTTCGAGAATTTAAACCCAATTAGACACTTGTTCTTTTGTGCACTTCGGGGATTCAAACTTGGCCATACGCTTATTCTTTCATGCACTTTAAGGATTCAAACTCGACCAGACACTTATTCTTTCACGCACTTCGGGGATTCAAACCTGACTAGATGCTTATTCTTTTGCGCACTTTGGGGATTCAAACCCGACTAAATGTTTATTCTTCTATGTGCTTCGGGGATTCAAACCCGACCAGACACTTATTCTTTTGTTGCTTTAATCAAATCATTCTTGTCTAAAGATCAATTTTGGGGTACACCCGAGCAGTGATGTGAAAATTCCTTTTTTCTTTTGGGCCTTAAGCCATTTGATGTTTTATTTCATCAAGTAGGCCTCACCCTTTTCTCCTTATCTTCCTTTCTCTTAATTTCCCTCTCTCACCTTAACCATATAAATTCTCATTTTTCTTCTCCAAGGGTCACTTTCACCTTTTCAATTCTCTCTTTTGTCTTTTTTCCTCCCTTTTCTCTTTCTCTCCCATTCTTTGTATTCTTTGACATGGATGCCGCACGAATCCCAGATTTGTCCATATGGGATCCAGTGGCACTTACAGTGAACCCTTCTTAGAGTTTCGGGCTCAGTATCAGAGATGAGATCCCCCTGTTTGTAAACTTGCGATCCCATATCTGTGGCTTGGCCACCGGAGAGGTTAGTACCAATTTCTTTAATTTTTCCTGCAAATATCATTAAATAGTGTCAGGTTACTATTCATATATATATATATATTTATGAATTTAACTGAAAGAAATCAAATTTTCTTGATCAAAAATTAAAATTTCAAATCATCCTGTTAGATTGCCGACACAAAAAAGTGTCGCCTCTTTGATGAGGCGATTGCCTCATTGATCAGGTGATCGCCTTATCGATCAGGCAATCACTTCTTCATGAAGAGGCATTCACCTCTTCGAGTCAGGCTTTCTCTCAAAGAGGCGAATTGCCTCTATATAAAGAGGCATCACCTCATCATTAAGGCGATTGCCTCTTCGATAGAGGCGTCGCCTTAGTGACAGGATCTAGCAAAAATTTTGAATTTTTATTACGTAAAATGATGATTTTACTCCCTGTTTGACTCCCTTAGCTTGATGCCCATACCCTTAAGGGTGATGGGAACTTTAGCGATGCACGGATCTGGTATGATGAGCTTCATGAGGCTATACAGACTCAGATTCATGACACTAGGTTCTCTGATTTTATCCTGGCACTCCTAGCACAGTAGGGGCATACATATTACCAGCCCTTGCATGCCCTGATGGAGAGGTGGTCTGACACCACCCACACCTTTCATCTTCCTTTTGGGGAGTTCACCCTGGATTCGGTGGCCTTCACTACAATTACCGGCCTTGCTTATGCTGGAGATTATGTTCCCTTCGATGCCAACCTTCATCAGTTATCTCCCAACCGTCTCTCTTTCATCGAGCGTCTGCTTGGGATGGTCCCAGACATTAAGGGGACCCATACAGTGAAGATTGAGTCGATCAGGAGCTTCTACACTTGTGCCATAGTTGAGGCGGCTACTACACCCCTTCAGATCGATCAGGTAGTGTGCACTTTCCTTGTTTACCTCATGGGCACTACTCTCTTCATAGATATAACTAGCTCTATGGACTTGAGCTTCCTGATGCCATTGAGGGTCCTAGACTTAGTGGCGACATACGATTAGGGTAGCTATGCCTTAGCTTATCTTTACAGGAGTATGGATGAATTGGTGTGTGGAGCCAGACGACTTTGCAGTTTTTGGCACGCCATACTGGTATTTTACTTTCTCTTCCTCTCTTCATATTCCATTCCAACTATTGTTGTTTGATCTTACAAATAATCCTTTGTTTCTCTTGTAGGACTGGGCTTTAGAGTTGGAGCTGATAGTGGGGATCACCAGGGTCATTGATACTCCCTTCCCTGTGATGGCGAGGTGGGGTCCCAGCTGGGCTTGAAGGAGGCCTGTGGCTCGCGTCCACATCCACCATAAGCGGCTGAACACACTCACTTATGATGAGGTATGCACCTACAAATGTAATTAAGATTAGCAATAAACTCATTAATTGAATTCACTTACTTACTTGTTTATTCTTGCATCTATGCCCGGACTTGTGGGGCCCTTAGGCTGGGTGGACGCAGGCCATGGTTCACTCCATCCCTCTATCCAGGAAGAGGGTTCTGCTTAGAGGCCCTGATTGTAAAGTGTGTTCCTCGGGGAGAGGATATATCAGTGGCGGTTAGGTGCACGAGTGAGGCGTCCACCTCTTGCTCCTCCCCGACTGTCACAACCCAAATCGGGAGTCATGATCGGCGTTAAGGAACAGGAATTCTTTCGAATCTGGAACCCGTAGCAAGCCTTAAAAAAACATGCAATAAATAAAAAAAATATGCCATAATTAAAATCTTAAATCAATATAAAAATAAATACTTAATGTCATATCATAAAATAAAATATTTCATACAATATTCAGAGAAAGGTCTCTGACATAAAAACCAATCTACAGATACAAATTGCTACTACTACTGTAATTTTCTAAAGTACAATAAAAGGTTAGATAAGTAATTTATATAAACTAGCCGGGGCTGAAGAAGTCCGACGTATGGGCCTACTACTGAGGTCTGAGGAAGAGGAATCTCCTATAAAATAAACAACTGAGGGAAGTCAGACCTCACTGAGTAAATTATTATATTATATATATATGCAACTTCTAATGTCATATGCAATCAAGCATCATTATATATATTAAATATATACAGACATTTCACACAAATGCTAAAATCACTTTTATGTATAATAAATGCTGAAAACAATTTATTTAGATGAAGGATCAAATAGAACCCTAATTATATACAACTTCAACCAAAAATATCTCTCTAGCCATACAGGCTCACTTAATTCCAAATTAATTCTCTTATTCCATTTTGGACAGTAAACTGTCCCCGAGACACTAAGTCAACCAAGCTCCAGCAGTCTTACTGTTAGTGTAATTGGCCCCGAGACACTAGGTCAACTGAGCTCCAGCAACCACACTATTCAATCACATCAATCTTAAAATAATCAATCAAATAAAAGTCACCTCAAGTGATTTAATAACTCAACCCTAAAATTTATCACACCGATACATACACAGTCCTAGTGCCGCCCACTAGGTAGCACGTTCTATTGATATCCTTTAAATAAAATTTTAATATACATATGGGAAATAAATAATGCATAATAAAACATATTAACATTCGTAACAACGAAATAAACCATATATATACCAAAAATATACCGAAAATATACTAAGTATATTTTAAGTATATATTTGCTACATAAATCCAAAATCAACCATAAATATATTGAATATAAACCATGAATATACTAAAAATATTCTAAGTGTATATTGAAAATATAACATGCATATATGTTGAAATATACCAAAAATATACTGAAATATACCTAACATATACTAAAACATTTAATAAAACAATACATGTATAATACATATTAAAAACATGAATACTCAATATCATGCATCCTATATGCAATGTACATATAAAATAATAACTCACAATTCTGTGCTCCTTGAGACTAGTTCGGCAGGCCCTGTCCGATAGGCCTCAATTTCGGCACAACTAGAAAATAATAATAGTAACAATCAGAACAAATCTAACTTATACTTCTAAAAAGACTCTATCTAGGAATACAAAACTCAAACAAATACAGAAATTCGGAATCGACTCGATGTCACATTTTACGAAAATTCAACTGAAAATTCGACAAAACCTCCTCTATAAAATGAATATCTCTCTACTAAAAAGTAGAGCCGATCTTACAAGAAAAACACACTTCTAACATAGATTGCACAAATTCCCAACCGAGGTTCACAAATTCACCAAAAATCAAATAAAATAATAAATATATATAAAAATCATTAAATTCCATAAATATCCTCAAAATACCAAAATATAATATATTTAAATATTAAAACATCAAATACAATTATTTTCACAATAATTAAATAAAAATCTCAAATAATAATATAATATTATTAAAATTCCAATTTTTCAATAAATTCAACATAAAATAGTAAAAATTCACTTTTATATATTCAAATAGCTTTAATAGCCTAAATATGTATTAAAAGTAATTAAAAACCCATTAAATCACCAAAATAGTAAATAATATATTATTTGAAAATAATTTTTGAAAATTAGTATTAATTAGTTAAAAATAGTAAATAACTTATAAAAATCATTTTAATACCCTAAATAATTCTAAAATCATCTAAAACATATTATTTAACTATAATTTTCATAAAATTACACAATTAACTCAATAATACAAAATATACAAAATATAATTAATATTCTCAAAAATTATATAAATTCACCAAAAATTATTTTAAATATTCTAAAATTATTAACTCATATTAAAAACACAAATTCAACTAAATTTTCAATAAAAATAATTAATTAGCATAATTATCAAAAATTCAATATTTAATATTAAAGTAATAAAAAATTAACCAAAATTAAAAAAAATTCACAAAAATATATTTGAGAAGCTTGAGCTACAAAAAACAAAATTTGTGAAGCAAGTTTTCATGAATCAACCCAAATCAAGTTCAAAAAATTCAAAAACCCTAAAACACATAAACTAAAAATTGAAGACATCTAAAAATCTAGAAGATTTGAGCTCAAACGGAGCTTAGAAATGGACTCACCAAATCAAGGATGTTTGAAAGAGACCGGTCCGCTGAGCTGGGGTGGCCGAAATCTCGCCGGCAAGAGGAAGCTCCCACTCTCGACACCTTTGCTTTCCTAGCGATCCAGGAGCTTCCTAGCATGTTGAAGGCGACAAATGACAGCTAGAGGAAGAGGAAAGTGGTGGCGGTCGGTGGCAGTGGATGGGGTTGCTTTGGTGGTAGCTAGAAGAGAGTGACCAAGAGAGAGAGAGAGAAGAAGAAGAAGAAGAAGAAGAAGAAGAAGAAGAAAAAAGAGGGAGGTGTTGACCCGAAATTCTTCTTTTTGACTTCTTTTATTTATTTATAAAATTACCGAAATGCCCTTCATCCAATTTAATAATAATAATAATAATAATAATAATAATAATAATAATAACAATAATAATAATAACAATGTTATCAATAATAATAATAATAATATTAATAACAATAATATTAATAATAACAATATTAATCCCATGTAAAAAAAATAAATTATTTTTATGTAAATAATTTCTTAGAATAAAATACGTAAATAATATTAACAATTAACAATAATAATATACTAATAAAATTTAAAATTATTAATACTGCATATCTTAAAATAATATTATTTTATTTAAAATACTGAGTCTTTACAATAAATAATTTCTCACAATAAAATACATAAATAATATTAACAATTAACAATAATAATATACTAATAAAATTTAAAATTATTAATACTGCATATCCCGAAATAATATTATTTTATTTAAAATACTGGGTCTTTTCCCCGACATATCTTTTGGGCGCATGAGTTAGAGGGAGATGAGCTTAATCATGCCCTGTAGGGAGAGGATGCTGCAGACTATTGCGAGAGGAGGAAGTCTTGCTATGTGGACTTTACACGAGCTCATCTTTTATAGCGAGTGACCCTTCCTGAGCCTGCACTTCAGGTAAGCATGCAATGTTTTATTTTATTTATTATTTTATATTTACTTACAAATGTTGTTCTCTGACTTATTTTTCATATTTCAGGCAGTTACTAGGGCACCTGCTCCTCTCCTTAGGCCCTCTGCACAGGAGAGGCCTCATTAGCGCTCGCGCATCATTCCTAGTGGTGAGGGCTCTTCTTTTAGGGTGCCATCCTCGACATATCCCTCTAACTCTCGATCCCAGGTAGTGGCCGGCAGGTTCATTGCCACTCCCGATCTGCTAACTCGTTGTTGGATGCCCTTTAGTGACCTCTCTCGTCAATTTTTGACGTTGGATATGACTTTGGAGCTAGCATTTTTCCCAAAGCCTACTACCCATGTAAGTTTCCTTCTTTGGCAACTATGTTTTCAAGTCTTATAACACATGGTTAATTCTAACATTATCAATGGAACAGATACCTTGGGATTAAGGAGAGTACATGTACCAGGTGGTTGAGGCCTATAGGGACTTCCTAATGCAGGTGATGCAGCAATGGAAGGTACATACAGAATAAGTTTTATTTCTATATGAATGCATGCTTTCATGATTTCTTAGCTCTTATTATGCTTTAATAAGATCAAGATGAGGCCAGCCAGGCTAGGATCACTGCCTTGGAGAGCCAGCTCGCCGCTCTTCAAGTTGAGGGCGATGAGGAGGAGGGGGCAGCCAACGAGGAGTCTGAGGATAGTAGTGAGGATGATAGGACCGTCGGCTGATGAGCCTGTGGACGAGCCAGCTAATGAGGAGGCCGACGAGTCCAACAGTGATGAGTAGAGAGGACCCTTTATAGATTTTTGTTAGCATAGGGTTGTCCTTGTCTATAAACATTAGAGGTTTTACACTGTTGTCCTTTTACTGTCTCGATTGATTAATTGACTTTTTTTATGCCTTTATATTTTGCACTGATAATTTTTGGAGGAATTTTGAATGAATGAAGGCCTTTTATCTATGAAATGCCCTGCTCTGAATCTTCATATTCGACTTAGAAAATTCCTAGGAATGCGAAAATCTGCTCTGCCTGTCATAGAGGCATCGCCTCTTTGAAGGGGCGTTGCCTCTATGTGAAGAGGCAACACATGATTCACCTTTTCTCATAGAGGCAATCACCTCTACACGCCTGTCTTGCAGTTATAAAAAGCCCTAAATCTTCTTCAAAATCCCTAATTTTTTCATCTCGTTGTTTCCCCTATTCTTCTTTCCCAGACAACATTCTTATCCTCAATTATGACTAAGAGAAGCTTGAAACAGTTACAACCAATTCTAAAATGTCTGGATGGCGGGTCATGGGCTATAATGGAGCCATTTCACCCACTCGCCTTCTGATCCTTGCATGCTAGGAAGATTAATTTCTCATTTCTCCATGTTCTTGCTCAATTTTTGGATCCTTAAAAACATGTTTTTCAGTTTAACACAGTGGAGATCTACCCTTTGCCAGAGGAATTTGAAGCTATCTTGGGCTCTCACATGGATTCCACTCGATAGATTATTATTCCTCTAGTTGCAACCTCGGATTTGCACACCATCCAATACCAAATGACAAGATCGCTCAATATGTCCCCTCAATCCTCTCTTCGTCACATTTTTGGCAATAAAATCTTGGTTAGCCCTTTTGTAGAGATGGTAGTGGTTGTAGACAACAGTGAGGTTCCCTGGCCTCGAATGATGGCACTCTGCCTATATGCTCAGTTCTTGTTGGTCTTCCCTTTTGGTAATTGTGACCCAAAGATCCTGCATGTTCTAGACAAAGTGGAGAGTGGACTGAACCCTTTCCCCCTTATTCTAACTAAGACCATTATTGAACTTGATAATTTTTACAAGACTAAGCGATTCTCTGGGAGTCCTATTCTATTAGAGGTGAGTCTTTACTTTCTTTTACCATTTCCTGCTTTCCATCATTCTTATCCATTCTTCACTCTTGCAGGATTGGTTGTAAGAGAAACTTAGTTGCTTGAACCACCCAGAGACATTGCTCACTATAAGGCCAAACACTATCGCACTCAGAGATTTCATCCTGTCCCGAAGGAGATCCACAGCTGGTTATCTACATTCCTTGACACTCTGATTTAGTGGATGTGCCCATGGTGGAGACTACTGCATGTGACCTTCCAGTCCTATACCTACTGTGTTCCCTTAGCCGGCCTTCATTTCACCACCTTTTACAATCCAGTTTGGCTTTGCAAATAATATGGATAGAAACAACGGATTGTGGAGCTTGTACATGAATTTGAACTAGGGCCTCTTTCTCAAAATTTTCTGGAAAACTTGGTTACTACATGGCCTCAGAGGATCATTCAAAGGCTCATTGACTACATTGGAGATTAGTCTACCGATGACTAGTACAAGGCGTGGGTTTAACTACAATAAGTAGAAAAAGATGAATTTATAAGAACTAGAAGGATAATGGCATTATAGGCATTGAGCACCCAGGGGAGTCATAAGAGAAGTAGACAATATTAGATTAGTTTATGAAACTTAGTCTTTTTATTTACTTTCTTTGTCGAATGAAATTTCCTTTTGAGTTAGATATATATGTAATAAGCATTTAATGCAATGTTTATAATAATAAAGGCAATACATTCCATTTAATTTAAGCACAATATGACTATACAATCTTGCTCTTATATATCTCCTATCGTTAATTGGCTTGCCCTTGCAAGTTTTTTAAATAACTATTTTGTCTTTTTTCTCTCTCTCCTTTTACATGTTCTTTACTTTTTCCTGGACTGCCTTTTCAGGTTTTTAATCCAACAGGACTTTTTACTCTTTTTTTTCCTTTTTTTTTGTCTTTAACTTTTTCTTAGGCAACCTCTTTTAAGGTTTTTTCCCTAATGAGACTTTACAAAAAGTCTTTCTTGAGCTTATCTATATTGATGGGCTCTCTGAATTCATTTCCTTCTAAGTCAGATAAAATAGTGGTGCCTTTTGAAAATAGCTTCTTCACTTGGTAGGGACCTTCCCAGCTTGGCTTGAACTTCCCCCGTGGATCAGTCATGATTAGCCTAGTGAGCTTTAAGACCAAGTCATCCTCTTTAATCTTGCCTGGCTTAATCTTTTTGTTATAAGCCCGAGCTATCCATTTTTGGTATAACTGAGAGTGATACATAGCCTTCAATCTCTTTTCATCCAACAAAGTAAGTTGTGCCAATCGGCTTTTTACCCATTAGTACTCAGGGATTTTAGACTCTAGAAGAACCCTTAGTGACTGAATTTTAATCTCAACTGGCAATACAACTTCACATCCATATACCAGAAAATATGGAGTGGCTCCTGTTAATGTTCTGGTAGTGGTTATGTATCCCCATAATGCAAACTGTAGGTAACTCACCCAATCTTTGTAATTTTTCAGTGTCTTGGCCAATATTCTTTTCACATTTTTCTTTACTGCTTTTACGGCTTTGTTCGCTTGTGGTCTATAAAGGGATGATCTATAATGCTCAATCTTGTATTCTTCCAACAGGGTGGTCGTTTTCGCCCTAAATTGAACACCATTATCAGTGATGACCTGATGAGGTAACCCATACCGGCAAATTATGTTTTTCTTTATGAACCTGGCCATTTGTTTTGCCCCTATAGTGGTGAATGATTCCGCTTCTACCTATTTAGAGAAATAGTCAATTGCCACTATAATATAATGATATCAATTAAATGCTTTTGGCCTTATCTCTCAAATAATGTCAATTCCCTAGACTGTAAATGGCCATGGAGAGGTTACTCCTTGAAGTTCCATAGATGGCAGGTGGCTCACATCACCATATACATGGCAGTTGTGACATCTCTTTACATACTTCACCCAATCTGCCTCCATGGTTAGCCATAAGTACCCTTGATGGGTTATCTTTTTAGCAAGGACTGTTCCATTCATATGCGGCCCACATACACCCTTATGAACTCCTTCCATGATCTTTTATGCCTCACCCTTATTGATGCACCTTAGGTGTACTACAGTTGGCATCCTCTTATATAACATCCCATTTTGGCTAATGAACTGTCGAGATAACATCGTCAGTGACATCCTTTCTTTTCTATCAGTTTCCTCAGGGAATTATCCTGTCTCCAGATACCATTGTAGATCATAAAACTAAGGCTTCTCTGCTGGGTCAATTGACATTATTCTTATCTCCTCATAGCAAGGAATCCGGGCTTTTATTAAGATAAGAGGCTTCATTTCTACTCGTCTATCTCCTTCTTATATTGAAGCCAGGGTAGCCAATGCATTTGCCATCTAATTCTCCTCCCGGGGAAAGTGTATGAATATGTATTATGTGAAGGACAATAGGATCAAGGCTGAATAATCCCAATACAGCTTTAGTTTATCTTCCCTCACTTCCCATTCCTTGGCGATCTGCTTTACTACCAACATCGAATCCCTATACACTGTCAACTCTTCTGCTCCCACGTTCCTGAGTGCTTCTAGACTAAAAATACAGGCTTCATATTCAGCTTAGTTGTTAGTGACCTCGAATTCTAGCCTTTTTGCCATTGGGATTACTTCTCCTTCTGGTGAGACCAAAATCACACTAATGCCTATCCCTCTACTGTTCATTGCCCCATCAAAATACATTTTCCAGGTCTGGATTTCTATTGTCCCCAAGTGTTCATCCAAAAATTCTAACTCCCATTCTTGTCCATCATCTATCAAATTTTGGGCCAAGAAGTTTGCCACAACTCTTCCTTTTATCACTTTTTTAGTAACATAGTCTATGTTGAATTCAGTGAGTAGGACTAACGATCTGGCTAATTTCCCTATCAATGACAGAGTCTGTTGGAGATATCTAAGGGGATCATGCTTAGAAATCGCTTGAATCCTGTGGGATTGGAAGTAATGTTGTAGCTTTTTTGTTACCTAAATTATAGCCAAATAGGTTCTTTCTACTAGACTATAATTAGTTTCATAGGGCAGAAGCTTCTTACTCAGATAATATGCTCAACTTCCTTCTCCTTCTTGAGCCAACATTGCAGCAATCGCATCTTTTTCTATGGCTAAGTAGAGAATTAAGGGTTTCCTCGGTCTTAGCGGCCATAAAACTGAAGGATTCATCAAGTACTGCTTAATAGTTTCAAAGCCTTATTGACACTTGTCATCCTAGATAATTAGCTGATTCTTTTTTAAGAGCTTGAAGATCAGCTCACAAATGGTAGTCAGTTTGACTATAAATCTATTGATGTATTATAGCCCTCTTATAAACCCTCTGACTACTTTTTCATTCTTTGGTGTAGGCATTTCTCTGATTACTCTCACTTTTTTTGGATCCACCTTTAAGCCTTTCTGACTAACAATGTGTCCCAATAGTTTTCCTGATGTCACCCCGAAAACATATTTCTTCGGATTCAGTCTGAGGTCATATTTTTTAGCTCTTTCTAGGAACTTGTCTAAGGCTTCGAAATGCCCTTCTCTGGTCAAAGACTTCACCATCATATCATCTATGTACACCTCTATCATTTTATGGATTAGGTCATGTAACACTGTAGTAGCCATTCTTTAGTAAGTAGCCCCTGCATTTTTCAATCTGAATGGTATAAGTATGTAACAGTAAACACCCTACTCAGTAATGAAAAAAGTCTTAAACTTGTCAATCACTACCATCATGATTTGATTGTATCCTGAGAAGCCATCCATAAAGGAGTACATGGCGCTGGAAGCTGCACTGTCGACCAAGGTGTCAATATGCGGTAAGGAAAAATCAGCTTTAGGACAAGCCTTGTTCAAGTCCCTATAGTCAACACACATCCTGACTTTACTATCTTTTTTGAGAATCGGGACTATATTAGCCAGTCGCTGGATGTCATCTACCACTTATAGGAACTTCATTTTTAGTTATTTTTCTACTTCTTCTTTGACTAGGAGGGCCCATTTTGGTCTTAATCTTCTCTTCTGCTTTATCGGTGGGATGTGAGAATACGTGGGAATCCTATGTTTCACAATCTCTCTATCAATTCCAGGCATATCTTCATAGCCCCAAGCAAATACTTTCTATCTTCTTTTAAGAGTTTCTTTTATTTTTTTTCTTTCATCAGGAGTTAAGTCAAAAGAAATAAGTATATTTTTAAGGTTATCACTGGTGCCTAGATTAAATGATTAAGTTTGCATTGAATTAATGTCAAAAATATGCATGAAATGATCATCACACACTATTAGGAAACACATCGCATAAGTAAATATAATCAGACTTCATCACATTAACTTTAGAAAGAAAAATGTCATCAATCTCAAATAAATTAGAAATAGAAAGGTCAATGTCATTATAAAAAACATCTATAATAAAACTAAGGATAAAGGTTTTGAAGTTAAATTCCTCTTCCTAATCAGCAGCATCCTTCAGCTCCACTGCAGGAATGTCCCCTCCTGATTTCGAAGTCAATACCAGCTCTTCTGCCATGGGCTCTTCAACAACAGGCTCTTGGTTCCCACCCATATATTCAGCGAAGATTTTAAATCCAAGGACCAATTTCTCAGCGATCATCAGGGGCTCCTTGGTAGGGGTAAGTGGCACCTTCTTCCATAAATGTTTCCTAGAGCGTCTTCTTCTTTGACTTAGACATAAATCTGCCTTTCCCAAACTTGCCCTCATCTTCTTCTTTCTCATCAGACTCATCCTTCCCTGAATATCCTAACTCGTACTTCAGAATCGGTACCTTGGGTTTAATGAATTTCGATGGGCCCTGCTGATTCTTTCCTAATCCCATCCCAGGCATGAACTGTATGCTCTTCATCATACTGACAATCTTCAAATTTAGCTCATCTTCATAAAGCATGCAGACTTCAAAACTTGGACTGTTCGGGATCTCAGTAGAAGCTAGTTTTAATGCAACAAGTGCAACGTTTGTTTCAGCCATTATAGTAACCACCCTCCCCTCATATGGAAATTTGATCTTTTGATGAACAGTGGACAACACTCCCCCAAAGGATGGAACCATGGTCTTCTAGAAGAATAGTAAAGGTGACTAGAATGTTTATTACATGAAGGTTGACCCAAACTTCAATAGGTTCAGTCTTGACTAAAGCCTAGAAATTTCCCTCAACTGGTCTCTTTGTATCATCATAAGCCTTTATGACTACATCATAGGGTTTTAAATCAGCTACCATAAAGCCCAACTTCAGTAGGATCTTTAGAGGACACACATTGATGGCTAACCCATTATCGACCATGACACAACATGTCAATTTGCCTTTCACTTCGGCCTTAATGAATAGAGTTTTGCTGTGATCCCTTCCTTCTAAGGGTAGGCCATCATTTTTTTAACATAATTGCCCCATGAGGGCTTTCAGTCAGCGAGCTCACTATTTGCTCTAGAGTGTGTGTTGAAGTTATCTTCTTGTGATCGACAGCAAAAACCAGTGCTTCCCGATGAGCCTGGGAGTTCTTAAGTAGCTCCCAAATATTGGCAAGAGTTTTATCATCACTTTTGGCCTCAATAATCTCCTTAGCTTTCTCATTTTTCTCTGATCCCACTTTTGAACTACTTCCTCTTTTCTCTGCCTCAGCCTTCTTCATTACTTCCTCCCCCTCCTTCAATTTCTCAGCGGACTGCTCTATTCTTCTCTCATTGTTCTTCCACAGATCAACTGCTTCTCCTTTTTCATCATTAGAACTTTAAATATCCAACACATTTACTCGAGACTCAATGTCTTGTTGCCTCAAATTTAGGTTTTTTGGTTATGGTTTTGGTGGGTAGGTGTGACCTCAATAAAAGAATTAATTTGTTCATCCGTTAGGCCTGTGTTGATCATCAAGATATGGGAATTTAGTGGTGATACATTTCAGTAGTTGGGTAAAGGGTTATTTTGGGTATTTGGTTTTATAGGTTCTGGGTTTGTTATTTTTCCTGAATCAATCAAATCTTAAATCTCATGTTTCAGGCGAGTGTAGCTTTCTATATTATGCTCAATGTTCTTGTAGTACTTGTAGTATAGTTTTGGGTCGGCATTTGGGAAAGGAGGTTGTTTAAGTAAGGGTTGTAGAAGGTTATTCTCAATAAGCTTTTCCAGGACTGTGGAGAGAGGTTTTCCCAAATTAGAAAACCTTCGGGACTGCCTGACTGCGTTCATCTGTATATTACTACTTGGTCCGACTCCGCCACCAGACCTAAACCCTTATTTGTTCGCAGATCTTCCACTGAAGAACTTCTTTTCTTGTGCGAGGTCTAATTCTTTATGTACTCCAAACCTGTACAACTCCTCAAAGTTTTGAATCCCTAAATCCCTCAGTTTCTTAGAAAGAGGGAGAACACACCCTTCCATAGCTATTACCAGTTGATTAAATTTCGTGGGTTGTTGCTTCATTTGTGCTAATTAGGCTCTCTACCTAATCAAATAATCCGTAAAAGATTCATTGAATTTCTATTTTAGGTTCTGCAAGTCTCTCAAAGAAGCCTCCATCTAAATATTGAGACTATATTACTTGATAAATGCAGCATATAGTTCCTCTCAATTAACTTGAACATGGGATTTTAGTGCACAATGCCATCTGATGGGTGCTCCTTCTAGGGATAGAGGGAATTGCTTCACAATCTATGCTTTAGTCAGTTCAGTCATCTTCATGTGGGTCATATATTACTTTAAATGGAGGTGAGGGTCCTCTGTGCTAGTGAACTTCTTTATGTCAGGAAATTTGAACTTCCGTGGCAAGGGATCATCATCCTTATCCAGACTCAGCTGAAAATAGTTCACTAGGGCATCGATCCCCTTTTCCTTCATCATCAACTACATTTGAGCCATAGACTTGACAAAGTCTTTAGCCCAATCTAGCTTCTCCATATTTTCTTAGGCATCTTCTTTTTGGCCTATAATAGGTTATGCCAATACTGTCTACTAATCATCTTCTACATCTTTCCTTTCAGGATCCTCAGCATCCAGATAAAAAGGTCGAGGTTGAGGTGCTGGTGGTTGGGGCACTAGTGGCTATGGTGCTGGCAGTTCTCCTCTAGTTGGACCCCATCATTTCCCCTATAATTTCTCTTATGATTTCCCTGGTTTGTTCGTTCATTTCAACTTTTAACTGTTCCTTGAAGGCTTTAGCATCAAATTATGCCATCTTGATCCCTCTATAGATTCTAACCAAACTGCCTATGTTAGATCGCTTCTAATTGGCAGACTGTTGTAAATCTATATCTGCAACCATTGAGGGTCAAAAACATACATGGCATGTATGCATGAAATGCAAGCCTACTGGCAAGAAGGAAAATAAAACATATGTGCACGTATTAGAGCACAAAATAAAAGGCTCTCTAACGATATCTCCACCCTTATTTCTCCCACACACGTGTTCAATGGCGAGTTCTTTGTCCTAGGATTTTTGTTCTGGGTTTTGATTATCAACGGGGGATAATAAAACCAACGGATGCAAGATAACTCTCAAGATGATGCAAACAAGTGGCACTTCCTCCAAACAAATCCAAAGTCCATTTTAAATGGGCCGAGATATCAAAGGCCCACCTTGTCAAGATCTCTTTAAAATGGGTTAATAGTAGGCATGAAAGGCCCATCTTGTTAAGGCTTATTTTATAATGGGCTTGGGCCTTATATAAAGCATTACCATATGGCAAAAAACACATGCATTTGGGAAAAATCCTAGTGGAAATTGCTAGGTCATTACATAAGCTGAGTCTTAAGTAATAAGCTTCGACTCCCACAGTTATATATATCCATTACATCTCCCTACCCAAGGGTTCGTGCGATGTGGATAGGTACGTGCTATGAGTGACAATAATCAAATACCTTACCACCAGGTTTGAATGAAACACAAGCGGCAAAGCAAAGATTATTATCGATTTATTTAGGACTTGGAGTGCATTGTGTGAAAATGTGTAATGAATGCAATATTTGTAAAGGAAATACATAAATAATCAAAGATGATAAATTAAAAAACACTTGGAATCAGTTTCTCTATCCCCAATGGAGTCGCCACTGTAGGCGGCGGTTTTGGTGGCGAGCATAAATGTCGGCGACCACAGTACTATATGAGCTTGGGGCTCACTAGGAAATACATAATGGGTTTAAGGCCCAAATGGGAGATGGAGTCAGCACCCGGATGAAATTCGGGACACACTGTACAACAACTGGATTCCACGGAGGTTCCCATAAGCCGTCAACAAAGATTGGGTTTAAAAATTGGGTATGGGCTTTTGGAATGCCCACCCAACCTTGCGGTTGGCCTTCGTGAGTGTCTTGTATTTTATTACCTTTGATTATTAATTTATTTCCTTATTGACATGTAAATCGCGATTGATTTCCAATTTTATATTTTATTCCAAGTTTGCACATTAGTCCCATTTTATGCTTGAATTCCCGACATTCAAACACAAATAAATAAATAAAATAAATAAAAATAATTTACAACCATTCATTCCAAATAAAAGGGGAGAGGGATTATAACTTTTTAGTGTAAATAAATATAAAAATATTAAAAATAAACCATACATAAACCAAAAATAAAATAATTAATTTTATAAATTAATACTCTAAAAAAAATAAAGCAAACATCTAATAATTAAAAATCACCAAATAATTCTTGCAACACATATATGTTAATTCCATAATAACAATAATAATATTTACAAATTAACAACACATAGTGTGCACAAAAATAAATGATAATGAACTCATGAGATAGTCCACTAAATATCACAAAAAGGGAAATAACATAGGAACAATATCAATCAACGTAGAAATCATGCATAATTTTAAGAGATATAACAAATTAAACATGAAAATCATGCTAAACATGTAGAATACAGATGAAAAATTATGGCATAAAAAGGCAGGGTTCTGTCAAAGAGGCGATGCCTCCATCACCTCTTCGTGAAGGGGTGACACCTCTATGAAGAGACGTCGCCTCTTCAACAGAAGTAGGAACACTCTACATTTCTTACAACCTAAGAAACATGACGATCATGCAAATAAACAAGAAATAAATACAAATATACCAATATTAACAATCAACATTCAATATCTCATGCAACCATACTCCTCTATAAGGTTAAAATAAGTAATATAACTAAAAAAACACATAAGATAACAACAAATCAAAGCTTTTAATGAAGATAAAAACTCAAAGCTTAAAAAATAGAGAGACTCACTAACTTGGACATGCTTGATGCTCCTAATTAAGCCCATAGAGCTTAGTTGATGGATGAATGGCTTTCAATATAAGAAAGTCCTTTTCTCTTCTCAAGAATAAAGTACTTTAAGCTTCCAAGTCTCCCTTCTTCTTCCTCCTTTCTTCCTTTCCCTTTTTCCTTTTCCTTTTCCTCTTTCCCTCTATTTTTTTAGATGTTTTTTCTAACCACTAGCCAACCTCCTTTTCAACTTTTCCTCCCATTCCCCTTTTAAAGCCTCTTTTATTTTCTCCTTTTTCAAATTGCCAAAAACTCATTCTCACCCTCTCTCATTGCCTTTTTGCATTCCCTAGGCTTTTTTCTGCCTTTTTCCCTTTTCTTTTACCTTTAAAAATGATCAAATATCAGCAGGTGGACTTCTAACTACTGTCATTAATGACATTTAATGTTGCAGAGAGTGGGTGTGATGAGGCGCCGCCTCATCAATGCTTGGGGTGAACAAGTGACGCCTCTTCGTTGAGGCGATCGCCTCTTCACTTAGGCCAGGTCAAGGCCTGTGGGTCAAAAGGCGATAGGTTTAGGCTTGGACATGGTTTTTGTGGGCTTGACATAGTGTTTGGGCTTTCAGAGTTGATTTTAGAGAAGTCTCAGGCTCCCTTTGCATTCAAAACTCAAACTTTTTCATCATCGGACTTTTATTGCGGGCCAATCAAACTGACAGTGTCTATAATATATATATATAGATACATACATATATTATCATCATCGGACTTTTATTGTGGGCCAATCAAACTGACAGTGTCTATAATATATATATATATATATATATATATATATATATATATATATATATATATATATATATATGCATACATACATACATATATTAATATATATACATATAGATAGTACATATTGTACACATATTTATATTTATAATTAATAATCAAGTTTATAATTATGTGTTATAAATGAAAATTTAAAATTAATTATATAGACAATTGAACAATTACTAATTAATCACTTTATATATATATATATATTGATATTAGGGGTGAGTATGGGTCGGGAAAATTTAAGAATTTAAAATCTCTGAAACTGTATCATATTTTGGAAATTTTAAAAATTAAATCTCTAGTACCAACATCTAATTTAAAAATCTCCATACCAATATCATTCCATTTTTCTTAATGGTTTGGTACGAGAATTCGGTTTTATTGGAACAGATTCGTATGGTACAACTTAAAATGGGTTTTTAAGAATTTATGTAATAAATAAAGTTATATTATTAATTTAAATTATTTTTACTTAGTATTAATGCTCATTAATATTAAAATTATGTATTGTTGTTAAAATTACATTGTTTTATTATTACTATAACAAATTGACTATATAGTCTTTATTATGAATATGTTATTTTTTGCTATACTTAGTAATTTAAATTTTCTTCACTTAATATCCCTCAACTCATTTACACTACTAATCAAACGATATAGTTTTCAGTAAAAATATATCGTTTTGGTTATTATATGTTTGTATTAATATACAATAATAATAATTATTATTATAATAATATTATTTATTAATAATTTATCAAAAATAATGTAACAACATATTTTAGTTAAAAATTATAATATTTGAAATCATACAATGTTAATTTTCTTATTTCATATATATTTTTTAAAGTGAAATATAATGTGCTATCCACATTTTTACTTGTTGATAATAATAATAATTTTCTTATTTCTTATATTTTAAGTTTAAAATGTGTTGTAATGAAGATTCCACATTCTTATTTGTTAATTGAATAATTTGAAACTATACAATGTGAATTTTTTATTTTTATGTTTTAAGCTTAAATTGTAATAGACATTGCACATTTTTACTTGTTAATTGAATAATAATAATAGTAGTAGTAATAGTAGTAGCAATGATAATAATATTAATAATAACAAAATTAATAAAAATATTTTGTTAATAATTTATTTATTACATTTTAAACACAACGAAACTATTAATTTTTATCATATATTTTTATACATATGTATATTACTTGATAATATAATTAAAAGTATATATTTAAGTTCACTACTATTTACAATATTTATGTATTATTTATTGAATTAATATTTGATACTATATTCAATTTTCGGTTCAGTATGGTTTCGGTATAGTTTTCAGTTCAGTTTTTTACAAATATTCAGTACCATACCAAATTAGTCATAAAATTCGATATGTTTAGATTCAAAATTAATTTTATTTAATTTGATACGATTTTATTGTCTTTCGTCTTGGTATTTTTTTGTCATGCACTCAACCCGTTCTAATATGCATACATGCCTAGATATATTAGTATATACACATATAGATACTATATATTGTACACATATCTATACTTATAATTAATAATCAAGTTTATAATCATGTGTTATAAATGGAATTTAATATTATTTTAAAATTAATTATATAGGCAATTGGATAATTACTAATTGATCACTTAATATATATTTTTATGGTTATAAATTACTAATTTATTATATATATATATATATATGTATGTATATATGTATGTGTGTGTATATATACATACGTGTGTCTATGCATATTTGTGTGTCTATAAATGTACAATAATATAATAAAATTTTAATATTATAAATAAAACATTTTATAGTAAAATTGATAGTTATGTTCAAATTATTTTAATATAAATATTAAAATAAAACTTAAAAATGAAATTTAATTAAAAAATTTAATATTATTAGTATAAAATATTTAATATAAAGTAAAAAAATGTATATTTTCTTATTGTTAATTTTTTAGTTATTGTTTTTGAATATATATATTAATAATAAGCTATACAATTTATAAGATAAATAAAAATAAAAATGATAATAATAGAAAAATATATCAATTCAAATTAATTTGCTTCAAATTACTCCGAATTTAATTCTTTATTTATTTCATTTCTTCGATTTGAATTGTTCCAAAAATTTAAAATAATTTGGAGTGAAAAATTTTGGTATTTTATTCGGTTCTAAATAACCAAAATTTTCCGAAATTTAGTTTGAATTGAGAGAATTGGTATTCTTCGAACCGTGCACACCCTAGCAGCTTGTGCACACATTTTATGTGTAGACATTTTGGCTTGGTTTTGTTGCGCAGACATTTATGTGAAATCCTGAAAGCGAATCTCTGAGGTGTGTCCCAGGATGAAACCCCACGCGCGTGCTTCAATTTATTTATTTTTATTTTTGATTTTTTTTATGAATGTATAGATACACATGTATTATATATTGTCTTCATAAAAGTTTTTCTTATAATTTCTTTTCTAGTTACTTGATATTTTTAAAATTAATTTTCAGTGAAATTAATTTCAAACAAGAACTAAATAACACATTTTACTAAAAATTAGTTAAAAATAAATTTAGTGAGATTTTGCTTAATACTTTATAAAAAATAGAACAAAAAATCATTGGCATTTAAATAGCATTTTTATATTAAAAATAACTATTACTAGTCAAATTATAAACTTTATTAATAAGATTTTATAAATTTATATCAATTAGGACTTAATGTTGCTAGGATAAAAATATAAAAACTTAATTTTAGTAAATATAAAAGTATAAGGAATTAATATAATTATTTTTGGGATAAATATAAAAAAAAAATATCTTGTGGTTTAACGTTTTTTCAGTTATGAGCTTGTGATTTTTTTTCTTGACACTTTAGTACTATATGATATTTATTTTAGTAAATTTAGGTCAAATTCACAGACATCATTAATTATGATGACATGAATGTTTGACGTGTTGATGTGGATGTCGATTTGCTAGCATGGATGTTGATATCAGCATCCACATCATCATAATTAACAATGTTAGTGAATTTGGCCTAGATTTGCTAATGGTAAATATCACAAAGTACTGAAATGTCACAAAAAAATCACAGGCGCATAAGTGAAAAAGCACTAAATCACATGATACTTTTTTGTATTTATCACTATTTTTTTTTTTAAAACAAAAGTATTTTTACCCAAACATGATTCCCATTTCACTTAATGACATGTGAATACCTATGAGCCATTATGGAAAAACCTTGTTTATAAAGTAAAAGTGGAAGGATTTAATATATAAAAATAAAAGTGTAATAAGTAAATATGAAAAAATTAGAAGTGTAACAAAAATTATGAATTATTTCTATACTTTATTTAGATTGATAAATATGAGTTATTAAATTTGATTTTAATGAAATGTGCATTCAAAAAATAGAGTAAAATAGAAAAAAGGAGTAGTCACTATCTCTTTGAGTATATTGGCTCTAGCAGTAGAATTTATATGGTGGCCTTATATTCAAATTATGACAAGTGCAAATTAATAAATATAATGGTCTTATTTCTTATCTATATGACAAGTTAGTTTGTCCTGTCTGAAGTGTTGAGTTCTTAGCTCAACTATTATGGTGGAAATTATGGCTTCTTCCAATGCATGCAAATGGAGTCTGGAGGAGATATACTCATATATCTTAATTGAAGACGAAGAGGAGGGAGGTTTGGTTATTTAGGGAGAGGATTTATATACCAATCTTTATGACCTACGATTGTGCTTGGAATGGATTCTTGACTGAGAAGGTGATTAATCTCATAGCTATAAAATATACGCTAGCATCAACTAGAGACTTGGTAAATGTGTGAGCATTAAAGAGTGGAGTCCTACCCTCTTTTAGTTTTAATTCTTTTATGAGGTGGATATTCATAAAGTGTTGGATAAGGGTCCATAGACATTTGATTAACACCTTTTGGTTCTTAAATGACTCCAAGCAAATGATTAATCCATTAAAGTATATTTTTTTCATATTGAATTCTAGATTCATATGGATGATTTAATTGTGGGCTTTGTATTTAAAAAAGTGGAGTTGGCATTGAGAACTATATTGGAAAATTTTTAGAAGCAGATGTTAGTAATTTTGATGGAGCATGGAAGAATTATATGAGGATTTGAGGCCAAGTAGATATTTTGCTCTCTCTAAAAAGGCATATGAAGATTAAGCGTATAAAGGGAGAATGGTTCTGAGTTGACTTTCAATATAAAAGAATTTAAGTTTTCTACTTCATTTATGGGAAGCTTTGGCATTTTGATCAATCTATAAAAGACTTTTATATTTGTCAACTAGTCAGGTAAAGAAAGCATATGGTCCACAACTTCGAGTATGAAATTGATGATATAACTCAAGTATATGGTCCATTGGTATGCTACATGGCTTTACACCTAATTTTCATGCTTCAATCAGTAAGTCTAACACATACTTTCTCTAGGACAAAAATATACCTTTGTTGCTTCTTAACACTTCAATCTTAAGAAGTATTTTAGTTTGTCCAAATCTTTAGTATGGAATTGAGAATAAAGATGAGATTTAAAAGGTGAGATCCCCTCACTATCATTTCCAGTAATGATGTTATCATCAACATATACAACAAGAAGAATAGTACCAAATTCTAATTATTTATATAATACCAAGTGGATAGATTTACTCTTCTGCAATTCAAATTGCTTAACCATATGACTAAATTTGTCAAACCAAGCAAGAGGACTTTGTTTAATCCATATATTAACTTGTGAAGATGACATACTTTACTAGGCTCTCTTTGAGCAACTAATCCATGTGGTTGCTCCATATACACCTTTTAAGGAAGGTCACCATATAGGAAAGCATTTTTTATATCTAACTAGTGTAAGGGCCAATTATGAAAAGCAATTAGAGATATAAGCAGGTGAACAAAAGTGAGCTTGGCCACAGGTGAAAAAGTGTTTGAGTAATCTACCCTATATGTTCAAGCATAGCCTTTAGCCATAAGATGAGCCTTGAGTTAAGCAACAGATCCATTAGGATAAACTTTCATAGTAAACACCCACTTATAACCAATAATATGTTTCCTTACAAGTAAGTCTACCAAACTACAAGTACCATTAGCATAAAAAAAAAACATTTATTTACCACCCTATAATAACATTATGCCAATCAATATTAGATAAAGCATCATGAATAAACTTTGAAAGAGATAAGGAATCAAAAGAGGTACAGAAGGAAAAAAAAAGATAGGTGATAAAATTATTATAGGAAATGAAAAATGAAATAGGATAAGTGCACTATCGCTTACCTTTATGAAGAGTAATGAAAAAATTAAAGTCTTAAGTCATAGGATCTGATGTAGAAGTAGATACGGATGCAGAGTATAGAGTATAAGGAGCTTTTCGTTTAGAATACACCTATCAAATCAGTGGAGGTGATGGAGGAGATGCATGATCAACACTAAGAAGGACTTGAGATGTGACTGTATAAACAAACAAATCATCTTCCTCTCCGAATAAAAAGAAAGAATAAGGTGAATAAAAGAATATGGTATTTTCTGCAAAGTGACGTCAACATATATTAAGATTAAGACAATAACACATATACCTTTTTTGGAGACAAGAATAGTCCCAAAAGGCACATTTGAGAGACTTAGGATCTAATTTGGTAACATGAGGACAGACATCACGAACATAAAAAGTACTATAAAAAATACATGATTTAAAAGGAAATAATGGTTTTAAGGGAAAGAGGATATGATATGGCGTTTCACCATGGAGGACTATTAAAGGAAGATGATTAATCAAAAGCATATTATGGAAACTGCATCTGCCCAAAAGGGTTTAGGAATTTGTATTTGAAATAAAAGTGCTCTGACTGTTCTAAGAAGATGTCTACTTTTTTGTTTTGTAATATCATTTTGAGAAGGAATGTCAACACAAGATGACTGATGTAACATATAATTTTGAGTCATATAACTTGAAAAAGATAAAAAAATATATATATTTTTTGGCATTGTCACTCCTTAAGATACATACAAAAACATTAAATTATGTTTTGATTTCAACACAAAAAGAAGTAAAAATGTGAAAATAATTCAGACTAAGTTTTTATTAAATAAGCTAAGTAACATAAGAATAATCACCAACAAAGATAACAAAATATTTAAAATCAACTTTAGACAAAACAGGATTAGGATCTCAAACATTAGAATGAACTATTTTAAAAGGAGAACTAGCCTTATTATTGACTCGAGGAGATGAAGGTAAACAATTATGTTTAGCAAATTGATAATACTCATAATCTAAAGTGGACATATGAGTAAACATAGGATATAACTTCTTTAAAAGAGAGAGAAAAGGATATACCAATTGGCAGTAGACTTTAAAAGGGGTTGATTTACTGGAGTACGCAATAGATCTCGATAATAAGGTATCTATAACATATATACCTCTTGAGTCATGCCCCTTGCCAATAATCCTCTTTGTCATAAGATCCTAAAAATTGACAATGATAAAAAAAAGGCACAATAATTGAGAGCATAAGTAATTTTATTGACTTATATTAAGTTAAAAGAAAAATAGGGTAAACTTAATACCTAAGATAACAGTGAAGGTGTTAGATTAATAGTGCTAGAACCTATAACACGTGAAATGAATCCATTAGTTAAAGTGACATGAGAACTAGAAGAGTGTGGTTGAAAAGTGGAGAAGAGGTTAGGATTACTTGTCTTGTGACCAGTGATACTTGAATTAATGATTTATTTGGATGAAGGAGATATACCTGATTTGACAATGACAAAGACATGAGAAGATGATGATTTCAATACTCCATGGTACGCAGTGAATTTGATAAATTTTTCTACAGACACGATGATTATGGTTTTAGAAGTGGGTATAGGTGCAATATGAGTTGTGGATCTAGGGTTTATTTTGTATTAACTTCCTGCATGTTTTGATAGTGTGACCTAACTTATGACAATAATTGTAAACAACTTCCCTATATCAGAATCTTGAGTAGTAGTCCCACCACTTTTGGTATTACTTTTGTTAGTGTCACATACAAGAACACTAAAAGGCTGAGTAAGTGGAATAGTTGGTAAAGTATGCTTAGTACGAAGTAACTTACTGAAGATCTCATGTAGGGATGAGATTTCAAGACTAGACAAAATGTAGGATTTTACAGCCTTAAATTGGGAATTGAAACTAGTAAGGAAGCTCATCATGCCATTTGTTCATGTTGTTTTTTATGAATTTTCACATTAGTGCTATTAGGTAATGACACATTTAACTCATAGATCTTTTTAAATTGCATAAAATAAACTTGGAGAGGCTGGTCTTATTGTTCAACTTGGTAAAAGCCTTTATAGACTTAATAAATACTGGACACGTTCCCTTTCCAGAGTGTACATAAATTCTAAATATTCATCAGCTCTTTTATAAGTTCACAATAAAAAAATTAGACTGACAACTCAAATTGGGAATTGAATAAGGAAGCTCATCATGGCCATTTGTTCGTCTTGTTTTTGTTAAATTTTGACATCAGTGTTATTAGGCAACGACACATTTAACTCCTCATAAATCTTTTAAAATTGCAAAAAATAAACTTGGAGAGGTTGGTCTTGTTGTTAAACCTGGTAAAAGTCTTTATAGATTTTACAAATACTGGATAAGTTCCCTTTTCGGAATACATAAATTCTAAATATCTATCAGCTCTTTTATAAGTTCACAATAAAAAATCAGATTGACAATCTTAGTATCAATAAAATTTCTAATTTACAGAAATAATCTAGCATCATCCCTAAGCCACACTTAACGAGCATTATATCATGAGTGAGATGATTGTCTATAAATATACTCCTTAAATAAATTTGAATTGTTTTACTCTATGCCAAATAATTTGAGCCTGTTGTTTTATGTTCTGTAATTTTAGACATCACATAAACTACGTTTGTGATGATTACACTCTTATGTTTTTCAGTTGTATTAAATGGTACCAAATAGTCAAAAGAGTTAAATGAAACCCAAAAAACTAGTAGAAATAACCAGCAACAAAACACAAACTTAATAAAACCCAGAACCCAAACCTAATCAACCAGCAGAAACCACCAGCCAAGCCCAACAAGCAAAAGAAAATTAGGCTTCTTCAATAAAATTTTAGAGAATCTTGAAAAAGGAGAATCTGACCGAGGCAACTTGCACATAGATGATGGGAAGACAGGGCGATGCTAGAAAAGTTGGCCGAAGCGATGGCTCCTCCAACAACCATATGCATCGACGCGAGAGGACTATGCGTTGAGAGTTAGCTGACTAGACATTGGAGATGGGCCGATCAGCAACCGGCGCTCCCTGGGCTGACAATGAGATGTTGACTCCTATGCGATTAACCTGAAACTAGACTCTTTTGCTCACTAGGCAGAAGAACGCCTGGGAAAGAAAAAAAAAAAATCTTTGTGCACAAGGCATAGACTCTGATACCATGTAATGGAAAAGATTTTTCTTATATATATTTTAGATACACATACACATACCTCTACAGGACTTAATTAGGCAAGTCCTAATTAGGAAGATCGATACACTTATTATATAGGTTTGATTCTAATTGTCTATGTTCATATTTTGCTATAACAGAAGCAAAGGAATGATTTAATCTGGACGAAGACATGCCAAACAGAGGCTGTTGTGATTAACTTAGCTACGTCTCTAACTTGACTCAGTGGAAGAAGACGCAAATTGGAGTTCATCAGCGTTTAGAACAGAATGAGCATGGAAGTCTTAGGACTGATTGGCAGCGACCTCTAGCTGATTGGTGTAATTGAATGTAGATGCTGCTTTAGTCCCTTCCTCAAACCAGATTGGAGTTGGTTGTGTGCTTCCTAATCAGTGGGGTCATTTTGTAGCAGCAAAGGTGTAGTTGTTGGGTGGTTGTAGTGATGCCTATAAAGCTGAAGCCATTGGCATGAGGAAAGCTCTGAGCTGGTTAAAAGATACGGTTGTTCATAATGTTGTGGTAGAATCTGACTCGATTCTTGTTCACGATATCCCTAGCTTGGATAGATATAGAACAGGTGCAGGTTTTATTGTGGAAGAATGTAAGCAATTGGCCGCTGAGTTGCCAAATATTGTCATTCAATATGTTAGACCCATTGCGAACTGAGTCGCTCATCGTCTTGCGCAAGCAGCACGTAAGCATTCTGTGAATGGGAGAATATCCCACCTGAGTTTATTTGTGAAGCTTTGTTAGTCAGACAGTTCAAGCTAAATAAAATTTCAAGTTCATTTTCAAAAAAAAAAAAAAAAAGAAAGTATAATGGTCTTATATTCGAATTATGACAAGTACAATATTGAACTTATGACAATTTGATAGTCATATGACCAGTGCAAATTATAACAATTGGTAGTGTCAGTATACAACACCTGCAAACAAAAATTGTTGCATATTATTCCCGTTGTAATTAAGAAAAAAAAAAAAATTTGTTGCCTCCTGTCACTGATATTTTGCTGCATAATTTCCCTTCTTTACGCTTTGACAGATAAGTTTCAATGCGTCGCAGAGTTTTGGCATTGCTGGGTGCCATGAAGGCCAACTAGTCCCTCATGTGGTCTTACCTTCATATTTGCTCAATTCATCGAAGCAGAAATCACAGTTATCCCAACAAATAATAGACTGAAAGTCAATACTTCGACTCTGAAAAAAGCTACAAATAAAATCTTAATATTCGCATCGTCCAGAGTAACTAACAATGATCAGGGAAGCAACAATAAGTATAATTCTCATCCTCAAAGTAACTAACAAAAATCAAAAATGTTTGATAGAAATTGTAAGTTCTCCCGGCAAGAAGAGACCATAAGTTTAATTTAAGTATATCAGAGATATTTTAGCTGAAAAATTACTCTTAAATCGAGCATATGCTTCTACTTTTTGGGTTTGTACTGCTTTATCTCTTTAACAACGCCATCTGCAAGTGATTCTACGTCATTATTCTTCCCAAAGAACTTGACGAAATCCATATCAGGCCCCATCAAATACCTGCAAGATTACAAACAAAACAAGTGTTAGAAGCCAGCAGTCACACGAGTCGCTAAGAGATTATTATGTCCTGGGGGTGACAATCCAACAAAAAATCACCAACTACAGTAATCAGCATATATGCAGAATAACAGAAATGCAGCCCAAAAACAGCAGCAAATATACAAGTATGTGTGTGTATGTGTGTAAAAAAGCAGCAATAACTTCCCACAAATGAACACATCCCTGTATGTAGGTTCCAAGCCCACAACATTTGACAAATATTGGTCTTCTCACCCCTTCATAATTAATGCAGAGTTTGCAAGTAAACAATGAGTGCCAATTGCAGATACATACATGACTATGGAGTGATCAACTAGATAATCTGAATCTTCTTCTGTTGTCTTCATATAATAGACCCGATATGCACGAGCAGCATTCTTTATCTCTTCTGGGTTGCCAGTTAACCCAATTAATTTTGGATGAAACTCTGGATAAGAGAAAAAAATCATATAAGTGAACAAAATGATTAGATGAAAAAATAAACTGAGAATAAATAAACAGTGCACACTCCATGAAAAAGCACCTTTGACATATTCCCGCACTTGCTCGACTGTGTCCCTCTCAGGATCAACAGAGATAAAAACAGGCACAATTTCAATCCCTGCCTTTTCCTCTGCAGGCATGGAAACAAAAAAAATCACAATCTAGCATCCAGCAATTATCATAAGGATTGTGAAAAGTACATTCTAAATGTACATATTTAAGACGGAAACACGATCTAAACATTAAGGCATATAATATAGTCGAATAAGTAATCAGTTTATCTGAGATCCAACTAGCAAACTGAAGTTGTTCCAGACCAAAATTAGGTAGCAAAAGGGTCAAGGGAACTCCATGGGAAATTATCAACAATTTGCTATAACAATTCTAGACCTGATAAACTATGTCAAAGCCAATTAATGGCCTTCCAAACTCCAATGACCGTCACAAGGCATATATATCTAAATATAGAAACTATTAAAAGTACCATTGGCACTAGAAAGCTGACAGCATATCGAGAGTGAGTCAATGAACTACAGCAAGCTAGACTAATGCAGCCTATCAGTTTCACCTATGATTATATTTTGGTCAGATGCAGGGATACAGGTTCTAGACAGTGAGAGCATTTTTACTGTCTTATCCTTGGACCAAAATTTTCTCCTTTGCTGGGGAAAAAGAGGCCCATAATTCTATGCCCATTCTGCAGCTATGTAAAAGGAATTGCAGTTCTCATCAAGTGAAAGAATCAGCAGCAGCAGCAACAACTTACTTATTTTATCAACTGCATCAGCTAGCTTTTGCAGCTCATCCGGGCATATATCTGGGCAGTGAGTGAAACCAAAATATAATATTGTCCATTTTCCCAGAAAATCTTTCTCTGTTACATTCTTTCCATGATGATTGATGAGATTAAATGGTCCGCCAATGGCTGCTTTCCCAGCAGATGGTCCTTCCTTCACAGCCTCAGAAGCTTTGTTTATTTCTGCAAAGATAAAAATTGATCAGAACATGAAAGTGAAGGCATTTCAATACAATATTTAACATGGAATTTGGAAACTCTAAAAATGCCAGGTTTCAATTAAATTAAATTAAATTCTAATTAGTTAATATTAGGGTTCTAGAATTCAATTCCTTCAACCACTTTTTTTTTTTTTTAAAAAAAGGCAATTCAAAAAAAAAAAAAACAATGCAACAAGTGACATGATTTTGCAAGAATTCTTTCAATTGAATTTTTGTGTATGAGTTATTCCAAACAACACCTAAAGGGAAAATTATTTAGATTCAATCCAGAGTCCAGTCAAGGAAAAAAGCACTAAAAACAAAATCTTTATAAGTGTGCGGCTAAACTAGCAACTTCAACATTTTCTCATCATCCACTAAAAAACAGAGACAATTAAAAATGAAAGATAGGATTAAGGGCATGCAACCAAACAAGAATTCACAAAAGGTGTATCATTTTTAAAATTGACTCTGCTTAAAAAATGAAAGAAATAATAAGGCCATAAAGAAACAATAAGGCCATCTTCAACCTACAACTCCAAAATGCACTAAATTTCACTCCAAAATAATATAACAATAGTAATTCTTCTCCAATTCATAACTTCATTTTTAACTACAAATCCTTTTTATATTTCATCTCACATTATTTTTTACTAATTTTGTGTTATTCATATATTTGGCATGGTATACCCATATTTACATTTTTTTTTACACCTTCATTGAATAAAAATATATTTTAGTATTTATCAATTTTGTAAAAATTAATAAATTAATTATTCCCTGCTAATTATAAGAAATATGTGACATTTATATATTAATTAAAAATAATAATTACATAAAAAATTGGTCCCCAAAAATAGTTAATTTCAAAACTCTACATTATAAATTTTGCACAGTATTTAATTGTAAATTTATTAAATAATTTTTTTATTGTATATCTATTTTTATATTAGATTTTCTTATATTAATCTTTTTTAGTTGAAAAATTAATTAAAACTAAAAATTTGAACCACACTGAGCATTTTATAAAAGTTGAAGGGTTTATGTGAAAAAATAAATAACAGACAAAAGATTTTGGTGTGGAGATACAGTTCCAAGGCATTTTGGTGTCGAAATTGGCGCTTGATTGAGCTGCCCTTATTAATAATGGAGCACATTCAAAAAAATTTAACTCACCATTAGAAATCTACCTTCAATATGACGCTTCTTTTCCTTATCATAGTAGAAAACGATTCCAGCACCAGTGGCCGCCAACAACAGAAAACTCAGCCAGGAAACAGGCTGCAAACAGTGTAGAATGCAGCATTATAACAATTCAAATCAATTATAATTAAAACAAAAAAATCAACCAAAGAAAAAGAAAAAGAAATTTACCCCGCCGCGTACAGATTTTCCTGCATCTTTCTGTGAATCTCCAGACTTGTCACCTCCATCAGAGGATTTCTGATCTTTTGATGATGATGATGAGGTATTATTAGTAGACTCCTCCGTATTGTTTAAAAACATTCTTTGAGCTTGAATGCCTATACTTAGAGGTCTGACCTAATCAAACGAAATTGAAAAAAAATATATATATATACGATTATTTATAAATGAAACTTAAAATTTCCAAAAAAAAAAAAGAGTAAATAACTGGAAGGAAAAAAAACGAACCGAGCGCAGAAGAGAGAGGTTTCGATTGTCAAGCAGCAGCGGAGATGATGGCGGCAGCGGCTGCGGTGGCGGCACTGAGGATTTGCAGTGGCTAAGAATGTGGGAGTAGATAATACGATGAGAATTTCGGAATTGATTAGCATTCCTAGATAGAGCAATAATCGCCATTGATGAAGCTTTTACAGTCTGTTTTTTTCAGTGATAAACCCTACACGAAGGTCGAACTTGAAGAAAGGGGTTTTTGTGTTTGATTTTGATTTTTTTTTTCTTTCTAAGAACCCATCTTATGCGTATAGGACTCTTATCATCTGATAAAAGCATATCAAATACTAATCTATATATTCTAGATTGAAATTTATTTTAGTTGACAAAAATAATTATATATATATATATATATATATATATATAGTTTTACCATTTCACAAAATCAGTTCTGTCATTTTTTGTTGAAGTGTAATATATTTCACAATTTTTTACGTTTTAGTGTCTTTTTAATTAATATTATCATTATTTTATAATAAAATATTAATATAATTTTAATTTAAATAATAAATTTATTTCATAAATAATTTACTATCAATCCAACTAATTGGTTATTTTTAAAAATATTATAAATTAATTTTAAAAATTATTTCTTTTTATTCATAATTAAATTAAAAATACATCTAAATTTAATTTTTTGTGAGTTTATTGTAGTTAGTTGAATAATATATTACTCATTATATGATTTTAGTATTGAAAATGCATATTATTTTTAGGGTAATTTACAAAAAAAAAATACCATGTAGTTTAAGGTCTAATCACTTTTTGACCTGTGGTATTTACCCTAATAAAGTGGTACCTTATATAATAGTCCGTTATCAAAGAACGGAAATTTAGTTAACATTATTTGTATTGCTAATGTGGCGAAGGGCAAAATTGTTTGCTTACTAAAAGGCATAAGCCAACGTGTTCAATAAAAAAAGGGGAAAAATTCTTTATGCTACTTTTTATCCAAAACCAAATCTCTAAAATTCTTTTCAAGTAAAAAAGCCAGAAACCACAAAATAAAATTCCTAATTACAAAGTTGGATCGTAACAAGAAACATGGAATCGTCTTTGCAAACCCGTGGCAGAACATCATCATCTCAAACAAGTAGTAAGAGATGTAACTATGGTTTGCCATCTTTGATGAAATCTTTGATGAAGACTTCATCAACTCCTGTCAATTATGGTTGAAAATTCTATGGTTTTTGAAAATTTGAATAGACAAAATTTGAAAATTTGAAAATTTTATGGGTGCAAATTCTTTGAATGGGTTGATACTGATTATTTGGAAACTGGAAATATTAATGAGTGGAATGAATGAGAGAAAGAGATATTTCTGTTGAGAGCAAGAGAAGCAAAGATGTTTGAAGAGTTGAAGAAGTTCAAAGAGATATTAAAAGTGAAGGAGAAGAATTGAATGCAGACAAGAATGAGATTATGAAGCTAAAGTTGGAGCTGAAAAAATATGATGATAAAGATGGTTTTAAATGCAAATGTAGTTTCAAAAAAATTGTAAAATCATTTTTTTTTGTGGTGTTATATGTTGTAAATGACAATAGTATTTGGAATAGAAGTGGTAAAGAGATATTGTGTTTGCCTAAATAGAAAGCATTGTATTATTGACAAAGTGTTTATGAAAATGCCTAAATGAAATGAATATTTTGTTTGTGTAAAATATTACAAGTCTTCAACTATTTGATCTGGTAAATGTTAATGCATAACTGCTAAAACATGTATTTACAAAGAATTAGTAAATTGTAATAAAAAAGGAAAGGGCAAAAAACAACCATAGTAATCATTGTAATAAAAAAAAGAGCAAGATTTTTACACAAAATCATCATGTAAGCATCACATGACTATATATCATTACTTGAACCTAACAGATTACACCACTAAAATACTAGTCAAAATAGAAAGGTATTTATAAATGTTTACACCTCCAAATATACAAAAAAAAATATGAAGTGTTTGTACAAATTGTACACCTTCATAATAAGTAATAATAGTAGACCATCATAATCTATTGGGTTAATGGTCTTGAATCATTTGCCTTCTTTAATTTCTTAAAAGGTGCAAATGATGCAAGCTCAGCTATCCTCTTAAAGTTTTGGTACAATGAAGCTCATATGTCGCCTAAATGTGATGAAGTAGCAGGTGGTCTTGATCTTACTTTTGTAGTAAATGATATTGTTAAATCTAGATAAGTTAGTTGAGAATATAATTTTAGATTTGCAAATTATTGTGTATGAGGCCTTAGAGGCTTAAATTTTCCAATATTATTTTTTTAAGTCATACTATATTGGTTAATAGTAGTTTATTTATAATAAAAAAACCAATTGAGTTAATTAAATTACCTAAAATGTCACATTTTCAGGTGCCCTGATAGGTACTGAAGTTGGAGTCTGAGCAGCCATAAGCTAAAAAAAGACATTTAGTGTCTCTTAAGATTTAAAAGTATTTGGACTTGAATTTCTTACACTTGTTTCCTTTCTTTTTGATGCTCTAGGATGGACACCCTAATTCATAAGGAAAATGGAGTTATAAATTGGAAAAAACGTTAAACAATAATGAAATGCATCTATATATGTAAGAGAAACATACCTAGGATGTGCTACCTGCATCTATAAATTATGCCCTCTTTGTTTGCAATTGCCACAAACCATATAACTACTCGATCTTGAAGTCTTATATGGATTCTTAAGCTCATCAAGATTTCTAATCCTTTGCTTACAAGGTCTACCAACTGGTTTTCTCACAACATTAGGATGCACATCAAGGAAATTAGTTCTTTCCCATTGATCCTTGCTTCGTATAAGATATATCATATGCTTGTATACAACCATATATGTTGCCTTTTAGTAATAATTATGAATATAGTCTTCAGGCCTCTCCCTATTTGTCCATATTGCATTAACTGCATACTTGCATGGTATGCTTGACAAGTCCCAGAACTTGCAACTGCATGTTCTCTTAGCCAAGTCTACCACATTTCTTGTATCACCAAAGTTAACTTCATATTTCAAATCACCTGATGGTGTGCATAAATAATCCTTGCTTTCAACCTTTTTTTTTTTAAATTTTCTTAAGCATTTGGGCAAATGTTATACTTGTTCATTGCACTTGCTTTAACATAAATTCTCTTCATTGACCTTCTTCTAATCCACTCAATTATACTTAATATTGGCATATCCCTTACAGCTTTTATATAAGAGTTAAAAGGCCCACATATATTGTTCTGAATTGCATCAGATTTGGTATGATCAGAAAAAAAAAAATCTTTGGCCTATGTTGCAGGATCCCTTTGTATTAACTAGTCATAAGCTTTAACATCCAACTCTTTAAGTTTGTCCATATGATACTCCCAACTCTTTTTGTTTCTTGTTCCTACTACTTCCTACAATAGATTCTTGTACACTAAATCCTTAAAAACAATTTTAAAGTTCTCAATAAGATGCTTCACACAATGTCTATGTTCAACAGGCATAACCTCCTTAAACGCTTGAACAAGTCCCTACAACAATAACAAACAAACACAAATAAAATATAAAATGATTGAAAATTATTTAACATTGAATTAAGAGTAAATAAAATATTAAGGGCAATTACCTTTTGTTGATTTGACATAAACACCTAACCTATTTCAGCAGGTCTTCTAAAGCCTTCAAATAAGAGCTTTAAAAACCATTTCCGTGAAATTTTCTCTTCAATATCAACAATGGTCATGGAAAGTGGAAACATTTTTGCATTCCCATAATGATCAATAACACATAAGAGCTATCCACCCATTGATGTTTTCAAATGGCATCCATCCAAACCAATTATTGGTCTCAAACCTGAAAAATAACATTATTTTTGTTATGCAAATCTAATGTACATGTACTAAAAAACCACAATCTCTTTAGGTAGTAAGGAAATTGATGATGATTCTTCTTCATCTTCTCTCACTGTCTCAAGCCTTGTTTGCAATTTTACCTAACTTCTAGGATTAGTAACCCTCACTGTTTCAGCATAATCACCAAGCTTCCTATACTGCTCAAGCACATCTCCATATATAAGTTGCTTAACTCATTTAACTCTGTAGCACTTGGAGATTATAACCTCATGACCAAGATCCCTCTAAATTTTCTTTTGCATAGCATAAAAATCCCATTCAAAATTATTTCTCAAATCCTCTTTATACTTTTCTGCAGTAAACTTTAAAGTTATTATGTTATTATTCGATTCCCTTGGGCAAGAATAGATAGCCTTAAACATCTTGATATGAAATATGTTATTGTCCTGAAGTTTAGAAGCATGAATCCTAAATCCACACCTTTCTTTAAAAATCACAAAAACCTTATCTTTGTTATTCATGTTTAAAGTATAAGAAAAACCCCTCTTGATAACCCATTCTTGTAAAGCAGACCTGAATACATCAATACTAACAAACTTCATTCCTTTGTAGAGTTAGGGATCTTTCATTGTTTATTCATTAAAGTCAACATTAGCTATATTATCTTCATAATCACTTCCTTTCAAGATGCCTTGTTCATAATCATTTACTGCTTTTTCATTAAATTCTTTAAAATCTTCATTTATCAAGTCATTAACTTGAACTCCATCCCTTAAACCAGTAACCCCTTTACCTTCTCCCTCATCTCCTGAACCAGTATGCCCTTGACTTGCTCCCCCTTCACCTGAACCATTAGTTGCTACTCTGCCTACACCAGAACCCCCTAGTCTGCTAGATGCTTCACTAACACCCACATTACCATAACCACCTTGTGGATATTCAAAACCAAGGTTAGTAAAGATATCATCATCCGAGCCTTCTAGGTCATCATATAAATCATTCATCTCCCTTTCAAATTCAAAATCTGCATTATCTTCTTCTTTTAAAAGTTTGTAATCACTATCAGATGTACTACTGTCTTCTAAATCATTGCTTTTAAGATCATTAATCAAATTTCTCACTAATGTATGAATATCATCATCTTCTTCACTTGAACCATCCTCTGATTGTTCAACAGACCCATCCTTGACATCAATTAATTTCCCATCCTTTGTTTGATCAATAGACTCATCCTTATCATAATTAGATTTATTTTTGGCATCCTTTTCATTATTAAAAACAAATCCATCATTTCCACTATCACTCTCTCCACTGAAATGCACATACATATCATTATCTGTATCATCAAATACATCTTAATTAAACACAACCATATCATCACTTAACTCCTCACCATCTTTTTGATTCAAATCAAATTCAATATTTTCCAATCCAACTAAATTTAAAGGAGGGCCTATATCGAAAAAATAAATGTCAATATATTCTTCATTCTTATTAAAATCTAGATTTTTTTGACAAATTCTATAATCTTTAATTTCCTTAATGTCCTCAGGAGGTAACAAACCTGATACCTTATAGCACATTCTACACCCACCACTATACCCAAAGATCTCTATAATACCCAAATAACTTAAGCATGCAAATATAATTAATATCTACTTCTAGCCTATATGCTATGTAACTATCTCAATATGAAGTATAATTCTCATTAGACCAATGTCCCTCATGGTGCAGCATAAGATTCACAAACTCAGTCATGTCTTTGTTAAAAACATACATTCAGAAATAAGATCATTTTTTTAGACACCATTTTAAGAACTAAAGAAAAAAATAAAAAAAAAATTAAACACAAACTAAACAAAATATGCAAAGAAAACCTAAATTTTTTACAAATATGTTTATTGTACATTGAAGATGTTATTGTTCAAGAACTCAAGTATGCAATAGATGAAAATTAGAGCACCTTTTTTGTACATTTTGACTTACCTTGTTCTTGAAGCTAACCCACACCAATAGCCTCCCAATACCTTGCTTCCCACATATAGAGATGTTAACAATTTCACCACTCTTTCTTTTTTCCCCAATTACTTTTTCACTTCTTCGTTTGTCATTAATAATCTTGTGTTTTCAAATGCTCAACCACACACATAATTTTGCCTTTGACTCATCAGATTTCACTCTATTTTTACTAATTTTCTCAAATGAACTCCCTTTAAGCTAAATGAATAAGTATTAAAAGATATTTTAAGACTTAGGGTTTTTTAGCATAAAGAATTCCTCCCCCCCCCCTTTTTTAACACGTTAGCTTATGCCTTTTAGTGGGCAGATGATTTTACCCTTCACCACGTCAGTGGTATAAATGGTGTTAACTAAATTTTTGTTCTTTGGTAATGGACCTGTTAACCTTAGCAAGTTACACAATCTTGATTTTGATCTTAAACAAACTTAATTTTAAGCAACTAATGTATTTGCTTCAAGTGTGTATAAGTCAGGAATAATTTAGAAGTCAAAATAATAATGAAATATTGAATAAAAATGATTTTGGAAAGCCATTGCAAGTACTATCTCAACTAGACTCATCATAGGGACTAAATTGCACAAAAAGTTATAATTTTAGTTGAAGCCCCGATCGGGACAATGTAGTTTCGAATAGGACTAAAGTGAGCAAAATTTGTCAAAAGAGGCCAAATTTATCCCGATTAGGACATGGCTCGGGACAGGGCATATCCTGATGTCCCATTCGGGACATGCCCATCTCGATCGGGATCAAGCATTTCAAATATAACAGCTCATAATGGCTATTTGGTGCTAGTCCTGACTGGGGCTGATAATATCCCGACCGGGACATGACAAAATGCAGCTCAAAAGTCCAAATTTTCATTCAAATGGACTTGGATAATAATGGGAATAAAATTATTGTTTCCAATAACTATAATTGGATTGCTCAAGTATAAATAAGACCTCTGAACATTATTTTGAGGTTAAGAAACTTGCTCATTCATTTTATACATTCAAGCATTCAATTAAGCTCTCTAAACGCTTCTAAATTCATTTCTTTGTATAAACTCTTGTGTAATCTCAATATTGTGACTAAGATTGTGGGTGATTGAAAATCCTAACTTGGGGATAAGTTAGGTGGAGACATAAGATTGTTGTTGAATCCAAACTCCTTAAATCTTTGTGTTATTCATTCTTCCTTCTCAACATTCTTTCAATTCTTTTAAATAATTCTTTTAATTTCTAATTATTGCTCAATAGTCCTATTCACCCCCCCTCTAGGACTCTTTCAATTGGTATCACAACTTGAATTCTGGGTACTTCATTGCTAGAATACAAGATCATAGGGAGTGAATCATAAAACATATCTTCTTTTAAACCATTCTTTAATGGTAGTGACTATCCTCATTGGAAATTCAAAATGGAATTATATCTTGATTATCATTCCATCAAACTTTAGGACATTATCCTTAGAGGATGGGAACCACTTATAATTATCATTGATGGTGTGATAATTACTCTTGCAAAAAGCTAATGGAGTATTAATCAAAAGGAAGAAAATCACAAAAATAAAAAAGCTATAATTACTCTAGTCTCAATGACAAGAGAAGAATGAGGCAATCTTCAACATTGCATTTCGACCAAAGAAATGTGGGAGACCTTAGAAAACCACTATGAAGGCAACAATCAATTAAGAAATAAGAAGGTTCAACTTCATATGTATGAATATGAACTCTTCAAAATAAAGCCTCAGGAATCAATCACGGAGATAACAAACTATGTCAATGCTCTCCTCATAACTTTTTAAGAAACTTTGAAAATATTTCTCTAAGGAAGAGATAAACAATAAGATTCTAAGAATCCTACCTAAGAAGGATTGGGAATCTCGAGTTACTTCAATTAAGGAAGCTTAAGACCTCTCCACTTTATCAACCGATGTGCTCATTAGTAAGCTCTTGACATATGAGCTCACCGTTAAGTAAAAAGGTGAAGAACAAGAAGAGAAAGAAGAAAAGAAAAAGAGCATAACTCTAAAAGCTCTTCAAGAAGATAGTGAGGAGGAAAGTGTAGACGGCAGGGTTTAGCGCGCGTCTAAGATTTTAGCAACCACGACACTGTTTAGGCTCAGGGCCTTAGAGAACACACAAACCACTGTCACAAAGACATAGCGTGAAGATGAGGAGTCGCCACCCAGGGTAATAACTGGGACAAATCGAAAAGGTAGTATTCAATTCTTTAAGAGAAAGCTAGCACCACAACTAGGAGATTCTGGATACGGAATACTAACTTCTCTTAGTCTCGTGTTCATTTAGAATAATTTTATAAATGATTATTTCATCCTCTAATTACATGCAATTTTATTAAACCCTAATTAACATCCATCTAACCCAAAAGGCAACAAGTCAATAAAATTACAAGCAAAAAATGCATAAAAAGATAATGTCCCTATGTCTAAACTATCTTAATTTTATTTTATAAGTTAGCTAAGTTTACATATTATTTACAAATGAGAAATGGACTATAGGTGAGCCTACATTTTTATTAATTAGTGAGCCTAGATCTGTTTATTTTAATTTGTCTAAGGAATGAACTTAAGTCTATTCAATTTTAAAAGAAAATCAAATTAATGAGCCTAAGTCTAACTTGGTCTTATTTTAAGTAAAATGTGGGCCTAGGTCTACTTATTTTAAAAGAAATGAAATTAAGTGGGCTGAGCTAAGTCTAGATAAGTTTCAATTAACTAAGTGGGCCTAAAATTTAATTAACCTAATGGGCCTAAATTGATTTTAATTATTTAAAGTCCAAAACCATTTTTTAAACCGATTTATTAGTGGGTTAGACCTAAATGTGAGCTTGGGACCCAAAAGGATAAAAACATTAAAAACAAGCCCAAAACAAATAAAATACAAAAAATGGATCAAATAAACATTAGAGTGATTTTCTAAAAAACCCTAAATTAATTACATGCAAACCCTAATTTAAGCTACTGCCACCATTGATTTTAATTGATTTTTTACCCAATTGAACCTAATTACTAATTAGTTTTAAAGTACAGAAAATTAAATTTTTCACTATTTTCACTACTGGGGCTATTACAAACTACGTACAAAAATTAAATTATATTAATGATTGTACACCCAGAAATTAAAATAATTACACAAAACACCAAAAATGGAAAAAATAAAGACAAAACCCTAAATTCTACTGGAAAACAACACAGGTTCTTCCATGGCATTTCATGGACCTTCTGCTCAATTTAAATATAGGCAGTATCTTCCTCAATCCACATGCACATATCAAAACAAAAAAAAAGTAAGCATATTAGTAATGAAATTAAACAATAAAAAAGAATAATAGAATAAAAGAAAAATCACAAAAATAAAAAAATAGAAAGAATAAAAAAATGAAATAGAAAATAACACTAATGATTTAGATGCTGTGCAAATGCCCTTTTTGGCCCATCAGATTAGGATTTTCACTGTTGAAATTGACTCAGTATTAATTTGATTCTGGGTTGGGACTAAAAAAACGCTATATCGTCTTCGTTAAATGAACTATAAAAAATTAGGGTTTTGAAAGAATAGAAGAAATCAAAGTTTGATCTATAGATGTGTGAGTTTCTCTCAGTTCCTCCGTCTGTGTAAAAAAATTTTCCTTTCCCCTCACACACACATGCAGACTCTGCTTTTAAATACAGAGTCTGCGCGTACTAACTTCCTCCAAAGGAGCAACAAACTTATCCGATCAAAACGCCCTGATAAGATTTGATTTTTGAAACTTATTTACGTGCTTTGAATGTGTCAAAATTTTCATCAGATAATAATAATAATTAAATTAAATTTTTAACCAATCAACACACTAAAAAAATCAGTAAAAAATAAAAAAAGGACTTATTATGCATTGGCACTGTGCAATGTCGATCGGCATTAGATAATACCAATTGGCATTGTCTAATGCCGGTCAGCAACCAACATTACACCAATGCCGATCCTAAAATTTTTAATTACCAAAAGATCCCTGAAAAATTAACTTATTTGTAATCAAATCTTAAAAAAATGTTGCAATTTAGTTTTTAAAGTCCAGAAAATCAACAACCAAGTTCAATTTTTGAATAAATTTCATCATAGGGGCTTACGTCGCAATTGTGCACAATTTCATCCCAAAATTAGGTGCTTATAGAAAGCATTAAAGATTCTAGTGATAAAGATGTTAATATTTCCTTGCTCACTAGAAACTTCAAGAAGTTTTTGAGAAAGAAAAACTTCTCAAGAACAAGGGACTTCAACAAGAAGTTCAAAGAAAATGGAAAGAAGAAAACAAAAAAGGTTACTTACTATAAATGCAAGAAACCAGGACATATTAGAAGTGAGTGTCCCAAACTCAAATTCAAGAATAAGGGAACAAAAGATAAGAAAAAAACATTTAAAGCTACTTAGGATGATTCCTCCGAATCCGAAGAGGAAGAGGAACAACAAAAAGTGACCAATCTTTGCTTCATGATTCTTGAAAATGAAAATGAGGCACCATCTACTTCTTATTCTTCCTTTGATGATTATTTTGATGATGATGATAATGAGAGCTTTATTGTGAGCAAATTATTAGTTAAATGTAAACGTTTATTATTTAAGAAGAAATATTATAAGTTGAGTTAGGTAACTTAACTAAAGAATTAGAAAGCTTAAAAAATAATTTTTCTAAACTTGTTAAATCAAATGCAAAACTTGTTAGTGATACTAAATCTTCTAATTTTTTTGGAAGATCAACTTAAGAAAGCAAATGATGAAAATCATAAGCTTTCTAAGGAGGTCTTAGAACTAAAGAATTCCATTGCTAAATTTATGAGAGGAAAAGAAACTTTAGATAGTCTTTTTTATTCTTAAAAATTTCATAGAGATACCTATGAAATTGGATATAAAAATGGAATGTCTTTATCATCTTCATCATATGTTAATTTTGTAAAAGCTTCACATGATTCCATTCCTTCAACCTCAAAATCAAATAAGACTCAAGCTTTTAAAGCTAAAAGATCTCATGTGTTAAATAAATAACAAAGGAAAGTCTCATAAGACTCACCCTTCATTAACACAAAGAAGTAAGAGTCAAACTAGAGCACCTCAACCCAAACATGCTTATATGTATATTAGACATAATTATAATATGCATACTATATAACACAATGCACATAAACATGTTACACATACTTATCAAAATACACATTACCATTACCAATGCATGTCTCACTCCATGACATAAAATAATAGAAAAACACATCACCACAACACCAAAGGCATATTGCACATACTAGGAAAGTATTTCATCCTAGAGAAATAAATTTGAAAATATTGTATACTCATATTGCATGATTAAAGGACATACTAACAATGTGTGCTTCTATAAAAGATTACACATGAATTTACTTCCTTTGAACTATCTCGAAACTAACCAACCTAGATTAAGAAAGGTTTGGATTTAAAAGAACACTTAAATTAATTTGTGTAGGTGTGCTTGAAATCCACAAGAACAAAAATCAATTGGTATCTCAATAGTGGATGTTCAAGGCACATGACAGGAGACAAGGAGTAATTCAACAAACTTAATGCTAAGGATGGAGGATATGTTACATTCAAAGATAACGCAAAATGAAAAATTATTGACATTATAGAAATAGGTAATCCTTAATCCTTATATATACATCATGTGTTGTTTATTGATGGTTTTAAATATAATTTGCTAAGTATAAATCAATTATATGATATGGGAAATAAAGTAACTTACTATCCTAGAAATTGCTTTATTAGTAGTTTTGATGAAAATAAAGTTATTTTTACTAGTAAAAGAGTAGACAACGTTTATTTCATTGATTTGAATAAAATTAATAATAAAGACATAAAATGCTTAATGTTTATTTCCTATGACATATGGACATGGCATAGAAGATTAAGACATGCAAATTTTGAGCTTTTGAATTATCTTTGTAAACATGAACTTGTGATTGGTTTACTTAAGCTTGAATTCACTAAGGATGAACCATGTGATGCTTGCCCAAAGGAAAAATAATCTAGGTCCTCATTTAAGCTTAAAAATGTATTGTTTACTTCTAGACCACTTGAACTTATTCATATTGCTAGTCTCAGTGGAATGCATTATGTATATGTATTGATTAATAATTACTCTAGTTTTACTTGGGTGTGTTTTCTTGCTCAAAAGAATGATGCTTTTAAAGCTTTTAAAAATTTTGCTAAAAGAGTTCAAAAATAAAAAAGTTTTTGTATTTCATCCATTAGAATCATAAAACTGAATTTGAAAATGAGTTTTTCAAAATTTATTACATTAAAAATGGTATTTTACATACGTTTTCTTCTCCTAAAACTCTTTTAAAAATGGGGTAATTGAAAGGAAAAATAGAACTCTCATGGAAATAACTAGAATAATGCTTCATGAGTATAATTTACCTCTATGCTTTTGAGTGGAAGCCATTAACACATCTTGTTACACTTCAAATCAAGTTTTTAAAAGACCAATTTTAAACAAAACATCTTATGAGCTATGGAATAATAGAAAATCAAAAACTCATATCTAAGAGTATTTGGATGCAAGTGCTTTATATTGAACACCAAGGATAATCTTGGCAAATTGGATTCCAAAGCTGATGAAGGAATTTTCCTAGGCTATTCTATTTTTAGTAAACCATATGGAGTCTTTAATAAGAGAACTCTACTAGTTAAAGAATCAATGTATGTTGTATTTGATGAATCAAACTCACTTGATCCTAGAAAAGATGTTTGTAGTATTGATGATCTTGTAGGTGAAAATAAGATCATGGAAACTCAAGAAGAAAATGTTAGTAAGCCTTTAGAACTTGAAGGACCAAATAGGGAAGAAAATATGGAAACATCTCAACCTACCTTGAAGGATGAACTTCCAAAGGATTAGCAATTCAAGAAAGCTCATCCTTAAGACCTCATCATAGGTGACACTACAAAAGGCATAACTACTATATTAAAACTTAAGTCTATTATTAATTTAGCTTTCATTTCTTAAATTGAACCCAAAAATGTTGATGATACTTTGTGTGATGAATTTTGGATCCTTGTTATGCAAGAAGAGTTAATTCAATTTAAGAGAAATAAGGTTTGGACCTTGATTCCTAGACCTAAACATCATCCTATTATAGGCACCAAATGGGTGTTTAGAAATAAAATGAATGAACAAGGTGTCATAACTAGGAACAAAGCTAGATTAGTAGCTAAAGATTATAATCAAGAGGAAGACATTGATTGAAAACTTTGCCCCCATTGTAAGGTTAAAAGCTATTAGAATGCCATTTGCATTTATATCATTCATGGATTTTAAACTCTATCAGATAGATGTTAAAAGTGCATTTTAAATGGTTTTATTAAAGAGGAAGTATATGTTGAGTAATCTCTAGGTTTTGAAAATTTTAATTCTCCAAATAATGTGTTTAAACTTTCAAAAGCCGTATATGGATTGAAACAACCTCTAAGAGCTTAGTATGAAAGACTGAGTAACTTTTTACTAAAGAAAAGTTTCTTTAAAGGAAAAGTTGGCATAACTCTTTTTATAAATAAATACAAAAATAATTTGTTAATTATGCAAATATATGTTAATGATATCATTTTTTGTGCTACTGACCATTGCTTGTGTGAGGAATTCTCCAAATTAATGCAAAGAGAATTTGAAATGGGTATGATTGGAGAACTCAAATTCTTTTTTGGTCTTTAAATCAAGCAATGTAAAGATAGGATTTTCATCAATCAAAATAAATATGTAAGAGATATTCTCAAGAAGTTTGGAATGGATGGAACTAAAACAATCAAAACTCTAATGAGCACCACAACTAAACTAAATAAAGATGAGAATGACAAACCATTTAATGAAAAGTAATTTAGAGTTATGATCAAATCCCTTCTTTATTTAACTGCTAGTAGACCCAATATTATGTTTGCTACTTGCTTGTGTAATAGATTTCAGTCAAGTCCTAGAGAGTCTTATTTGAATGCTATCAAAAGAATTTTCAAATATCTTTATGGTACAATGCATTTAGGACTTTGGTATCCTAGGAGTTCTTCCTTTTACTTAATTAGTTATTCAGATGCACACTTTGCCAATAATTTACTAGATAGAAAGAGGACTTCCAAAACTTTTCAATTTTTAGGACAATGTTTAGTTTCTTAGTTTAGTAAGATATAAGTTTTAGTTGCCTTGTCCACTGTAAAATCTGAATATATTGCAGCAAGTCTTTGTTGTTCACAAGTCTTATGGCAAAAATAACAATTGATGGACTACAGTATAAAAATTGATCACATTCCCATTAAATGTAATAATACAAGTGCTATTAACCTTAGTAAAAATCCCATCTAACATTCTAGAACTAAGCATATTGACATTAGACATCATTTCTTACATGATCATGTTTAAATTGATGATATCACACTTGATTTTGTTGATACAAATAATCAACTTGCTGATATCTTCACAAAACTTCTCAATGAAAAGAGATTGAACATCATTAAACACGAACTTGGCATGATCGATGGTTTTAGTTTGTCTTAATTTTGATAGAACCTTAAGTTTATTTTCTATTTATTTTTGGTATATGATACATGGCTATTTGAATTTTTTATTTTATTCTTCCTATTTTATAAAATTAATAATTAATTTATGAAATTTTCATTGAATTAATTATTTAGTAAAATAAAATCCTTCCTAAAAATGAGTCTATCTCATTTACTTATTTATTTCCTTAAAAAATCATTAATTTTATCTAAATAATGCAAGTTTATTTTGCAAATGACTCATTTATAAAGCTTTCTAGACTTATTTGAAACTTTTTTAAAATGTTTTCTGAAAATGACCTTGGTCCCAAGCAAGACCAGGTCATGTCCTAATCGGGACATGATTGAGTGAATTCTATGTTTTACACAAGGCTCATCTTGAACAGATGTCCCGATCGAGATGAGAGCATGTCCCAACTGGGACACTGCTCCTGACAGGATAAGAAAATTCAAAATTTTTACCTTTTTGACTCTCCAGTCATAATCAAGAATGAATTTTAAGGTTCCTATTCAATTCAAATTCAACACAAGTTCTAACCCTAACTTATGCCTATAAATACCACTCTATTCACAATTAATTTTTCATCTCAAAACAACTATTTTCTCTCTACACATTCTCCTTCAAAACACTCTCCTAATGGCTCCAAGAAAACCTAGCAAAGCTTTTTAATCTTCTCAAGCTCCTCCTCCTTCAAAGAAGGACAAACCCAAAAGGACTCACTCTTCTTTTTCTTATTCCTCACAAGAAATTAAGAAGAGGATGTCCTTATTCCAAAAAAGGACCTTCATCCCCTCACATTATATGCATGAAGACACTCTCAAGGCCATTGGTTGCTTTGATGAAGTTAAAGAACTTCTCTTTATAGGTGAAATTTTTTACTTTGCTTTTTCTCCTTTCATAAGAGTTTATACAAAGAAATGAATTTTAGAAGAGTTTAAAGAGCTTAACTGAATGCTTGAATAAATAAAATGAATGAGCAAGTTTCTTAACCTTAAAACAATCTTTATAGGTCTTATTTATACTTGAGCAATCCAATTATAGTTTTTAAAAATAATAATTTCATTCCCATTATTATCCAAGTCCATTTTAATGAAAATTTGGACTCTTAAGTTGCATTTTGTTAGGTCTCGATTGGGATATCATTAGTCTCGGTTGGGACTAGTGCCAAATAGTCATTACAAGTCATTGTGTTTGAAATGTTGCCTTAATCCTGATCGGGATGGGAATGTCCCGATCGAGACACTCAATCAAGATAAGTTCTGCCTCTTTTGCAAATTTTGCTCACTTTGGTCCCGTTCAGGACTACATTGGTCCCGATCGAGACACTCAATCAAGATAAGTTCTGCCTCTTTTGCAAATTTTGCTCACTTTGGTCCCGTTCATGACTACATTGGTCCCGATCGAGACTTCAACTAAAATTATAACTTTTTATGCAATTTAGTCCCTGTGATGAATCAGGTCGAGATAGTAATTGCAATGGCTTTTCAGAATCAGTTTTCTTCAATATTTCATTATCATTTAAACTTCCAAATTGTTCTTAACTTATACACACTTGAAGAAAACACATTAGTTGCTCAAAATTAAGTTTGTTTAATATCAAAATCAAGATTACTTAACTTGCTAAGGTCAACAATCTCCCCTTTTTAATTTTGACAAACTTATTTTAAATTTAATAAAAGAAATGTGGAGTGTGTGAACAATTTATGATGATAATGAATATATAGAATGAGAACAATTCAATGATAAAAACCCTATTTTTATATGCGATTTAAATTGGGGGGGAGAGATCTCTTTATGACTCATCAAGAGTTTGACACTCTTTTCAAATTCTCTCAAAAGGGACATATTCAAGTTGACCCGGCATTGGATTGCCTCCTCCTATTGGAATCATATCAAGGCTCCTAATGCACCTTAATTTTTCGTCGGACACACCAAAGCCTCTTTCATTAAACCTAAAGCTTTTTGGTATGTTCATTGCTTTCTCACCTATTTAATTAATGGTAGAGCTCTCTCTAATAAAACAATATCTCTTGATGACCTCTTTATTCTCTATTGTCTTTATAATAATGAGAGTATTGATTTAGGAAGATTTTTATAATGGAGAATTTGGCTAATTAGTGATAGTCAAACTGGTGTTATTTGTATTAGTGGGATTATTACAAAATTAGCTAAATTCTTCAATGTTAATCTTGATTCTTTACCCTCTATAAAACCTTTGCTTCTTGATACTACCTTAATTCAAAAATCCAAATAATTCACTTATATTAATAAAGTTTGGGTTTGGAAACATAATCTTGGAGTCAGTGAGAACATTGAAGCTATGTTTCAAGAGTTATAAGAGAAAGAGGGTCAAGAAGAAGAAGAACAAGCCCCTTAACCTCAAGTTTCTCCTCCAAGAAAGAGAACAAGGAGTGAAGGAACCTTAAATGCACAAGCGCAAGAGGATGGACCTTTATGGGTTGAGCAAATTTTTTAGCGCATGTCACTCATGGAACCCAACTTCAATGCTCATTTTGATGAAGTTGAGACTAACTTCAATATGTGCTTCAATCAAGTTGATGCAAATATTACTCATCTTTAACATGATGTTCATCATATCTATGAGCAATAAGGCTACACATGCAACTATCCTCCTCCTCCTCTCCTTCCTTAAGAATAGTTTTTATATGTGTTTTCCATTTATTTTATTTTTGATTTATTTATGTATATGAGCCTCTAGCTGTTAGTTTTTTTTTTGTTTTAGGCTCATTTCATTTTATTTTTCACTTATTTTTAGTATTTTTTAAGAATATTAAATATTGAATTGTTCATCTTCAACATGATGTTCATCACATATTCCATATATTCATTATTAGCACAAATTGTTCACACACTCCACATTTCTTTTATTAAACTCAATACAAGTTTTTCAAAATAAAAAAAGGGAGATTATTAACCTTAGCAAGTTAAATAATCTTGATTTTGATCTTAAACAAACTTAATTTTGAGCAACTAATATGTTTACTTCAAGTGTATATAAGTTAGGAACAATTTGGAAGTCAAAATAATAATGAAATATCAAAGAAAAATGATTCTATAAAGCCATTGCAAGTACTATCTCGACCGGACTCATCACAGGGACTAAATTGCACAACAAATTAAAATTTTGGTTGAAGTCCTGATCGAGACCAATGTTGTCACACCCCAAAACAGGGGCCATGACCAGCACTAGGAAACGGGAATTCTTTCGAATCCGGAACCCGTAGCAAGCCTAAAAATAAAATCAACATGCAATAATAATAATAACAACACTTAATGCAGTGGAAATAAAATCATAATTATCAAAATAATAATCCACCACGGGATTTAAATCAAATCCATATCTCATATATATAAATAAATCCTTTAATACAAATTTCAGTTCAAATTCTTAAAATACATAACTCACACAAATATAATACATAAAACCCACAAACTTATTTACAACTACTGCAGTGTCTAGATTATAAAAATAAAACTCAAGTGAGCAAATTACATAAAGAAGTCGGGACGGAAGAAATCCAGCGTACAGGCCTCCTACTGAGGTCTAAGGAAGAAGACTCTCCTGAAAAATAGTCAACGGAGGGGAGTCAGACCTCACTGAGTGAATTACTATAATATATATACATGCATACTAAATGCCGATGCACGCAGTCAATAGTATATATATATATATAATAAGCATATATACAAGCAAATACACATAAATGCAATAAAATCATTTTATATATTTTTATTGAAAATCATAGTTCATGAAGGATCAAATAGAATCCTAGAATATTGCAACCTCGAAAATAGTGTCAGACAACACTCTAGTCATACAGGCATACTTATTCCAAATATAATCACTTGATCCATTTAGACAGTAGACTGGCCCCGAGACACTGGCCTCGAGACACTAAGTCAACCGAGCTCCAGGAGTCTGACTGTCAGTGTGATTGGCCCCGAGACACTTGGTCAACCGAGCTCCAGCAATCACACTCCCAAATCACATCACACATCAGATAAATCAATTCCAATTAATATCCTCAAACTAGTTAGTAATATAGCCTAAATGCTATAAGTGTACCGGTACGTACTCGGTCCTAGTGCTGCCCACTAGGTAGCACGTTCTATTGATATCCTTCATTAAAATATCAAGCATACATTCTTAAAAACAAATGATGCATGAACTTAAATAAAATAGCAACATAAACCATATATATACTGAAAATATACCAAAAGTAAACCAGGTATATTTCGAGTATATATATACGTCAAATAAATCCAATATAATTACAAAATAAGCTAGAAATATATTCAAAAACATTTTAAGCATAATTCATTAATAAGACATGTATATAGTTTAAAATATATAGAAAATAAACCAAAAATAAACTAAAAATAAACTTAAGTAATAATTAAACCATTTATTCATATTTAATCAAAATAAAACATACATTTTTAAAATCATGCACCCTAAGCATATATATATAAAATAGTAATCACACTTAGTGCACTCCTCGAGATGGGTCCGATGGGCCTGGTCCATAAGGTCTCGGTCTCGACGCAACTAAACAAACAAAAATAACAGACATCAGAATAAACCTAATTGAAAATCCTAGAAACTCAATCTAGAATATTAGACATAGAATCAGAATTAGAGTTCGAACGGATATCACATTTTACGAGAATTCTACCGAAAATTCGGCAGAACCTCCCCTATAAAATGGACATCTCTCTACTCAAAGAGTAGAGCCGGCCCTACAAAGAAATGTACTTCGAAAAATAGACACAAAAACACATCAACAACCCCTCGGTCGGACTCCAAACTACAGTCTACCGACCGGGGTCCACAATTCACAAAATAATATAGAAATACCGAAAATACCCTTATATCATAGAAATACATTTTATAAGTAGAAATTACGTAATTAACCCTAAAACACAATAAAAATCGATAAAAACTCATTTTATTAGAAAAATCGTATATTATATATATAAGTGAAAATAATTCATGAAAAATAGTTTTAATTAATTAAAAATACTAAATAATTTGTAGAAATAATTTTTATACCTTAAATAGCTATTAAAACTAATTTAATTACATTTTTAGTCAATTTAGGGGTAAAATTACCAAAATACCCCTATATATATAAATATACTAAAATTACTCCAAAAATTCACCAAAAATAATACAATTGCACAAAATTAATTTTATAAACATATTTATCAATAATATCAACAATTAAACTCAATTAACTAATTAATTTCAATTAAAAACACAATTAACCCTATTTTCTCAAAATTACATAAACCTAAATAAATTCAAAATAAATACATAGAAATTCAAAAAAATTCCAAATAAATTCATATAATTCATTTCAACACCTATATTTATTATAAAACACAATTTCATAATTTAATTAATTAATTTTCGAAAATTAGAAAATAATAATAAAATATTCAAAAATACCCAAAAATCAAAATAATTCCCAAAAATTATAAAAAAATTCACACATGTATATTAAGCTACTAGGATCAACATTTGTGAAGGAATTTTTCATGAATAAATTAATTCAAAGTTCAAAAAAATCAAGAACCCTAAAATGGCCAAATTGCAAAAATCGAAACCTAAGCAAACCAAAACCATTTTAAGTGAAAAAAAAGCTTGGAATCAAATTCATCAGAGCTCAAGGAGAAGACAGAGACTGGTGGTGTCAAAAATGGTGGCCGGAAACGTCGTGAACGACGGTGAGAAATAATTCGGCTTCTCTAGCCAAAATAAGCTTCCCGACACCGGAAAGGGGCTCTGCAGGCGGCGGAATGGCTGGAGGAAGGAGGTGGAACGCCGGGAGGCACACCGACGGTGAGGAAACGGCGTGACAGTGGTCGGATCGGTGATGGGAGTGATCGGGGAAGGAGGAGAAGGGTGGATGGCAGTTTTGTAAATAATTCAAACTTTATAATTTTGTTTAATATTAAATGTATATGTATATATATATACTTTACACTATATATTAAAATAATATAAAATCACACACATTAAATATACACCACACACATATAATTTAATATTTTAAATAATTTATACACTAAAAATAATTAAATAATATTAAAACTAATTAATAAATAATAAAATATTAGGGTAATTAATTAAACCCTAGTTAAATAAATAAATACACATATATACGTTATTTAGTACTTTAAAAATATGTATGAGTTCATGCAAGTATGAAAATCTATTTAAAATAATTAATAATAAATAATTTACGTGTCAATTTTCTCGAAAATGCAAGTCCCGAAAAAATTTTACGTAAACTGCTTAAAATAATATAAAATAATTAAAAATCAATTTTAATTATATAGAAACTCATGAAATATCATAAATATACATAAAAATTATTAACACTACATATCCCGATGCAGTATTAAAATATTTAAAAACATGGGATATTATAGTCTCCCCCCCTTACAAGAATTCGTCCCCGAATTCCAGAAAGAAAGTGATCACAAGATCAGGAAGGAAAGAGATACGGGTAAGAAGCTCGCATCTCAGCTTCAGTCTCCCACGTATGCTCCTCAACTCTGTTGCTACGCCACAGAACCTTGACCATCAGAATCTGCTTCGAACATAATTGTCGAACTTGATAGTCAACGATCGCCACAGGTTCTTCCACAAATGTCAAATCTTCACTCACTTCTACACTGTCGGGCTACAACACGTGTGAAGGGTCTGAGATATACTTCCTCAACATCGAGATATGAAATACTGGATGCACTTGTGACATACTCGGAGGCAACGCCAACCGATATGCAACAGTGCCAACTCTCTCCAGAATCTCAAATAGTCCGATATATCTCGGTGCCAACTTACCCTTTTTGCCAAATCTCATCACACCCTTCATCGGAGATACCTTCAGAAAAATAAAATCTCCAACCTGAAACTCCACATCTCTGCGCCTAGGATCCACATAGCTCTTCTGTCTGCTAACTGCGGTCTCTAATCTTCACTTAATCACGATGACTTTCTCTGCAGCATCCTGAACCATCTCAGGTCCAATCAAAGCTCTTTCACCAATCTCATCCCAACTCAAAGGGTATCTATACTTCCTTCCATATAATGCCTCATACGGTGCCATACCAATACTACTATGGTAGCTGTTATTATATGCAAACTCTACGAGTGGCAAATGATCATCCCAGCTACCTCCCAAATCCAGGACACACATCCTCAACATATCTTCTAGTGTCTGGATCATCCTCTCAGATTAACCATCTGTCTGAGGATGAAAAGCAGTACTGAAGTCTAACCTAGTGCCCATCGCTTCTTGTAACTTTTGCCAAAAATGAGAAGTAAACACTGAACCTCTGTCTGATACAATGGACACAGGTACTCCATGAAGGCATACGATATGCTTCACATATAGCTTCGTTAATCTAGCTACAGAATAGGTGGCTTTCACAGGTAAGAAATGTGCACACTTGGTCAACCTGTCTACAATCACCCAGATGGAATCGTATCCATCCTTAGAACGAGGTAAACCTACCACAAAATCCATAGCTATCCTTTCCCACTTCCACTTGGGAATAGGAAGAGGCTGAAGCTTCCCAGAAGGCTTCTGATGTTCAGCTTTCACTTGCTGACACGTCAGACACTTAGCAACATAATCAGCGACATCCTTCTTCAATCCGTCCCACCAGTATAAGTCTCTGATACTGTGGTACATCTTAGTGACACCCGGATGTACGCTATAGGCTGTAGAATGTGCTTCCTCTAGGATCTCTTCTCTCAAATTATCCACATCAGGAACACACAATCTACCACTGATCCACAACACACCATCATCATCGAGTGTGAAATCAGTGAACTTCCCTGCTCTGACATTCTCTGCAAGCTCTTCTAGAATAGGATCTCGGCTTTGAGCTGCTTTAATCCTATCCCTCAGTATAGATCGCACCTTAAATTGAGCTAGCAGTCCACCTGATCTACTTATCTTCATCATCAGACCTTGATCCACCAACATATGTAATTCCTGGATCAACGGCCTCCTCCCAACACTGATGTGAGCAAGACTACCTGAGGACTTTCTACTCAAGGCATCTGCTACCACATTAGCCTTGCCCGGATGATATAAAATCTCATAGTCATAATCCTTCAACAGTTCTAACCATCTCCTCTGCCTCAGATTCAGATCTCTATGCTGGAAAATGTACTTAAGGCTCTTGTGATCAGTAAATATCTCACAAGTCACCCCGTACAGATAATGTCTCCAGATCTTGAGAGTAAAAATCACTACAGCCATTTCAAGGTCATGTGTAGGATAGTTCTGCTCATGCTTCTTCAACTGCCTCGAAGCATAGGCTATCACCCTACCATTCTGCATCAACACACAACCAAGGCCAACTCTAGAGGCATCACAATAAACTGTGAACTTGTCCACACCATTAGGCAAAGCTAACACTGGTGCTGTGGTCAACTTCTCCTTCAACAATTGAAAACTGTTCTCACAAGCTTCTGACCACTTGAATTTAACATTCTTCTGAGTCAATCGAGTCATAGGGGCTGCAATTCTAGAAAAATCTTGCACAAATCGCCTATAATACCCGACTAAACCCAAAAAACTTTGAATCTCTGTAACAGAAGTCGGTCTAAGCCACTCAGACACTACCTCAATCTTCTGTGGATCAACCTGGATACCTTTTTTAGACACCACGTGTCCAAGAAAAGAAACACTCTCCATCCAAAAATCACACTTCGAGAATTTAACATAAAGCTGATGATCTCTCAGTGTCTGTAGTACAATCCTCAAATGATATACATGCTCCTCCATACTCCTAGAATAAACTAGTATATCATCAATGAAGACTACCACAAGCTGATCCACATATGGTTTGAATACCTTATTCATCAGGTCCATAAAAGCTGCTGGTGCATTAGTCAAACTAAAAGACATCACCAGAAACTCATAATGGCCATATCGAGTGCGGAATGCCGTTTTAGGAACATCGACTTCACTAATCCGCAGCTGATGATAACCCGACCTCAAGTCAATCTTAGAAAAGAACTGTGTACCCTGTAGTTGATCAAACAAGTCATCTATTCTCGGGAGAGGATACTTGTTTTTCATTGTCACCTTATTCAGCTCTCTGTAGTCAATGCACAATCTCAGGGTACCATCCTTCTTCTTCACAAACAGGACTGGTGCATCCCAAGGAGAAACACTAGGTCCGATAAAACCTTTATCCAATAACTCTTGCAACTGCTCCTTCAACTTTTTCAACTCTGCAGGAGCCATTCTGTAGGGTGGCATAGATATAGGAGTAGTACCTGGTACTACATCTATATAAAACTCAATCTCTCTGTGAGGTGGTAAACCTGGCAACTCCTTAGGAAAAACATCAGGAAACTCACAAGCAACAGGAACATCCGTGAGTGACAACTTCTCCACTGAAGTATCCCTGACCAATGCCAAATATCCTTGACAACCTTTCCTTAGTAACTTCCTAGCCGTAATAGCAGAAATAAGATTCTGAGGTGCTGAACTCCTATCACCCACAAACTTAAAATCTTCTTCATTAGGAATTCTAAAAGTCACCTCTTTATTCCTGTAATCTACCATGACATAATGCTGAGATAACCAGTCCATTCCCAAAATAACATCAAACTCCATCACATTCAACAGAATCAAATCAGCGGGTAATTCTCTATCTCCCATGAGAATTGGACAACCAGAAAGAACAATATCAGTGTCCAAAGAATCGCTCAAAGGAGTGGCAACAGACAAAGGAATAGCCATCCTCGAAGCTTGCAATAAGACTTGGAAGCAAAAACGGGAGAAACAAACGAATCCGTGGCACCCGGATCAAACAAAACCCATGCATCCAGGTAATAAATAGAAATAATACCTGCCATGACTGCATTAGATGCTTAAGCATCCTGTTGAGTAAGGTGGAAGACTCTGGCCTGTTCTCGACCTCCCTGCTGACTGGTAGAAGCCTGGCCAACACCTCTGGCACCTCCTCTAGTACCTCTACCACGACTCTGCTGTGGAACAAGCTGAGTGGAACTCTGATGCTGGGCTGGAGGTAACTGAAATGGCATGGGTGCAGTACTAGCAATCGACTGCTGTGGTAATCATGGAATCTGCGGCTGCTGGTACCCCGGAGTAAGGACACGATCTGGCAAAATGTCCTGTCTGCCCGCATCTGAAGCATGTCAGTGGTGTCAGGTAACACGGTCCCTGATGGACTCTACTATAGGTCTAGCATACACTGGCAGCTGATCCAGAACTACGACCACTACTGCTGCTCGAAGCACCTGACTCAAATCTGAATGGTCTATGCTGACCTCCATGACCATGTCTACTGCTCCAATGCACTCACTACTGCTACCTCTGACTCTGCTGAGTCGGACCTCGCTGCTGACTACTCGAACCAACATGAAAACTAGAATATGGAGTAGCCTGTAATCCACTCGACTGAACTCCCAGCTGGTAAAAATCAAGCATCGCTCCCTGCCTAACTAGCCTCAGCTCAATCTCTAGGTCAACTCAATCACATACTCCAGAGTAAGGCCTTCTGTAGGCATACCAGCAAATGCTGAACCCAATCCGATAACATAGGTAGTGATAGCGAAATACTGGTCTCGCATCAGATCCTCTGCATATCTACCCAGCCAAAGAAACTCTCAGGTGTACTCCTCTACAAATCGATCACCATGAGAAATTCTGGTCAGTCGGAGACAATAACTTATACGGAGAGGCTCTGGATAGAATCTCCTTAAAAACTGCTCTCAAAACTGAGCCCAGGTCATCGTCATCATATAAGGCTGAATCATCTGAATAAATCAATCTAGGGCTGGTCCCTCGATAGACAACTCGATAATCATGATCAGCTGATACTCGGTATGAGCAGTCCGAGTCCGAGTCTCGATCGCATACAGAAAGTCTAGCGGGTCAGAAGTCCCATCAAACGTAATCCTGCCAACTCTGGTATAGAACAGAGCTGCCTCAGGTCAGACATACCCTATTGATAGGCAGGTTGAACAATTGGAGGCATGGAAACATCAAATTCAGGCTCTACAGGCTCCTCATCCTGTAACTCTCTCGGCCTACGGCGACCTGCCGCTCCTCGAGGTCTACCTCTGCCACGACCTCTATGTCTAACTGGCTGATCAGGAGGTAAAACCTCATCTTGAAAAGATTCATCATCCTCGGCCTCAATGACCGGTGGAGCGACATGCGCTCGCCTCCTTATTCTGAAAAGAAAAATGGAAAGATTCAGACAAAATAGACAACGGAAGAATAACGCAGAAAACTAAAGCAAGGAATACTTATCAAGACATACTCGAACCTAATTCACTGCAGCAGTTACCAAAAGAAAACACAACTCAAAAACTAGGGCCACGACTCAGACAATTAAGCCCTGACACAGAACTCCGCTCTGATACCAACTTTGTCACGACCCAAAACATGGGCCACGACCGGCGCTAGGGAATGGGAATTATTTCGAATCTGGAACCCGTAGCAAGCCTAAAAATAAAATAAACATGCAATAATAATAATAACAACACTTAATGCAGCGGAAATAAAATCATAATTATCAAAATAATAATCCACCACGGGATTTAAATCAAATCCATATCTCATATATATAAATAAATCCTTTAATACAAGTTTCAGTTCAAATTCTTAAAATACATAACTCACACAAATATAATACATAAAACCCACAAACTTATTTACAACTACTGTAGTGTCTAGATTATAAAAATAAAACTCAAGTGAGCAAATTACATAAAGAAGCCGGGGCGAAAGAAATCCGGCGTACAGGCCTGCTACTGAGGTCTGAGGAAGAAGACTCTCCTGAAAAATAGTCAACGGAGGGGAGTCAAACCTCACTGAGTGAATTACTATAATATATATACATGCATACTAAATGCCGATGCACGCAGTCAACAGTATATATATATAATAATCATATATACAAGCAAATACACACAAATGCAATAAAATCATTTTATATATTTTTATTGAAAATCATAGTTCATGAAGGATCAAATAGAACCCTAGAATATTGCAACCTCAAAAATAGTGTTAGACAACACTCTAGCCATACAGGCTCACTTATTCCAAATATAATCACTTGATCCATTTAGACAGTAGACTGACCTCGAGACACTAAGTCAACTGAGCTCCAGCAGTCTGACTGTCAGTGTGATTGGCCCCGAAACACTTGGTCAACCGAGCTCCAGCAATCACACTCCCAAATCACATCACACATCAGATAAATCAATTTCAATTAATATCCTCAAACTGGTTAGGAATATAGCCTAAATGCTATAAGCGTACCAGTACGTACTCGGTCCTAGTGCTGCCCACTAGGTAGCACGTTCTATCAATATCCTTCATTAAAATATCAAGCATACATTCTTAAAAACAAATGATGCATGAACTTAAATAAAATAGCAACATAAACCATATATATACTGGAAATATACCAAAAGTAAATTAGGTATATTTCGAGTATATATATATGTCAAATAAATCCAATATAATTACAAAATAAGCTAGAAATATATTCAAAAACATTTTAAGCATAATTCATTAATAAGACATGCATATAGTTTAAAATATACAAAAAATAAATAAAAAATAAACTTAAGTAATAATTAAACCATTTATGCATATTTAATCAAAACAAAACATACATTTCTAAAATCATGCACCCTAAGCATATATATATAAAATAGTAACTCACACTTAGTGCGCTCCTCGAGATGGGTCCGATGGGCCTGGTCCACTAGGCCTCGGTCTCAGTGCAACTAAACAAACAAAAATAACAGACATTAGAATAAACCTAACAGAACATCCTAGAAACTCAATCTAGAATATTAGACACAGAATCAGAATTAGAGTTCGACCGGACATCACGTTTTACGAGAATTCTACCAAAAATTCGGCAGAACCTCCCCTGTAAAATGGACATCTCTCTACTCAATGAGTAGAGCCAGCCCTGTAAAGAAATGCACTTCAAAAAACAGACACAAAAACACATCCACAACCCCTCAGTCGGACTCCAAACTACAGTCTACCGACCAGGGTCCATAATTCACAAAATAATATAGAAATACCGAAAATATCCTTATATTATAGAAATACATTTTATAAGTAGAAATTACGTAATTAACCCTAAAACACAGTAAAAATCGATAAAAACTCATTTTATTAGAAAAATCGTATATTATATATATAATTGAAAATAATTCACGAAAAATAGTTTTAATTAATTAAAAATACTAAATAATTTATAGAAATCATTTTTATACCTTAAATAGCTATTAAAACTAATTTAATTACATTTTTAGTCAATTTAGGGCAAAATTACCAAAATACCCCTATATATATAAATATACTAAAATTACTCCAAAAATTCACCAAAAATAATATAATTGCACAAAATTAATTTTATAAAAATATTTTTCAATAATATCAACAATTAAACTCAATTAAATAATTAATTTCAATTAAAAACACAATTAACCCTATTTTCTCAAAATTACATAAACCTAAATAAATTCAAAATAAATACATAGAAATTCATAAAAATTCCAAATAAATTCCTATAATTCATTTAAACACCTATATTTATCATAAAACACAATTTCATAATTTAATTAATTAATTTTCGAAAATTAGAAAATAATAATAAAATATTCAAAAACACCCAAAAATCAAAATAATTCCCAAAAATTATAAAAAAATTCACACATGTATATTAAGCTACTAGGATCAACATTTGTGAAGGAATTTTTCATGAATCAATCAATTCAAAGTTCAAAAAAATCAAGAACCCTAAAATGGCCGAATTGCAAAAATCGAAACCTAAGCAAATCAAGACCATTTTAAGTGAAACAAAGCTTGGAATCACACTCACCGGAGCTCAATGAGAAGAAAGAGACTGGCGGTGTCAAAAATGGTGGCTGAAAACGTCGTGAACGACGGTGAGAAATAATTCGGCTTTTCCGACCAAAACAAACTTCCCGACGCCGGAAAGGGGCTCTGCAGGCGGCGAAACGGCTGGAGGAAGGAGGTGGCACGCCGGGAGGCACACCGACAGTGAGGAAACGGTGTGACAGTGGTCGGATCGGTGATAGGAGTGATCGGGGAAGGAGGAGAAGGGTGGATGGCAGTTTTGTAAATAATTCAAACTTTATAATTTTGTTTAATATTAAATGTATATGTATATATATATACTTTACACTATTTATTAAAATAATATAAAATCACACACATTAAATATACACCACACATATATAATTTAATATTTTAAATAATTTATACACTAAAAATAATTAAATAATATTAAAACTAATTAATAAATAATAAAATATTAGGGTAATTAATTAAACCCTAGTTAAATAAATAAATACACATATATACGTTATTTAATACTTTAAAAATATGTATGAGTTCATGAAAGTATGGAAATCTATTTAAAATAATTAATAATAAATAATTTACGTGTCAATTTTCTCGAAAATGCAAGTCCCGAAAAAATTTTACGTAAACTGCTTAAAATAATATAAAACAATTAAAAATGAATTTTAATTATATAGCAACTCATGAAATATCATAAATATACACAAAAATTATTAACACTGCATATCCTGATGCAGTATTAAAATATTTAAAAACATGAGATATTACAAATGTAGTGCCGAACAGGACCAAAGTGAGCAAAATTTGGCAAAAGAGGCAAAACTTTCTCGATTGACTGTCCCTATCGGGACAGAGCAGTCCTAATAAGGATATGCCTATCTTAATTGGGATCAAGGCAACATTTCAAACACAACGGCTCATAACGGTTATTTAATGCTAGTGCCGATCAGAATTGATGATATCTCATGAGGACCTGATAAAATGCAACTCAAAAGTCTAAATTTTCATTCAAATGGACTTGGATAATAATGGGAACGAAATTATTGTTTCCAATAACTATAATTGGACTGCTCAAATATAAATAAAACCTGTGAAGATTGTTTTTAGGTTAAAAAACTTGCTCATTCATTTTATACATTCAAGTATTCAATTAGACTCTCTAAACTCTTATAAAATTCATTTCTTTATATAAACTCTTGTGAGAGTTGGTGAGTGATTAGAATTGGCATTTTTGTTCTTCTATTTTCTGGGATTAGAAAACGAGAAGTGAGATTCTATTTTAAAGGAATTGATTTAAGTGTTTAGCCATCAAAACACTTGGAATTTTGGTTTTAGTGTGATCATTGAAAACACTTGTAATTTGATTTTTGAGTGAGCCTGTAAAACTCAAGTTGTAAGGTTGTAAGAGTGAGCCATAAAACTCTTATGTAATCTCAATCTTGTGAATAAAATTATGGGTGATTGAAAATTCTAATTTGGAGATAAGTTAGGTGGAGACGTAGAATTGTTGTTGAATTAAAACTCTTTAAATTTTTGAGTTCTTCATTCTTCCTTCTCAACATTTCAAATAATTCTTTTAATTGCTAATTATTACTCGATAGTCTTATTCACCCCCCCTCTAGAACTCTTTCAGGACCATTATACATGGTACCATTTTGTTAGGGTTAATATCATAGGTGAGAAAGTAATTAGGGCTCAAACTATATAGTAGTTTTTTGTAATTTTCCCTTATTTTTACATTAAAGCATATATTTTAAATAATATTTATCAGAAGGGTACTAAAGTGTAAAATAATGTGAAACACATGATTCTTAAAAGCTCAAAAAATAACACAAGATTGGTTTTGTCAAAAGGCAAAACCACAAAAATTAAAATTATACCTATCCCTATATATATATATATATATATAAAATCTTGGGCTCTAATTACAATTTTGACAAATATTTATCTTAATAATTTAACATTTACTCCTAAAAATTTATATGTTGAGTTATTAAAATTCATAATAATTTTCTATAATAAATATGAAAAAAATTATTTTAGAATATACATCTTCTAACTCATGTAAAGGAACACTCTCCCAATTGGTTTAGTATTCCTAGTCAAAGAGGAATCCTACACCTTTCAGGTTTGAACATTACTATCGCTATAAATAGGACCCCATATCCTTAATTCGCATTCATTCTATTCTCTTGTATTATGATTGATCTCTTTCTCGCTCTAGAATCTCTTTATATACTTTGATTTAGGTATTGAAAGGTTTATGGGGATCATCCCCACTTCTCACGTTGCTCTTTATTGAACACTTGCAGGGTTCCAACTCAAGAGTTCCGAAAAGCAAGTTATTAAGTGGCGCCGTCTATGGGGACTCTTGGAAAAAAGCCATTCATGCATCTGCCAAATTAAGACGTTGATGATATGACTTCTAGTCCTCCGCCAATCTCGACTCCTGACACTTACATCAACCTCTCCGCCCTCATTCCTCTAATCAATTTGTCAACACCTCTCATAATGGCAATAACTCCAGCACCTTTCCAATATGTTAGACCTTCATCTAGTAGTACACACATTCCTCTTAGAAAAATCCAGGGCTGGTCGACTCTTGGCACCAACTTCCCATATTATGCCCCTTTGCAACACGATCACCAACCTATACCCTCCATAACTTTTCCAAATCTAACAGATACACTAGCCATAATTATGCCTATCCTAAACACTATGACCTAAACACTCAACCTCACCTAACAAGCAAAGAAACAATGATACAAAACATCCAAGCTCAGATAGCCCTAATGCAACAATAACTGAATTCTGGCAATCCTGGACCAACTAACATAGAAAACATCGCATCTCCAGAATTACCCAGAGGGAGCAAAGGGAAGAGTAAAGTTCCAGAAAGGGAATCTAGCTCAATAATTTTGGCTCTTGATGATTTAAAATTAACCCAAAAGGTTGAGGAGGTTATACACAAAGCTTGCACGAGGCCAAGAAGGAAGATGAATATGTTATGGAAGGTAAAACTCCCTTCATAAGGAGGATAATCCAGACAGAGATCCCAATTAAGTTCAAAATGCCACAACTGGATCAATATGATGGAACTGGAGATCCCGTCAACCATATATCCTCGTTTAAAACAAGAATGTTGCTCTAGAACGTAAATGACAAAATCATGTGCAGGGTTTTCCCAAGCACGCTCATAAATAATACTCAAAAATAGTTTCACCGACTTCTTGAGAACTCCATCACTTCTTTTGAAGACCTAGTAGAGAAATTTTAAACTAGGTTCATCACCAACATTCCCCCAGTCAAAAACATCAATGACCTCTGAATGTGCCGACAAGAGGTTGATGAGTCATTACGAAGCTACCTAGATTAGTTCAATAAGGTGGCCATGCAAATAAAAAATCTTATAGATGAAGTTACTATCGAAGCCCTCAAGAATGGCACCAGACTCAAAAAACTCAAAGATAAGATAATGATAAAAGAACCTGACACTTTCACTGAGGTGATGGCCATGGCGATCAAAATGATAAAAATGGATGAAGATAGAAGGATGTGAAGGGAGAAAGAAAAAGCACCAGCTAAAGAAGAAAGGTTAAGACCTAAAAGAGCAAGCTTCCCACGAACAAATTTCAGAAACTCGGTGGAAAGATTTAAAAAAGAAGCTGACAGATACACACCTCTAAATACCTCTAAATCCAGGATCCTCATATGGGTCAAACAGAATACCGTGTGAATTACCCCAACTAGAAGAATAAGCCCAAATCGAAGAGCCATGCAAGATAGAGGGCACTATTGCTAGTATCACCGGGACTACAGGCATGACACTAAGGCCTACAGAGAATTAAAGAATACCATAGAAAAATTGGTGTAGAATCACAGACTCAACGACTTCACCAACACATCCAAAGGAACCAGAAATTTGAATGTTCAAGGGTGAGATAGGCCAGAACCAAAGAAGGCCCAGATTGAACTAGCCAGGGTTATTAACATAATAATCGGAGGAGAAAACACGGAGAAAATACCTAAAAGGAGCCATGGAGAAGGACTTGCCCTTAAGAAGAGAGAGATCATCATATTTGATTCTAAAGACGGGAACCATGTTCGGCACCCCCATAATGACGCCTTGGTGGTAAACGCATACATTAACAATTATCTGGTGAAGAGGTTATTGGTCGATGATGGAAGTGCCATCAATGCATTGTTTTAGAATGCTTACAAAATAATGGGAGATTCCATCACTAACCTAAAAGCTATCTAGAATCCCATTACAAGCTTCTGTGGAGGAACCATATAGACTATGGGAATTATAGAGCTAAGTCTGGAAATTGAAAATTGGGACATTAAAGAAACAATAGTCATTAAAGCCTTATTCAATATAATGGATCTCCCACTGGTATATAACGGTATCATAAGACGGTTAGCACATTATAAAAGTGATGCAGGCACAAGTATCCGACACCTGACCATGAAGATTCCAATCGAGGGCAGAACTCTTACAATCCACGAAGATCAGCACATGGTCAGGTAGTGCTACCAGATGGCAATCAAACCTCAAACAGAAGCATTCCCCCTAGAAACTTGGGACATAAAGAAATAAGGAGTTGAGCATGAACCAGTCGTTAACACTCAGACATTACAGATTGTTGTTCAGAAGACGGTAAAGATTGGCAATGAACTTGACTATAAAACTAAGCGAGGAATAAGTAAAGTCCTCACTAAGCACTAAGGAGGTTTTGCCTCTCGGGCATCTAAGATAACTAGAGTGGAACCTCAGATTGCCTCGCACAACTTGAATATTAGACCAGGGATGAAGCCAGTGATCCAAAAGAAGAGAACTTTTGCATTCAAGCAGTAGAAGAAAATAGCCGAAGAAACAAATAAGCTGTTAGAAGTCGGATTCATCAAAGAAGTTACCTACCCCAAATGGGTAGCCAACATGGTGCTAGTAAAGAAATCAAATGACAAGTATAGAATGTGTGTAGACTATACTTACCTTAATCGGGCATGCCACAAGGATAGCTACCCATTGCCAATAATTGACCAACTAGTAGACTCCACTGTTAGCCACAACCTATATAGTTTTGTAAACGCAGCACAAGGATATCACCAGATAACGATAAAGGAAGAAGACTAAAAGAAAACATCCTTTATCATCCATGAAGGTCTTTATAAATACAAAGTAATGCCTTTCTGATTAAAGAATGTTGGAGTAACCTATCAGAGGGTGATAAACCATGTACTTCAGGACTAGATCAAGAGAAATATGGAAGTATACGTGGATGACATTATTATCAAAAGCAAGCATGCAAAGCAACACCCCATGGATCTGGATCAGGTCCTCCAATTATTGAGCCAATCCAAGATTAAGCTGAATCTAGAAAAGTGTGTCTTCGGAGTTAAGGCAGGAAAATTCCTGAGATTTATGATATCCCATAGAGGTATTGAAGCCAACTCTAAAAAGAAGGAGGTTATTCTCAATATGAAAGCTCCAAAGACTATCCACGAGCTATAAAAACTAAATGTCAAGATCACAACTTTGGGGCATTTCATCTCTTGCTCAGCCAAGTGATGCCTACCACTATTCTGAGATTTAAAAAATTCCATAAAATTTGTTTGGACTAAAGACTTCCAAGCAGCCTTTGAAGATATTAAAAAATTTATATCCTCATCACCTTTGCTCAATAGGCCGATCCCAAAGGAAATGTTGTACTTATACCTCTTTGTGGGCCAAGAATGCATAGCTTTGGTGTTAGTGAGGGAGAAAGAGAGCCAGCAAAGCCCGATATACTATATCAGCAAAATACTTTGAGGATCTAAGATTCGGTACCCAATACTAGATAAATTAGCCATGGCCATTGTCTATGCATCCTGGAAGCTCATACACTACTTTCAAGCTCATCCCATTATTGTAAGAACCAACTTCCCCTTGCGAAAAATTTTATAAAGACCTGAGACTTCGGGTAGATTGGTCCAATGGTCGGTATTACTTAGAGAATTTGACATCATCTATGAGTCCCGACAACAGGTAAAGGCTCAAGCATTAGCAGACTTTGTTCAAAAAATGACACTATAAGATCTCACCATTACCAGGGCACCAGAATAAAAGCTCTATGTTAACGAGGCATCCTCCACTCAAGGATCTGGCACTAGGATCATCCTTAAAGGACCGTATAAAGTTCATATCAGATATGCAGTTCGAATAGAGTATAACACAACCAATAATGTTGTAGAGTATGAGGCGCTTATTATAGGATTAAAGTTAGCTACAAAAAGTCAAAGTCGAGCATCTCAAGATACACTCTAACTCCTAATTGGTAGTAAACCAAGTCAAAGGGACATTCCAAATTAAGATCCAAGCATCACCAGATACGTTGGAAAAGTCATGCAACTCCTGAAGAAGATTAAGCCAGACAGGGGACAGTGGGAAATAGTCTAGATACCTTAAAATGAAAGCTCGAAAGCTGATCTTTTGGCCAAGTTAGCAGTTGAAGACAATTAGGCATTTAGAGACATGGAACTCATCGAAGCACTGACAAGACCCAGCACCAAAGCTCCAGACATCATAGAGGTACGGGAAGTCTTGGAATGGATAAAGCCAATCGTCCAATATCTAAAAAATAGGACAAACCTAGAAGATAAATTGAAAGCTTAGAAACTGAAGATAAAGGCGGCCCACTACTCTATCCATCATGGAGAACTCTACAAAAGATCCCTCTCACACCTATGGTCTAAATATGTATCTCTAGAGGAAGGGAACTATATACTCAGGGAAATCCATGAAGGAATTTGTGGATCACACAAATCATATTACACGCTAACTAGGAAAGCACTACTGCAAGGATACTACTGGCCCACTATGTCCAAGGATGCTCCGAAGCTAACTCAGGAATGTTATAAGTGCCAACAGTTCACCCATCTCAATCACAAGCCCTCTAACCCTCAACATCCGATTGACAGCCCTTAGCCTTCGCAATGTAGGGAATGGACATCTTGGATCCCTTCCTAACTTCCACATCATAGAAAAAATTCTTGATTATGGCCATAATTCATTTCACTAAATGGGTAGAAGTGGAAGCTATACCGACCATCACAGAATTTCAGATTCAACACTTCTTTTGGAGAGAAATTATCTACAGGTTTGGAATACCACACCCTGATTACGAATAATATAAAGTAGTTTGCTAATGAGAAGTTTATAAGGTTCTTCTCTAATCTCAGAATAAAGCTTTATTTTACCTCGGTAGTCCACCGACAGACAAACGAGCAAATGGAGGTCACAAACAGGATTATCATGCAAGGATTGAAGAAGAGGCTCGATGAAAAGAAAGAAAATTGGGTCAAAGAACTCAATAATGTTATCTAGGCTTACAGGACTACACCTAGATCATCCACAGAAGAAACACCATTCAGACTAAACTATAGTATAGACACAGTCATACTAGTAAAAATTGGATCACCAAGTTACAGGATCAATAGAGAATTAGATCCAGACATTAATAGCATTGACACCCGGGTATGCCTGGATTTATTGGAAGAGAGAAGAGAACAGGAGTCAATTGTAGCAGAGGCACATAAGCGAAAGATAGCACAATACCATCTCCGGCGCATCCACCCAAGACAGTACAAGAAAGGAGACTGGGTGCTAAGAAGGGTAGACATAGGCAAAGGCAACTTCGGTACCTATAAACTTGGACCCAACTGGGAAAGCCTTTATCAGATTATAGAGTGAACAACTAAAGGTGCATATAATATAAGAGACAATAAGGCAAAGAATTATAGTGATATTAAAACTCAGACTGTCATAAAAAATACTACCAATAGATGTACTTAAAATAGTATTAAATAAAGAATTTTCATTCATTGATGGAAAAATTATATTACAAAAGTCAATTACAAAATTCAAAAAAATATAAAAAGAAAAAAATCTCCAGTCTACTAATTGAACATCAGATGGATCAAACTCGAAGACAAGAAGGGGAGCAGCATTAATGGCACTGACAAATACGGGAGGCTCAAAAGATGATCCCCCAATCGATTTGGAAACATTTCTCTCACGAAAGGAAGAGGCCTTGTTCCGGGCATCCTCTTCGGAAGCAATCCTAGCCAGGTTAGTCAGCTTGATCTTGTCCAAGTCAGTCAAGTCCAGATTCGAATTCTAGGAAAGTAGGACTCTCCTACACTCAAACCGATAGGCCTTGAGAAACCCTCCAATTATATTTTAATAGGATCTCTTGTCATTTTCTCAGGATTTCTCGACTTCGCCTAACTTCCTCTCTAGATTGGCAATCTAGGAATCTTGGTCCTCGATCCTCCTCATTAGCTGAGCTTGTCTATGCTTTAGCTCAACCACCTTCTTTTGGCTTACCTCCACTTCAGACTTAGCCTTTGCATATTTGGTCTGGCAGAGTTCCAACCCCACCTTCGTATTGTCCAACTTTTTTTTGAAGTCGATCATTATGGTCCCGACCTCCGTCTCTTTTAGGCTATACTAGCTCTTTAGGAAGAAATATTCATCCTTCACCAACAGCAATGTCTTAGTCATCTGAGAAAAGAAAACTTATGTCATTACCTTGAAACCTGAAACATAAAAGATCAAATATTGTTAAACACTTACTTTTAGTAAATGACCAATCATGGAGCTAAATAACTCCTCACGACCCTCCTCTGTCCAACTCTGTATAGCTGTCGACAACCTCAAGGACTCAATATATTGATCTCTAACTTGGGCATTTGAGACACTTAGAGGTTTCATTTTGTTCAAAATCCAAGTCCTCATGTCCGGACACCCAGAGAGCCTCGGACACTGGATAAATATCTCCTCATGTAGCTCCTCAGCATCAGAGTCTCTATTTATGAGCTATCTTTTTCGCCTTTCTCAGTCTGATAAGACTTAACTATAGACTTCTCCTTCAGACTGATGACAACTTCATCTAGGACTGTGGGTGCTATAGGTTCTGGCAATGGAGAGGAGACCAGAGCTTTTACTTACATCTCTGGCATGTCAACTATAAGCCAAATCCCATATGCAAATGCAAAAAATCCAGCCATTTATAAATAAAAAGATAAAAACTGAAGTCAGAGAGATACCTTTCGATGATGAAAATATACTAGTAGATTATACATGATCTAGGCAGACTCTCCATAGGTATCTTCTTAATACATCTTCGATTGATCGAGCATCTGCCAGACCATTAAGATAAAGTCACAGGACCATCTTGGTATCATGGTCAGACAACTTCAAAGGCCGCTTCATCCTATGGCACTCATCGAACCACATTCGTCGAACGTCCATGAAGTCCGGTGGTGCTCGATAATGAAAAATTTGTGCCTCTACTACTTATGAAGGTCTGGAAGCTTCATAAAAAGGTTATGGTTAGGGACAGCCAATAATAAGAACATCAGCTCCCCTTTCTTCTTATTCAAACTATACAAGTATCATGGGACGTCTAAGTCTGGCTCCCTACCTTCCTCATGCATCAACTTTATAAACCCGTTCAAAATCCAGTAACTATTGGGATGAAGCTAACCAGGTGCTATATTATACCTATTCAAGAATGTTTTTACAAAGGGATCCAGAGGGAACTTTAAACCCCCCTCTAGTTGGTCAAAATATACAACTAACCTATTAAAGCCTAGAATTGGAGTACGGGCTCTAAATTTCCTATCGACAGTCTGTAGGCTGAAATTGGTAGGAATACTAAAATGCCTTTGATACCACCCTAATAACTCCTTGTCTATTCTAAAAATGAACATATTAGAGCTAACTTATTCCCTTAGTGCCATGGATTTATCTAATAAGCAAAAAAAAAAGTGATGTAGGAAGGAAGAAAAGGATCACTTGGTTATAGAACGTAGGGGTTGTTGTAGGAAAAGCTTGATAACAGAAGCAAAAGGAAGCAAAGAAGATCGAAGAAGCGAATAGGATAGCAAGAAGCAAAACTACAACACATCGAAGAAATAGAGATACTTATAGGACACCAGAAGGCTCTAGAAAAGACCATTAACTACCCTTATAAATACTTCAGTTTCTCCTACATCATTAAGGATAGTTTGAGAAATGGAAAAACCCATTAATTGAGTAGTCATATTTATGGCAGCATAAATGTCTCATCTTCTGACACATGATAAAACGTGATGATTACGCAATTCAAATTTTAAAAAAAGGGGGTATCAAAATGACATAGCAGTTATCCGTCCTAGGCGCACCACTACAAGCTATCCTTCCACAACGAGCATCATAATCTCTAATATCAATGTCCAGTAACTGTAAACCGACACCCTTAGGTCGCTTTTATAGTACTAAGGTTTGGTATCTGAGTCACACTTTCAAGGCACTGAGACGACACGGCACTTGGGCCACGCTTCTAATGCACCGAGAATCTAAGTCTAATGACTGAAGTTAGCATCCTCAGGTAGCTTCTACAGTATTGAGGTTTTGAGCATGTAAGCCTCGTGTCCTTGCACCGAGCATTAAAGTCTAATGACTGAAGCTGGCACCCTCAAGTCACTTCTATAATACTGAGGATCGGCACTTGGGTCGTGCTTTTAATGCACCGAGCATTAAAACTCTAGTGATGACTAGTTCAATCATGTTGTCTCCACACTGACAGGTTAATCCATTACATATCCTCTTTTATTGTAGATTTTGTGCACTTAAAGTCTAGTTGGCACTGCAACGATGTTCTTACACGATGATTTCAAGACTCGGTACCGAGCTTTATCTTTTCTTATGACTGAGGCTAGCCACTTCAGCTCACCCTTCCACATCATATGTAATTACTTAAGTAGTCTCTCTTTAGACGAAAGAGTGACGTTTCCATCACCTTACAGACCCGATATGTCGGACATAAATATTCAAACAAACTTGCAAGGGGACTCTTGATACCCCATATATATATATTCTAGTTTAATTAAGGTATTTATTTCTTGTATAGGTTACTCGAAAAGGAAAAACAACCAAAGACATCTAGGAAAAGGTTCCTAAAACAAAAGACTCCTAAAAAAGAAGGACCACTCTCCTAATTGGTTTAGAATTCCTAGTCAAAGAGGAATCCTACTCCTTTCAGATTTGAACATCACTATCACTATAAATAGAACCCCATATCTCTCATTCTAATTCATTCTATTTTTTTATATTTTGATTGATCTCCTTCTCTCTCTAGATTCTCTCTATATAATCGAACTTATACATTGGAGGATTTGTAGGGATCATTCCCACTTTTTATGTTACCCTTTGTTGACCACTTATAAGGTTCTAGCTTAAGAGTTCTAGAAAGCAAATTATCATTTTCTATCTAAATAAAAACAAGTGAATACATATCTTAATACTATGAAGTTTAATGTTATATGCAAACTAAAATTCTTAATATTCTTAATATAATAAATTAAAATACATACCAAATACTATTTAATTTTTTTGAACTCACTCTTTGTAGATAATAAGATAAATTAATTTGTTTTGGTGACGTATATACAAATTAGGACATTGTTTTTAACTTATTTAATAATCACAGTTTTAATTTACCCGTATTTCAATCATAAAATACAAAACTAATTTCAAAAACTACAAATTCATATATCTATTGTTATTTAAACTTTAGCTATGAAAGGTCGAACATATATAAGGGTTTTATTAGGTTGCAAGCATAAAAACTCTTTAGTAGTGTAAAGAAAAAGAAAAAAAAAAGTTCAATCCTTGGTAGTGAAAAAAGCTTTAAATTTTTTAAAAGAAAAAATTATACAAATTCATTTAAGTAGTTCTCCATTTCTAATTTAAATGATATAAGGCATGGACCAATATATATATATATATATATAAGGCCAAAAAAAATCTATTTTAAAAGATATGCTGTTTGAAAACATTAAGTTCGAACATCCATGTATTCAACCGCATATCAAATTCCAATAGCAATAATAATCAAAATTCTTTTTAATTTTTATTTTAAAAAAAGAAAAAAATAAATAACTAATATATATTACTAAAAAATACTTTAGCTTTTTTTGTTGTTGTTTTTTTAATTGAAATTGAATAATTTTATTTTTTTTAGTATTTGCTTTTTGTTAGGACTTCATTAGCTATTAATGGAAAATTATTATATATATATGTAGAGAATATTTGCACTGTTTTTTTTTTTTAATGAAACCGAACCTAAAAGTGTACCCAATAGATCTCTCGAGTGTTAAGGCAATTAAACGTTTCTTGAATGATTTCGATTTGACTGAACAGTACTTATTTCTTTCCCTGATTATAAACTCGATAGTACGTTTATTTTAGGATGAATTTGGATGGAGTTAAAAGAAAAATAATTATCATCGGGGGTGGAGCTTTGAAAGACAGCCCTTTCAAAAATTTAAAATTTCTTTATATATATATATATATAATTAAAATTATAAAAAATGATTTTTCATCTATTCTTAATACTTGATCTTCTATGTAGAAACTTTATTCTTTTTTTATCTTAACATTCACTTTTTTTTCTTTTATATCAGCTTATCTTTTTTAAATAAGAAAAAATAATTTTTATCATTTTTAATTTAAAATTACTTACTTATATATTTTTTTTAAATAAATGGTTATTTCATATAAATTTAAGTTTTATTTTATTTTTCATAATTTTATTATTTTATTGCGGCATTTGATTTTTGTCGTCTTATTACGACGTTTTATTTTCTATCTCGTTGCGGTTTTTTTTTTTGTGAGTGATTCAAATAGATAAAGTATATTCTATCAAACAAAAATAATAAATTAAATTATAGTTGTTATTATATTACAAAACTGAAGTCATAAGTATTTTAGTTATTATAGTATTATCAAATTTATAGACTTTGAGCCGATATATTATGTTATTAACTTGATTATTGTTTTCATCCTTTGTGCTTTTTAATGAATTTATATATGTATTTCTATCGATATATTGTTAGTTTGAATCAATAGAATTATTTTTCTTTTCAAAAAAACTATTTAGCCTCATATAATAAAATATTCAAGTAATTGTAGATAGGTCCCAATGTTAATATAACATGTAGGTAATTAATTTCTATTTAGTTACTTGTTTGACTTTTATTTATCTTAAGTTAACAAGCATGTAAGGCTAAAACTTCTAATTAACAAGTCTATTAAGTATTTTAGATTAGATGATTTAACTTGTTAATCTATAAGCTGTCAGTATTTTTTTTTCTTGAACTTAGTTAATATTAGTCAAAATAATGCTGTTAAAGGAAATTTTTTTTAGATTTCTTATTGTTCATGTGCTTTTAATTTGACCCCTTGAAAAATTGAAGTTAATCTCCGCGACTGATTATCTCCCTTATAATGTATTAATCTCCTTTAGGTGTAATGGATGATTTTAAAATGTGCATCTTTAATGGTTAATGGTTAATAGTTAACCTCATTTAGGTGGAGGTAGGTTAAAGACCTTTTAAAAAATTACTCTTTATTTGAATTTTTATTTTTTTTATTATTTCATTGTAAATAGTTCTATTTTTTTATATTAATAAGATACAAATTAAATTTATCTATAATATATATAAATGTACGAAGGGAGAGACAGACAAAATTATAAAAGAGCTTTTAGTCATTATTACATAAAAATTGGATAATTTAGTTATTTATTAATAAAAATAAAATATAATTTTAATTTAATTGAAATCCTATTTTCTAATTAGGTTGACTTCTATTTTATAGGAATTTCTATTTAAATTATGATTAATGTTTAGATATATTAAATACAATTATATTTAAATTATAGATTTCTATTTGAATTAAAATTAACGATTAAATTAAGTTTATAAAAAATAAGTATTTGGTTTCATAATTACATCACTTAAAAATATTTTCAAAGAGTTTACAGTTTTTATATTTGATGAAATCTACTTAATGCATACCTTAATTGATTGTGACTATATATAGATATGTTTCAATTATATATTGATTTTTTTTTATTTGTATGTATTATTTTTATTATAATTTAATGTTGTGACCCTCTAATATTAATGCATGTCTTTTTTTTTTTTCCATTTAGCTTGCAAATTTTAATTTCTAATATAATTTGGAAACACATGTTATTTAATTTTTTCTCATGATCTATCAATAGCTATAACTATAAAGACATGTTTATTTTATAACTTTTCTGTTTTTCGAAACACATGAGCCACTAATTATAGGGTTTTTTTATAGTTTTTTTTGAACTTAAAGTTTATTTTTTATGTATGAATAGAGTTCATAATAATAAAAATATTTAAATTGTTTGAATATTTTTTTAGAAAAAAATTAAATTAATCATTTATTTAGAGATATATTTTTCATATTATTTAATTTCTTCTCATATATATCTTTAGCTATAGCTATAAACGTACGTTTATTTCATAACTTTTTAATTATTCAAAATGCACTAACTACTAATTTTAGGGTTATTTTATAGTTTTTTTTAAACTTAAGATTTATTTTTTATGTATAAATAAAGTTTATAATAATAGAGATGTTTAAATTATTTGAATATTTTTTTAGAAAAAAATTAAATTAATCATTTATTTAGAGATGTATTTTTTTAATAATAAAAATGTTAAGATTATAAAATTACTTTTATTTATTAATAATAATAATAATAATAATATTATTATATTTAATTATTTATTTACTATATATTATGAGTCAAATAAATTTTTCGTTCACGTGTTTAATTACTAGTAAATATAAAAACATATGATAAGCTACAAATTTATAAATATATGTATGAATCAACTTAAAAATTTTTATGATAGTTTTATTATTTCTATAAAAACATCATATCAATAATCAATATATAAAAATCATATCAACAATTTGTTTTTCCACATATAAACTAATTGTTATAAAAAGCATATCATCACTCAATGTATGTTTATTTATGACATGTACACTAATTATTGTAGAAAATTTTAATTTTAATTTTATTCTCTATTTATTATACTGCATGTTATCCATACAAATAATTTTTTTTGTGCTCGTAATGATACATAGATACATATTATATATCTTCGTAACTTTTTCTAATAATTTTTTTAGTTATTTGATATTGCTAAAATTCATTTTCACTGATTATAAAAGTTCAATAATATATTAATTATATTAATAATGTTTAAAATAATCTCACATTAAATGTCCATCTATTACCTTTGTTTACCAAAATATTTTAACAATTTAAACCGTTAAATAGTCGATTTTCATTTCTTTGAAAGCAACCCATATTGTGGAGTTCGTTTCATAAATTTCTACTTTAGCTATTATAATTATTTAACAAGGATGTCACCTGTGATTGTTACAGCCTTCATGTTCATGTTGCCTGTCAATACATATAAACATCTGAGCAAAAGAGTTGGCTCAATAATTTATATATTGTTACATCCAGCAAAAATTTCCTCAACAGAGCAACTTCAGAAGCCCTTGTATCCCAACACAAAGCATCCTGAACCCAACAGAATGTAGAGCCATACAGACATTAATTACACAAGCTCCCAGTGCGAATTTTCATCCAACTCCATCAAGTTAACACCTAGCATTTTAGGGACATCCTCTTATTTGCACATCTCAATTGTTTCCAGAAGCCATTGTAGTGTGGTAGACATGGAATCCAAGACGACGACAAGCACCCATGCATTACTGGTTCTTAAAAGACTGCAGAAAGATATCACACCCAATTAAGCAGCACTCAATTTACCATTATAACTGAAATTAATCAAAATTGATAACAGTGTCTCTCACTCACATCCACATTCCTGGAGATATCTTTGATTTGCTCCGTGAGTTCCCGCTTCTTTTTCTCAGCTAAATCAACAAGCCAGCATCACCAATAGCATCATCAGATCATTATTAGCATTTTAGTTTGTTAACTGCATCTTAAATATTAAGCAGAGGGCATACCAATATTTGAAAGATCTTCAATCCTCCTAGATGTCCTCACTGCAAACCTCTGAAAGGCAGGACTGAGACCACAAAAAGAAGCATATAATTAGTAAAAAGCTCAATGGCATCTCTTCACTTGATTGCAATCATTAGCTTGAATTAATATATTTTTTAAAGAAAAACATCTGCCCGCAAATTACATAAGACAGAGAAAGTTAAAGACTCAATAGACAGAGAAAGTTAAAGACTCAAGTAACTCTAATTGGTTTAGAATCAACAGAGCCGTGAAAGAAAAAGAAGATTGCCTAATGATGACTATCATATTTACTGATTGAACAATAAAGTTACCAAAGTCCAATATCTGAATTCAGCATAAAGAGTCCACTGGCTCAATTTACTCAAAAGTGCAAAAGGAAAAATGATGCTCATTTCACATAAAAATTTTCTCATACTTTCTAGAATTGCTTAGCATGTTACATTGCAGGGTAGGAAGCAATGTGTTCAAAGACAATACAGGATTAAGATCCATTTAAACTGGTCATAGAGAAAGTAAGAATGGCTCGACTCTCAGACATCAATTGATGCTGTAATCTTTGCTACATTACAAATCTATGAAGTCACATCAAGTAGCATACACTCAAGAAAATCAACTACAGCCTAAAATTATCCAAAAAAAAAAAGGGGTAGTTCCATGAATGACAGCACAATCATTTACGGCCCAAATATCTGACGATAAGTTCAAAAAGAAATTATGCATTGTAACATTTGTGCAAGTGAACAAACAAACACAACAGCGTATCCACATTCCTCAACTTCAATAAAACACTTGAGTTCACAAAGTGAACTCTTTCAGTTATAAGAGATGAAGGTGAACAAGGGATGGGGTGCAGAAAATATTGAACTGTCAAAAACATAATGCTTAGGTTAGGTGATAATTTCTCAAACTTCCATCCTGTAGGGATGCAACTTGGAAGAATTGAAAAAAAAAAATTTCCAACTTCAGTGAGCAAACTTTTTACAAATGAGGAAGATTCAAACAAGAAGTCATTAGAGAATCCATAAACCAGTAAATGAACTCTTAGCAGGAATTCACAAACTAAACAATCATAAAACATTATCTTCTCATGCCTTAAATGCTGCCGTGTAACTTAATACTTAACACCACAGACGAAATGACAATTAGAAGACATGAGACACTTTCGCTTCAATGGAACGAACCAATGAGGAAGAGCAAATTAAATCCTCAATGGTCAGAGAAAGAAGCCAATCTGAGAAAAAAACATAAATAACAATTGCAATTATAAGGTGATGGAAGTTAAATGGGTACCTGTTAGCAAGACCGTTGACAACAACCTCATTGACAACGTAAGAGATCACTCTGTGCATGAAATTCCCACCCGCCATTTGCGCTCTTATTCAATTATCACAACTATCATACAAAAAATGCAATATTCAGATGAAACTGAAATTCTCTATAATAATTTCAACTTCTAGCATAAGAATCATTCCAAAGAGTTTTAACAACAAAGAAATTAAATCACACACAAATTAATAATAAAACCGCGGTGTTTTACAAGAATTTCATAAGAGAAACCATAGAGGATCGATCCTACGAAACCCTAGCTAGACATGATTCAGCAATCGATTAAAAAGCTGCGAACATGAAAAATTCATAAATCAAAGAAGAATCATAAATTGGGAATTTTTTAAATATATTTCACCTGTGCAAAAGATAGCAGCACGGTTGTTTCCTCTCCAAGCTACCGGAGTTGGACATCTGAGCGATGAAGAACCCGCCTCCTGGTTTTTATATAGTGGCAAGTTGATATTAGGGTTTGGGCGACTTCAGGTTTAAGGCCCATTGGGCCTTTGTTCAAATTGAGCTGTTGCTGCTACTTTGTGGCAAGTTTTTGATATTTAATTTCAAATTTAACTATCAAATCTTGGAAGCTACTGCTACTGTCGTCGGATATACAGCTAAAGTGGAGAAGTGGCCTCGAGACCTAACCTCTGCCGGTGAAGATCCGCCGTCGCCAATTCCACTATTCTCTCCTGTTTCTCTCAGAAAGTAGAACGTGTAGACTCAGATTTTCATTTGTTTGACAGCTTTTTGCCTTTTTTTCAGTTTTTTTTTTTTTTTTGTTTAAAGAATTTTGGGGTATGGATCCAGAGGCTGCAAAGACTGCACGAGAGTCTCTTGATTTGGCATTTCACATGTCGAACATTCTCGACACAGGGCTTGACCGGCACACACTATCGTTGCTAATTGCGTTGTGTGACTTGGGTTTGAATCCTGAAGCATTGGCTGCTGTGGTTAAAGAAATCCGGCAACAACCTCCGTCATCGCCATCAATCCCTAATGCTCCTCCTCCTCCTTCTGGTTCATAAATCAGGTTTCTGGAAATTCAATCAAACCTTAAATGCCATTTGAAATTAAGCAGTTAAATTTTGGTTGTATGGAAGATTGTAAAATGAAAGATGTGAAATGTGATATACTGTTTTATCCTTTGTAATTAATATGATTTGTATCTATGTTTTTATTGTTTGATAAATCTGATAGTGAAAATGGATTGGCTTATGAATTGAAAGTAACCATTTTGATGTTATAGCTGATGAGTCTTGTTTCTTTCCTTATCCTTAAAATTAGTGTTGGTTTCCCTGTCCTTAATAAAAGATTAGCTTTCAAAGTCATGATATGGATGAGTTATCTGTACAGTAGCATATTAATTATGCTCTAACAAGCTAAGGTAAAATTGTGAATCTGATTGATTTCCTGATGTTGTTATTGTTGGTAGTTCTAGCTATTTAGGCAATGCGGAAATGATGGGCGTGTATGGCAGAAACGGCGAAGCATTACGTAGAGTAGACAGATTGCTACTTGCAAACTGCAGTTAGAATACAAGTAGAGATTATGTATTTGAATACATGTACAGATTTTTTATATTACTAAGAGGAAATATGTGAGAAGGAAATGCTCCATTTACTGCAGTTCTGTATGACAGACGGATTGATGTTTGTTGTTCAATCAAAAGAATCTTTAACACAAGAAAAAATCTCAAAATTCATGCTATGCTTACAGTTGATAGACGAAAAACATGAATCTCTTTCATTTCCTTTTAGTTATGACAACAAATATGCAAGAAATATTTGATTCCATACATCTGGAACTCCTGGCAAGCACCAGTGTATGCAATCTGCATGGTGCAGCGGGTCGGCCTTTTCTTCATCTGTCAACAATTTGCCTCCAGTTTCTGTGTAGACTGATGAGTGACCATCGATTCTGTATTCTGATAGTTGTGTAATGTTGAGGACAGTGACGGGGACTTTCATATGCTTCACTGTGCTAGCCACCACACTCATCATATCTTTATTGGAGCCGCTTCCCCAGTGTCCCTTCTTCATTACTGGCTTTGTTTCATTAAAGCATTTTATCCCTTTTGTATTGTTCCAGTCTTCACTTCTGCACATTTAGGAAACATGAGAATTTGTTGCCATTTATGTACTTAGTTGTAGCTTAAGTTGGACAAGTAGTGTAGAGAAGGAAATAAAGAAACCTTGTGTGTGCAGGGGACATAGTAGTAAAGAAGACACGAGTCTTGTTGGGATTAACATTGGAGTCTACCCAGTTCGCCCATGTTTTCAAGCCGATTTTGTAAGCAACTGGTGTATCCAGTTCTAGGTACCCTTGATCCCCATTTGCAAATTTTCCCCATCTGCACAAGACAAGTCATTTTTTTAAGTTCAATGAGGCAATGAACAATTTAGGCTTGGTCTTTTCTTGCTTTTTGCAATTGTAATAGTTCACCAACCAAATTCTAGTTGTCAACTTCAATATGCTAAACTAAGGAACTTATATTATCATGCTATTAATGATTTTAAAAGTTTACCAGACAAAGCCTTAGTTGTCAAACTTCAGTTTGTTAAATTAAGGAACTTACAGTGTCTTGAGCCTAAGACCACTCATCCACCAAACATACGTATTGAAGACAAGAAAATCGACCCCTCCCCAGTGTTTGGCGTGCTTTTCAATTGAATCGACTTTCATTATTCTCTTCTTTGGATCTCCTATGATGTTTAGATCAGTATTGGACTCTATCAGAAATGGAGCCCAGTAAAATTCAATGGCAGCGTCATATTCCTGCAACATTGATCATGAGCATTAGCTTAACGTTCCCGCTTTGGTTTAGTAATTAAAGCTCCTTGTGGCAAAAATGATGTGCACAACCACTAATGGAAATAAAGTTGCTTAGAAATTATTTCTTCTGTGCAAATTTGCTTGAAAAGACATCCAAATAGTCGAGTCCAGTTAACACCTTGGCTCTAAAGATTGAATGAGAGCGACCCCTTTTCATGCTCTTCTTATCTTCAGGTATAATCCATTCTATCAGACACACAAATGATTGCCATTGACCCCTTTGCAGTGAATCCCCTACAAACAGCAACCTCTTCCCTTGAAGCTTCTTAAGGGCAAGCTCTGGATTAAATCTGCACATGGAATTGATCATCACATACAACTGTTAGATTAAAGAAAGATTACTAATTGCATATGTAATCTGTTCCTGCACAAAAACATTGTTCTAAGTTCTAATAGATATATCTCCACCTTGGCAAGGTACAGTCATCTGGTTGCCATTCCCATCGACGATAATCAGAGTCTTGCCTTCCATTTTTAACACAAGAAACTTGTTTATCTAAATACGGACAGCTTCTGTCTGTATACAAAGGCTTGAATGTCTTGTTATACACCCACTTTCCAGCATTAACAGAGCACTCTTCTGGGTCGAACTCGAATCTGTCATCCATTTCAAAGCTTTTAAGATTATCCTTTGCAGTTCTATCTTCTGTTGGACAATGACAAACACATACACATTTTACAGCATGAGACTTTATTTTGTATGTGTAAATTTAAAAAGAAGTATACATATTTTGCTGCTGAAATTGTTTCACTTACTCGACTTTTTAGCAGCATTTCTTCTAGGACAGGATTTAAGCTTGAAAAAGGACCGGGAAGTGTCTGCGTACAAGAGAGCAAGAAATGTGAAACAACATATTACAATAGCGATGATGGGAAGAGGTAGCTTTCCTCTTGGAGTTTTCATTGTAATGGATGTAGAAGGAGCTAAGCTCATTATCAAAGAAAGAGGAGGGAAAATATAATAAGTGGTGGGTTAAAGAATTAGGGTAGTACTGGGAGCAACAGAATGATGAAGACTTGGTCATAGGTTTCTATGGAGGTTGATTTTATGGAAGCTTGAGTAGGAGTAAAGCTAAAGCCATTGATGGGTTTGTTTTTCTTTTTAATTTTTAAAAACCTTCTTAAAGTATGTGTAATGGAGGTTAGGAAATAAGTTGGAAAGCTTACATCTTGGGCTCCTTGTGTCTTTCACCATTAGTGGAAGCTACATCTATAGCACCCCAACCACTATTTTGCTGCCAATTAACTATTGCTGCCATCTAGTACTCTTTCCTTTTGTAATGTTAATTAGGTAGAGAAAGGTTTCTTGCTACACAAGTGTCTGGACTCTCTCTTTTGTTCCATTTTGACTTCTGTTCACGTATGTTTCAGAGCACTTTTTTCTTGCCTGATTTTAACATTCTTCGAGAGATATGTTCCATATGGTAGGGAAGGACATATGTGCTATATTCGACTTTCAACCCGCATAAAGCAACTAAGCAAGAACGTTTTGTATTGATGATCTATAGATCACTGTTTTCGTTGTATAACGAGATTTATACTTTTAGGCTGTCTGTATTCCATCCGCATTTTTTTTGCTGGTTATCTTTTCAATGTACAGTAATAATACATGTAGCCGATTTTTTTTATAAAATAGGGAGGGAGACTTTTTTGGATTTCATTTCTCAAGCTCACGACAACATTATTATTGTCGAAACCCGCAACATTAATGATTATCCATTCAAAATTGACATCCTACTTTTGGTGATAATATGAGTTATATAATGTGTGATAACATTATGTATTATAGCGAGATTTTTACTCATGTCCAAAATATTATATCCAATTTTTAAATTTGTGATATATATTTTTAATGTTTTACATTTGACTAATAAAATTAAAAATCAAAATATGTATAGATATAGGTTACAAATATAACGGTTCAAAGCAATACAAAGTAGGTAAAACAAAAAAACAAAAAATTTGATTATAGTTATTGTATTTGCTTTAAATAGAGAAACTAGCCGATGATGCGAAATATTGGAAATGCCCTCTCTTGGAGATCAATGCTATGAGTAGAGTGAATGTTACTGACTGATTTTTTACGTTGAGCTTGACACATTTGGAATAAAATCCATAGTCTTTATGATTGTTAGGACCTTGTTTCAGAATGCAGTCATTGCAACCAGGATTTCAGCCTTCAGACCACTGGTTGGGTGTTGACATCTTGATTTAGCCTGATCCTGTCACCCAAGCATCAATGACTCTCTCCTGCCGTCAGAGGATTCATGAGGGATGGTCTACAAATACAGGGCGCAGAAATATTAGCTTATATAATTCAGTAAGGTAATAAATAAATTATTAGGAAAGAATGACATACATGCTGTAGCATAAAAGCAACAGACTATAAATTGAAACATAAATAATCACAATTACGTGCACCGGTCGGTCGGATTTCCAGGGGTTCATTGGGCTACTGTTACCAATTACATTTTCAAAGGATTAGTATGGGTTTAATATAGACATGCCACCCTACAAATGTAAGTCGCTGTAATGTCTGCGCACAAGAAGAAAGTCAATTTGAATCTTAATCACGGCCATCATTGATAAATTAAAAAATATATATTGAAATTAACTATGGTTGTGGAATGTGATTAATTCATTGGATGAATTAAATTTACCAAATCTTTGATGATTAATTTAAGAAATCAAGAACTGAAATGAATAATTAATCACGTACAAAGGTAAATATAATATCTAAATCTGTCCAAGATTGAGTAATGCGGAGGAGGTGCGGTGCATGCTGTCGCTTCAAAATTGGATTTAGCCTAATATAAGGTTTTTACATCAACTGACCTCATAAAAGTACAAAGTTCCTTTCGCAAATAATTGTAAGACTTCAAGTTGCAATCACAGAGGCCACTGCCTAGGCCTAGGACAAGGAGTTAATAATTTGTACTGCATATATCCATATTTTATAAATTATTTTGAGATAAAAAGTACGTAAATATTAAATATTTATAGAAATATAAAAATACATATTGATATATAAATATATATATATATATATTTAAAAAATTATTTATTACTATAGATTAATAGGATAATTTTAAATTATTTTATTTGATACAATATTTTTTTTAATTTAAGGAAAAATAAAAAAAACATGTTTTAAAGCTCAATATGAAATTTTTTAAATTATTCAAAAATGGTTTAAAATGTTTCCAATATATTTTTTAAAAGTTTTCAAAATGGAAATATCTTCAGAGGAAAATTGTTGTCTATTTTAATTTATTACATATTACGATTGAATTTGTGATACATATTTTAAATATTTCACATTTGATCGATATTGAAAAAAAAATAATTATTATAAATTCAACTATGAAGTATGTAATATACCGGAAATAAATAAAAATATCTACTAATTGAAGTTGCTGTACCATTCATCTCCACTAATTATAACACATGATACTTACAAAATGAATATTTAAAAAAAAAAAAAAAGATATGCTTGCAAAATGTGTAATCTTCAAATGTAGGGTCATTGATAAATCAAAATATTTGCACAGTCCTTCACTGTCTAACATAATTATCTCCCATAACTAAACAATTTGTTTCTTTATGTGCTTCATTAATCTTCCAATGACATGTGAGTTTCTATATATTCCAAGATTACCAGTCAATATCCATTTTTAAATAACATTCCTCTCCCATAACCTTTTGCACACTTTTAAAATTCACTGATTAATATGAAAAACAAAAAGGACTTTTGTCATCCATCAAAGAAATTAATAGTTTTCTATATTCATATTTTAAATACCTATCAATGCCATCAAAATATCAACATTGATTTGGATATTTGTTAATATTTATATTTTAATATCAATGCCATTAAAATATCAACATTGATTTGGATATTTGTTAATATTTATATTTTGAATACCTTTCATTGCCATTAAAATATCAACATTTAGAATAAAGATTTCATCCATTGATTTGGATATTTGAAAGGCCTTTAAGGAAATAAATGAAGCTGAAAAAAGTAAAAGGTGCAACTGTCATGCCTTTAAGAAAGATAGAATAATGAATATGAATATCCAACTTCTAAATATTATGCCATAAAATTGTTTTTTAAGTGATTACATGAAACATGGCATCTATTGAAAAAAAAAAATAGTAAATATTATAATTCCATTTCAGTTGGAGGGTGGGCATCCCCACACTGCAATATGCATTCTCAATTGTTTTCTATTAATCAGAAAATAAATGGTTTAATTATTCATAAATTATATAACGAAAATTAATTTTTTAAATCATATAAAATTATTATTGACTAACTGTTAATTTTTAAATTATATGAAAATTACTTTGTAAATATACGATAGAATTCACACTCATAGTTAAACAACTCTTATATTTAATAATTAAATGAATGATAATAATTTTTAATATTTTATATTTAAAATATAAATCAATGATAGATATTTTCTTTTATTATAACTATTTATATTTGTTATTTTCAAAATAAATGAAAATTCTTTAAAATTAAAGTTAAATTTTTAAAAACTAGATTCTAAAAGACCCTCTAATACTCATATCCATTATTAAGAAAAGGGACAATTACCCTTCATCTTGTTTAACCAAAACTTTTATCAATTTGTCTCTCTCTCTATATATATATATTGTTGAGCTCTAAAGTCATTTAATCCAAATTTTAACATGCACCTCTCTTCATAATTCAACATTCACCTCTAGACGTTTATGTGTTGAATTCTAAAAAATCCTAAAAAATTAGAATATTATCCTATTAAAAATATTTTTAAAACCTATTCTTTCGTCATCATTCATTTCTCCTCTTCTTCTAGCCCTAATCATCATTGCTACCTTCTTTTCCCTCCTCATCCTGCTCTTCTTGGCCTAATCATCTATCCCTACCTTCTTTTATCTCATCTCTCCCCTGTATTTCTTCAGGCCTTCGCCTCTCCCCTTTTGCCTTTATTTCTTCAATATCTTATTTATGTAGGCAAATGATTATTGATTTGTTTAACCATTTGTCTCTTTTCCCCCCTCATTCAATCTTGCCAATTACCTAATTCAATTCCATAACCAATTTTTTTTTTTTGCATAACCATTCAATTTTTGCAAAGGTTAGTTTTTTTTTTTTTTAAATTAAGATTGTGTTTGCTTTTGATGTTAGGATTTGATTTTACCTTATGTTTTTTTTTTTGCTTGTGATATGTAAATTATCTAATTTTCAAGGGTATTTTTATCATTCTCTTCTTCGCTTTGTGTTTTTTTTTCTATGGTGGACTCGGTTTTGTAAATTTTGTATCTGGGTGTTTTGTTGTGTTGTTTTTTCTTGTATTTTCTTTCAATTTTTTTAAGATTTATTGAAATGATTTTTCTTTTCTTGGGTGTTTTGGTTTTGCGATATTGCTACAAAGGAAGAATAATAAATTAAGGTGATGAAGATCTAAACCTTTACATTGAATTTTTCTTATAGGTTAAATCAAATATTGCTTTTATATTATGGCCTTATATTGGGTTTCTTCTTTGAGATGGTAAGTTTTTTACAGTGAAATCCTATTTGAGATATGTGTGTACTTTATATATTTATTTGTTCACTGTTCATAAATCTTGGTTTAATTCTTGTATATTAAAATTTTTAAATTTTTAAAATATTTTCATCTTCCCAAAATTAACAACATCCTTTGCTTTAGGCCCAAAATTAACAAGCTTTCATCTTCCCATATTTCAATTCCAGTGTTACCATATAATACGCTATTTGAATTGTGAATGTGAGAATTGTAACTTCATAATAGTAACTGAGAACGGAAATGCAATATTTATTATGATGTGGGTTCAAAGGTACAAGGTAAGTGCTACTAGAATTCTAGTTGTTATCATTCAGTTTGTCATCAATTAAAGCTGTCATTATATATAATTCTCTTAGCTATATATGGAGAATCCAATATGGTTTAGCATAATTTTTTTCCCTTTCCTTTCGCATGGGAGCCAAAGGTGTGCTTGCTGCCTAAATTTTCTTCTTATGATGTTTCTTGTGGTATGATTTTATAAGGTTTGGGAGAGAGCATAAGAGTTTGTGCTTAAACAGTTTAACTTGGAAGGCCCAGTGCCTAATGAAACAAATATAAATTTCATGTTTTAGTTTTTTTTATGGTTCTTTACATTTATTTCTTTTCTACTTGGAAACATGCACTTTTCTTTGGACATAGGACTTCTCTATGACACTTTCTTTTTTCCTTTAACTTAAACCTATTAAGCATTAGTTAGATTCTGAAATCAAATATATTTGTCACAAGTTTATTCCTTTTAGTGGGGGACTTTGTTGAAGCCACTTTTGGTATGTTTAAATTATTTCATAATAAAGATTGCAGCTTTAAATATATTAGGTTAGAATTTTTATGCTTTTTTGAATTAATTAAAAAAAGGTTCTAGCTTTAGTATGGCAGCTTTTTTTTTTCTTAATTTATTTTGCTATTAGTGGTGATATCGGTGGTGATATAAGTGTCATATGTGCAAACAAAACCCAATTGATGAAACAATAGATATAAGTCATGTATAAAATTTTCACCTTTGTTTAATTTTTCTTTCCTTTTATAAGTGTTAATGCTCCTTCTGCTAATGTTTTTATATGTAAGGGATGATGGAGTTCTGAGGATAAGGTTAGAAGAGCCTAGAAGGCTGAATTTAAAGCTGCTATTGTCTATGACAATGAAGATGATGGCATATTAATCTTAAGTAATAACTCTTTCCTATATGAAAATAATTAATTATCTTTTAGCACTTAATATTATATTGTGTTGGATATGGAATTTTAGTCTCATTAATATGAGTTATTGTGTATTTGGTTGTGTGTGTGTATATATATATATATATAGCAAGGTATCTTATTAGGGCTTGAGGTTAATTGACTTAATTTTTTTTTGCTACTTGAATGATGAATGTTTTGTTTCAACGCTAATTATATATTATTATTCCTTTTTTTATTTTAAAAGGTACATTAAAAAATACTCTGAAGCGTATATGTTGAAAATTTCTAGATTCTTAGTCAAATCTATCAAGATATGACTGAAATCCTAGATTATGCTAGCTGTATATTCTATTGTAAATATAGGAGATTTAGGCTATAAATTAAGCTGTCTATTTTCATTATAAGTTAGGTTGTAATTATTTTATTTCCTATTCTTTCTACTATGAATCATCTATAAATTTAGAGTCTGTAAATCAATTTAAGATATCAATAAGAATCATACGACTTTGATTCTTGTTATTCTTAGTTTGTATGGTATCAGAGCTTGGTTCCTTCTAAACACTATTCCTTATTAACCTTAACCACCCTTCTCTTTATTTCACCATGTTTGTAATCTCTTTTGAATCCTCTTTTACTATTTCTTCAATACTTATAAAAATGAAAAATTCCTATACTGATTCACACCCTATTTAGATTATAAGTATTTGACTCAATGAAAGCAATTTCCTATAATGGTCTCAAACATTTTGCTTGTATATTTGAGGAAGAGGGAAGATTGGTTATTTGAATGGTGAAACAAAAGCTCCTTAGAAAGAGGATCTATCATATGTGAAATGGGATGCAGAAAATTCCATGATTATGGCATGGCTGGTCAACTTCATGGATGAGGATATTAGTGTTAATTACATGTGCTATCCTATTACTAAAGAACTCTAGGATAATGTTAATTAAATGTATTTTGATCTTAGGAATTAGTCCTAAATCTTTGAGTTGCAACTGCGGCTAAAAGAAATATGATAAGGAAGTGATAATGTGACCAAGTATTTTAATGTCCTAAAAAGGCTTTGGCAGGATCTGGACCTATTCAATGATTATGAGTGGAAGAATCCTAATGATTGCAATCACCACAAGAAGGTGGTGGAAAATAATAGAATTTTTAAATTCTTGGCTGGTCTCAATATTAAGTTTAATGAAGTAAGGGGAATAATTATCGACAAATAGATTCTTCCTTCAGTTGGAAATGTGTTCTTTGAGGTACGTCGTGAGGAAAGTTGTCAAAATGTCATGTTGGGCAAAAAAGGGGTTGCTGAACTAGTAAAGAGTTCATATATTACTGCTTCCAATACTAATGTTGGCAAGTCATACAAAAACCAGTGAAGGATGGATCAAAAACCATGAATTTGGAGTGATTTCTGTAACAAGCCATGCCATATATGAGAGACCTATTGGAAAATCCATGGAAAACCCGCAAATTAGAAAAGCAACAAACCTGGTGAAAAGGGCAGCCATGTAACACCTTTAATTCGTGCACCAAGACCAATTTTCTCAGCAAATAGCAATTAGATCGTCAATTGCAAAAATCCAATCCATCATCTAGTGTTCCTAGTGGCTCTCTTGCTCAATCAGGTAGTATCCCTAAGTGCTCTATCTAGTGTTCAAGTCTCTACACCATGGATCATTGATTCAGGTGCATCTGATCATATGATAAATCTCTTTCATTTATTTAAATCTTATTCTCCTTATGTGCTGGTAATAAAAATGTTAGAATTACTGATGGTAGGTTCTCACTTATTATGGGAAAATGTTCAATTAAACTTTCAAGAAAAATATATCTAAAATTTATTCTTCATGTTCCTAAACTTTCTTGCAACCTTTTATCTTTCAATAAATTGTGTAAGGGCTCTAATTGTTATGTCAAATTCTTTGATTCTGAAATTTAGGATTAAATCTTGGGGATGATGATTAGCAGTGCTAAGATGATTGATTATCTGTACAATTTCGATGATAACCATTTTAGCAATAAACAAGCTCAAGGCTTAAGTGGTATTTCAACTTTTATTCATGAAAAAATAATGCTTTGGCACTTTAGACTAGGGCATTCTAGTTTTCTTTATTTGAAATATTTATTTCCTAGTTTATTTAAAAATCTTGATTGTAACTCCTTTCATTGTGAGTCTTGTCATTTATCTAAGAGTCATCAAAATTCATATAAATTAAAATCTTATTATGCATCTAAACCTTTCTTTTTGATTCATAATGATGTTTGGGATCCATAAAAAATTACCACTATGTCTAAAAAAATGGTTTGTCACATTTATTGATGACAATACTCGTCTTTGTTGGGTATATTTAATGAGTGAAAAATCTAAAGTTGAAAAAAATTTTCAATAATTTTATAGCATGATTGAAAATTATTTTTAAACTAAAATAAAAATACTTCGAACAGATAATGACACTGAATATTTAACCAATATTTGGAAAAAAATTGAACGAAAAGGTGTTTTACATCAATCTACTTATTGTGATAGTCCCTAAAAAAATGGACTTGCTGAAAGAAAAAATCGGCATTTACTTGAATTTAGTAGAGCCATAATGTTTTCTATGCATATTCCAAAATACTTATAGGGGGATGCTATTTTGATTGCATGTTATCTGTTGGCCATTTGCATAATCAAACTCCTAATTTTGGACTTTGACAAAAAATTTAAATTCTAATAATTTTCATTTAAGCATGTAGGGAGTTAATCTAACATTAAGATTAATTGTTCAATGATTGGAGATAATGAAATACTCCTTAAAAGAGAGTTAATATGCATTTTGATAAAGTATATGAACCTATGCAAGTTCCCAATCTTTAAGAAACAATTATATACCAAAAATATACCAAATTAGACTTATAGTGATCCCCTTATAAGGACCTCATGAGCCAAGCCTCTACAGAGCCTATCCAAGCAATTTTGACCAAAAGAGGTAATTCTCCTCACGAGCTGCTCTCACGATCGCGAGAAGCAGGCTTCAACTCATGAGGGTAGTAAGGATAGGCTATAACGACTATTTTTAAATACAATAGCTAGCAGACTTACTCATTATGAGCCAGGGTTTACTCCTCACGACCGTGAGTGGCATTTTGATAGAAATAAATCTAAAATGATTCAAAAATCAATAAGAGATGTTGGAGACATAATCAATGCATCCAACAACTATAATCTAAGTTGTTTATCTATATAAACAACTCCTTTAGTTCAATTAAAAGTTTAAGAAACTTGTTTATTCATTATACTCTTTTAAACATTCAATTAAGCTCTCAAAACTCTCTTTAAATTCATTTTATGTTGCAAAAATCTTATGAGAGTTGGTGAGTGTTATAATAGATATTCTTATTCTTCTATTTTTTGGGTTTAGAAAATGGGAAGTAAGATTCTATTCTAAAGGAATTGGTTTAAGTGTTTAGCCATTAAAACACTTAAGAATTTAGTTTTAGTGTAATCCTTAAAAAAGCTTGTGAATTAGTTTTGAGTAAGCCTTCAAAACTCAAGTTGTAAGGTTGAAGTTGTAAGGTTGAAAGAGTAAGCCTCAAATTCTTGTGTAATCTCAATTTTGTGAATAAGATTGTGGGAATTGAAAAATTCTAATTTAGGGATAAGTTAGGTGGAGACATAGGATTATTAAGAATCTGAACTCTTTAAATTCTAGTGTTCATCATTCTTTCTTTTTAATATTTTTTTAATTCTTACAAAGAATTCTTTTAATTTATGTTTACTGTTCATTTGCCTTATTCACCCCCTTCTAAGGCATTTTCATTTGGTATCAGAGCTTGAATTCTAGGAATTTAATTGTTAGAATACATGATCATGACAAGTGAAATTCAAAATATTTTTTCTCTAAAACCATTCTATAATGGAAGTGACTATCCACAATAGAAATTCAAAATGGAAATTTATCTTAATAGTGATTGTATTAAATTGTGGATGTCATTCTAGATGGTTGGGAACCTCCTAAAGCAAAAATTGATGATGTAGAAGTGGTTCTTAAAAGAAGTCAATGGAATTAAACTAAAAAAAATGAGAATCATAAAAATAAGAGAGCTATGATCACACTACTCTCTTTTATATCTAGAGAAGAAGGTGGTAAGGTACAACATTGCTAACATGTAAAAGAAGTATGGGAGACACTTGAAAATCATTATAAAGGAAATATTTAAGTGAGAAGCAAGAAGGTTCAACTCCATATATATAAGTATAAACTCTTTAAAATGAAACCATAAGAGTCAATTTCAGAAATGACAAATTGTCTCAATGCTCTTCTTACAACCCTCAAGAAGCTTGGTAAACATTGCACCAAGGAAGAAGTAAACAACAAGATTGGAAGGATCTTACCTAAGAAGGATTGAGAATCTCGAGTTACTTCAATTAAGGAAGCTTAATACCTCTATACTCTCTCTACTGATGTGTTTATTAGAAAGCTCATAACATATAAGCTTACAATCAAACAAAAAGGAGAAGAATAAGAATAAAAGGAAAAGAAGAAGAGTACAACACTAAAAGCTTTATAAGATGATAGTGAAGATGAAAGTTTTGAAGATTCTAGTGATGAAGATGATGATGTTGCCATGCTTATAAGAAACTTTAAGAAATTCTTGAGAAAGAAAATTTTCTCAAAAACTAAAGAAAGCATGAAGAAGAAAGTAAGAAGAAAACCAAAGAGGTTACTTGCTATGCATGCAAGAAACTAAGACACATTAGAAATGAGTGCCCTAAACTCAAATTCAAGAACAAAAGAGCAAAGGATAAGAAGAAGACCTTTAAAGCTAGTTAGAATGACTCCTCCAAATCTGAAAAGGAAGAGGAACAACAAGAAGTGACCAATCTTTGCTTTATGCCTCTTCAAGATGAAAAAGAGCTACCATTTACTTCTAAGCCTTCTTATGATGATTATTATGATTATGATGAATATGATGATGTTGATAACTCTATTGCGAGTAAACTCTTGCTTAAATGCAAAAGCTTATTATCTAAGAAAAAATATTATAGGTATGAGTTATCTAACTTAACTAAGGAATTAAAAAATTTAAGAAATGAATTTTTAAATTTGGTTAAGTTAAATGATAAACTTGTGAGTGATCTAAAATCTTTAAATTCCTTAGAAGAGCAACTCAAGAAAGTAAGTGATAAAAATAATAAGCTTTCTAATAAGGTATTAGAATTAAAGAATTTCATTTCCAAATCCCAAAAAGGAAAGGAGAGTTTAAATAATCTTCTTGACTCTTAAAAATTGCATGGAAACACTCATAAATTAGGATATAAGAATGGAATGGCTTCTTCCTCATCATCATCACATATTAAATTTGTTAAAGCATCATGAAATTCTATTCATTTTACCTCTAAAATGATTGAGACTTAAGCTTTCAAAGCTAATAAGTTTCATGTGTCAAATAATAAAGGGAAGTCTCATAAACTTAATCTTATTTGACATAAAAGGGTAAATCTCATATTAGAAAAGTATAACTCAAACATGCTTACATGTACACTAGACACAACACTCATAAGCATGCTGCATAACATAATGCACCAAAACATGTTGTACAAACCTATTAAAATATACATTGCCATTATCAATATATGTCTCATACTATGACACAAAATAATAGGAGACACACACCACCACAACATCAAAGACATGTTTCATTTACTAAACAACCTATGCTCCTAGAAGAAATAAGTTATTAAATGTTATATGTTCGTATTGCATGATCAAAGGACACCAATAATGTGTGCTTTTATAGAAGACTACATATGAATTTGCTTCCTTAAATTATCTTAAAACTAACCAACCTAGACCAAGAAAGGTTTAGATTCAAAAGAAAACTTAAATTGTCTTGTGTAGGTGTGCTTGAAATCCACAAAAGCAAAAAGCAAGTGGTATCTTGATAGTAGATGCTCAAGGCATATGATGGGAGATAAGGAACAATTCAAAAAGTTTGATACAAATGATAGAGGACATGTCACATTTGAAGACAATGCTAAATGAAAAATAGTAGATGTTGGAGAAATAGGTAATCCTCAATCCTTATCCATACATCATATGTTGCTTGTTGATGGTCTTAAATATAATTTACTTAGTATAAGTCAATTATATGATATCAGAAATAAAGTGACTTTCTATTTTAGAAATTGCTTTGTTAGTAGTCTTGATAAAGATAAAGTATTTTTTAGTGAAAAATAGACAATATTTATTTTATTGATTTAAATAAAATTGATAACAAAGACATTAAATGCTTAATGTCTATTTCGCATGACACATGGACATGGCACAGAAGGTTAGGACATGCAAACTTTGAGCTTTTAAATGGTCTTTATAAACATGAACTTATGATTAGTTTACCTAACCTTAAATTCACTAAGGATAAACCTTATGATACTTGCCATAAAGGAAAACAATCTAAGTCTTCATTTAAGTTTAAGAATGTAGTGTCCACCTTTAGGCCAGTTGATCTTATACATACCGATTTGTTTGGACTAACTAGAGTTACTAGTCTCAATGGAATGCACTATGCTTTTATATTTATTGATGACTAATCTATATACATTTGGGTTTGTTTTCTTGCTCATAAGAATGATGCATTTATAGCTTTTGAAAATTTCTCAAAAAAGGTTAAAAAAGAAAAAGGCTTTTGTATTTCTTCCATTAGAAGTGATCATAAAATTGAATTTGAAAATGAATTCTTGAAAACCTTATGTAATGAAAATGGTATTTTACATACGTTTTCATCTCCTAGAACTCCTCAAAAAAATGGGGTAGTTGAAAGGAAAAATAGAACTATAGTGGAAATGGCTAGAACAATGCTTCTTGAATATAATTTACCTCTATACTTTTGGGCGGAAGTCGTTAACATGTCTTGTTATATTTCAAATAAATTTTTTAAAAGATTAATTTTAAATAAAACTTCTTATGAGCTATGGAACAATAGAAAACCCAAAATCTCATATCTAAGAGTATTTGGATACAAGTGCTTTATATTAAACACCAAGGATAATCTTGGGAAATTTGATTCTAAAGTTGATGAAGGAATTTTGCTTATGCTATTCCACTTCTAGCAATGTATATAGATTGTTTAATAAAAGAACTTTAGTATTTAAATAGTCTATACGTTTTTTCTTTAATGAATCAAACACATTTGATCCTAGAAAGAATGTTTATACTATTGATGATCTTGTAAGTGACAGTGAGATTGTAGATACATAAGAAGAAAATGCTAGTAAGCCTTTAGAACTTAAAAGTCCAAGCAAGGAGAATAATGAGGAGATATCTCAACCTACTTTGAAAGATGAACTTCTAAATGATTGGCAATTCAAGAAAGCTCATCCTCAAGATCTCATCATAGGTGACACTATAAAAGGGGTAACTACTATATCTAAACTTAAGTCAATTATTTATTTAGGCTTCATTTCTTAAATTAAGACAAAAAATGTTGATGATGAATTGAGTAATGAATTTTTGGTCCTTGTTATGCAAGAAGAGTTAAATCAATTTAAGAGAAATAAGGTTTGGACCTTGGTTCCTAAACCCAAACATCATCATATTATAGGAACCAAATGTGTATTTAGAAATAAGATGAATGAATAAAGTGTCATAACTAGGAATAAAGTAAGACTAGTAGCTAAAGGTTATAATCAAGAGGAAGGCATTGATTATTATAAAATCTTTACCCCTATAACAAGGTTAGAAGGTATTAAAATGTTACTTGCATTTACATCATTCATGGATTTTAAACTTTATCAAATGAATGTTAAAAGTGCATTTCTAAATAGTTTCATTGAAGAGGAGGTATATGTTGAGCAACCTTCAGGTTTTGAAAGTTTTAATTTTTCCAATCATATTTTTAAATTGTCAAAAACATTATATGGATTAAAATAATCTCCAAGAGCTTTTTATGAAAGATTGAGTAACTTTCGTTTAGAAAAAGGTTTTTCTAAAGGAAAAGTTAACACAACTCTTTTCATAAAAAATTTAAAGCATGATTTATTGATTTTCAAATTTATATTGATGACATTATTTTTGGTGCTACTAACTATTGCTTATGTTAGGAATTTTCTAAGTTGATGTAAGGACAATTTGAGATGAGTATGATGGGTTAGCTCAAGTTCTTTTATGGACTTCAAGTCAAGCAATGCAAAGATGAGACTTTCATTAATCAAACTAAATACGCTAGGGACAATCTCAAGAAATTTGGTATAGATGGAGCTAAGTCAAGCAAGACTCCTATAAGCACCACCACCAACTCAATAAAGATGAGAATGGTAAACTTATTGATGAAAAGCATTTTAGAGGTATGATTAAATCCCTTCTTTATTTAGTGCTAGTAGACTGGATATCATGTTTGCTACATGCCTTTATGCTAGGTTTCAATCTAGTCATATAGAGTCTCATTTAAATGCTATTAAAAGGATTTTTAAATATCTTTGTGGAACAATGCATTTAAGACTCTAGTATCCTAGGAGTTCATCCTTTGACTTAATTAGTTATTCAGATGTAGACTTTGCCAGTAGTTTACTAGATAGTAAGAGCACTTCCATAACTTATCAAATTTTAGGTAATTATTTAGTTTATTGGTTTAATAAGAAACAAGTTTCAGTTGCCTTGTCCACCGCTGATGCATAATACGTGGTGGCTAGTTGTTGTTGTAGATAAATTTTATGGCAAAAACAACAATTATTGGACTGTGGTATTGATATTAATCACATTCCTATTAAATGTGATAATATAAGTGCTATAAACCTTAGCACGAATCTCATACAATATTCTAGAACTAAGCATATAAACATTAGACATTATTTCTTGCATGATCATGTGCAAAATGGTGATATTTTCCTTAATTTTATTGATAATAATAATCAATTAGCAGACATCTTTACCAAGTCTTTTTGTGAGGAAAGATTAAATTTAATTAAGTATGAGCTTGGTATGATTGATGACTCAAGTTTATCTTGACAACTTGATATATTGTGAAATTGATGATTGGATCTGTAAATGATCATGTAGTTACATATTTTTTTATCATTTGATTATCTTTTGTATTTGATACCTATTCTCATTTTCAATTTTAACCATGATTTTGTATACCTTTGGTTTATTTTTAGTATTTGATACTTTGTCATATTTATTCATGAAAATTATTATTTTATAAATTTTGTCATGTAAAAATTTTATCTAAAAAATATTTTCTATTTAAATAATTAATTGTTGATTTTATTGATTATTTAAGTAAGCAAATTTATTTCTTGAACATTATTTATTGATTTCCCATTTGCATGATTTATCTTTAATATATTTTTATAAAAATAATTATTAGAAATTAATTTTTTTTATTTATGATGATATTTGGCATTTATTAATTTTTTTTATATATTTGAAATTAAAGCATTTAATTTGGTTATGATTTATTTTTTATTTAATGTTAATTTAGTATATAAGGACTTATTCGTCAAAATTTAAGGACTTAATTACATTTATTTTGAAACTTCAAGGACCTTTGTGCATTTTTGTCATGAGCTGTTATAGCTCCTGATCATTAGAGCTTGTTTTGTCTAAAGCTGCTCATAAGCAAACTGCTCATGAGCAAGTAGATTCCTTGTTTTGATAGGTTTTTCATTCTTTTACACTCTTTCTTATTTCAAGACAATAACCTACATTTTTGCACTAATTTTTAACATATTTTTATTTATTTTTTACCTTATTCTTTGTCTATATAAACTCATGAACTCATCTTCTCATTCACATTTCATTATTTACAAATCAAACTCTCCTTTTCTCAAATAAATTCTTCTATCTTTTCCTTATTGTCTTTAAAACTCCAAGTGTTATCTCTATGGCTCCAAAGAAGAAGATTTCTCAAGATGTCTCTTCCTCCTTTAGAAGATCTAGTAAAGATCAACCTAAGAAGCAACCTCCTGTTTCCTACACTTTAACACAATTTAGGGAAAGACTTGCCTAATTCAAGGAAAGGAAAATTATTTCCTCTGAGTACATGTCTCAAGCTATTTTGGAGAAAATGGGTTACTTCAATGAGGTTAGGACTTTACTTGACAATGCGGGTTTGTATGATTTTGCATTCAATGCTTTTCCTACCTATTCTTCTTAGGTCCATGAATTTCTTATTTCTTATTACTTAAGAACCCACCAATTTAATGAGTAAAACCCTATGAATAACATGAGATTTAAATTAGGTAAGAAGATAGATTTTTGACATCTTAAAAATTTGATCATATTTTTGGGTTTAGATAAAGGGGTTTAGCTTCTCCTATTTCCTTTTAGCTTCCTAATCCTTTTTAGACTTAATATGCTAAACTTAATGCAAAACCTTTTGAAGCGGGACACACTAAAGCATCTAATTTTACTTCAAAATCTCTTTGGTATGTGCATAGGTGTATTACCTATTTTATTCATGCTAGGGGCTTGAGAAATAAAGCTATTTCCTTTAATGATCTTTTCCTTGTTAGATGTCTTGTTAAAGACATAGATGTGGACCTAGGTAGATGGCTCTAATGGAGATTTTGGTTAGCTAGTGATAGTGTAAGTGGTACCCTATATATGGGAGGGTTTATCACTAGAATTGCTCATCACTTGGGGATCAACTTAAACAACACTCCTTCCATTCCTCCTTCTTTAATTAATGATAACCTTTTAAGAAACTCTAAATATTTCAAGCTTGTTAGAAATTCTTAGATTTGGAAAGATGAAGTAGGAAATGAAGATGTTGATGAGGAGTTAGAACAAGATTTAAAAGACATTGAGCACATTGGTACTCATAGTCTTGAAGGCATTCAAATTGAAAAATAAATCCCTCAAGAGTGTGCTCCTCCTCAATCTCAAAGAAAAAGGGCAAGAGTACCTTCTACTTTTCAAAGTATTGATGAAAAACCCACCTGGGTTGGAGGATTTTTTTATCGTCTCTCCATTGTTGAATCCAACTTCAATAATAGGTTTGATTAAGTGGACACAAAACTTGATTATTTTAAGAATAGGATGGATCACATGGAGTATGATATTCATCAATTGTATGCTAATCATAATATACAATGCACTTGGACTCCTCATCCTCCTCCACGAGATTAGATTTTTTTTCATTAGTTTATGTTTGGTTTATTTACTATTTATTTTTTGTTTTTTAAGCCTTGAGATGCTAGTTTATGTCTTGTGTTTTGTTGTTTATTTTTTTCATTTACAATTGATATTCCAATATCATTAATGCAATTTATATTTTGCTAAAATTTCCTTTTGCATTTTGACAAAGGAGGATAAATAATTGAGTTTGCATATGTATTTAGTTAATTTCTGTTCAAGGAAAGAATTTTTTAAATATATATATATATATATATTTATGTTATTGATATAACTATTTGAAATAAAAAAAAATTTACATAATTTTATTTATGCTTGCATAAGTAACATTGTAAGTGTGGCTAGTTTTGTAATATGTGATAAAAGGCTTTGTTTTGCTTACTTTGTTTATGTATGCCATAGATTTTATAAAGATTTGGTGTATCTTTATTTTCATTACTTTGGTTCTTGGTCCTTTACTCTAGGATTTTTTCGTTTCTTTAGATTTATTTCCCTTTATATCTCTCTCTTTTCTTTTTATTTTTTAAAAAGGGGAAGAAGAAGCTATGTGATAATTTGTGTTTGTGATATGCTAAGTGCTAATTTGTGTTTGCGATATTCTAAGTGCTACTCGATCATGTATGTTAGCTAATTAAGTTCTATATGATCATGTGAGTGCTATATGTATTATTTTTGTGATGCATTTTAGTAACACTACATGCATACATGTTTGAAATTATTTCCTTCATATTACTTAACATTTTTTTCAAAATGATCATGTTATCATATTTTTAACACATTTGTTATTTTAGGCCATGCTTCTTTCCTTTTATTAAACTTTATATTATTTTTATTTTTGATAAAAAAGGGGAATAAAATATTAAATTTATATTTCTTATCATGTCTATAAAAGGGGAGTAATAAAGAAATATATTTATATAAAGGAGAATTTTTTTATCCCTTATATATGCTATGTTAATTCAATTTTTTTTATGATCTGATACATTATGCATATATTAAAGGGGAGGTAAATATTCTTTTCACATAGTGCTCCTATTTAATTTGCAAAGGGGAGCTACTTTGTATAATATGCACTTATTCATGTCATTTATTTTTGATACACACACTTTATTTATTATTTTATCAAATTGGTTGTCAAAGCCAAAAAAAGGGAGATTGTTGACCATTTGTATGATTAAACTCCTAATTTTGGACTTTGACAAATAATTTAGATTCTAATAATTTCATTTAAGTATATAGGGACAGGCTATAATAGCTATTGAGGCATTGTAGAGGCTTGGCTCATGAGGGCAGTAAAGATATGCTATAACGACTATTTTTAAATGCAACAGCTAGCAAGCTTGCTCCTCATGAGCTAGGGTTTTCTCCTCATGACCATGAGCGGCGTTTTGATAGAAATAAGTCCAAAATGATTCAAAAATCAATAAGAGATGTTAAAGACATAATCAATTTATCCAACAACCATAATCTAAGTTGTTTATCTATATAAATAACTCCTTTAGTTCAATTGAAAGTTTAAAAAACTTGTTTATTGATTATACTCTCTTAAGCATTCAGTTAAGCTCACAAAACTCTCTTCAAATTCATTTTATATTTGTATAACTCTTGTGGGAGTTAGTGAGTGTTAGAATAAATATTCTTATTCTTCTATTGTTAGGGTTTAGAAAATAGGAAGTAAGATTTTATTCTAAAGGAATTGGTTTAAATGTTTAGCCATTAAAATACTTAGGAATTTGGTTTTAATGTGATCATTAAAAACATTTATGAATTGGTTTTGAGTGAGCCTTTAAAACTCAAGTTGTAAGGTTAAAAGAGTGAACCTCAAACTCTTATGTAATATCAATCTTATGAATAAAATTATAGGAATTGAAAATCCTAACTTGGGTATAAGTTAGGTAGAAATGTAGGATTGTTGAGAATTTTAACTCCTTAAATTCTTATGTTCATCATTCTTCCTTTTCAACATTCTTTCAATTCTTGCAAAGAATTCTTTTAATTTTTGTTTATTGTTCATTTTCCTTATTCACCCCCCTCTAAACATTTTCATTATCTTATCAACAAAATGCCTACTCATGTTTTAAAATATATAACACCTTTACAGTGCCTTATAAATAGCTTTCCTAATAATAGAATAACTTTCGAGTTTCCTTTAAATGTGTTTAGATGTACTGCGTTTGCTCACTTACCCAACCATCTTTGATCTAAGCTTGATCCTAGGGCTGAAAAGTGTGTTTTCATTGGCTATGCTCCTTATAAAAAAGGTATATATATTAAAATCCAAAAATAAAAACAAATCACATAAGTATAAATGTTGATTTCCTAGAAAATGAACCCTACTTTAATTAACCTGATCTTCAGAGGGAGAAAGAGAGTAAAGAATATAAATTTTGGCACACCTTTATACCTATGCCAATGTGTTTTTTTCCAAAGAACCTAACGTTGATATTCAGAAAACCATGGTTCTAATTAATGAAAATAAAGGAAATCTTAGTCTACCCATGCAAAGCATAAGTGAACCACGAATAGGGGGAGAAACACATCCTCTTTCTGAGCTTAGTGTTTATATTAGAAAAAGGTATCATCATAGTACAATTTAGCCTACAGTTCCATTGCAAGGCCAATTATCATCTCCAAGAACCGGTGACTTGAATACTTTGGGTAATCTCTCAATACCAACTCTTTCACTTCCTATTAATGAATTTTTAGATCTTAATGTTCCTATAGCTATAAGTGAACCATAAACAGGGGGAAAAACACATCCTTTTTTTAAGCTCTATGTTTATGCTAGAAGAAGGTATCATTATCGTATAGTTCAACCTACAGTCCCATTGCAAGGCCAGTTGTTTTCTCCAAGAACCAGTGACTTAAATAGTTCAAGTAATCTCTCAATACCAACTCCTTCACTTCCTATTAATGAATTTTTAGGTCTTAATATTCTTATAACTTTTAGGAAAGGAGTCAGAACATATACCAAACATCCTATTGCCAAATATTTATTTTATTAGATACTTTTCAAAAAGCATAAAACTTTTACCTATAATATTTCTTACCTTTTTATTCCAAGAAATATTTAGGAAGCTCTGGATCATCTGGATTGGAAATTAGCAGTTTTAGAAGAGATGAATGCTCTTTGAAAAAATGGTACTTGGGAGATTATTGATTTGCCAAAAGAAAAGAAAACTATGGGTTGCAAATAGGTATTCATAGTTAAATGCAAAGCTAATAGGAACATAAAAAGGTATAAAGTGAGACTTGTAGCAAAGGGGTTTACACAAACCTATGGAATTGACTACCAGAAGATATTTGCTCTAGTTACCAAGATAAACTCAATTCGAGTTCTTCTCTCTCTAGCTATTCACTTTGATTGGCCCTTACACCAGTTAGATGTGAAAAATGCTTTTTTAAATGGAAACTTAGAAGAAGAAGTGTTTATGGACTTACCGCTAGGATTTGAGGATAAACTTGGCCCAAATAAAGTATGTAAACTGAGAAAATCACTTTATAGACTTAAATAGTCTCCTAGAGCTTAGTTTGAATGCTTTAGAAAAGTTATAATAAGCCATGGTTACCATCAAGGTCAAGTTAATCATACCATGTTCTTTAAATTCTCTAAAGAAGGAAAAATTACAATTTTGATTGTGTATGTAGATGATATAATCTTAACATGTGATGATAGTATTGAACTTGAGAGATTAAATAAGGTACTTGCAATTGACTTTGAGATTAAAGACTTGGGCACATTTAAGTACTTTCTTAGCATGGAGTTTGTAAGGTTAAAGAAGGGTCTTTTTGTTTCCCAATGTAAGTATGTTCTTGACTTACTTAGAGAAACGAGTCTACTTGGTTGTAAAGTAGCCAAAACACCCATAGAACCTAACATAAAATTACAAGTGGCCAAACCTAAAGAAGTGATTAACAAAGATTAGTTCCAATGACTTATAAGAAGACTAATTTATCTCTCTCACACGTTCCCTGACATAGCCTTTATAGTTAGTATGGTAAGCCAATTTATGCACTTACTAAGACCAGAAAATTTTGATACAGCCTATAGAATCCTAAGGAATTTGAAGGGAACTCCAGGAAAGGTTATGCTATTTGAAAAATATGGACATTTACAATTTGAAGTTTATACTAATACGGATTGGGCTAGGATTATAATTAATAGAAGATTAACCTCTAACTATTGTACATTTGTTAGAGGTAATCTTATTACTTGGTGCAGCAAGAAACTACAAATGGTGGCTAGAAGTAGTGTAGAAGTTGAGTTTAAGGCTATTGCTCATAGGATTTGTGAAGTGGTATAGATTAAAAGGTTTTTGGAAGAATTGAAGATTACCCATCCCTTACCTATAAAGGTATATTATGACAATAAAGTTGCTATCTCCATTGCTCATAATCCAGTTCTTCATGATAGAACAAAGCATGTTAAAGTCGATAAGCATTTTATAAAGGAAAAACTAGATAGTGGACTAGTATATGTGTCTTATATTCCTACTACTGAATAAGTTACAGACATTTTAACTAAGGGGCTACCAAAGAAGCAATTAAAGAACTTTATTGGCAAGCTAGCAATGGTAGACATATTCAAACCAACTTGAGGGGGAGTGTTGAAAAGTTTTAGATTCTTAGTCAAATCTGTCAAGATATGACTAAAATCCTAGATTATGCTAGTTATATATTCTACTGTAAATATAGGAGATTTAGGCTATAAATTAGGCTGACATTTTCCTTGTAAGTTAGGCTGTAATGATTTTTTTTCCAATTTTTTCTTATTCTTTCTACTCTGAATTATCTATAAATTCAAAGTCTGTAAATCAGTTTAAGATATCAATAAGAATTATATGACTTTGATCCTTGTTATTCTTAGTTTTTAGTAAACATGCATTTTCCTTTTGCTCAAATCTCTTGGTCCCAATAATGTATGTTATTATATATATATATATGTATGTATGTATGTATATATTAGGGTGAATTGATGGATCCTTAGTATATCAGACCATAGATGAAAATTTGGGCTTTTTTTAGAATTTAGAAAATGCTGAATTGCTTAAAGTAACAGTCAAATAAGAAAATATTGCTTTTCTTATTGCAATAAATTTTGGAAGGCTAGACATTACAAAAATCACCATTGATTAATGTCGATTAACAACCTTAAATGGTGATTCACCACTACATGTTGCAGTAAGAAAAGGGAGTTAAGCCATGGTTCATTATTTACTTGATAGAGCAAATGTTATAGAAGTTAAAAGAGACAACACTTCTCTTTCAATGCCAGCAACTAGTTGTTCCTCATGTGAGTCTGATCTTCCTTTTATTATCATGTTGTATGATGGGTTTCCTTTGGTGGTAATGCCTATTTTGATTGATAACTGGTTTCTCCTCAGGTGAGTTTACTCTTCCTTTTGTAATAATTTTGTATGATGCGTTTCCTTTTTTTTTATGGCGATGCCAATTTTAATTGATTCAAGGTATAGCTCAATTCTTTGATTAAAGCCATAACATTTTTTTATCAATTTTTTTTTAGATTTTGCAATTAAAATCCAATAAGAAGTCAATCTTAGACATCTCTTGGCTTGTAACCTTATCATAATTTATCTGCCCTCACTTCTTCTAGGTACCTTCTTTTACTTTGGCTTCTATTAAAAAAATGTATTATACTGTTAATTATTTTTTATTTTTAAAGAAATTTATTAATGTTACTGTATGATAGATGACTTTGCATTTTATCTTTGATAATCAACTTGTTTGTGTCTTATTGCTTGTAGCCATTAACGATTATCTACATATTATTTTAATATCGTGTGCTTTGAACTCTACTCTAGGTATTTGATTATCTTACTATTTTCTTCTGTGATTTTTTTTATAATGGAAATTGCTAGATATGCAAATTAAATTAAATTAAAAAAGCGATAAACAATGTTTAAGGTTTTTACACACTTCTTTTTCTCCTTATCCTAATTTTTTTGTTTCTAGATTTGTTATGATCCCACTTTCAAACTCTAAACTATATTGACTGATTCTACCATTTGTCTGATTTTGGTCTAATTTAAAAATTGCTAGATTTATTTGATTTGGTTCTTTTTTCAAAAAAAATCATTTTTAATGTATTTGAAGAGTTACTTAAAGAAAACATACATCAACTTGATATATTTGAAAGAAAAATATAAATATATTTTAAAGAGTTGTGAAAGCTGGTTATGTGAAAGCTAGTTATAGTTAGGATCACTTGCTATTTTTCCACCTAACATAAACTCTTCATAGGTGTTTCATTAGAATAGAGATTTGCAAAAACATTGAAGAAATCTAAAGAATCAATGAAGTAGCTCGGGGCTATGATAGTTGTTATTCATGTATTCTGTCATTTGTAGGTTCAACACTTTAATTACCACAAAATTTTACAGCAGCTTTCATGTTTTCTATCACTTATCTTTACTTTCTAAATTTTTTAGATTGGAAAAAAAAATGTAGTATCATGTGAATGATTTTGTCATTAGAAGAATATGAATGCATTGATCTTCTATAGCATATTTGTTGATTTTGATTTATTTAATTTAATATGTTATGTGACCCAAACATCTATTACATAATTAAGCCTTTAAATTTTAGTGTTCAATTTAAGATTTAATAGATACTTTTATTTAGTTCTTGATTTGAAAATTTGTTAATTGTTGTGAGGATTTATTTTCATTTATTTTGAATATGGTTCTTAGTAGAAACAAACCAGTTGAACTTAGTTTAACTAGGTTATTGAATTTTGCACAATTATGATGTTGAAAACACTGTTGAATATTATGTAGGATAAAATAAGCCACTCATTAATTTTATGTAGCATGACCATGGGATCATCAAAAGGTGTTTGTGGATATTCAATATTTTTTGGTTTTTGAACTTGATAATATTTTATACTGGGTTTAATTTTGAGATTTTTGTTGAATTTTCTATTACATCTACTATAATAATCAAATAAAAGAAGGGTCTTATCTACCTCAGGAGTTCAAATTTCACACAAATCAAGAATCAGTTTTATATAGTTGTGTTTTTATATTATGAGATGTGAAAGGAAGTTTTGAATGGATCTTTTAAATGTTCCTAATCTGTATGTTTTATAGCACTGTTTCATAGCTTGCAATTTTTGGTCTAGGAAAAGAAAGTTGGCCCCTGAATCTGTATTTCTTGCAAAGTTACTTTATACATGAGTTTGATATCACAAAAAGCACTTGAGGAAAATCAAAAAGTCATGTGGAATTCAATTCTTATAATGTGTAAAGAAAACAAGCTTTCATCCAAAACTTGCTTAGTTATTGTCTTGATTTTTTTTTCATTTTTAGAATTGTCAAGAGTACCCTTTATCCTTAATCATCTGAGTAAAGTTTGAAGTTCTTACCATGAACAATAACTTACTTAAATGAACTAGTAGAAAGAAGATTTTCATGTGCACTCGGAGATGGTTGGGCCCCATTTAATGTATTAAATGGCCTTGCTTAATGTACTTGACATGGCTTTTCTCTATGCATATGCAATATGAATGTATTTTTCTGGACACATGTGATATAATGCATTTAAGGATCTTTTAGACATCTGGAATGGTGGGAACTCAAATACTATCACTTACTACTTGATACCTAAACTTATATAATTTGTTAACACATTATATTATTTATTAATAATATCAAATATATAATTAATTTATATTTATGAAATTTCAATATTCTACAAGGTAGAAAATTCATTTACTTAATTTCCAAAAAAAAAATTCATTTACTTAATTTAACTTATGAAAAATATCTATTTAATTGATCTAAACATAGAAAAATTTTACAAAAATATAGCATAATTGGTGAAAAAAGAGAGTGAAGGAATCAAATTTCTTAAGAACAATAAAAATTCATATATTCTTTCTTATATTGAAAACATATAATGTTCATAACAAAAGAATAGTTATTCAGGGGTTATAATAATTGTCAAAAGCTGCAAGATGCAAACTTTCAACATGTCAAGCAGTAATTTAATGAAATTCATAGATATGCCATTAATGATAGTCTGTGTAATATTTTAGTTCTTCAAAAACATACAATATTTCTTAATTTCAATATATATATGAAAAATATACTCTATTAATTTTATTGATATAGAGAAAATCCATATTTTTACCAACAAAATTATATCTAAAAATAATAAATAATATAATAAATTAGCATAATCAGAAAAAAAAAAAAAAGTAGTTCAATGTAGTTAACAAATCCAATGAAAAATATATTAATAAATAATATACAATTTTTGACAAATAAAAATAAATAATTTATTAAACAGTAAAAATAATAATAAATATAAACAGTCCATGCAACGTGTAGATTCATAACTAGTTGTTAGTTATTTTTTTCACATTTACTTTTTCTTATTTATGGTTTTTTTTTTCTAATTTTACGAGTTTCTAGTGGGCAATTTTTAGGCGATTTTTTTTTTTGAATTTTTAGCAGTCCTTTTTTTTTAAATTTATTTTGTTTAATTCATGTCTCTTTGTCTTCTTTTTGAAACTCCCACAGTGCTTTTCTTTGTCTTCTCGATTTTGGTATAAATATCGTTTGGAGATTTTATGATTTTTTTTTGTTAATGTATAGTGATTTAGATATTGTTTATGAGGTTTTAAGCAAATTAAAAAAAGTTGATAATAGGGAAGTTGTCATAGCATACGTGGTTAAATCTAAGAAGTGTTCAACTTCTCATATTCCTTATGTTTGTTAGTGATGAAAGTCATTGGAAGTTGGCCATCATCATATAATAGATGTCTGTTTTTTTTTTAAATTAGTTGTGGTTATTTTAGTGGTTGTTTTTTAATTGTTTATTTATTTATTTTTTTACTGTTGACTAGTGTTGTTGTTCTTTTTACTCATTGTTTTAGTTGCTTTTGGTTGTTTTAGTTGTTTTTATTTTATTTTTTTGTGTGTTTGAAAGTTTTATTTGTGGTTTCTTTAGTTAGATGCTATTCAGGTAGTGTTTTTTTTGAGTTTTTTTTTTGTTTTTGTTCAAAATATTATTTTATTTGTGGTTGTTTTTTGTTGTTTTATTTTTTTTATTGTTGTTGTTGTCGTTTTAGGGCATCTTCAACCGTCAACACTAAAATGGTACAAAATTTATACTAAAATTCAGTTTTTACAATAATTTTTCTTCAATCCATTATATCAATTTTCACAGTAAAAAGAATATTTTTTGTATATTCTTTTTGTATCTCATATTATAATATTTAAACATTTACAACATTACACCTATATTTATATTCTTTTAATAAATGCATCCTCTAATAATATATTTTAGTATTGCTCAAATAATGTTAAATTAATAAAGACTACAAAATTAATATTGTTAAATTAATAATTTCTTCATGATATAACGCCATATTTAATACTTAATTAAAAATAAAAATAAAAATTACATATTACATTCAAAGATTAATAATAAAAGAGTATAATTTGAACCATATTTATACATCTTCATGCCTCTGAAATAGTATATTTCTCCAATAAATGGTTAATTAATGCATTACGAAGTGCAATGTGTGCATCTTTGTCCTTGATTTGTCTGTGTCAAGCAAGAAATTCTTGAAATCAAGTATTATCATATACTACCATTTTAACTTCTGGTATTGGTGCTTCCATTTCATCCATAATTACTGCATTTAAATCAAGTTCATCCGTGATTATCATATTGTGCATTATTATGCATGTTTACATCTTTTCTCTAATAATGGGCTGGTCCTGCCACAATTTCAAAATGTGCTTGTAGAACTCTAAATTCTTGTTCAACATCTTTTCTACTCGCTTCTTGTTTCATGGCAAAATATTTCTTTCTCGAAGTGCATGGTTTGTGAATAATTTGTACAATATTATGCCATTTTGGGTATATAAAATCAACTAAATAATAACCCATATTATATTCTTTTCCCTTGATAACATAATTAGCAGGAGGAGTAATACCTTGTGTAAGATTGGAAATAAGATGAGATGACTCTAACATGTTAATATTGTTATTAATGCTAAGCATACCAAAAGAAGCGTGCCATATCCATAGATCATAATCTGCTATAGCTTCTAAAATAATTGTTGGTTATCCACAATGACATGCATATTGTTCGGCCCATACTGTAGGATAAGTTTTTCATTTCCAATGCATGCAATCTAGACTTCCCAACATTCCAAGAAAACCACGTTGTTCACCAACATGGAGTAACCTGACAATGTCACTAGCAGTTGGTAATCTAAGATATCGATTTGCAAAAATCTCCATAATAGCGCAACAAAAATGATTCAAACTTTCAATTGTCATTGACTCACCAATTTTCACATATTCGTTGGTTGCATCTGCCGATAGACCATATGCTAATATACGAAATACAATTGTTACTTTTTGTAAAGTTGATAACCCATATCTACTAAGGGCATCAATTCGTTATCGAAAGTAGGAATCGTGTTGTTTTACTGCATCAACAATTTGCAGGAATAAATTTTGAGACATTCGATATCGTCATCAAAATATAACATCACAATATCATGGATTATCAGAAAAATAATCATTAAACAGATTATAATCTGCGACTTCATGATCCGATGAATAACAATATGACTTGGAACAGATCCACGATGAGACACTTGGTGTTATAGTTGATGTTCATAGTATGCAATAATTTTATTATTATTACATATCATACGAGACATCAAATCTTCTTCTTATTATTGTTGTGCAATGAGATTATTCATCATTGTAGCATCATCTTCATTGGAAGATGAAGATGAAGATGAATATGACTGATATGATGTACCACCAATATCATAATTCATTTTTAAAGTGAAAATAAGTAAGTATGTTTTTTATGGAAGTTTATGATTACCCAACATCCATATGAAATTATATATAGAACACAATTGTTAAAAATTACTATTTAGATATTGATTCAATCCAACGGTTGAGATTATAATGAAATCAATCCAACGGTTCAGTGAGATTATTTCATATAACCTTATCTAAATTAATTGAGAAGTGTGTAAAGATAATAAGATTGTAGTACCATTTAATTAAACGGTTAAGATTATGATAAAATTGATCTGATAGTTGGGTGAGAATAATCCAAAATGTACATATCTATATTTATTAAGACATGTGATAAAGTGATAAGACTGCAGTACCATTTAATCCAATGGTTGAGATTAAAAGAAATTAATCCAACAATTATGTGAGAATAATCCAAGAAGTACATATATGTATTTATTGAGACATGTGATAAAGTGATAAGATTGCAATACCATTTAATCCAACAGCTGCGATTAAAAGAAATCAATCCGACAGTTGGGTGAGAATAATCCAAGATGTACATATCCATATTTATTAAGACATGTGATAAAGTGATAAGATTCGAGTACCATTTAATCCAATGGATGAGATTAAAAGAAATTAATCTGACGGTTAGGTGAGAATAATCCAAGACGTACATATCTGTATTTATTGAGACATGTGATAAAATGATAAAATTGTAGTACCATTTAATCCAATGGTTGAGATTAAAAGAAATTAATCTGACAGTTGGGTGAGAATAATCCAAGATGTACATATCTGTATTTGTTGAGACAAGTGATAAAGTGATAAGATCACAGTACCACTTAATCCAACCGCTGAGATTAAAAGAAATTAATCCAATGGTTGGGTGAGAATAATCCAAAATGTACTTATCTATATTTATTAAGACATATGTGAAGGTGATAAAATTGCAGTACCATTTATTGAGACATTTGGAAATAATGAAATTTTATTAGTTTTTTACATTACTATAAATAAGAGTCATATATTACCTCTATAATACACATCCTAGGATTATTCATTAAATAACTTTAATTGCTAACCATTAAGAAGGCCATCCAAAATGTATATTAAATCATCTGGTTATAGTGTTTATGAGGATGTGCTTCTATGCCAGGTTTACATGAAAATTTCTCAAGATCCAATTATGGGTGTTCACTAGTTTGCAGAAAACTTTTGGTCTCAAGTGTGTGACAAGTACAATAATGAAAGGAATGACGGTCGGGAGGAACGTAGCAAACGCTCTGTGCAAGCTCGAATTCAAGCTATTGAAAAAGCAATCAGGAAATTGAATGGGTGCATCAAACAAGTAGAGAATATGAATAGAAGTGGTGCATCAAATGTAAATGTTATAAGTATTTAGAAATTAATATTGAGTATTAAATTTTTTTAATACTGTATTCAACTTGACATTATCTTTATAACAATTTTGTAGTTGCAGCGAGCAAAAATTCTACTAATGCAAGATCCCCAGTATAAAAAAGGTTTCAAATTTGATCATATATCCCACATTTTAAAAGATTTTGAAAAGTTTAAAGATAACAATAATAGTTCAAGACAAGCTTATCGATTTCAATATTTCAACAATATTTCATCAGGGTTTGAATATTCTCATTTCAATTCTCAAATACTGAAAATCTCCTGAAGAGTCACCATTTTCTATTAATTTCGAAGATCATAACATTGGTGGTTCCTCACGCCCCATTAGTTTTAAAAAAGGCCAAATGAAGAGGAAAATGGTTGAACAATTTTCTACTATCATTAGCATTAAAGAATAAAATGAAAAGGTTATAGAGTTGCTGGAGAAGTCCAGTTTGGACAGGCAAAATCAAATGAAGATGCAAAGCGAACAGTTTGCCTTTTGAAAATTTAAAGAAGAAAATAAAATTTTGCATCGAGACTTGATGCTATTTTTGATCCAAGAATTTGTGACATTACTCAAGTTAAACAAGAAAGAATTATTCAAAAAAGAGCGTAGCAACAAGTACTACCACTATATGATGATTTTGGTCAATATTTTCATGATATTGGTGGATCTAGAAGTAATTTACTATATTATTAAATTATTATATGCTTTATGTGTTATGTTTAATGTTTAAATTTTAGTTATCTGATGTTTGTTTAATGTTTAGTTTTAGAGTTTGTTTAGTTTTAATATTTGTTTGACGTTTGTTTTAATGTTTAATGTAATGTAATATTAATGTTTAATTAAAAATGTTATTTGCAATGAATGTTGTTTTTAATGTAAAATTATTTAAAATATATTATATTCATTTGTTATATATAAATTTTAAATAAAATAAAATTTTGTACAAAATCATTAAAGACAATGAGAAGTTAGACTAAATTGAACATCTTAAAAGTTAATAATATAATTTAAGAAAAATGTGTCAAGTGAACATGGCAAATGCAGTTTTTGCATTTGCCATGTTCATTTGCATAAAAGTAAGTCACGAAATGGGTATAGGTTGGAAGGAAAAAATGTATTTCTTCCCTTAGTGATTGGAGATGGCCTTAGTGATTTTTTTGTTGTTGTTTTGGTGGTTTTTTTAGATGTTTTTGTTGTTTTTTTGGTTCATTTTTTTAATCTAATGAGGTTGTTATGTAGTGGTTTTTTTTTGCGTTTATTTTTTTAGTTGTTTTGGTTGCTTCAGCTTTCTATTTTATGAAGTTGTTTTGTAGTGATTGTTTTTTATTATTTTTTGGTTCATTTTCTATTTTATGAGGTTGTTTTGTAGTGACTATTTTGGTGGTTGTTTTTTGCGATTGTTGTTTTTTTGGTTCTAGTTTTATGAGATTGTTTTGTAGTGGTTGTTTTGACAGTTGTTTTTATTAGTTCATTTTGTATTTTATTATATTTTTGCATGATGATGTTTTAGTTGTTTTTGGTTATTTTGGTGGTTGTTTTTGGTTGTTTATTTTTCTATTTTATGAAGTATTTTTGGATTTTTATTATTTTTGGTTGTTTTTATTATTTCAGCTGACTTTTTTATGAGTTTGTTTTAGTGTTTTTTTAAAATTATTTTAGGTTATCTTATAAGTATATCGAGTGTTTTTGCATGGTTTTTTTTGTTTGAATTCCATTTTTTTTATTGTTGCATTCATTTGAAGGTTATTTTAAGGATTGTAAGTTCTTTTGTTATTGTTGCTATGTTTTAAAATGAGAAAATAATATTAGAAATGATTTACTTATAAACCAATGAGAAAAGAATGAATATCTATAATAGTATATTTTGGATTTGAATAAAGTTTTTGAGATATGTACCTATGTTGCATTTGATGTCTAATTTTGATATATTACTTGTAACTCAATTGACGTAAATCTATTTTTGATATTGATTTATGGTTTGCTAATTAATTTTCAATCAATTTGTTGAATATAATTAATTTTTTCAAAGATTGGTTGGTTATGGAGGATTTTGAAGTTTAGCTGAGCGAAAATATATTGAACAAGAACTCATTTTTGTTTAGGAATGAAATACTATATTTTTGAAAAAAAATATATTTTTATAGTTAGTTATGAAAGGAAGTTTAGTCAATGATATTTATGAAAATAGTTTCCATTTTTTATATATTTCTAAAAAAATCTCTTAAGAAAAATGTAGCCCTGTGAAAATTCCTTTACTTAAGAAACGAGGCCAACGAGCCAACCTATCAAACCAAGCAAAGCCCACTTTAATCACACTTTTCATTAAAAAAAAGGGGTTCTTTACAAAAATGCTTTACAAATGGAGGCTAATAAAATCAAATGCCCCCTTTTTTCAATAAATTATATGTGTGCCTTAACATTTCAAACAATTACATGTGTGCCCTATTATTATCCCAATAATGTTATCTTCTTTTTTTTTGCATATTCTTGTGCTTTGGAGACATTTTTTTTATAATGGGTTCTGTTTTGGTTAAAACTCAGTGGTTAAATTCTCTTCTTTTGTTCATTATTATTTCTTTTGTTCCTTAAATTCTCTTCTTTCCTAAACTCTCAATATTAATTTGTTCTTTAAATTGAGGATCTAACCCTCATCTTCATCATTATACCATGGTATGCTTTGATCCTCGTTCTCTATGAAATTTCAATTTTTTTATTATTTTTTACTGCATTTGATGACTTTTTTAATTGTATTATCATATTGCTACAATTGTGTTATGGGTTCATGTGAAATTAGCTCAAGAATGGTTGAGTTTTTTAATAAAAAGCAAAATGAAAATTTCCCATAAGGTGAAGCAAAGGTTAATGAAATTGTAAATTCGAGAATTTAATTTAAGTTTAGATTTCTTTTCGTAATCGGTCTAGATTGAAATTCAGATGCAAGATTCATCACTTCTTTGATATGTTGAGTATATTTAACATTTTTTAACCTAAACAGAGAATGTAATTCAAGTTTATATGCTTATGTATAATATTGAGGTGATGAATCTGTAAAATAATAGAGAATCTCTATCAGGTCCTTGAATGTAATTCAAGTTATCCAACCAATGGCTCAATTTTAGAGTTCTTGCATGAAAGAGTGATGAAGAAATATTTATGTTATAGGGAATACCATAACTGAAGGAGTTTTTTTTTTTACATTTTTTCCAATTAGTTTTGGCAAGCTGTAGAGGCCAAGGGTGGCAGATTTAAGGGCTACTAATGTTGCAAATTTGAGGGTTGCTCACACTTTAATGTGCCTTATTATAAGTTGTTCTTGGCTTCAGAGCCCCAAGAACTCTAATTTTTGGCTATTATTTTATATCTAAATTAGTTTTGGTGTGCCCAAGCTAATTACATGTAGGAGGCATTATTTATGCCATAATTGAAATTTTTAGCTAAATTAATGACCCAATTTGATTTTGAAGCTAAAAAAATAAGTAAAAAGCCTAGCCCATTGCCAATTCAATTTAATGATTAAAAGGTGAAGAAAGTTTTAAAGATGGAAACTGACTTTTATAAAGCAACTTAGTGTCAAAGCAAGAAGATTCTAGATGAAGCTTAGGGAAGAAAATGTCTAGGAGTTAAGTGAATTTGTTTTCTCCAAGACTTTTAAGTTGGAGAAATAAATTGAAGAAGAATCCTGCAAGGAAGAAGGCTTATAAAAGCAAAGGGAGGACACATACACTATTCATCAACATAGGATATACAACAATCATCATTAAATTTTCATCATTAGCAAAGTTTACTCAGACAGTATTTAGCAAATTTTCAATTCTTGTTTGCAACAATTTTCTTTTTAAGTTTTAAAGCAAGATTATCTTTTATACAATCTTTTTAATTCTTGGGGAAAATTAATGTAACCCTAAGAAAATTGCCCCTTGTGCCTCTTTTTTCTAGTTCATACATTCCCAATTGCAAGGCTAGGTTAGTCCTTGCATCAATGACCAATTGTCCTTTTGGAGCAATTTTTATAGAATTGTCAAACTCCTCTTGGGCCACCGTTGGTTTGGATATAGTATCCTCCTTTAATGGTTGTTCATTCCTTTTGGAAAATGCTTGCATAACATCTTGTAATATTTTCTCAAAATTTCCAATGCTTGTATTAATAGAAATGTTAGCTTCTATCTGAGGCATTGCCCCTTGTAGAGCTTTCATTCCTTCTATTAAAATAGTTTGTGCATTAGTGCCTTTACAACTACTAGTAGTATCAATAATATTCAAATTTTGGCCAGAATAGCTAAAAGTTGCCTCCGTCTAAGAGTGTTCCTTAGGCATTAAGCCTTCATTCATTTGTTTCCAAAAACTACCTGGGTTTACAGGTGAATTATTGGTCCAGTTACCAACTTCAAAAATTTATTCTTCAAAACTGTTCATCTTATTGAAACATGTCCCACCGAGTGTATTAAAAATATTATTGGCTATTTTTAGTTTTTGAGTGATTGCGAGCATGTTAGAGGATTAACTTCTTTTTCAAAGAGATTGTGAATTCCCAAACTCCTTTACTACAATTCATTTGAATTTCAAGCAAATGAAATAAAATTTAATTAAAAATAGAGCTTCTTGAATAGTGAAAGAAAAGTGTATTAATCTAAAATTTAATACAAGCTAAAAGATTTGATAATGATTATTGTCTGCCTTGTGTTATTGATTAATGTGTGTGTCCTTATTTTGCTTTTATAGGCCTTCTTCCTTATAGGCTACTTCTTTCATTTATTTCTTCAGCTCAAAAGTCATGGAGGAAATAAATTCACATAACTCCCAAACATCTTCTTTCCTAAGCTTTATCCAGAATCTTCTTGCTTTGGCACCAAGTTGCTTTGTATAAGTCAGTTTCCATCTCCAAAACTTTTTATAGCTTTTAATCATTAAATTGCACTAGCAATGGGATTAACTTTTCACTTTTTTTGGGCTTCAAAATCAAATTTGGTCATTAATTTAATGGGCTTAATATATTAGCTAAAAATTTCAATTATGGCACAAACACTAATGGTTGTTAGTGCATAATTTTCTTCTAGTTGTTATAGTGACATAGTTTTTTGGGTTCCATTTAGATTCTTATAATCTTTATAGTATCAAGAAATATATTTTTAGCATAGTTATTTTTGTTCACCTCTGCTATACAAAGACAAAGTTGTGTAACAAGCTTTAGAAATTTACCAATGCCTAGCATACTACATTATTGGTTACCAAATGATATTGAGACATGCAATATTGGTGCTTTAGATTGAATTAACATCTCCAAAATAATGTTAAAATATGGTTTTTGCTATTTTATTTGGGAAACTTTGCATAATTTATAGTTAAAATTTGCAACATGGTTGGCTTCGGACATGATTATTATTGGGAAAGTATGATAATGTCAAAGTATGATTATTGTTGGAAACAAGATCTATTAAACATTGAAAAATAGAAAGAAATATAGAATTGTGCTAATGTTATAGTATCTTCGTACCATGTGTCACTTAAGTTTTCCTGCTAGCAAAATAAAATTTAAAACTGGTGTGGCACCTTTGAAATTCAACAAGATAATGTAAGATATAATAGTGTGGCCCAAATATGAGTTGCTCATAATTTATCATCTACAATAAATATAAAAATATTATACAATAAATATACTATTCGTATATTATTCTTATATTATACAAATAATATACTAATATACTATGCGTATATTATTCATATGTTATAATGAGTATACTATTCATTTATTATGTGATAAATATACTATGCATAAATTATTCATATATTAAAAATTGTATACAGTAAATATACTGTTCATTTTTTTTTGTTTTTTATACACTTCAATATATGTAAAAAAAAAATATAATAATTTGAGAAAGTATATATTGCTAGAAAAACTATCAAAAAAAAAGTTGGCCTTAAGTATGTATTTAATAGTATATAATTTGTACATTAAAAATATACTAATTTAATTAACCCGACTCTGAAACATAATTTAATCATGGATGAAGAATATGATGTCATAGTGTTGGGAACTGGTATCAAATAATGCATCTTTAGTGGTCTTCTTATTCGTATATTATACAAATAACATATTATTCATATATTATTCATGTATTATTCATAGATAGGCTATGCATTATCTACTTGAACCTAATTTTTCACACCGTCCTAAATCGAAGAAGAGACATGTGGCATTAATTCAGATGGTGAGAAGCGATTCGTTACTGGGTGAGGGAAAATCTCGGACTTCAAATTATCATTGGATAAGGGGTTACTAATACCCGAATCACCTGAACTTCTGAGATTTTCATTGATTATATATATGTATCAAACATTGTCGTTTAAGAACCCTATAAATATATCTTAAACTAAAAAACCCTAAACTTAATTCATTTTTTCCCTCTCTCCTTTACTTTGTCAACCGCCTCTCGCCCCTTTCGTCTCAACTCCCCACATTCTAACCCTAAATCCCTTCAATGTAAACCCTAAATCCTTTAGTCTAATCTTCAAATCTCTTTATTTTAAGATCAAAACCATTCATTATTACACTAAATTATATCTTAAGTGTTATTTTACACTATCTTTAACCTTTGATAGTGTACTATGACTCTCCCATACTAAACTGATTAAATTATGCTTCTTCTTATCCATTAATCTGGAATTTCTTTTAATGTAAAGAAATTTAAGGGGTGATAGATCACATAGATTCAAGAGTTTTTTGGTAATAATTATTAAACTATTAAAGATCTATTTGCATATATGTTGATCCATGGAGATCTAGTGTGATTTGGGATGCATGTTAACTTTTTTTTTTATCTTGATGTGGTTGCATGTTTTATAAATGTCGAAATCAAAGATTAAAAGGTGGAAGCCCTCATTTTTTTCACTGGCATTTAGGCCATGTGATACACTGATGACTGTGAAAGCTCTTAAATCTCTTCTATTGTTGTCACCTATAAATACTTAGTATGATATCTGTGTTAATTTTTTTCTATCTAATACAAACTTATATTGAACCTTTGTAGATCTATGACTGTGTGGATTGAGATCGTTGAGGATGGATCTCCATGGATCCAATTGTATTTGTGTTTTTGTAGGGAAAAAATTAATTTTTTTTATTCAAAAAGATTTAATTTTATAGTAAGTATATTAGTGCATAAGTTTAAAAATATATTAATTTTATTATAAGTATATTAGAGTATTAAATATATTTTAAAATGCTAGAAAAATTTTATATTGTTTTTAATATGATAATATCTATTTATAATATATATTTGTATTTTTTATATATTTTAAAAAGCTAAAAAATTATAAATATATTTATAAATAATTTTTTATTTAAAAATAAGATTAAATAATTTTTTTAAAATATAATTATTATTATAATTTTAATTAAAATTTATTTATTTATAAAAAAATAAACTAATTTATTTTTTGTAAGTTATTACTTTTTTATTACCATTTATATGTTTTGTTTTACATTTATAGTTCTACTGTGTTATCTTTTTTGTTTCAATTTCCTTAATTTATTACCTATTAATTGCTTTGTTCTCTGTCTTTCACTTGTGTAAATGGACACCCATAGGGATGCCAGTGGCAATTCAACTGCTACTGGTGAACCTATGGCTGCTAATAAAGAGATGGAAGCAAATACAAATTCCTAGGAGTAGTATGTTGCTACTGCTCAACAACAATCAGTATCTTCATCATAGCAGCTTGTGATGAAAAAAAAACAAAGGAAGCAAACTGAAACCATATCAGAAGTCTGGGAACATTTTAAGTAGATAAGGGAGAATGATTTATTGGTAAGAGGAAAATGCATTTATTGTGGTAAAGTTCTTGGTGTTGAACCTAGAAAACATGGCACTTCATCACTTAGGAACCACATGCTTAACTGTACCAAAAACCCTCATGATAAGTAAACACAACAATCACTTCTTACCTTTCAACTTGATTCTAATGTATCTAAACCTGATGTTGGAGTAATTGGGACCTAAAAAATTGACCAAGATTTAATTAAAAAGGCCCTTGCTAAAATGATTGCATCTGTTGAATGCATGCCCACATTTTAAAATGTCATATAGGTGGTTTGTCACTAAAGATAGCTTTAACTGTTAAAGAGAGCCTTAATTTGAAAAAAAATTTCAAAATAAATTGTCAAAGAGTTTATCTTACAATAGATACATGGACTTTGATCCAAAGGATAAATTACATATGCATAACTGCTCATTTTAATAACGAGTGGAAGCTCAATAAGAAAATTATTGCATTTGTGCCAATGAGTTCACATAGGGTTGAATACATTACTAAGGCACTTGAGAACTCTTTGCTTGAATGGGGTTTGAAAAATGTTTTTATTATCACTCTTGATAATGCTTCATGTAATGATAATGCCATGTCTTTTTTCAAAAAGAAATTAATGAGTTGGGGGCTAGTAGGGTTAGAGTTAAATATGCTCATATGAAATGTGTTGCTCATATTTTGAACTTAATTATACATGAGGGGTTAAAGGATTTAAACACATCTGTTAAAAGGGTTAGGGAGGTTGTTAGATACATAAAGAACTCACCATCTAGGTTAAAAAAATTCAAAGAATTTTTAGACTTAATTGGTATTGAATCTAAGACTACTATAGTCCTTAATGTTGTAACTAGGTAGAATTCCACCTATTTGATATTGAAATCTGCTTGTGAATTTAAAAAAACTTTTGAAAAGTATGAAGAAAATGAATCAAGTTTGAGGGCTGACCTAGGTGATGAGATTCCTTATTACTCTGACTGGCAATGTGCTAAAAATCTGGTTCAATTCTTACAACATTTTTTTAAAATGACATTGAGGATCTCTAGTTCTCAATATGTGACTGTCAATACCTTTTCTCTGAAATAGCTTACATATTTTGCATACTCAGTGATCGGAAGCCATCTAATGATCTATATGTGAGGATAATGAGACTTAGCATGAAAACCAAATTTAAAAAACACTAGGGGGATCCACATAAAATGAACTATCTCATTTTCATTTTAATTATTCTGGATCTAATAGACAAATTAGAGTATTTTTAATTTTCTTTAACCAGTATTTATGGGAGTCAATTGTTAGGAGTTTATTCATTCATGTTAAATATGCTTTTTAAGAATTATTTGAGGATTACAAAAATGCACATGAGGCATTATGTCCCTCTAATGTTATAACTAGTGGAAGCCAAACTGTGACACAAACTGATGTGCAATCAAGTTCCAAATCCATTTCGGTGTTAAAAGCTCAATTTAAGCCGCAGAAATTAGAGAGTGGAATTAGTGGAAACAAAAAGACGAAACTTGATACATACTCATCTAAGTTAGCCTTGGAAGATTTAGATGAAGGGATATTTGATCTGTTGAGATGGTGGAAGCTCAATTCAGAGAGGTTCCCCATTCTTTCAAGTATGGCTCAAAATGTATTAGCCATACTAATTTCTACAGTTGCATCTGAATCAACTTTTAACACCAAAGTTGATTCCTTCCAAAGTTGTTTAACACCAAAACTTGTTGAGGCCTTGATTTGTACTCAAGATTGGCTTAAAATGCCTCACCAACAAGACATTTTAATTGAAAAATCACTTGAAAAATTATAAGACTTTGAAAATTGTAATTTTTTAATTTTATTTCCTTTTCATATTCTATATTGTTTATTTCCCATTCTTATAATTTTTTTTTTTGGTTTTTAAAAACAAATCTCCCTCTATTGGATGTTAGTCATGTTGGCCCTTTTATTACCTTAATTAGTACTAGCTAATCAGTGTTTGACCTAGTGGAATCTCTGCCTACCTGTTTAAGAAGAATTTTATTAACAATTAAGTTGAAGCTCTCCCTTAACTGTCTAAGAAGAATATTGCCACTCACTCAGTAATACTTTTTGAACTTCTTTTCACTTTATGTTGTTTGCTACCTTGCTAATTGCTTATTGGTTGCTTTGTGATTGTTGATCTTTCTGTTGCCTCATGCTTATAGGGATTATAATTATGTTGCAGCATGTTTACTTACCATTTGTTGGCATCAAATGCTTTTGTTAATCTGTGACACCTGATGTGCCATATTTATGTTGCAACATCTTTAATAGCTAACATAACATATTCCAGGGTTTTGTTTTTCCAAAACATAAACCCTTAGGTGGTAGTTGTGTATGGTTAAGTGTTGCAATTCACTAATTTGGTGCATGTGTTAGTTGCAGTTTTTAATCTTATTCATTTTATGAGGCAATGATTAAGCTTCCACTAAATTTATTTAACAATTGGTTTAATGCAATGTTGTGTGTTTCTTAGGTAGTAAATGGTTTGCAGTTTTTTGCCATAAATTAAGCATGCATTAATCCAAAGACATGAAAATTTTGATTCTGAGCCTCGTTTGTTTATTGTTAATTTTACTTGTTAGTTATTATTGTCGTTTTGATGCTTTAGTTTATCTGCCTTTTTTAATTTTGTAGGTTGTATTTCTTTTGTGAATCTATTAATATAAGATTGCAGTCTACCTTTTTTTTGGCTTGTGCAAACTCTTTTATTCAACAACAAATCAATCTTCAAGTTTTGAACTTTTGATACAAATGCAAATTGACAAAGTTATAATTCATTTTGCTATATATTTTGTGTAAATGGTAGAAATAGTTAGTATATTTTGCACAAGTAAAGAATGAAAATGAATAGCCATTTAGATTTTAAGTTTTGAATAGAATAGAGATAATTAAACAGGAATAACATTTTTTTTTTAGGTCAAAGGTTTGATAATTTTATTGTGTAATTTAAAGGGTCAAACCCTATATTTTGTAATAGGCTCAACCCAATTTATTATAAACTCTTTATTATTATTTTGGACTTTTAATTTTAAGGCCTAACCCATAAAAGTCTAGCTCAATTTGCCAATCTTATCAAACCCGAGTATTTCAGCTTTTTGACCTGTGTAGTTCCGTTCTCTATTATCATCGAATCTGTGCCCATATTTATCCAACTAAACTAGCACGGATTTCAAGGTCACACTTCTGAACCCACCCGATATGCCCGATGCATATCCTTATTCGTAGATTAAAAATAGTATACAATAAGTATACTATTTATATTTTTTTATTTCTTATACACTTCAAAACATAGTATACACACACACACACACATATATAAAATAATTTGAGTAAGTATATATTGTTAGAAAAATTATCACATGAAATAGTTGGCCTTCAATGTGTATCTCATTAATAAAAAATAATATTATTCAATTAATTAAAATAAAAATAAATAAAAATCATATTCATATATTAAAAATAAAGATAGATACCTTTATTATTTGCTTTTTATCTTTTATTTTTCTTTGTCATCAAATTAAAGAAAGAATTCAAGAAAAGTCAAACACAATTAGATCATATATACATATATGGATTCCTTATAAAATTTCAGGCTTTCTATTCTCTTCTTTCTCAACTGTCTCTTTGAAATTTCAATTATTTATTAAAAGCTACTTTTGGTTTGATAATTTGAATTTTTTTTTTCAAAATTAAGTCATGTGTATTTTTTATTCATTCAGATTTTTTAATAAATTTTAAATTTAATAATAATAATAATAATAATAATATGTACTTTTATTTTGCATTAATGGGTCTCGCATTACTTTTCATAAAAAATTATCAAACATTTGTTGAATATTATAAACATTATCATGCAAAAGAAAAAAAATATATAATTGAAAAAAGAGAGAAGAAAAAAAGAGGAGGAGAGAAAAATATGGAGAAAATAAAAATAAATAAATAAAATAAAAAAAAGAAGGAAAAAATAATGGAATAATGGAAAAAATAAGGGAAAATAAAAATCAAAAGAAAAAATTAAAATTAAAAGGAAGACAATATATAATATTTTTTTCATGAATCGAAAAAATAATCAATTAAAACAAAAAAATCTAAAAAAGAAAAAGAAAAAGAATGGAAAATGAGGGAAAAAAGGAAAAATAGAAAAAAAAAATATTAATGAAAATAAAAGGATTAGGTATGTAATTATTTAAAAAAGTAGGAGATTACCTTCCAATAGTAGATGGTCCGCCTTCTCTTACCTGATTGGGATGGCAATAGAAGGGTCCATGACTTCATAGGTTTAAGTTTTAAGGGCGCTACTCCCTAAATAAAAAGAAGGTTGATGTAAATTTGTCTAGGACTGAAATGTTCCAGCCACGAAGTTGACGTCCTTTTGGAGGTGAAAGATCATATTCCTCTCTCTCCTCCGCCTCTACAATTGTTCTAAAAAAAATAGTAGATAGTTCCAGTAGCTATGACCTATGAGTTCTCTAGATTGATTAGCCTCAAAGAATTTGGGTTATAGCAAAAGTTTTATCAATATGAAAGGACTTTTATTTGTAAACCAAACCCAAAAATACTAATTTGGCTGAATGCAAAGTTTCACCCCTAAACTTTCCACAATTAATTTCTAATTAATTTCTTATACTTTTAAATTATTTTTTTTTTTTATTTAATTTTTAAAATTTTATCATCTTTCAATTTGTAATTTTTTATTCCATTTAACTCATACAATATCAAAACATATAAAATTTAATTTTAAATAATTTTAACACATAAAATACTAAAATTAACTTTAGAATAACATAAATAGAATTAAAAATTAATATTATAAAGTGGCTTTATATCTATACAAATAGAATTAGAACCGTTAAATTAATTTTTATTTAATTACAACTATTTATTATCATTGTGTATCAATACCCATAATATACATAAAAGGTTAGGATTAAATAATTATTGATATGATGCTTATAATTTCATTTGTATAGATATATATGTTTGTACTAAAGAATGACTCTATAAAAGTTAGAAAAGTTTTATTTTTAATTATATTCTCTCTTTTATTAAATATTATTTTAATTTATAGAAGGTTCTTTTATATTCATATTTATAAAATATTTCAATTTTATGTATTATCGGGATTAAATAGATTTAAAAATAAAAGTTTAAAAGTTGAGAAGTGTTAAAGGTTAATTGTGTAAAATTTAGGGGTGAAACTGTGCATTTAGCCATACTAATTTTGTAATTTTCTCTTAAAAAAAGTCCCAAAGCATCCTGTTTACCTTTGTTCCTTTCCTCCGGCTACTGTTAGAAGTGTCACTGACGGAAATGGCCGCCACTGCTGTTAACGTTTCGCCGCCGCTTCAAACCTCTACTTCTCTTCGCCTACTATCTTCTTACTCTCCCCAAAATACCCCTAACCTTGCGCTCTATTCACACTCCAAACTATCCGCTCTCCCTTCCCTTTCATTATCCTTAAAACCCTCAAGAAAAGTTAAACCTCGTGCTCTAATTATCTCTTCGGCCGTCAAGAACCTTTCTGAAACGGAGTTAGTTTCCGTCCCGTTGACGGCGGACGAGTTGTCTCAGAAATTGCCTTCTGAATCAGGCGTTTACGCCGTTTATGATAAGAATGAAGATATCCAATTCATCGGCATATCAAGGAATATTGGTGCTAGCGTCTTCTCCCACCTCAACTCTGTGCCGGAGTTATGTTGCTCCGTTAAGGTAATCCGGAGTATTAGCACCTTGTTTGGAATAAATCACTTGCAAGAATTCGATTCAATTCGAAATAACTTCTTTTAAATTTTAGCAACTATGAGAATTGACTAAACAGGATAGAATTGAATTGAATTTTTTGACTTTCCAAACACTGTATTAGCATTTTTTCTAGTTAATTGTTGCATTATATAAACCGAGATTGAGTAATTAGATTTTGCAGGTGAATTATTTAGCATTGCATTGGCTAGGTTTCGGTTAATATTCGAATGCCTATGAATTAAAATAGGGTACAATAGCAATTCTAATTGGGAAGATGTGCTCTTTTTGGTAGCATAAATCTGTTATTGGCTTGCTGTCTTGATTAACTTAAATAAGCTGGAGTTTGTCAAAACCTACGAAGACCGAGCTTGAGTAATTGGTATTCGAGATTGAATTATTTACAAATGCAATGCAGTTTTTGCAGCTTGCGTCTTTTGTTGTTGTGTTCCAAGTAGGTATAGTGAAGCAGCTGAATTATTTAAGAGGGCCTGGGGAAATGTATGATTAAGTGCTTTTTTAGAGGGAGCTTCTATCTACACACCGAATATGGACACACTGTTTGGCTTTAGTGTTAAGGATGTTAGTGAAACTTGATTGATTGTTCGGCATGGACAGAAAATGTGTCAATGATGGCTTGTGTTGTAGGTTGGAGTAGTAGATGAACCTGACAGAGAGACACTAACGCAAGCTTGGAAATCATGGATGGAAGAACATATAAAAACCACCGGAAAGGTTCCACCAGGCAACGAATCAGGGAATGCTACATGGATCAAGCAGCCGCCAAAGAAGAAGGCTGATCTCCGGCTTACACCTGGCCGTCACATGAAGCTAACAGTTCCACTGGAGGAGCTTATTGAACGATTAGTCAAGGAGAACAAGGTGGTGGCTTTTATTAAGGGATCACGGAGTTCTCCAATGTGTGGATTTTCTCAAAGGGTGATCGGCATTCTTGAAAGTCAAGGAGTAGATTACGAGAGTGTAGATGTTCTTGATGAAGAATACAATTATGGATTGCGGGAGACACTGAAGAAGTATAGCAATTGGCCTACATTCCCGCAACTTTTTGTCAATGGCGAGTTAGTCGGAGGATGCGATATCTTGACATCCATGTATGAAAGGGGTGAGCTTGCTGGTTTATTGAAAAAGTAGGTCCATGAGTTTTAGCACTTGCTCTTTTTGAACGGGAAGATGTAATAGATGTAAACGACATCACAAGAAAATTAAGAAAATGGAGTTCATCGAAGGTTTATCATTCTTGTATTGTATATCTATGTGTTATTTACTTGTGAGCAATAGCATTCATCAATATGAGTATGTAGACATATAAATTTTTGAAAAACCCATTAACAAATTTTGGTTTTATTTCAATTGGACTAACAAAATTATTTTATAATTAATTTTAAATTAACTAATTAATCAAATAAAAGTTCAATAATATTTAATATGTCAATTGCCAAATAAAAAAATACAAAGAATATATTGTTTTCTATATAAGGTAAAATATAAAAATATATGGAGAATATATATTTTTTTGTAAAAATGAAAGAGCCAAAGAAAATATATTCTTGCCTAAAATATAAAGAGAATACATTATTTTCTAATTAAGTAGAAAATATATATTTTTTCCCTACAAAGAAATATACTATAAATGGACCTTCTCAAATTTTCTATAAATAGAAGTGCACGTGGTTCATTTGAAGGGGACATGAAGATAGAAGATCAAGTCTCAAGTCGTTCGAATTCTGCAATCAAAGCATCAAGTAAAGCTCTGCAAAATTCTCTACAAGTGTTAAGACAACTTCAATTAAATCATCAAGGCTTCTTCATCTACAAATCAAAAGGTGTTCAAGTCTTCAAAGCTCCAAGCACAAGTCCTCAAATGGTGTTCATCACTCTTTGCGGATTCAACCCATTTTCTTCACCAAAATCGAAGGAGAAATCTCCTACGGATTCAAGAACAAACTTTTGATGCCCTTGATTCATTATCGATGAAGGAAAGCATCAAAGGCTCCAATATCTACACTTGTATAGATTTATATTAGAGATTGTACCCTAATTCTTTATTATAATAAAATTCAAAATTGATATTTGTTACTATTTTTCTTGCTTCTTAATATCAGGAAAAGGAATTTGTGTTAACAAATTTGTGGCATGCCCAGTGGGACTTCTCTACCTTTCATCTATTTCCTTCAAAGTTTCATAAAATTCAATAATCAAGATACATGGCTTTAATTAACAACAACGGTGGCTGTTAATCCAAGGCACCTACCCATTTTACTATGCGAGGCACTACTGATGCTGGCCCAAAAGCCATTATCAAAGAGAGGTTGATCGAGGAAATTTATGCTTGCGCTTTTCCTCTGCTTCAAATTGTGTTCGTCTCTTTACCACCAATTGAAGAAGTGGTAACTACTTAATTTCCATAAAAAAATAAAATAGAGACTTGATTCATCCATGAACAAGGATGTCACTCTTAGTGATGATGCGTTAACCTCTCCACATGACTCTTCTGATGTTATAAGTGTTATGATGACAAATACTACCTCTTTGGAGGAGCAAGTCACCGAGATGAGCAAGATCTTGGAAGCCCTCACTGAGTCAATCAAGCAAAAAGATTACCAAATTGCCTCTTTGATGAAGAACGTTGATGGCTTAATTAAAAAGGGAGTTATGGTCACTGATGATTCATAACAAAAAAAAATGAAAAAGTCATGCAAATTCCTAATGTTACTATTGGTTCCACTTCTGGTGTAGCATCAAAGCCTCCCAAGTGCTTACCAATGGATCTATAATTATAGATCAATTGAAATGCCTTGTCAAGTAAGTTATCAAAGGTCAAGTAGAAAGTATTAATCAACCTTTATACACGTATGCTAAGTTATATTCTTAGAGGATTGATATGATGAAAATGCCTACCAATTATTAATCTCCAAAGTTTCAGTAGTTTGATGGTAAAGGCAATCTAAGGTAGCATGTGGCTTACTTCATAGAAATCTACAATAATTATGGTACTTATGGTGATTTAATGGTTAAATAGTTTATTCGATCCTTAAAGGGAAATGCTTTTAATTGGTAGACGAACTTAGAACCAGGCACTATTGATGGATGGGAACAATTAGAACATAAGTTCCTTAATCGCTTCTATAGCACCCGTAGAATTATTAGCAGGATAGAGCTTACAAATTCACGCTAGTGGGCTAAAGAACCTATTATTGACTACATTCATAAATGGAGGAATCTAGGTCTTAATTACAATGATCGTCTATCTGAAACCTCTGCTTTAGACATGTGCATTCAAGGCATGCATTGGGGGTTATGCTACATTCTTGATGGTATCAAGCCTAAAACCTTTGAAAAGCTTACCACTAAAGCACATGACATGGAGTTGAGCATTACTACTAGTAGAGGTCAAAAGTTGCCCATGGAAGACCTAAAGAAAGGAAAAGAAAGGTAAGATGCTCACAACCATCTGATAAAGTAAAAACCAACCAAGCCATGGTTATGAGTAATATGTCTTTTAAAATTTCTAGCAAGTCTAAAAAGAAGCAAGAGGTAAAGATTGCTACTACTCAAGGCCAAGGTGCAAAGAAGAGTAACTTGAAAAAAAGGCAAGAAAAAGAGTACTTTTTTTCTAATGCTAGTGTTCCTCAAATGCTAGATTACTTACTTAAAGCCAATCTCATTCAACTACCTGAGAAGAAGCACCTTGAAGAAGCTAATTGGGTGAATGATCCAAATTACTGTAAATATCATCGATTGGTTAGTCATCCTATTAAAAAATATTTTATTTTGAAGGATAAAATTATGTAGTTGCATGAAAAGGGAGAAGTTATTTTTTATGAAGAAATTACCACGCCCAATACAACTTCGATTGTTGGTCACCATTCCATCATTGTGAAGTTTGGAAGTTTCAAGCCTGTTGATGTTTTAGCACACCTTGTTGACGACTAGATTTTGCCTCAATCTATGCAAGTTACTATGCAAAAAGTCTCACATTCGATTGGGGAATCAAATGTCAAGATATGGGAGATTATTCTGATGAAGGATGGACTTTTGTCACTCAAAAGAGGGGAAGAAAAAGGAACAAGCACACACCAAAGTCTACTCCTAATAAAACTAAAGTCATAAAAAGGTCTGTTAGAAAGCCAGTTGCTCTAAAACTAACAAAGAAAAGGCTCCCTTATACAAGATGGAGGATGAGATCATACAAAAATCAAGAACACCTTTGACCTTTAAGGAGTTTTTGCCAAAAGAATTCTTGGACCAGAATAATGATATCATTACTTGCTTTTTACTTAATGAATATTTAAATGACCATGAGGATGTAGAGGAAGAAAAACTCAAGTCCAAGAAGTTTGCTTGCAGTCCATGTATAGAAAAAAATATGTTTCATTAATGAGGATTTGTTGTTTGGGATAAAGCTTCATAATTGCCCACTTTTTGTTCAAGGTTGTGTTAATGAACAAAAGATTAATAGGATTCTCATAGATGATGGATCTACTGTGAATATCTTACCACTCAAAACCTTAAAGGACTTAGGTATACCCATGGATGAGTTTATGAAGAGTCGTTTGACAATTTAGGGGCTTAACCAAAGAGGGTAAAGAACTTTAGGAAAAATTCAGTTGTCAATGCTCATGGACAAATTCAAGTCAGATGCTTTATTTTACATGATTGATGCTAGAACCACCCATAAAATGCTACTTGGAAGGCCGTGGATATATAAGTATAGTGTTATCTCATCTACACTTCACCAATACTTTAAGTATTGCCAAAATGGACAAGAAAAAAGGGTAGATGCTGACTCTAAACCCTTTACCATGGTAGAGTCATATTTTACTGATGCAAAGTTTTATGATGATCCCATAGTATATGGAATGGAATCATATGACTCAAAGGAAGCCACCATACAAAAAGAGACTACAAAAAATGAGGTTTCTACAAGTAAGGGCCCTCAACTTATTAGTAGATCTCCTAAAACACTAAAAAGGGGAGTGAAACCAAGTTCAAATATAGATAAGGAAGATATTGTTAAAAGTTTGCATAATTTAAAATTACCAATTACAAGTCTCGCATCTTCAAGTGTTCACAAGCCTCCATTATAAGGATTCATAAAGTCATCCCAAAGCCTTATAGTGGAACATAGTGATTTACCAACAAGAAGAACTAATGGCTTTGACCCAATTGCTTATAAACTGCTATCTAAAGCTAACTATGGTCAAGAAAACACATCCAAGTTAGCAGGAGAGATAGCGTTAATTTTTAAGCCAAGCAAACAAAGTGCTAAGAAGCCTTAATTGGTATAGAAAGAGAAGAATTAACTTGTTTCGTCTAAATCTAGTATGGGGTATAATTCAGCTAACCCACTATGCCTAAAGATTCACAAAAAGACTTCACAGTATATAAATTTTGAAGAAATTGAAGAGGAGTATGAGCATAAAGCCCGTAATGAGAGGACTTCAATGTTAAATCACCTTGGAAACCTTGGCAATCATGTTTTAGTATTTGATAGAATTGTCAATCAAAGACTTGAGGATGTATAAGTAACCAGGACCTTTGTACATGTAAGGATTGGAGCATCAATCTTAAAAGGGAAGAAGTTTAAAGTGAAGAAAGAACACATTACTGGGATTGATTTTAAAAGATATACACAATAAGTTTCCTTTTAGAATAAAGAGGTGCACTAAATGGATAGTGTCTACTAGCTAAGAATTAAAGGGTAAACAATAAACAATAGTAGTCACTGGTTAAGAATCACACCCAATTGATAAAGATGATGAAGAGATTAATGTAGCAATCAACCATATCACTATGGAGGAGCTAGATTAAGATGATAAAGTCCTCATTGAAGAAGGCATTGAACATGCTCCCCCAACCTTTAAATAAGGAAATAAGGTTATAGTTGATGACTTGAAAGCAATCAACCTTGGAACTCCTGAAGATGTTCGTCCAACATTCTTGAGTGCAAACTTGATGCCTAAAGAAATGTGGGATTATGTTAAACTTCTTTGTTTATTGTATGGCTCTGAAGCTATATTTCCATTAGAATGATAAGTCTCGTCCTTGAGGATTACCATTCAAAAAGTCTTTCCACTAAAGGTAATGTGCACCTCCCCCTTGAAGAATTAAAAGCTTTGGATGAGAAGAGAATTGAAGTGCAACAGAGATTGGAGTGTTACTAAGCCAAAATGTCTAAGGCATTTAATAAAAAAGTAAAGCCTCAATCATTTTAAGTTGGAGATTTGGTTCTTACAATGCATAGACCAATAGTCATCTCACACGGTATGGGTAACAAGTTCCTTTTAAGCTAAAATGGTCCTTATGTTTTTTAAGAGGTTTACACTAATGGAACTTATAAAATTATTGACAAAGATGGCTTGCACACTGGGCCAATCAATGGAAGATTCTTGAATAGATACTACGTTTAAAGCTCAGCATCACTCCTGGCCCGCATAAGCTAAAACTATGAATGGCACCCAAAAAATGCTTGCTAAGTTGAAAACCATTTATAAGGCAGCTTAGGCAAAATTTAGAGCATAAAAAAAATCTCGCTAAGTTGAAAACCTTTTATAAGGCAACTTAGGCAAAAGTTAGAGCATAAAAAAAAAACTCGCTAAGTTGAAAACATTTCACAAGACAGCTTAGGTAACAATTAGAAAAAAAAACCTTTTAAACTATGTTTGACTTGATCTTTCATAAGAAAGTGTATAGTCATCTTGGATTTATACCAAGTTTAGTCACACAAAAAAATGAGCATTGTTTGTAATCCCTTTTGAACTATGTTTTGACTTGAACTTTCATAAAAAAGTACATAGACAACTTGGATTCATTCCAAGTCTAGTCACATAAAAAAAAAGGTCAACTAGTCAAAGTTAAAATTTTATCTCAATGGAGTAATTAGTAAAGCGATATGCATTTATAAGATAAACATAAAAGAAAAAATAAATAAACTTATGTTTTTCTTATTGAATGATAAAAAAGGGTTGTCTTATTACATAGAGATGAAAAAGGAATAATAGAAAAAAAATGATGAAAAAAAAGATAGTCTAAGGTTCCTATTTGAGGTTCTTCAACTCATCAAAATCGATTTTAAGTAAACCTCGAAGACCTCACAAATTATTCTCTTCAGTAGGACCATGCACAGGAGTATTCTCAGCAATAAAAATCTCATCTCAAGTCTTAGAAACACTATCTTGGTTCTTTTGAATAGTCTTTTTAATCACCTCTAAAGAAGACTCAAGTTCAATCTTCTTTGCATTCAAATTTTTGAGTTCCTCTTCAATTCTAATGAGCTTAGCCTGCAAAGATGATTGATTGCTGATAACCTTACTTTCAATTGCTAATGAAGCATTTAGTTGTCTTTTAAGCCTATCAAGTTCCTTGGCTTGAACACTTGCTAAAATGCTTGAGTAAAGTTTAGATTCCTCCTTGTTCACTTTCTCAATCTTTTGAAGAAGACCTTCTAAGCGTGTCTTTAAAATTAAAGTGTCAATATTGTGGAAATCTTTTAACATATAAGGAAACTTATAAACATCTTCAACCATTAAAGGAATTTTAGACAAAGGTGTGCGAGTAAACCTCTCTTACAAATGCTTCCATGAAAGCATTGCAACTTGGCAAAGAAAGTAAAGGAACATGTCATTGGCACAAAGTCTAGTAACATTAAATGGATTAGGATGATGAGGTGCTTTTGATGATTGCCCTGAATTATTCACCTCTAGTTGTATAACATCATTAATGTGTGCTTTAAAGGTATGTTCAATAGACTCTACGGGATGATCTTGTCCACAAGTAGTTGACACTATTTGAAAGGTTTCAGTATTAAGTGCAATATATATATATATATATATATATATATATATATATACACCAGCTCATCACATGGGATAATTAAGGAACTAATAGCTACTTGAAAATCTTTTGGGTCTCCAAGAATCCACAACTTAGGTCTTTTAGGTCGATTCTAATGATGATCAGAATCTTCGTGCTCACTGCTTAAATAATTTAACAAGTCAGCAACAAATTGTGCTAGAATTGGCTCATTGACATTATTATTATGTGCAAAAATTGTGAGATGCCAATTTGATGAAGAATCTTTCTTAGCTTGATCTTCATAAGTATCTTTAACTTCATATTCCTTGGAAGTGCTCTTTTTTGTTATTTTCTTGGGTGCATGAGAAGAGCATCCATCAATAGGCTTTAAGTAACAACATTAGAAGATTTTTCATCACTTTTGTTAGTTTTAAACCAGATGATCATTTTTTAGTCTTTTGGAGGAATTTGGAGCCATCTTTGTTCCCACCAATCTCGATAGTCTTTGGTAGCATAAGTTATGCCATCATGTATTATAGGTAGCTTGACTCTTACCAAATTAGAAAGCTTAGTACATAATTGCCAAAGTTGCATCATATCCTATAAAACCAAATCATCAAAGAGTTATGATAAATCACCAGAGATATCTTGATAAAAGCCAAATTGTCTACTAAATTAGTAAGGACTATATTGCTCGTATATGTAGATATTATTGCAACATGCAGCCAAAAAGCTTGAACGAAGGCTAATAAAGTACTCCCTATGACCAGTAATCAAGTTGTTGTCATCAACCAATGAAGGAACCTTATCAGTAGCTAAACAAGAATAAATTTTTCTTGATGGGCCATTAAAAAGGTCATGAGCTCTAGAGTCTTTAAAAAATTTTACCATTCGCTCACCAACATAATTAGCCATTACAAGAGATCTATGATGATTTAAAGCAAAATGTGTCTCGAATCTTTTAGCAAGCCATCTGTATATGTAGTGAGTAGGGAAGGAAGACACATAATTGTTGAAGTAAGTAGCAGTCAAAATTTCCCTCAAACCATAGTAAATGTTTACTAAAATTGGAATTGCCAAACAAAAGCGTTGACTAGTCGCCATCAAACTTACAACCTTGAAGGTACTTGGACAAATCATACTAACATCCCTACCTGGAAGCACAAACTTGTATAGCCAACAAGAAAGAAAAGCTGTTAAGTAAGTTTCTTCTCAAGCATCAACCTCTATATGAAGTGGAGAGAAAGACATGTTTCATTCTTTCGGATAAAGTGAAGTTTTATCAATAATACCAAAAGGATTATAAGTATCCCTTAAACATGTTGTCCTCTTATTATTGTCTCTCTTTGGAGGTCCCTTGTATCTTGAAGCCCTACAAAACTAGAAGTTCACCCAATTAGTAATGGTCATTTCATAATGGCCTTTAATCTTTTCATAATTTTAGTGAAAAGCAAGGAACAAGTACTTGCAGCTACAAGGTAAATGGTTTTATTTATCATGATTTAGCCCATTCAATTCTTCAGCTGATGGAATGACTTCATCATAAAAAGAACTGCAAATAGGTAGACTGCCTAACACTTTTAAATCCTATAAAAGATGGATTCTTCTTCATTAACAATGGAAAGGGTATTTGTAGATGGATCCCAATGCTCATAAAAGCCACGCATGACGTTCAACTTACAATCTTAAGTGAAGAGAGAAGCATAAACAACATTATAGAGCCTTGCAATAGTCAATAGCCATTTATTGCTCACTAATATGTCTTCAACCCATTCCCAGTAGCACTTGGTGTAGGTAGCTTCACCCAATAATGAAGAAAATGATGTCCATAAAGATTCACCATTGATGACGTGGTATTTCAACAGGTGAAGAGCATTAGATGAAGGTTTAGCAGCATAAAGTGCAGATTGTAGCAATGTGACCCTTGAAGAAGTGATGGAATTAAGTTTGGAGTCATAAATGTCTAGTGATGATTCTAAGCTCTAAGATGACAAGTGTAGAATTCTATTTGAAGAAGACCATGAAGGAGCGAAACCGCCAATTACAGGGGTGTAGATTGCAAGTGTAGTGTCATCCTCCATCTGCAAAGCTTTGTTATCCAAAATAAGAAGATTTATCGATGTTGAAGAGGCAATCTCCTTGAAGACGACCATGTTGAGGTGTAGAATTCGAGTCACCCTTTAAAGAAAATTGCAATTACGAGTGAACTGTAAAAAAAATTACTCATAAATTGGTTAGCCAAGTGAAGTCCAAATTCTTCAAATTCATCCACAAATGAGTGCAGAGATACAATTTTACTGAATGAAGAAGAAAAATTGGGCTCATAAATTAACAAAGCAAAATCTTGTTTGTCTTTTTCTCTCAAAAGTAGTAGAACAAATGGTGGTCCTTGTACATGAATGAATAAACAATATTTAAAAAAATAAAGGACAAGGTTGAATATTCATCTTCATGATTCGAGATTAAAAAGGATAGGCAGGCCATAGAAAAAAATAAAGAGGTCTCATATAAAAATAAAAGAAAGTGGTACATGCACGCAAACCATGCAAGAAGGAAAAAAATGTCATGCAAAATGTACATCCCTGCCAATGATACATAGGTTGGTTATGGGAATCATTTTGGTAATGATCAATTAGACATCTTTCATGAATAAGTGCTAAAAAAAAAAAGCCTACCAATGATGAAAATAAACCTATTGTTGTGCAAGGAGTGTCGCTCAACCACACCTTCAAGAAGAATTGATACAACAGGACATCATCGTAGTGACAAATTAAAAAAAAAGGATTAAAAGGAAAAAAAAAAGATCCCTATTTATAGAGGTTCAATTAAATTGCTATTCAAGCAATTATTTTTCTTACTTTAATTGGTGATAACTAATCTCTAGAACTCCTGGGCTAGATGTCCTGCAAAGCATGAAACAGAGGGCAAGGTCAGAGGTGGGGGAAATCTCCATAAACACTCTGATGCTTAAGTTAGAGAATAGAAGCAGGGAGGAGGTGAGATAGATTGAATGTATGTGAATGAGATGTCCCCTTATGAGGGGTATAGGGTTCTATATATAGCAATACTCAAACCTGGGAGGAATGAGATTCCTTATGGATCAGTGAATTATAATCTTTGTAAGAGAGTGTTCCTTCTTCGATTAGGATTCCTCTTTGAGGTAGTTCCTTGGACGGATCTGTCTTCTCCCTTGTACATGTGTTCCTATTTAGGGGGGTAGAGGACCCCTAATTAGGTGGGAATATTCTAGATGGTATCAAGAGTCCCCCCCCAGAGTATACGGATATTTATGTCTGTTACGTCCGAGTAGGATACAGATGCCTTTATATGGGTTATAAGATGTAAGTGAGCTGAGGTGGCCAGCCTTAGTCACAATAGGCAGAGCTTGGTGCCAAGTATTTTGGTTGGTCGTCATCGAATTATAATCTGTGGAACTGGGGTACCTGACGAGTGAGTATGATCACCGTAATAGATTAACCTGTCCATTTTGGAACAAGACAGAACCAGTCGTCACTGGATTTGTAGATGCTCGGCTCAAGGGCATGAGGCTTACATGCTCGAAACCTCAGTACTACGGAAGTGACCTAAGGGTGCCAGCTTCAATCACTGGACTTATGTGAACGAGACTCAGATGCTCGACTCAGGGGCACGAGGCTTACATGCTTGGAACCTCAGTACTACAGAAGTGACTTGAGGGTGCCAGCTTCAATTATTGGACTTATATGAATGAGACTTAAATGCTTGGCTCAGGGGTGCGAGGCTTACATGCTCGGAACCTCAGTACTACGAAAGCAACCTGAGGGTGCCAACTTCAGTTACTGGACTTATATGAACTAGACTTAGATGCTCGGCTCAGGGGCGCGAGGCTTACATGCTCAGAACCTCAGTACTACGAAAGCGACCTGAGGGTGCTAGCTTCAGTTACTGGACTTATGTGAACGAGATTTCGATGCTTGGCTCAGGGGCGTGAGGCTTATATGCTCGGAACTTCAGTACTACGGAAGTGACTTGAGGGTGCCAGCTTCAGTCACTAGACTTATGTGCTCAGAATGGGCTGGGAGTGATGCTTGAAACGTCTCTCGATTTGCTTGATGGAGCGGCCCACTTGAAGATATGGGTGGGCCAACACGTGGTGGTTTTATTTCAACTCTTGAGATCACGTGATTGATGCGTCATTTCGTGTGTCAGTGAAGGAAAAGCTCGTACAGCCGTTATCGTGACTCCTCGCCTAATGGGTTATTTTATTCCCAACAGGCCCTTGGTGGCCTAAGGAGGAGCGTAGTAATAATAAGGGCAGTTAATGGCATGTTTCCAAGTCCTTCCATGTCTTTATAAATATTGTTGCACTTGCTAACTGGCACATTTTGCTTTCTTCACTTTTTTATTCTATTTTTACTGCGTTTCTACTGCGTCCATCATTTCTATTCCTTCCTACCATAATTCTTGCTTGAAGTCACCAGGTGATTCTTTTCATATTTTCTTCCTCCTCTTTTTGCCCTTTTTCTGTCATTTGGTTTTTATCCCCTTCTTTGCTATGGCTCCCCAGGAAGAAATTAGCTTTGACCTCTTTGTGTCCAATGTAGATAGCGAATTGCTAAGGTAGTATCGACGACGATTCTGCATCCTCGTCGATTATGCCCTCCACATTGTAGATAGAAGGTTTAGGGCGCATACCCCTTTATCGGGGCTAAGTAGATTAGTAGTATACTTCGACCAGTTAGAGGGGGGTCTGAAATTTCCCTTAGATCCCTTTGTCAAAGACTTTCTTTATAGGAATAACATTGCGCTCGGTCAGCTTCATTCGAATAGTTATAGGATACTGACTGGGTTCATCCAACTGATGCATGAAGAGGGTAAGGTTCTCGATCTAGATGTCCTCCGGTATTTGTATAGGCTGACTAGGAAGAAGGGAGAGCTGATGTTCTCCCTTTCGGCCGTACCTAACCATTCACTTTTTATTAAACTTTCGGATTTCCACAAGAAGTGAAGATACCATTTTTTCGTTGTGGAGCATCAATCAGACTTCTTGGATGTTCGGAGGATGTGGTCGGATGAGTGTCATAAAGTGACCCGTCCAGTGAAACTTTTCGATCCTAATACGGAGTTAGTTTTGCAGCTACATCTAGATAGACTCGTCGAAGCTCGATCTACGGAAGGTACGTCCCGGAGGTATCTGTGAAGAGTCTGTCCGAGTCGCGATCATTCCCCTGGTATGATTATTTTGGTTTGAGCTTTATTTTGTCTGACTAGTCTTATTTTTCCATCTGTAGATGGCCGACTTTTTTTATTTTGCGGGCGGGATTTCCCTAGTAGATGAGCCAGCTGCAGTGAAGGAGGGCCAGAATTCTCCTTCCCCAAAAATTGAGGCTCCTCCGGCTTTGAAGGCTATTCCCGCCGACCCCAAGGGCAAGGCACAGGTGGAAAGTGAGCGGCCAAAGTGGGTTGGGTGAAGAAAAAGGTGACTGATTGACACAGGGTCAGATGCAGAGGGGCTGAATGAAGAGATTTACGTCCAGCGCCCCCGGTTATCTGGTTATCCGGATATGCAGGGTTGGAAATTGAAAAAGATAAAGCCCCTGAGCATCTCTAACAATCAAGTATGGGACCAGTACGTTGAGTCACTGTGGTTACTCGGTGACATGCAGCGTTGGTTGGAGGAGGGACCAGATGGATTGCTAGATTCCATGATCGGCCAGTCGCTGGAGGTAAGGGAGTTTCTGCTACTTGATACAACTTTTGTAGTGGATTCTTGACTAAGTTACCTAGTTGTTTTTGGCAGATGACTCAGGCCTTGCTGCTGGCGAAGGATTAATATTTGTACTTGAAGAGCCAGTACAGCTTAAAGGAAACTGAGGTGGGGACGATAACTATAGATTTTGAGAAGAAACTGGATAGTGCCAAGGCAGCTCTAGAACACTGCTAGACAAGATACGCGGAGGCCAAATCTGATGCGGAGGCGAATCAAAAAAAGGTTTTTGAACTAGAACATAGCCAGGCCCAGCTGACAAAGAGGATCGAGGATCAGGATCTTCAGATTGCTGAGCTTTAGGGGAGGCTGGCGGAGCTTGAGAAATCTCGTGTGAACGATAAGAAGGCATATCAAAGCATGGTAGGGGGGTTTCTTAAGGCGTATCGGGCTGAGTGCAAAAGGATCCTGTCAAGATTGGATTTGAGGGCCTTAGATCGGATAACTCCAGCCAATCTAGCCAGGCTTGCTGTAGAGGAGGACGCTTATCAAAAAGCCGATTCCTTTCTTGTGAGGGAGTCTGAAGAGGCCACTGCTATAGCTAGGTTTGGCGAGCGTCTAGAGGCTGCCGATGTTACCTTCCCCCTTAGTTTCAGGGACTGGGGGTCCGAGTGTTCAAATACTAGAGTAGATATGTATAGGTTAATGTGTATCTTCTATCTTTTTTTTTGTAACCAATCATGTGTAAAGACATTCTTTATCAATGAAGACACTTTTTATTATTGAATCAGATTGGGTATTTGAGTACAAGATTATTGATAATATTTCTTGAGAGAATCTGAGTTCCAGAACCTCGGTAGTTCTCTGCCTCCTCTTTCTCTTAGTCTGTACGCCCCCTTTATTATGCATTCTGAGATCTAATAGGGCCTTCCTAATTCGGACCTAATTTTCTGGTGCCTGAGGTGACTTTGCCAATATATGCTCTTCTGAGTACCCAGTCACCCGTCCTAAAATTCTCTATTGGTTTACGCAGATGGTGGTACCCGGGTTATCCTTTAATGATGTGCCTCAGCCGTTGCTGCCACTTGTTCTCTTCGTTCCTCTAGTACATCTAGGCATATCCGTGCATTGGCGCTATTGACGGCATGGTCGAGGTCTTGGCTTACCCGATAACTTTGGGACCCAACCTCTACTGGAATTACTGCATCCATGCCATAAGTCAGTCTGAATGGCGTTTCGCCAGTGGATGATTGGGGTATGGTTCTATAGGACCAGATTACATTATTCAGCTCTTCGACCCAATTCCCTTTCTTGTCATCGAGTCTGTTCTTCAACCCTTGCATGAGGATTATGTTGGTGACCTCAGTTTATCTGTTCATCTATGGGTGAGCTACTGAGGTAAAGCGCAGTTTTATTCCAAGGTTCAAGCAGAAACTTATGAATTTATGGTTGTCGAACTCTTTGTCGTTGTCTGTAATTAAAGTGTAGGGGATGCCGAATCTGCAAATGATCTCCTTCTAGAAAAAGTGTTGTATTCGGGCTTCTATGATGGTTGGGACTACTTCTGCTTCTACCCATTTTGTAAAATGGTCAATGGCCACGATTAAGAACTTTTTCTGCTAGGTAGAAGGAGGAAAAGGACCTAGGATGTCCATCCCCCACATGGCGAAAGGCCAAGGGCTACCGATGGGATGCAGAGGCCGAGAAGATTTGTGGCTAAGTCGGGCATAGGCTGGCATTGGGAACATGATTGTGTTAGCTGCTGGGCATCCTTGGACATGGTGCCCCAGTAATACCCTTGGAGCAAAGCCTTTCTAGTGAGCGAATAGTGGGACTCATGTGCACCATAGATTCCTTCATGGATTTCTCGGAGTATGTAATTTCCCTCCTCCGAGGAAACACACTTTGACCAGGGGTGCGACAGGGATTTCTGGTAGAGCTCCCCTCGGTGGACGGAATAGTGGGCTAATTTGGCCTTGAGTTTCTGAGCTTGCAGCTTGTCTTCTAGGAGTGTGCCATGCTCAAGATATTGGATTATGGGTTGTATCCATTCCGAGACTACTTGTGTTCTGAAAACTTCAGTGTCCTCTCTACGGATTTAGCAAGGTAATCGGCCTCATTGTTGTCTTCCTTGGGAATCTGGACGATCTTCCATTGGCCTCCGTCTTACTCGATGTCATGACCCAAAACAAGGGCCATGACCAGCGTTAGGGAACAGGAATTCTTTCGAATCCGAAAGCCGTAGCAAGCCTAAAATAAAATAAAACATGCAATAGTAATAATAATAACATTATTAAATAAAATACTGTGCAGCAGAATAAAATCATAAATATAAAAATAATAATCCACCACGGGATTTCAAATCAAATTCATATCTCATATATATAAATAGATCCGTTAATATAAGTTTCAGTTCAAATTCTTAAAATACATAACTCACAATTTATTTATAACTACTGCAGTGTCTAGATTATAAAATAAAACTCAAGACTCAGATAAGCAGTTTACATAAAGAAGCCGGGGAGGAAGAAATCCTGCGTACAGGCCTGCTACTGAGGTCTGAAGAAGAAGACTCCCCTGAAAAATAGTCAACGGAGGGGAGTCAGACCTCACTGAGTGAATTACTATAATATATATACATGCATACTAAATGACAATGCACAGTCAACAATATATATAATTATATATACAGGCAAATACACACGGATGCAATAAAATTATTTTTTATATATTTTGTTTGAAAACCACTGGTTATGAAGGATCAAATTGAACCCTAGAAAATCACAACCTCAAATAGTGTTAGACAACACTCTAGCCATACAGGCTCACTTATTCCAAATATGGTCACTTGATCCATTTGGACAGTAGACTGGCCCCGAGACACTAAGTCAACCGAGCTCCAGCAGTCTGACTGTCAGTGTGATTGGCCCCGAGACACTTGGTCAACTGAGCTCCAGCAATCACACTCCCAAATCATCTCACACATCAAATAATCAATCCAATTAATATCCACAAATGGTTAGTAATATAGCCTAAATGCTATAAGCGTACCGATACGTACTCGGTCCTAGTACTGCCTACTAGGTAGCACGTTTTATTGATATCCTTCATTTTAATATAAAGCATACATTCATAAAAGTAAATGATGCATGAATTTGAAATAAATAGCAACACAAACCATATATATACTAAAAATATACCAAAAGTAAACCAGGTATATTTCGAGTATATATACGTCAAATAAATCCAATATATTTACAAAATAAACTAAAAATAAACCATGAATATACCTAAAAATATTTTAAGAATAATTTATTAATTAAACATGCATATAGTTTAAAATATACCAAAAATATACCAAAATAAACCTAAGTAATTATTAAACCATTAATGCATATTTTATCAATATAAAACATATATTTCTAAAATCATGCACCCTAAACATATATATATAAAATAGTAACTCACACTTAGTGCGCTCCTCGAGATAGGTCTGATGGGCCTGGTCCACTAGGCCTCGGTCTCGGCGCAACTAAACAAATAAAAATAACGGTCATCAGAATAAACCTAACAGAAATTCTAGAAACTCGATCTAGAATATTGGACACAGAATCAAAATTAAGGTTCGACCGAACATCACGTTTTACAAGAATTCTATCAAAAATTCGACAAAATCTCCCCTGTAAAACGGACATCTCTCTACTCAAAGAGTAGAGCCGGCCCTGCAAAGAAACACACTTCAAAAAACAAACACAGAAACACATCCACAACCCCTTGGTCGGACTCTAAACTACAGTCTACCGACCGGGGTCCACAATTCACAGAGTATTTATGAAAATACCAAAAATGCCCTTATATCGCAAAAATACATTTAATAATTAAAAATTACATAATTAACCTTAAAACACAGTAAAAATCGATAAAAACTCATTTTATTAGAAAAAATCGTATATTATATATATAATTGAAAATAATTTACGAAAAATAGTTTTAATTAATTAAAAATACTAAATATTTTGTAGAAATCATTTTTATATCCTAAATAACTATTAAAACCAATTTAATTACATTTTTAGTCAATTTATGGTAAAATTACCAAAATACCCCCATATTTATTAATATACTAAAATTACTCCAAAAATTCACCAAAATAATACAATTATCCAAAATTAATTTTCTCAACATTTTTATCAATAATATCAATAATTAAACTCAATTAACTAATTAATTTCAATTAAAAACACAATTAATCAAATTTTCCAAAATTACATAAACATAAATAAATTCAAAATAAATACATAAAAATTCATAAAAATTCCAAATAAATTTCTATAATTCATTTAAACACCTATAATTATCATAAAACACAATTTCATAATTTATTTAATTAATTTTCGAAAATTAGAAAATAAAAATAAAATATTCAAAAATGCCCAAAAATCAAAATAATTCCCAAAACTTCTACAAAAATTTACACAAGTAGATTAAGCTACTAGGATCAACATTTGTTAAGGGACTTTTCATGAATCAATCATTTGGAGCTCAAAAAAAATCAAAAATCATTTATGGCTGAAATTGAAAAATTGACAAAAACCTTACCAAATCAAGTTTTGAGCTTAAAAAAAGTTTGGAATCATCTTCTATGGCTTCAGGGGAGTCCAACAACACCAGAATGAAGGAATTTGGTGGCCGGAATAGTGAGTTGTGAAGAAAATGAGACTTTCAGCCAAAAATGGAAGAAAACAAGTTGGCCGACACCGGGGAAGACGACCGGAGTGGCGAGGTAGCGGAGGAGGACGGCGACACACAAGGGAGGCACTCTGACGGCTGGTGAACGGACGGCGAGGGTGAGGGGATGGGTTGTCGGGGGAAGGAGAAGGAAATAGAAGAGAAAGGAAAAGAAAAGAAAAAAAAAATATTTATATATATATATATATATATATATTATAGTATAGTATATTAATATATAATACTTGGAAAAAATTACCCACCACACACATATAATTTAATATTTTAATAATTTAATACTAAATAAAAATAATTAAATAACAATAAAATTAATTAATAAATAATAAAATATTAGGGTAATTAATTAAACCTTAATTAAATAAAAAATTACACAAATATACGTTATTTAGTATTTTAAAAATATATGAGTTCATGCAAGTCCAGAAATCTATTTAAAATAATTAATAATAAATTATTTACGTGAAAATTTTCCCGAAAATGCAAGTCCTGGAAAAATTTTATGTAAAATACTATAAATAATATACAATAATTAAAATATATTTTAAATACATATCAACTCGTAAAAATATCATATTTATATACAAAATTATTAACACTGCATATCCCGATACAATATTAAAATATTTTTAAAAAAAACCCGGAATATTACAGTCTCCCCCCCTTACAAGAATTCGTCACCGAATTCTAGAAAAAAAATGATCACAAGATCAAGAGGGGAAGAGATACGGGTAAGAAGCTCGCATCTCAGCTTCAGTCTCCCACGTATGCTCCTCAACTCTGTTGCTACGCCACAGAACCTTGACCATCAGAATCTGCTTCGACCGTAACTGTCAAACTTGATAATCAACGATCGCCACAGGTTCTTCCATAAACGTCAAATTTTCACTCACTTCTACACTATCGGACTGCAACACATGTGAAGGGTCTGAGATATACTTCCTCAGCATCGAGATATGAAACACTGGATGCACTTGTGACATACTCGGAGGCAAAGCCAACCGATATGCAACAGTGCCAACTCTTTCCAGAATCTCAAACGGTCTAATATATCTCGGTGCTAACTTACCCTTCCTGCCAAATCTCATCACACCCTTCATCGGAGATACCTTCAGAAAAATAAAATCTCTAACCTGAAACTCCACATCTCTGCACCTAGGATCCGCATAACTCTTCTGTCTACTAACTGCGGTCTCTAATCTGCGCTTAATCACGGTGACTTTCTCTGTAACATCTTGAACCATCTCAGGTCCAGTCAAAGCTCTCTCACCAATCTCATCCTAACTCAGAGGGGATCAACACTTCCTTCCATACAACACCTCATATAGTGCCATACCAATACTGCTATGGTAGCTGTTATTATATGCAAACTCTACAAGTGGCAAATGATCATCCCAGCTACCTCTCAAATCCAAGTAACACATCCTCAACATATCTTTCAGTGTCTGGATCGTCCTTTCAGACTGACCATCTATCTGAGGATGAAAAGCAGTACTGAAATCCAATCTAGTGCCCATCGCTTCCTACAACTTCTGCCAAAAATGAGAGGTAAACACCGAATCTCTATCTGACACAATGGACACAAGTACTCCATGAAGGCACACGATATGCTTCACATATAGCTTCGCCAATCTAGCTACATAATAGGTGGCTTTCACAGGTAAGAAATGTACAGACTTAGTCAACCTGTCTACAATCACCCAGATAGAATTGTATCCATCCTTAGAATGAGGTAAACCTACCAAAAAATCCATAGCTATCCTTTCCTACTTCCACTCGGGAATAGGAAGAGGCTGAAGCTTCCCAGTAGGCTTCTGATGTTCAGCTTTCACTTGCTGACACGTCAAACACTTAGCAACATAATCAGCGACATCCTTCTTCATTCCATCCCACTAGTATAAGTCTCTGATACTGTGGTACATCTTAGTGACACCCGGATGTACGCTATAAGCTGTAGAATGTGTTTCCTCTAGGATCTCTTCTCTCAAATCATCCACATCAGGAACACACAACCTACCACTGATCCACAACACACCATCATCATCAAGTGTGAAATCAGTGAACTTCCCTGCTCTGACATTCTCTGCAAGCTCTTCTAAAATAGGATCTCGGCTCTGAGCTGCTTTAATCCTATCCCTCAGTACAGATCGCACCTTAAATTGAGCTAGCAGTCCACCTGATCTACTTATCTTTATCATCAAACCTTGATCCACCAACAGATGCAACTCCTGGATCAATGGTCTCCTCTCAACACTGATGTGAGCAAGACTGCCTGAGGACTTCCTACTCAAGGCATCTGCTACCACATTAGCCTTACCCGGATGATATAATATCTCACAGTCATAATCTTTCAACAGTTCTAACCATCTCCTCTGCCTCAGATTCAGATCTCTCTAATGAAAAATGTACTTAAGGCTCTTGTAATCAGTAAATATCTCATAAGTCACCCCGTACAGATAATGTCTCCAAATCTTCAAAGCAAAGATCACTGCAGCCATCTCAAGGTCATGTGTAGGATAGTTCTGCTCATGCTTCTTCAACTGCCTTGAAGCATAGGCTATCACCCTTCCATTCTGCATCAACACATAACCAAGGCCAACTCTAGAGGCATCATAATAAACTGTGAACTTGTCCACACTATTAGGCAAAGCTAATACTGGTGTTGTGGTCAATTTCTCCTTCAACAACTGGAAACTGTTCTCACAAGCTTCTGACCACTCGAATCTAACATTCTTCTGAGTCAAGTGAGTCATAGGGGCTACAATTTTAGAAAAATCTTGCACAAACCGCCTATAATACCCAGCTAAACCCAAAAAACTTCAAATCTCAGTAACAAAAGTCAGTCTAGGCCATTCAGATACTGCTTTAATCTTCTATGGATCAACCTGGATACCTTCTTTAGATACCACGTGTCCAAGAAAAGAAACACTCTCTATCCAGAAATCACACTTTGAGAATTTAGCATAAAGCTGATGATCTCTCAGTGTCTGTAGTACAATCCTCAAGTGATATACATGCTCTTCCATACTCCTTGAATAAACCAGTATGTCATCGATGAAGACTACCATAAACTGATCCACGTATGGTCTGAATACCCTGTTCATTAGGTCCATAAAAGTTACTGGTGCATTAGTCAAACCAAAAGACATCACCAGAAACTCATAATGGCCATATCGAGTGTGGAATGCCATTTTAGGAACATCGGCTTTACTAATCCACAACTGATGATAACCCGACCTCAGATCAATCTTAGAAAAGAACTGTGCACCCTGTAGCTGATCAAACAAGTCATCTATCCTCGGGAGAGGATACTTGTTCTTCACTATCACCTTATTCAGCTCTCTGTAGTCAATGCACAGTCTCAGGGTACCATCCTTCTTCTTCACAAATAGGACTGGTGCACCCCAAGGAGAAACATTGGGTCTGATAAAACCCTTGTCCAATAACTCTTGCAACTGCTCCTTCAACTCTTTCAACTATGCAGGAGCCATTCTGTAGGGTGGCATGGATATAGGAGTAGTACCTGGAACCACATCTATACAAAATTCAATCTCTCTGTGAGGTGGTAAACCTGGCAACTCCCTAGGAAAAACATCAGGAAACTCACAAGCAACATGAACTTCTATGAGTGACAACTTCTCCACTGAAGTATCCCTGACTAATGCCAAATATCCCTGACAACCTTTCCTCAATAACTTCCTAGCCGTAATAGTAGAAATAAGATTCTGAGGTGCTGAACTCCTATCACCCACAAACTTAAAATCTTCTTCACCAGGAATTCTGAAAGTCACCTCTTTATTCATGCAATCTACCATGGCATAGTGCTGAGATAACCAATCCATTCCCAGAATAACATCAAACTCCATCACATCCAACTGGATCAAATCAGCGGGTAATTCTCTATCTCCCATGAGAACTGGACAACCAGAAAGAACAATATTGGTGCCCAAAGAATCGCTCAGAGGAGTGGCAACAGACAAAGGAAAAGCCATCCTCGAAGCTTACCAACAAGACTTGGAAGCAAAAATAGGAGAAACAAACGAATGCGTGGCACCCGGGTCAAACAAAACCCATGCATCCAGGTAACAAACAGAAACAATACCTGCCACGACTGCATTGGATGCCTGAGCATCCTGCTGAGTGAGATGGAAGACTCTGGCCTGTCCTCGACCTCCCTGCTGACTACTCGAACCAACATGAAAACTAGAATATGGTGTAGTCTGCAATCCACTCGACTGAACTCCCAGCTGGTAGTAATCAGGCATCGCTCCCTGCCTAACTAGCCTCAGTTCAATCTCCTTGGCTAACTCTATCACAGATTCCAGAGTAAGACCTGCTGTAGGCATACCAGCAAATGCTGAACCCAATCCGATGACATAGGTAGTGACTACGAAATACTGATCTCACATCAAATCCTCTGCATATCTACCCAACCAGAGAAACTCTCGGGTGTACTCCTCTACAGATCGATCGCCACGAGAAATGCTGGTCAATCGAAGACGATAGCTCATACGGAGAGGCTCTGGATAGAATCTCCTCATAAACCACTCTCGAAACTGAGCCCAGGTCATCGCCATCATGTAAGGCTGGATCATCTGAATAAACCAGTCTAGGGCTGGTCCCTCAACAGACAACTCGACGATCATAATCCGCTGGTACTCGGTGTGAGCAGTCCGAGTTCGAGTCTCGATCGCATGTAGAAAGTCTAACGGATCGAAAGTCCCATCGAAAGCAATTCTGCCAACTCTGGCATAAAACAGAGTTGCCTCAGGGTCAGACATACCCTGTTGATAGGAAGGCTGAATAGGCTGAACAACTGGAGGCACAAGAACATCAAACTCAGGCTCTACAGGCTCCTCGTCCTATAACTCTCTATGCCTACGACGACCTACCACTCCTCGAGGGCTACCTCTACCACGACCTCTACGTCTGACTGGCTGCTCAGGAGGTAAAACCTCATCCTGAAAAGACTCATCATCCTCGGCCTCAACAACCGGTGGAGCGACACGTGCTCGCCTCCTCATTTTGAAAAGACAAACGGAAAGGTTCAAACAAAATAGACAATGGAGGAATAACGCAGAAAACTAAAGCAAGGAATACTTATCAAGACATACTCGAACCTAATTCACTGCAACAGTTACCAAAAGAAAACACAACTCTGAAAACTAGGGCCACGACTCACAAAACTAAGCCCTGACACAGAACTCCGCTCTGATACCAACTTTTTCACGACCCAAAATAGGGGCCATGACCGGCGCTAGGGAATGGGAATTCTTTCGAATCCGGAACCCGTAGCAAGCCTAAAATAAAATAAAACATGCAATGGTAATAATAATAACACAATTAAATAAAATACTGTGCAGCGGAATAAAATCATAAATATAAAAATAATAATCCACCACGGGATTTCAAATCAAATTCATATCTCATATATATAAATAGATCCGTTAATACAAGTTTCAATTCAAATTCTTAAAATACATAACTCATAATTTATTTACAACTACTGCAGTGTCTAGATTATAAAATAAAACTCAAGACTCAGATAAGCAGTTTACATAAAGAAGCCGGGGCGGAAGAAATCCGGCGTACAGGCCTGCTACTGAGGTCTAAAGAAGAAGACTCTCCTGAAAAATAGTTAACGGAGGGGAGTCAGATCTCACTGAGTGAATTACTATAATATATATACATGCATACTAAATGACAATGCACAGTCAACAGTATATATAATTATATATACAGGCAAATACACACAGATGTAATAAAATCATTTTTTATATATTTTGTCTGAAAACCACTGGTTATGAAGGATCAAATTGAACCCTAGAAAATTGCAACCTCAAATAGTGTTAGACAACACTTTAGCCATACAGGCTCACTTATTCCAAATATGGTCACTTGATCCATTTGGACAGTAGACTGACCCCGAGACACTAAGTCAACCGAGCTCCAGCAGTCTGACTGTCAGTGTGATTGGCCCCGAGACACTTGGTCAACCGAGCTCCAGCAATCACACTCCCAAATCATCTCACACATCAAATAATTAATCCAATTAATATCCACAAATGGTTAGTAATATAGCCTAAATGCTATAAGCGTACCAGTACATAGTCGGTCCTAGTGCTGCCCACTAGGTAGCACGTTCTATTGATATCCTTCATTATAATATAAAGCATACATTCATAAAAGTAAATGATGCATGAATTTGAAATAAATAGCAACACAAACCATATATATACTAAAAATATACCAAAAGTAAACCAGGTATATTTCGAGTATATATACATCAAATAAATCCAATATATTTGCAAAATAAACTAAAAATAAACCATGAATATACCTAAAAACATTTTAAGAATAATTTATTAATTAAACATGCATATAGTTTAAAATATACCGAAAATATACCAAAATAAACCTAAGTAATTAGTAAACCATTAATGCATATTTTATCAAAATAAAACATATATTTCTAAAATCATGCACCCTAAACATATATATATAAAATAGTAACTCACACTTAGTGCGCTCCTCGAGATAGGTCCGATGGGCCTGGTCCACTAGGCCTCGGTCTCGGCGCAACTAAACAAATAAAAATAACGGTCATCAGAATAAACCTAACAGAAATTCTAGAAACTTGATCTAGAATATTGGACACAGAATCAAAATTAGGGTTCGACCGAACATCACGTTTTACGAGAATTCTATCAAAAATTCGGCAGAACCTCTCCTGTAAAATGGACATCTCTCTACTCAAAGAGTAGAGCCGGCCCTGCAAAGAAACACACTTTGAAAAACAGACACAGAAACACATCCACAACCCCTCGGTCGGACTCCAAACTACAGTCTACCGATCGGGGTCCACAATTCACAGAGATTTATGAAAATACCAAAAATGTCCTTATATCGCAAAAATACATTTAATAATTAGAAATTACATAATTAACCTTAAAACACAGTAAAAATCGATAAAAACTCATTTTATTAAAAAAAATTGTATATTATATATATAATTGAAAATAATTTATGAAAAATAGTTTTAATTAATTAAAAATACTAAATATTTTGTAGAAATCATTTTTATACCCTAAATAACTATTAAAACCAATTTAATTACATTTTTAGTCAATTTATGATAAAATTACCAAAATACCCCTATATATATAAATATACTAAAATTACTCCAAAAATTCACCAAAAATAATAAAATTATCCAAAATTAATTTTATAAACATTTTTATCAATAATTAAACTCAATTAAATAATTAATTTCAATTAAAAACACAATTAACCAAATTTTCCAAAATTACATAAACCTAAATAAATTCAAAATAAATACATAGAAATTCATAAAAATTCCAAATAAATTTCTATAATTCATTTCAACACCTATAATTATCATAAAATACACTTTCATAATTTATTTAATTAATTTTCAAAAATTAGAAAATAATAATAAAATATTCAAAAATACCCATAAATCAAAATAATTCCCAAAAATTATAAAAAAAAATTTAAAAAGTATATTAAGCTACTAGTATCAACCTTTGTTAAGGGAATTTTCATGAATCAATCATTTGAAGCTCAAAAAAAATAAAAAAATCATTTATGGCCGAAATTGAAAAATTGACAAAAACCTTACCAAATCAAGTTTTGAGCTTAAAAAAAGCTTGGAATCATCTTCTATGGCTTCAGGGGAGTCCAAAAACACTGAAATGAAGGAATTTGGTGGTCGGAATAGTGAGTTGTGAAGAAAATGGACTTTCGGCCAAAAATGGAAGAAAACAAGTTGGCCGACGCCGGGGAAGACGACCGGAGTGGCGAGGCAGTGGAGGAGGACGGTGACACGCAGGGGAGGCACTCTGATGGCCGGTGAACGGACGGCGAGGGTGAGGTGATGGGTTGTCGGGGGAAGGAGAAGGAAATAGAAGAGAAAGGAAAAGAAAAGAAAAAAAAATGAAAAGAAAAGAAAAAAATTAAAACATTTATATATATATATATATATATATATATATATATAGTATAGTATATTAATATAATACTTGGAAAAAATTACCCACCACACACATATAATTTAATATTTTAATAATTTAATACTAAATAAAAATAATTAAATAACAATAAAACTAATTAATAAATAATAAAATATTAGGATAATTAATTAAACCCTAATTAAATAAAAAATTACACAAATATACGTTATTTAGTATTTTAAAAATATATGAGTTCATGCAAGTCTAGAAATCTATTTAAAATAATTAATAATAAATTATTTACGTGAAAATTTCCCCGAAAATGCAAGTCCCGAAAAAATTTTACGTAAAATACTATAAATAATATACAATAATTAAAATATGTTTTAAGTACATATCAACTCGTAAAAATATCATATTTATATACAAAATTATTAACACTGCATATCCCGATACAGTATTAAAATATTTAAAAAAAAACCCGGGATATTACACTCGATGTGTTGCAAAAGTCGCCTGGCTTTGTCTACGTACTTGGCAATGCAGGCATCTTTGACTTGAAATGCTCCGCTGACTTGGTTGACTACTAGTTGGGAATCTAAGTGTATGATGAGGTGTTCGGCCTTGACTTCGGTGGCTAGTTTCAACCCTATGATGAGTGCTTCGTATTTGGCTGCATTATTGGTGGCATTATACTCTATGCGGACTGCGGAATGGATATGAACTTTATGCGGCCCCCTGAGGATTATTCCCGCGCCAAAACCTTGAGCTGAGGATGCTCCGTCAACATAGAGCTTCCATTCAAGTATCTTGGTCAAGGCTATATCTTCCGGAGCCATTTCTTATACAAAATCTGCTAATGCCTGGGCTTTCATCTACTGCCAGGGCTCGTAATCAATATCAAACTCGCTGAGTAAGATCGATCATTGCACTAGCTTGCTTAAAGTCTTTGGTCTCTGTAATATTTTTCTTAGCGGGAAATAGGATCGGACTTCAATATGGTGAGCTTGGAAGTAGTGCCGAAGCTTTCGAGAAGCATGAACCACAGCTAAGGCTAACTTGTCCAGTATGGGGTATCGAACTTTAGGTCCTCGGAGCATTTTACTGACGTAGTAAACAGGGCTTTGCTGGCTTCCCTCTTCCCTTACCAGAATTGAAGCAATGCATTCTCGGCCAATAGAGAGGTATAAGTATAAGGTCTTATTCGGTATCAAATGACTAATTAATGGTGGGGAAGACAAGAATCTTTTAATTTTTTTAAATCCTTCTTGGCAATCGGTGGACCACTGAAACTTGTTGGAACTTTTGAGAGCTCGGAACAATGGTAGACATCGCCTAGCCGAGCAAGAAATAAAATGCCCTAGTGTGGTTATTCTACTATTTAGCTTTTGTATATCGCAGATGCTCTTCGGTGTCGCCATGTTGAGTATGGCTTCTATTTTTTCTGGGTTGGCTTCAATGCCTCGGTGAGAAATCATGAACCCCAGGAACTTGCCTGCCTGGACTCCGAAGACGCATTTATCAGGATTCAACTTGATCCTGGATTGGCTTAGTAACTAGAGGACTCAATCCACGTCCCCTGGGTGATCCTCCAGGTGCTTGCTTTTGATGATGATGTCATCCACATATACCTCTACACTGATTCCAATCTAGCTCTGGAGGACTTGGTTCATCATTCTTTGGTACGTGGCTCCAGCATTTTTCAATCTGAAGGGCATCACCTTGTAGTAGTACAACCCTTCATGCGTGACGAAGGACGTTTTCTCCTTATCTTCTTTCTTCATGGGGATCTGGTAATAACCTTGGGCAGCATCTATGAAGCTGTATAAGCCGTGGCCAGCGGTGGAATCAACGAGCTGATCAATCATTGGTAATGGGTAGCTGTCTTTAGGGCATGCTCAGTTGAGGTCGGTGTAGTCTACACACATTCTGTACTTCCCGTTTGCTTTTTTAACGAGTACCACATTGGCTACACAGTCTGGGTGACTAACCTCTTTAATGAACCCGGCTACCAATAGCTTCGTCGTTTCCTCGACAATGATCTTTTGTATTTCGTAGGCAAAAGTTCTTTTCTTCTGTGCTGCTGGCTTGGCTCCTGGTTTGATGTTTAGGCAGTGACATGCAATCCGCGAGTCCAGGCAGACGATCTCGGAGGCTTGAGAAGCAAAATCCTCTGAGTGTCTGGTAAGGACGTCCCTTATTGTGTCTTTGATATTCAGATCAAAGGCATTGCTAATTTTCATGGACTTTTCTCCCCTTATTCGTAATGTCTCTGTGTCTTCCATCGGTTGTGGGTCAGTGCCTTATTTCTTAATTTTCCATGCCTCTAAATGAAAAGCCTCTGCCAAAGACTTCATGGTCATCTGATAGCATTGTCTGGTCATTTGTTGATCTCCCCTAATAGTAAGGGTCCCCTTCTTGACTGAAATTTTCATGGTTAATTGCCGGATGCTGGTAACTGCATCTGCTTCGTAAAGTGTCGATCATCCTATTATCCCATTATAGAAAAAAAATTTATTAGGAATTGTGTAAGTGAGAGAAAAAATTTGAATTTTCCTAATTTAAAAAAAAAAACAACATAGGAAAATTCATGAAGAAAAATGGAGAAGAAAAAAAAAATTCTCGTTGGTATGTATGGAAGTGCCTGTGGAATTAGGAAGGCTAATTATTGGAAAGGGAAAGAAAAAAATAAAAAAAATCAATCAAAAAGAATTATTGGAAAGGGAAAGAAAAGAAAAAAACAAAGAAAAGAATAAAAAAAATCAATCAAAAAGAAGAAAAAAATCAAAAGGTACCTGTGCATAGTTTAAAAAAAGAGGGACAAAATCCATGCAGATGGAAGAAATTTTATTGCCAAATGAAGAAATTTGGACTTAGTGGGTCACGTTCTTTTCAAATACTTAAAATTTACGTCAAGTTTCTTTTGAGCTCAGGCTTCCTACCAGTGCACATGAGCTCAAATCAATTTCTCATGGCCCAGACTCACTTCAAATTCATTTCCACTTCAAGTTCATGTTGTTTCTCAATAATCATCAATGTCAACCCTGGGACAGCAACATTGTTCGGATAAAAAAATTCATTGCTCCAAAATTTACAGAAGCACGTATCGAGAGGCATTTGTAGACATATAAATTTTTTAAAAAATTTATTAACAAATTTTGGATTTATTTTAATTGGGTTAATGAAATTATTTGATAATTAATTTTAAATTAATTAATTAATCAAATAAAAGTACAATAATATTTAATATATAAATTGCCAAATAAAAAGATATAAAAATTATATTATTCTTTATATAAGGTAAAATATAAAAATATATGGAAAATATATATTTTTTTTTTGTAAAAATGCAAGAGTCAAAGAAAATATAATCTTGCCTTAAATATAAAGAGAATATATTATTTTCTAATTAAGTAGAAAATATATATTCTTTTCTCAAATTCTCTATAAATAGGAATACACGTGGTTTATTTAAAGAAAATATGAAGATGGAAAATCAACTCTCAAATCGCAAGTAAAACTCCGCAAAATTCTCATCAAGCGTCAAGATAAGTCTAATTAAATCATTAAGGCTTTTTTATCTATAAATTAAAAGGAGTTCAAGTTTTTAAATCTTCAAACACAAGTTTTCAAATGACGTTCATCACTTTTTAACGAATTCAACTCATCTTTTTCACCAAAATCGAAAGAGAAATCTTCTACAAATTCAATAATAAGCTTTTGATGCTCTTGATCTATTATTGATGAAGGAAAATATCAAAAACTCCAATCTCTACACTTTTAAAGATTTATATTAGACATTGTACCCTAATTTTTTATTCTAATAAAACTCAAAATTGATATGTGTTACTATTTTTCTTGTTTTTTAATTTCAGGACAAGGAATTTGTGTTTACAGAGTCATTAAGATGAGGAGAAAATGCAACCATCTGCTGATTAATCACAGAGATTGGTTATACTAGATTTGTGGAGTTCATCACAGAGATAGATTATTAATTTTGAGTTGACAGTGTAATGTTTATCATGCCTGTAGATGAGCTGCAGCATAATACAATGTTTTGGTGGGAAAAAATTGTTATATTGCATGCAAAATGTAATTAATGAAGCTGTTACATGTTAACGAACAGGATTTTAATTGCGATTTCTTTGGGCTATCATATCAGTGAGTGAATGAAGTTGCAATGCAGGTTGGTTTGTTTCATGCCCTATTATTGCATTCAACAAGGGATATGACTTCACTAGTACTTCAACCTTTTGGAAGTGCTTGTGAATGTACCTTTCTTTTGGAATATATGGCATATGGGTTAAACTGACTTGTCGGTATGTGTCATATCTCAGAACAGGTTGTTGTCTCCTTAACGTAACATTATGCTCAAACCCATATCCTATTATTATCCTTTATTTTGTTTTGTTGTGTACATATTATTTTCCTTCGGTATTAATTATTATAATTATAACAAACCAACCACCGGACATTCAAAGTTGTAAGCAACAATAACTAACTAAATAAATAATAATAATAATAACAACAACATACTGATAAATGATTATTTAAATTGGATACATATGCATTTGCAGCCATTTGAAATTTTTATATTTTATTAATGTATCTATTTAAATTTATCAAATTTTACCAGTTGATCTTCTTTAACTTATAAATTGATCATTGTAATATATATCAACTAGATACAAATATACTTAAAAATATTTTTTAACTAATTTAAATGTCTAAAAATTTATTTTAATTTTAAAAAATATTTTTAAATAATGTTAAAAGTGTTGATATTCAAGTTGAGGGATTTAAATAATAAGCCACAAAAAATATCAAATCGAAAAGCATATGCATTAAGTTTAGGGGAAAGTACAGAAATGATTTTTACGATTTTAAATTTTTAAGTCTATGTTTTACTTGATAATACTTTTTAAATACATATTTTATATCGTTTAATATTTTCCAATATATCCGTCTAACACTTTTAAATTGGTCATACTTGGTGCTAATGTGGACATTATAATTCAATAGTACATGACTCATCATTCATTCATTAGGTCACATCATTCATTTATTGGCCCACACACTAACATAACTCATTAATAAAATAAACAATTAATTACCTAAACATATAATCACCTTTGAAAACCCTAATCTTTCGATTAAAAAAAAAAAAAAACCTAATCACATTTGAAATGTGTTATTATGGGATGGTCAGTGTTTGGCTCCGGAATAGGTGGTGTATCAGAGCCAGCTGCTGCTGCTGCACGACCAGATTAATTTTCGCTCTCGGTCTTCAGATGATGCAGGACTTGTGCACAATGTTGATGTTCATCTACTGCTGGTACCTTTACTGGCATTCAATTGATTGGCGCTGGGATGATTAGGAACATTTTGTTATCTACGCCTCCATGTTGATTCCAGGTAAACACTCATCCAAGTTGGCAGAATTGTTGTCACTGAGATCAGCTATTGAATGGGTGCTGTTAGTGGGTAAAGAGAATGTCATTTTTGAGACAGATGGCAAAGTTGTAGTGGATGTTGTGCACTCATCCATTGTTGACTTTTCTGAGTTTGGTACTATAGTGCAGGATTGTATTTACATGGTGTAGGATTGTATTTACATTTTAGAACAGGGTGTTAATTTTTCCGTTCAATTTGTTCAAAGGCAAGTAAATGGGACTGCTCACTCTTTGGCTAGAGCATCTCGTTTCTATGCTAGCCCTTGTGTTTGGCTTGAGCCACCTGGTTGTATTGAAGCTATTTTAGCTTCAGATTCTGCACCTTTTTTATTAATATTACCTTTCGACTTAAAAAAAAAAAAAACAGAAAGCCCAGGTGATAATTTTGTTGCAAGGAAGGATGAAGAGGGTAGATAGAATGTGGCAGATAGCTTTTACATTCAAGCAGAATATTTTTTTAATAGCTACTGATGCAATGTTTTTCAGCCTACTTGAATAGTAGTTGTTAAAACAAGTGCTCATGAGCAGTGCGAGTTTGAGCAAGAATGACAGCAGACCATTGAGAGAATTGAAAGAGAGATTAATGGCAGAGCAGGCATAGAGGGAGATGGAGGAATAGAGGCGGATTAGGGAAGAGTACAGAGCTGAAGATGGTTATTTGTCGCGAGCAATTGGCCTGAATATTGCATCTTACACAATTTAATTGATCAAACAAATGTGTTGTTTTATAAATGTGTATATTATCTTCAAGAATCTCTTTTTGTTACCCTTCTTAATTTTCATTTTGTTCATATGTTGAATTTGTATGAACATTGCAGGGATTAGATTTAACTACTGATCTCCAATGCATTGATAAAACATATTAATCTCTTTTTATGTTTTGGTTTTTGATTTTTGAATTTTGAATTTTGAATTTTTTTTATTAATGAGTTGTTTTAGCATGTAGCCAATAAATGGATGATGTTGCATAATGATTGGATAAATTATGTGCTATTGAACCATAATGTTCATATTAGCTCAAAAGAGTAAAATAAAATAAGATATATATTTAAAAAGTGTTACAAAATAAAACACTGTATTTAAAAATTTAAATTCATAAAATTACAAAGTGATTTTTCATACTTTTTCCTTAAGCTTATTATTTATAAATTATTCACAATTTAGTTAATTTTTCTATTTTTATATTTATTAGAGAAAAAATATAAATTAACAACGTTAAAACTAATTTTTTTTTTTAGGTTATATTGTAACCTGTTCTAGTTATTATTAAATTATTATTTTTTAATCAATTTTTAAATTATATTTTTATAACGAATAATTTAAAAAAGAAAATGAAATTATTAAATAAAAATAATAATAAATTTCCATTTAAAGAAAAATACAGCAAAAGCTATTAACGTCGTCTACTAGCTGATGAAAGCACCCGGGTTCACAGCTCCAATCCGAAGAAAGCACAAAACGACCTGTGTGTACGTTGAACAGAAAACAAAAGCTGTTGTGACTTTTTCTTATTGCATCACCGATTCATCCTTCACTTCTTCACGCCATTTCTTTATTCTTTTACTCTTCTATTCAACCAATCAGCCAATCATTGGATCCACTTTTTTCAAATCTTCCAATTTCCCCGTTGATCATGGAAAGCAGCTCTTCACCATTGCCGTCACCGTCACTGTCGTCGTCGTCGTCTTCAGGAGGTAGATTCAAGCTTTATGATCGGTTAGAGTTGCAGGAATTTCAAGATAATTACGTTATCAAGTCCGTCGAATCTCCCGACCGAGGTTTCTCAATTGATCGTAACCATGGTGACATCCGGCCACTCAGCGGTCGGATTTCTCTCTTTATTTATATATTTCAAGCGAAGATGAAATTTGACGTTGAAATTCATTATTTTTTGGATCCTTTTTTTATGGATTGTGAAATGTTAAGTATGGGAAGAGTACTCTTTTGGCTTGTTAAACAAGTGATAAATGGAAAATAGGAAATGTTTTGTCTGTTTGTTTATTTTGGCATTTTTTTTATATGCGGAAAGATTTATTTGTTGTTTTGGTTAATGTAGTAGATGATACAATTTCTGGAAATCCATCCAAAACCTCCATAATTTATGGCGTAGCTGGAACAATTAGACTAATTGCAGGTAATTTTTCTTTTTAATTCATGATTATGCTTTGCTTGTGAGCTAGAATTTATGCACAGTAAGTTTTAGCTTCAATTAGTGAAATTCTTATAAATTTATGAGCTATATTCAGTAGTTAGATGGGTGCATCTGCATCTAATTTTTTTTAAAAATAAAATTGGATAAATGCAGGTACATACATACTTGTAATAACTTCGCGGAAGGAAGTTGGGAATTTCCTTGGTTTTCCAGTTTTTAGGATAATGTCTATGAAGTTCTTGCCCTGCAATGAGGCATTGAAGTTTTCGACATCTCAGGAAGTAATGCCCTTTACTTTTCAATTTTCATCAATCAAAATTTAAAATGTGTCATATATATATGTTTTTGTCTAAGAAAATTCTTTACTTTTTCTTTTCTTTTCTTTCTTTTTTAATTCAAATGCAGAAAAGAGATGAGGCTTACTTCATGAATCTCTTGAAAACAGTAGAATCAACTCCTGGATTATACTACTCATATGAAACAGATATAACGTTGAAGTAATTTCGTAGTCCTTGTATTTTTAGTATGCTGTGTGCTCTTTATCTGTGTTTGTCGTTGTTGTGGTCTGAGGATATTTGATGATTATATGTGGATTTTGTTTAGTTTCATGTTCATTCTTATGATTTTAAAGATGCATTTCATCATGTGTTCCAGTTTACAGAGAAGATGTAAATTAGCAGAAGGGTGGATGGTTAAACCAATGTGGAAGCAGGTTAGTTTCCACATCAGTTATTTAGATAAATTATTGGATGAAGATATCATTACTCAATATATAATTGTGATTCGTATTTAGTTAATTTTTTCTTTACTGTGCATGTTCTGTTTAATAAGGTGAAAATTGTTTTGCCCTAGCAATTGGTTTTGTTTTACAACAGATTTAGCTTGCTTTTTTTTTTTTGAACAATGATTTAGCTTGCTTAATTAGTGTTGTTTTCGGAAGATTCTGGTAGTTCATAATATTCCATGTTTAAAGGTCCTTTTTTTTCTTTGAATTTGTAATTATTTTTTTTTAATAATGATATATTTTATAATGTTGTTTTATTTTTCATTTTCATGGATTGGGGACAACCTTTCTTCTTTGGAGAATTTGTTAAAACTGGCCTGTTCTTGTGACATAAAGATTCAATGAGTTAATGATCTATCTTTTCAAGTGAAAACTGTTCTGCCTGATTTAAACTCTTAGCTTTCTTGTCACTGCCAACTTGTTCTTAGTTGGGACTTTTATCCTGTGCCTTGAAAATGGGAAAGTATATCCTAATATGTGTTACTCAATAGAGTAATAAAAGTAATTATAAGTGGAATTATCCTATCACAGTCATTTGTGATTCCTCGTACTTGTTCTGATTATTAAACTTCCACTTTTATGCATTTCAGGCTGACCCTCGATTTGTTTTTAACAAAAATCTATTGGAGGAACTCATTGAGTGTAAGGTCAGATATTCTATTTATTAGAAAGAAAAATTACTGTGTAAACATTTTGGAATAATTATTCTTGTTTTTATTTGTGAAAAGGATAAAGGACAGTGTTTACCAAATAAGAAATGAAAATATCCTAGTCAGTTCTTGAAATAGGATAAATCAAAATGTTTTCCTTTTTCTAATATTTGTTTTTCCTGTTGGCAGCTTGATGAGTTCATCATTCCCCTTCTTCAAGGAAATATCCTTACCGTGTCTAATATCTTAGTTTGTTATAGGATACCAGCCCATCTCCTCCTACTTTCTTTCTGGACATTTATCATGTACATCAAAGGAGATAAAATATTGGATTACATTGATAAATTCCATTAGATATGTTCTTTCTTCTGTTTTCATTTAACCAAGATTCACGCTTTGGAGCTGCAAAGTTAAAATTGAAAGAAAAACCTGCAACTATTACGCTAGTTTCAAGAAGGTGCACTCGGCGTCTAGGTACAAATTTACAGGGTCCATTGATTCGAAGTTATTTATATGGCTACATATGAGCAGTTGAACTTATGTTGTATAACATGGTATTATGGCTACATATGAGCAGTTAAATTTATGTTGTATAACATGGTATTGTGGTGGTCTAGGGACCAGAATGTGGAGGAGAGGAGCTAACCTTGAAGGAGATACAGCTAATTTTATTGAAACTGAGCAATTGCTGGAGGTTGAAGGTTTCAGGTCCTCATTACTGCAGGTATGTACCCTGTATCTGATATTTTAGAGATTGTATCTTCAAGTGAAGGAAATGAAATGATCAGTTATTGTGGCCCAAATTGTGGTATCAATAGAGCACAATGATTTATAGTTTATATGCTGCTCAAGGTAGTGAAAACAGTGACATCACCAGCTTGTCTCTGCAAAATACCATTTCCCTGCATCCAAAATTGAAGATTTATGAATTAGAAGGATGGAGAAGCATGAATTTGTGTATTTTGACGTCCTATATATGTAAATTAAGCTTTTTTTGTGCTCAGTTAAAACAAACACAGTACATTTTTAAAATGATTTGTGTTCTTTGCAAAAGAAATTGGATTCAGATTAAGGAATAATTATGTGCACTTGCACGTCTACCTCATCCATTCAAAGCCTCTCTAGAGTATGACTCATCATGTAATTTCTTTTTCCCCCAAGTTGTATTTTATCCTACCAATCAGTAGGAGCACATCTTTTGTTCAATGTATAATTATTTCTACTTTCTTCAGATTCGAGGCTCAATTCCTCTCCTTTGGGAACAGATTGTAGATTTGAGCTATAAACCACGTCTTAGAATTATCAGTCATGATCAAACAGTATGTTTCTATGCCAAAGCATTGTGTGGCTCTTTTTCTTTTGAATTGCCATTAATGCTTATAAATGTGATCATTCTTCTCCAGTCAAAAGTTGTGGAACGTCATTTCCATGATCTTCTCCAACGATATGGGGACACTGTTGCAGTTGACTTAACTGACAAAGTAAGGCACAAATTTTAGCAGACTACCCATGGTGAAGTCTTTGAAAGCATAATTTGGCCCAGCCAGCTAGAGAGAAACATAAACTGTTTCCTTTGAAAGCTTCATAAGATTGCATGGGTGGTGTTCATTTACAAGTTCTGATAAATATGCAAGTTGACATTATTCATAGATACAAAATCTAGCAATATTTCATAATCACTTTGATTCACTATTACAGCATGGTGATGAAGGGCAATTGAGCTCAGCATATGCTGCGGAAGTGCAAAAGCTTCCAAATGTGAGGTGACACCTTGTACTTCTACGTATGCAAATTTTTTTATCTGGAGATGATTTTACATGAGTTATTTCAAGATATGAGATTATTTATAGAGAAATATGTCATCACCTTCACTCTAATGGTTTTAATATTTATTGCTGCTTGCAAATCTTAATTATTTCCAGTTGACTCCTTGTTGGCAGTATAAATTTATACCTTATCATCAATCTGTCTGTCTGAAGTTGACTTCTAATTACTTGCTGTTGCAAGTTTTGGCTGGCAATGATCCTGATTTTGGACAGTGTTAATGAGCAATATTTGAGTGCATACAATATCTAGCAACATGGTCAGAAAGGACCAACCTTTTTCTTCTTTTTTTTTTATCTTAGGTTTTCAAGAGGTTGTTGGCTTTATTTTCATTTGCTTTTTATGTAAAAGGTCTTTTGATGGGAGTGCTTGTGAAGCCTGACTACCTTATTTTCTTTTTTGTGGTGTTGCTTCTCCTGTTCATCATGACTGGTTGCTTTTTTTTTTTCCCTCAAATACTGATGTGTTATGTGGTTATGCTGTTTGTTAGCATAAGATACTACTGTGCCTTTTCCTGCATAACTTACTGTTGTACAAGAAAGTTAGTATTGTCATCAACTTAATATTTTTCATTTCATTGCAGATTTGTGTCATTTGACTTTCATCATGTTTGTGGCAACGCAAATTTTGAAAACCTGCACATTCTATATGATCAGGTCTCAGAGGATTTCATAAACCAAGGGTAGTAAAATGCAAATGGATAACATTCTTGTATTCTTGCTGATAACTCTGCCATGACCTTGCATGCTAGCTAGCTATCTGTAATACTGTTTTTAATCATTACTCTTCCAGCTGAGCAGATACTTCATCATAGACCCAGAAGGGAACATACTAGAGGAGCAGAAAGGCATTATCAGATCCAACTGCATTGACTGCCTTGATCGAACAAATGTCACCCAGGTTTTTGTAGAAAGTATTTAGCATGGTTATTATCTTCAATTTTAGTGTATTATTTTATTATTGATGTCCATGATGTTTATTGGTTTTGCATGAGATGTGATGTGTTATTTATTTATCTAATTTACTTCCCTGTACATTTCAACAGAGTTATCTGGCTCAGAAGTCTTTAAATTTACAATTGCAAAGGATTGGACTGTTTGCTTCTAATGATTGCATTTCTATGTTCAGTGAAGACTATGGGAAGTTCAGAACATGTATGTAATTTTGGTATACTCCTTCATTATTCCATGATAATTTGGTATTCTTGTGTAATAGTTTTGTTTTCCTGCCTTGGAACCATTGTCAGTGTGGGCCGAGCAAGGAGATGAGATAAGCCTTGAATATGCTGGAACTCATGCACTGAAAGGAGATTTAGTTAGGTAAAGCTGAAAGTAAAATCTATATTTCAGCCGGTAATTTTTTTAGTGCATATTCTATTTCTTGTGCGTTGAGGATAGAACATGCAACATTATTATAGATATGGAAAGCAGACGTTTGGCGGAGCAATCAAAGATGGCATTAGTGCTCTTTCAAGATATTACTTGAACAATTTTCAGGATGGAGTTCGGCAGGCAAGCTGCCTCATTTTGTGTTGAGTTTTAATTCTGTCTACTTTGAAAGAGCCAAGGCTCTTGCTACATCCTTGAAACCTGCTTAAACAAATTTCACAATTCACATGTTTTCAGGATGCATTGGATCTTATTAGTGGCCACTACATGATCAACAGAAACGGTCCTTCACCATTCCAGCTTAATAGTTTCGAATCATTATCTGTATGTATTATAATTCTGTTGGTATTCAACTATACTTATGCTACTACATCTGTCTGAAATATAAATCCAACAACTTTTTTCCTTGTATACTTACAAATTGTAATCAGTACCATGCATACAGCCACACACTCACATAACCCCACTTTGGATTGTCCTAATGCAAACTAAGTAATCCTTTTCAAGTTGGCAATAGTTTAGATGAACCTGACTGGTTACCTGCTGCCAGGAAGTACACATGCATTGAGAAAGCTTTGGCATTGTGGTAGATATATTTTTGGGACAGTCTTTCAATCTCGATCACGGGGTTTTTGAGATCGAGCTGAGCTGCAATGTCATCAATGTCAAACTTATTTTTGCTGAAAAATTCTCAAAGCCAATGTGTGATGTCGTTCTTCATTTTCTTGTTAGGATAAAGAAAGTATAGGATTGGTTGGTCTACTTGCTTTCTCATCAAAACTACGCATACAAACTTATATGCTCATTGGATTTTGGTATTCTTACTAGTGATTGTTCTCATTAACAAATAAAAATATTGCAGTATCTCCCGGTGGCTTCAGCTTTGCTTATCGGAGGTTTGACACTGACTACCTTCACCGTTCAGCAAGGTGCTATGCTGTGCTAAAGCAATATTTCTTTTTTTAAGTGTCCATTTCTTGTTCAATGTTTTCCCAAGAGTTAACATTTCATTCACCCCAATCCCCCAAATCTGTTGAACAGCCGGGCGAAATGCGCAACAATATTTGAGCACTGTGCTCTGGGCTGGAGTTACTGCTGGAGCAATGGCTATTGTCAAAGCTAATGGAAGGCAGTTCTGTTCTAGGCCTCGCTTGTGTGGCCTTTTATGATTCTTCTAAATGCCTTTCTATTTTTACCACTTGGGAAGCTTGTACAAAATGTATCGTCTTGTAACTTGCAAGAAATAATGCTTATTATTCTTCGCCACAAGTTATTCAATTAGTCACAGAATTTTTATTTATGTTGTTGTATACTCCATTAGTTTCAAAAACTTATGTTTTTTTCTTTTATAAGTCAATTTCTTAAGATGATAATTAATATGATAATTTATTAATAATTTTATAATTAATATGTATTTTTATCTCATTTTTTAATTTTAGTAAAATAATATGACCTTTTTTTTAATATTAATTGAAAATTATATTGAAAAAATATTGTATTTCAAATATATCAATTTGATGTTGTTTTATAAGGTTATTTTCTTCAACATAGAATAAAATTATTACAAAAATATTTTAAATTAATAGAAATTTTGAATTTTTTTCAAAAAATAAAATAATATTAACATTTTATGTAAAAGAAAAGATAGAAAATGTAGATTTTTGTACCATGTTATTTGAACTTATAATAAACCTAATTTTGCAATTCTTTTATGAGACTTACACTTTTTATCGTAATGTTAAACTAAAATAAATAATAAAAAGGGATCAGTTTTTTGAAAAAATAGGAGATGAAAGAGAGTGAGGAGTTCAACTCATAAATTTACCTTATAATTTTTATCACCTAAGCTAGCTACAAACTACAAAGGGAGTACAACAATAAAGGGGCATTTAAGTGTTCAAAAATAGGTATATCTCAGCAGAAAAATCGAGATGGGTTTATTCCTGGAAAAAATATGGCTTCAAGAAGAGGCGACAATCTGAGGCTGTTGGCGTTTGTTGCATGGTAACAACAGATCACTTCAGTGAAGAACAATTGTTGTTTTTTTCTAATTTTTTAATTTAAGAATTGTCTCATTCTATTGTTCATCTTCCCAGCTGTGCTCTAATGGAGGGGCCTTGGAATTTTCCTCATGCCTCCGTCAGATTTCATAACTGGCAATGCTCTTGGTGTCCTCTTGTTGGCAGGAGTGTAGTGTTTTCAACTTTACAATGTAATAAACTTGGAATTTATCCTGTTTTTTATGATTTGGGCTCGGCTTTTCTCTTATTGCGCACTTGTGTCAGCACTCAACAATATTAGTAGCTATCTTTGCTCATGAATTGTGTTTTTTTAAGCCATATACAGTTCCTGTATCTAGCATCTGGATTTCATAATCTACAAGCTTACAAGGTTCAATCTTCAGGCAAGGCATAATGACATGTATAGAGAAAAAGCCCTTATATAGCTCATAGTTACAGTTACAAGCGTAATCGAGCTAGATCAAATTAAAACATTGTTAATTTCTAATTTCATTCGACTTTTAAATTTGATGTTTGAAACTCTAATCGAGTTTGGTCTAGAATTTTTTTCAATTTATATTCAACTCAATTAAATAATTTTTATACTCAATCTCAATTAATATATGAAATTTTTAAAATATATAAATTTTAAAAATATTCGAATTCGATTTGATTTAATAAATTGTTTATATAAGAAAAAATTATATACAAATTGGATAAGATTTAGTTATATTTGTAAATTTATTGAGTAAAATTAAGAAAATCAAGCTCGAATAGATAAAGTTATTAATTTTAAATTTTTTGAAATTATTTTTAAGTAATTACGTGAGTCGATTTGGTTACATCCTTGCAGCAAATTATTTCCTGGAGTATTGAAAGTAATTGGGGCAGCTTCCAGGGGATGGCAATGTTGTTCGAAGTGTAGAATAATATATTCACTCTTATGTCTGTAGCATTAATCAGCAGTTGCTTGATTTAGTTTGCTTGCTCTTGCATTGCATAAATTGCGTTAAGGAAAAGGGTATTTCCTGTTCCCTGTCCAAAAAGGTCCTCCGAGGAGCCGGTGAGGCTTGGCTCCCTTGAGGCATACTAAGGATTTTGGATTTGAGTCACTTTTTTTTTTCCCAATAAAAGGATTCTCTTTACGTATAATTAGCAAAATATATTTAATTTCATTTAAATTAATTTTTTATTTTTAAAAAAAAATTATAAAATGAATCGGATATATTTAGTTTAATTTGAATAAAATTTTTATATTTTTAAAAATTATAAAATAAATCTAATTGCTTCAGTTTGATTTGCCAATTTTAATTTGGTTCTGCTCACCCATCAATGGTACTGACTACATTATGTCTAGAAAAGGCCCTACTAGAATACAACTTTTTTTTTAAAACATAATTTTTATTTTTATTGTCAGAATTTTTTTTATTGGCTACTTAAAATGCGGACAGGACAGTTGTACCTTAGCCAAGTTCTTTGTACTTACGAGAAAGTACATTTAGATAAACAGTGTTTCGACCTATTATTACTAAAAAAATATTTATTTATTTTGAATATGTTTTTTTTTTTTTTTAACAACATTTTGAATATGTTATATTCAACAATTAAATTTATTTAATATATGTCAAGAATGTTAGGTCTGATTACCTTTCTAAAAAAAAAAATGTTAGGTCTGATTATAAACTCCTCTAACATCATTTAAGACTCAAATTAATACGCTAAATAAAGATTAACCGGAGATTAAGAAATAATACTTATACTATAAGGCATATTAATAATTTTCAAATTCACTAGGAGTATATGGATAAATGTCTAAAATCATTAAAAAAAATTTTAGGAACTCAATTCTACTAGTAAGAATACTTATGATTTTACAATCATCCCAAATAGAGGTAAGAAATTATCTATATATAGTTTTACTGTTCCATAAGATTCATTTTAAGCTTTTCCTACATAGCTTACGTGGAAGATGAAAAAAGCACATTTCAGGAGGTCCAAACCATTATCATGTTGAAATACTACTTTAAAAGAGTTAGAATTCTAACCTGATAGGATCTACAGGCCAAATTAGCCTTCCACTGCAAAGGTAAAAGAGAGTTTGTTCCCCTTCTTTATATATATATATATATATATATAAGGGAACAATTAAAATTATAAAAATTCTTCACTCATTATTATCTAAAAATTAGATAATTTAATTATTTACTAATAAAATAAATTAAATTAATTAAAATATAATTTTGATTTAATTAAAATTTTATTTTTTATTTTAATTAGGTTAATTTATATTTTATTTCTAATAAAATATAATTTTGATTTAATTGAAAATATATTCTTATTTAATTAGGTTAAATTCTATCCTATCTCTAACAAATATTCTAATTTAATTGAAAGTATATTATATATTATAATTACGTTAATCATCTATTTATCTTTAATAAAAATTAAATTAATTTAAATATAATTCTAACATGTTTGAAGGTATGTTTCTTATTTTAATTAGGTTAACTTCTATTCCATCTCTAATAAAATAAAATATAATTAATTAAAATATAATTCTAATTTAATTAAAAGTATATTTCCTATTATAATTAGGTTAACTTCTATTTTATCTCTAACAAAAATGAAATTGATTAGCATATAATTCTAATTTAATGAAAAGTATATTTTTTTATTTTAATTATGTTAATTTTAATTTTATCTCTAATAAAATAAATTAAGATTTCAATGATGATTTTGTTAAAAATATATGTTTTTCTCTTTAAATTAGGTCTACTTATATTTTATTTAATATAAATGAAATTAGATAGCATAATTCTATAAGTCTTATTATATTAAATTAATTAGTAGATATTTAAAATTAATAAATTATATGAAAATAGGAAAATTATATAATTTATTTCAAACATAGATATTTTTATGAATTAAAAATATAATAAATAAAAAGTAGAGCATATAATTTGTTTCACCGTATATTTTCTATAAAAAAAGTTATATTATAATAATAATAATAATAATCATTTTTAGATATTTTAAACAAATTTAACAAAAAAGAGTTAAAATTAAATTAATTAATATTTATTATTTAATTATTAGTTGAACTTAAAAAAATTATATTAAATTAATTTTTAGTAATAAAAGTATTAATATTAAAAATATTAAAGAAAGAAAGTGTGATAGCTTAAATAAAAAATTTACTAAAATTGTAATAAATTACAAGTTTAATGGAGTTGTAATAGTTAAATTGTTAGATAAAGAAAATATAAATTTTATTGTTTAAAATTTTTTATTTAAAAATGACTAATCATTTTTGTTTATTATCTTATAATTAATTATAACCATAATATTTTCTTATATGAAATTATGGAAAAATTAATTATAAAAAATACGGAAGAAATATCATATAATTATTTAAATAAAAATTTTACAAAAATGGTAATGAATTATAACTATATTAAATTAATATCAAGTTTTTATATTTTTTATTTAATAATAATAATAATAATGATAATAATAATGATAATAATAATAATAATAATAATAATAATAATAATAATAATATGTTTAATTATTTTTTACTATATATCACAAATTTAATAATTTTTTTTCACGTGTAAAACTTTCACACATAGTATATATATATATATATATATATAATAACATCATATATATATATATATATATATATGATGTTAAGGAAAATTTTGTTTTATACTTTTAGCATTATATAATTTTATGTTGCTATCATTTTTGAGTGATAAAATCTGTAGTATTTTCTAATTTTCTACATGATCAACAAAAATTTTAATTTTTTACTCAGTAATAGTATCATTGTTTATATATGATGGTGAAATCTCTTTGCAAATTTTTTTTTTTTACTATTTAAAACTAGTTTTAACAATTTTTTTTATCTACTAAATAATATTAAATTTTAATTTTTTAAATATTGAAGAAAAAAAACTACAAATGATATAAATCATGCAATGGGTAACAATCAGGTTAAATTGGACGAATCCGGTCAGGGGAATTCATCTCTATTTGAACAACAAAACAACCTTTTCTTTTGGCTTTTTACAAAAGAGAATAAGGAACTGTTTTACTTGTAATGTAAGGGATCTTTTTACTTTCAGTTATTATATTTTTTTACCTTTTGGGTATTTAGTTACTGCCTAAATAATTTAATTGATAACTTATTTTTTAAGTTGAAGTAATTTAATTTAACTTGTCTTTCCGTCTTTGAACGAATAATCCGTCCGTAGGACATGACATATAAAAGATGAGCCCTAAACCCACAATAAAAAATTAATTATATAGGATTTGATCTCTCAATTCGTTAGATTTAATCAGATTCTATTCATCATTATGAAATTTGCTTGTTGTTTTGAGTTGATTCAGACATGATTTGTTTTGGACATCCCCTGTTACCAATAACAACAAAAACTTAATCACGAAGCATTGAAGAAAATCGTAAACTTCCTAATAATAAAACTAAAGGAACAAACAACCGCCACTACTACCAGTACCAATCAAACTCAACAATCAAATATACTAAGTTTGCCTGATTCCAATGCCACAAACAATACTATAATATACTAAGAACAACCTGTGACCGCCGATTGAGCATTCATCCCCCCAATCATCAAACTCGGGTTTGCCACCGCTTCCTCTAAAATCCATCTTCTGGACCTACCTTCTTTACCACTTTACCAAACCAAAACGGAACTTAATTGCTTCTTACATTTGTTGTTTCAATTCAAAACAAAACTCCACCGCTTCACCCCGCCACCACCGCCTCACTGGGTGCCGCAGCAACTACCTAACCGCCAATCGTCAGCTGTAAAACAACTGTGCATGTGTTTATGCTTCTTTGTATATAAATAACAGACTACAACCAAACATTCACCCCACTCACACTCATCATACATATACCCATCAATCAATATTGTTTTGACTTGATTACACCGATCGTTTCAGTCATTCCCTTTTATGCCAAACGGGTCGCATTCAGTAGCAAGTAAAGGTGGCGGTGGCGATAGTGGTAGTGGTAGTAGCGTCAGCAATGACATTTTCATTTCCTTCTTGGAACGTTGGCTTGTGCGTCAAGAACACTATCTCGACGAACTATTATCCGTGGAGAAACATTGCCATGAATCTCGAGTCGAAGATTTAATGGAGCTCATTTCAAGAATTCTTTCTCATTACCAACAGTACTACGAAGAAAAATCAAGATTCGCTCAGCATGACATCTTCCTCCTTTTCTCTCCTCCATGGTTATCTCCTTTGGAAAACAGCTTTCTCTGGATCACTGGATTCAAACCTGGGCTCGCTTTTGGTGTACTTGAAAGTTCAGTTAATGATCTATCTGAAGATCAGAGTGCAAGAATAGCTACTCTAAAAGAAGAGACTAAATTCAACGAAAGGCTTTTGAATGATGAGTTGGCCAAGGTTCAAGAAAGTGTGGCGGCTCCGCCTCAAATTGGAGCATTGAGGAGGAAAGGAAGAGTGGGGGTGATGAGTGATGGATTTGTGACTGATGGGCTCGCATCGGCGATGGAAGCAGTGGTGGCTAGAGCAGATATGTTGAGGGCTGATACAGTGACTAAAGTGGTGAATATATTGAACCCAGTACAAAATGTTAAGTTTTTGACAGCAATAACTCAGCTTCAATTGAAGATCAGGAACATGGGTCTGCAGAAGTGGCGATTACATTAGAGAACGTGATGATTTTGAGGAAAAGCTCCAGGTAACCATGGCCATGGCTGGTGCTGCATACCCACCTTCTCCTGCTCTTGTTCTAGTGCAAATATCAAGTGAAGCTAACTGGACTAAGACATCCAAGAAGCATACTTGTCAGTCCTTTGCCCTGATGATTGTTTAGTTTGCTGTTTTGCCAAGTGTCCTCTTTTCTTGTTTCTTATATTGTTTTGTTGTTGTTTTGCCAAGTGTGTGTGTTGTTGTAGTTTTTTTTAATATTTGTTATGTTGGCAGCATAGTTATGCTGATGATAGTTTTGTTGCTTTGCCAGGTTTTTTTTAGCAGTCTTTTGTTTCTGATGATGGACGTCTTTGTTGATAAAAAAATAAAAATAAAAAAGTAGTCTCAAGACTTTTTGGGTGAAGAGATTAGAAATCTTTTACCATTTTCTATTTATACAATATACTTTTATTAAATTCAACCTATAATGAGCTTGAGCTTTTTTCTCACAATAGTTTTCTTCATTTAGAAACTACAAAAAGATATCAAATTCGTGTAGCTGTTGTATTTAAACTGAATGAATAAGCAAATTTATAGAAATTTATTATTTCAAACAGATGCTAAAATTCCATGGCCACCATAGCCAACTTCAACGCCAGTTTAAAACAACACTAAAGTTAAATTGCAGCTTACTGCAAATAAGTATAAGATGGTAATGATAACTTTTACAGCGTCCAACATGTATTCAGTACAAGATTTTTATTTCCCAGGTCATTCCATCTTTTTGTTGTCACTCTACAATTTCTCTAGATTATTACGTTTTTTTTTTTTTTCAATTGATCAAAGCCTGCATAAGACAAGTTACATGGTATGACACAGAGCTAATGCGCAGACCTGAAGGAAGAGAACCAGCAAAGTCAATTTTATAGGCGGCTCCGTTTGCTCAATACAGCTGGCTTAAAACTGGCAAAACCAGTGACTTCCCTTCCGGTTACCAAGGTGTTGATGTCATAGGTGCCTTCATATGCGTGTATGGGCTCCAAATCACAGAATGCCTGCACAATGACAAAATCAGTGAACAGATAAAAGGAACTTCTGTTAACAATCTATTCTTGGTTAATGATAAACATCAAGAACGATCTAGTCCCTCAATAGCATGTTGATATGTTGACCCTTGATGTATTCTTCAAACATAAAGTTTTGCACGAGTTGATGCAATCAACATGATAAGAAACTTAAGGTTTCAAAGTTAATAACATCAAACAGCAACCAAAGATAATTCTAACTTCTAGGCATCACAATCTTCGGGAAAGGGTAGAGTGTAAAAACCTTGGCAACTAGAAAATCAGACAAAATTCCATTGCCACCAAGTAGCTCCCGCCCAATAGAAGCTGTCTCCCTGGCTCTTGAAGTGATCCATGCCTAAAGATACCAAAAAAAAAAAAAATCACAACTGAAGAAAGGACAATCTGTTGCCAAATATGTCAAAGGATTTTGTACATTCAACCACACCTTCGCCATGCTGGCATGACCTGGAGTCATTTTACCATTTTCGTATAATTTGCAGAGACGCCAACCAACAAGAAACATCGCTTGAACATTACCAAGCATGTGAACAAGTTTCTGTTGGTTGATTTGAAAAGAAGCCAATGGTGCTCCAAATTGTTTCCTCTCTTTAAGATACCTTTCAATTATTTAAAATCACAGGAGCATTATTCAGGGAGTAGCAATTCAATGGTACAAAGTATAGCAACAGATTATCCTGTAATACCTGTGACACATGTCATAGATCCCCATTGATATGCCAATTGGCTGCCAGGATACCATTACACGTGAAACAGCAAGAACCTAATCTTAAACAGCATCAATCAGATAAGAGGCATGAAAATCTAAAACCATGAATACAAGATGATATAGCAGATATTTAAAAAAAAAAAAACTGAAAAGTTGGCTACTAGACACTAGATTAGCAATGTCTACAAATTGATAACATATGCAAATTCTAATAAAAGCAGATACCTAATCAATTCAAATTAAAAATACACAGGTACGTTCACATGTGCAAAACTGATAGAAGGAGCTAAAGTTCTAAGGGATAAAAAGGAAGAGAAGATGTTCTTTTCTGTTAGAAATATTACTTTACAAGGAGTAGCATACAGCTGTTCCAAGTAGCAATTCAAGCCTGCTTACAGCAATATAAATATTTTATATGACTGACAAGGAGAATAAAAGAAATTAGTAAGAAAGGATATATGGATGGGAATGGGGTAGGGATGGCCAGCATCAAGCAGGTACAGAGCAGGCTCCACTTCCCTTCCCCATATGGAAGGACTGAGCATAAACCCTGACCTGTAGGGATCCCTACCCTGGCCCCATGGGGACCTCTAGATACATGTATATCAAAATACATAGAACTAGTTAAAATTATGCAACAAATTTATACATATACATAAGTCTTAGGTAACTAACGTTTATAGTCAAATTACATTATAATATGTACTAATGCACTCATACCATCCCTAGAATGGTGTACCTACAAACCTAGAATTTCATCAGGGACCTGACAAATGGTGTACCTACAAACCCAGAATTTCTTCAGGGACCTGACAAAGGCAGTTTCTAAGCTTTCCTTGATGTGTTGCAGGCCAATGAAAGAACAGAATGGAATACCACTAAATTTGGCTGGTGTTTAATTCATGTTATTATCCAACTGCTTATATGATTTATTTTCATTTTTTTTTGGTTGATCTACTACGGAATCCAGGGGGTTTTAAATAACAGAAATGAACCAGATCAACATCGGAAATAGTGCAACAGTATTGAAATTGATCAGCCGTATTAACCAAAAAGAAAGCTGGTAGTGTAAATTTTCCAAACAATTTAGCAAAATGAATAAATTTATACATGGAATTTATTAATCCAATAAACACCTAAATAAATATTTTATTAGATTAAAAAACCTTAAAATAGTTGCAGAAATGCTGCTATGCACACATCAGTAAATTAGGAAATTTTGGTGACTGAAGTAAAAGTTGATAATAAGCTAAATATGGTGGGGGGGGAGAACACATGAGACAGGAACATATAAATAAAAACTATGTGGTTGTTATCATTTGTGTAGATAACAGCATGAGGTTCTATAGTTGGATTTAGTTGGAATTGATGCAAAATTGACATTTTTTATATGCAGTAAAAACTGAAGGAGCAGTTTCCTAATATGTCGTACTATATTCTCCAGAATAGTATTGTATTCAAGGAAAATGACATGCATGAGAACTTGCAATTTTCAGTAAGTTTTTCCATTTCTTCATCTATAGGCAGCCAGAGTAAATTGTTTCAAAAATTAAATCCAAATACGATATGCAGCCAACTAAGCAGCTGATGAGACCACAAAACACAAGCAAGCATGTGGATATTTACACAGACAATCATTCCGATGAGAATCATATCAGCATTACCTTATTAGTATCTTGAAAGGAATTAACACCAGGAAGCCTATCCTCATCAGGGACAAAAACTTGTTTCAGCACAATATCTCCATTCTGTACAATCCGCAGGCCAATTTTATTTGCTATTTTTGTAACTGTTAATCCTGGGGCATCCTTCTTCACTATGAATCTGGGGAAAAAAGGGCAAAAGCAACTTAAAATGTAAAGAACAGCAAATAAAATGGGAAAATGTCTACTGCATATTGTTGCAGACAGAAGCTAAAAAAAAGGATGAAAATTTGGAATTATGACCCACATGTATAAAGAATGACCTAAGCTAGACAGTTGAAGATTATGTCAAATTTCATTTACATATGCACTGGAAGACACCATAGATTTCTGTCTGCACCATCAAGTTATCAATTTTAAGAGAAGTCAGTGCACCTGTTCAAGCTAAGCTAGCATTTCTAGATATTGGCTCACAGAATCCTGTATATCTACAGGTTGCCTGCCATTTAGAGGTTGTGTATCTACATGTATCTCATTTAAAACAAGAATCTTCTTATTGTAACTCTTTATCATCCATCTAAATATTCAAATAGCATGTTGGCCTAGTCTACCCTACATTCAGACCTGACAATTTCAACTAGTATACCATCTTATTTAATCAATTTGTGCAAATCATACAGTAGTTGTTATACTATCATGCATAAAAATTCATCAAAAGGAAGAGAAAACAAGAAAAAATATAAGCAAATTAATGCAGATAGCTATTATCCAACAATAACACTTTGGAAATTAAATAGCAAATATGAGACTTAATTATATCAACATACGTCCACGGATATACTTCAGACAACATGCTTATTAATGTGAGCTTGTGCATGCTTGTTCATGAGGACCTAACTTTATGAAAAATCTACGCATGCATGTCAATGAGGAGATGCGGACTTAATTTTTCTGTGAATCTGCACATCAGTTATGTTGGATTCTGTATCCAAACAAAGCTCAGACACAGTTACAACGTCAACAAATGCTTGCCATTCTGACCATATGGGAGAATTTGATATGGAATCCAACATACCCATTGATCTGATCTGTTGAAGTATTCCGGGCAAATATAACCAAAACATCTGCAAAGGTACTGTTTCCTATCCAGCGCTTTTGGCCCTCAATTATCCAACCTGCTTTTACCTGATTATCCCAGCAAGAGAGGAAGAAGAACACAGAGCACAAGATTTGACAGCATGGTGAGATATAAAATAAGAAACCTAAAAATAGAAAACATGCATGACCATGTGATGTAAAGAGCTTGAACCTTTCTTGCTGTCGTTTTCAAAGCGCTTGCATCACTCCCATAGTCAGGTTCAGTCAAAGCCTAAAGAAAGAAAGCATACATGTAACCTAAATGTAGCAGAAGCCAATACCAAATATAAAAAGACTAACCAAGTGCAAAACGATGTCACTCACCCAACAAGCTACAGTGCTTAACTGAGCCAAAGAAGATAGATATTTCTGCTTTTGTGCCTCTGATCCACAAAGTGCTGTTTACAAAAGCGAAACAAATTTAGACCAGATCATATTTTATCACATGATATAGCGTGTCAAGTTAGAAAGCCTTACAGGGGTCACCACTCCCTGTACTTACACATCTTAATTCAAAAGGAGAACTGGGCATGTGGAAATAAAATCCAGAAACTAGGCTAAAAAACATTGAAAAGAAAAAAAGATAAATCAAGATTTCACCTATGGTAAGCATTGCCAGAGAAGAATGCACCAAAATGAAGGTAGAACAGCTTGCATCAACTCTAGCAATTTCTGCAGTAGCAACAGCACTTCCAGTAAGAGAGAGACCAGGACACCCATAACCCTGGGATTTAGAACTAAACATTATCTATCTCCTCAAACTTTCCACCTGGAAAACTAAAAATCAATAATTAACACTAAATGAAAGTCAAGAATTACCTTAATTGTGCCACCAGCAACACGTAGTGCACCAAGCTTGGGAATAACATGAAAAGGGAACTTCGCCTTCTCCCAGTACTGAGATGAACAATAGATGCATAATATACATAGAAACACTAGTTAAATTCTAATCATATCTTTATGTAACTTGTAATGATCAGAACATTAACTGTCCTAAACACAAGACAAGTCCACAGTTCGAGGAATTGTAGGACAAATTAATACATTAAATCAGCACAAATCTACAATCTACAAAAATGATCCGATCAAAATTCCATAAGCATTTTTTTTTTAATTTTTAGCATTGAATTTGTACAATTCCTTCTAAAAATCATTGCTCAACGATTTTTTTTTTTTGGAAAAAAAAAAAGATTATACCTCAGCCATTATAGGTGCTACTTCTTTTTCCATACACTGTCTTACTTTCAACCTAAGAGCCTGCTCCTCAGGATTCAACAGATCATCAAATTGATAATAATCGGAAGCTGAAATTTTCAAAAAAAAAAAGAAAAACGAACTGCTTATTACATCGAAAATCAAACACTCATTTACCACATAACAAACACTGTAAGTTCATAGCTTCACGAACTATATTCTCACCACAAGGAGGAAATATGGATGCTGGAGTTGCTTGAGGAAATGCAACAGAGACATCTAATGGCGGCAGATGAAAATAAGAACTTCTCGCACTTTGATCAAAATCACCATCATCTGTTAACCACAAAAATAAATAAATAAAATCAAACTAATCATCCATCAGCAGAAGAAGCAACTGAACATCAGTAACCAATTGATTTTGATTTATCAACACACAATTAGCAAGAAAAGCAGCAGACCTTGATTTTTAGAAGAAGCGTGAATAGCCATGACAGAGGATCACAGAAAACGAAAAAATGTGCAGAAGAAGAGAGCTTTTGAGGACGAAAATGAATAGAGAGAGACTAATAGATAGGGACTGACTTGGTGTCGTGTCGTCGTGGTTTTTTATTTTTATCTTTTGGTGACGAGGCTGACAAGAAGAACGCCCCGCAACTTCTGATCTTTTTAGATTAGGAAGCTGTCCGGGTCATGAATATAACTTTCAGGATTTAAGTATTTGACTAACATTCTATGGCCCCTTAAATTTAACACTTTTTACAGTTTGCCCCCTTCAGTTATAAATTGACATTTCATATAGCTTAATAGTTGTCAATTGAGGATTAAAATATCTAATAAAATTGATATTATAACACCAGAATCTGTTAGTTTTATCTGTTGAACTGCCCCCTCAAATGGTTACACCGATGTTATATATAATTGTAATTACATATACCTTAATATAAATTACATAATATAATTTATATTTGATTACACCTTTAATAGCAATTAATTAAAATGTGTTTATTATTTTAAATTTTATTCTTTGTAAATTAAAATTAAAAATATTTTTTATTTTAATATTTTTTATAATTAATCAAATTGATTTAAATCGGATTTAACTATAAAAATTATTTAATCAAGTACTCGAGCTAAATTTTAAATAAAGTTGATTCATTTAAAATTTAAAATTTTAGATTCAAACTTAACAATATTCCCACTCAACCGAATGTAATTATGCCATATTTCAAAATTATAAGCTTTTATTTTTTATCTAAATTATGTCATTTTTTAAAAAATAATGTTTAACTTACTAATTACTAATAACTTTTTTATTTTACACATTTTTATTTCAACAACTAATTTTAGTAAAATAATGCAATTTTTTAAAAAATATTAATTAAAAACATTTTAAAAATTACCATACTTTAATTGTTTAAACTATATTTTTTAATTTGTATAAAAATCAAACTAGATTTATAATTTCAAGATGGGAGAGATATTTAAATAATGTCATTTTAACTTATACAAAATTATTTGTATATCAAAATAGTGATGAATAATATCTATAAATAAAAATTTTAATTAATTGAGATATCTAAATGATTAGTTTTTAAATAGAGGGATTTATTTGAAAAAGATATCAATTTTAAGGTGGGAATATGTTTTTTTTATCATCAAGTCACTGAACTGATATTATAAACCAGGTGGCGCGAAATGTCAACAACTAGCATAATAATGACTTGTACGTATCTTTTGAAGAGTGAAAATATGAAATGCGCATATCATTAAATGTTCATCATTTTTATATTACATACCGTCCCAAAAAAAAATATTTTTATCTTATATATTCTTTAGGAAGGCTATCGCATTCTTTTTTTTTTTTTTTTTCAACAATCATTTTGATAGTTTATTAGTTAGGTTTGTATGTAAGGAGGGGTAGAATGGAAATTTAAACCCCCATATCCACTAGGGCAATTAAAACTTTACCACCACAATCAAGCATGGGGTGGGGTTACCTATCGCTATCTTACAAATAAATAAAGGTATATAATTAATGTATAGTCTTCTCATAGGACTAGTACAAGAAGCATTTATGTTTGTTGAAGCAACAATCCATAGAACTCTATAAGTAGAAAATTTTGTTTATTTCTATTAAAATTAATTTTATTTTTCTCTTTTTTAAGAATTTAATAATTGAAAATACACATATAGTAACATCACAAACTATCTAATAAAATTATGAAAATTTTATTAGATGCGGTTTGGTATAAATGTTATACACATATTCTAAGTTAGTGATGTGAGATTCAAGATTATTTTTTATTTTTTTCTCTTTTGTAATTACTTTCTATATACATAAAAGTACAAATAAATATTTTATGGTTTGACCTATTTTCAAATAGAGATACGTGGTTTATTTCATGACAAAGAGCTACCATATAATATACACCGTTAATATATAAAGGCATTTCCTAGCAATGTCGTTACCTTTACTAATGTGGAAGGGCAAATTTGAACTTTCACTTTTAATAGCCATGTCGATTATTGAGGAGAAGATAAATTAGCAAATATTCTCTTTTGACAAAGGCAGATTCTTACATACAAGATTTCCCCTTTGACAAAATGACAAAAACTTACCACTACCAAAATTATTAAGCAACTAGACATTGCCACCTTCCCCAGCATATGTTCTAACTCCAACTATGACAATTAGGGTTGTGTAAAGGTCTTGGAGAACCCAAATCGTCTTGAAAAACCAAGTTGAAAATATTTATAACCGAAAATATTCATTGACTTTTTGACTTTCTCTGAATCGAACCGTCCCAAAAATATTATTGGAGCAGGTTCGGAGAACATGACATCTCTAAACCGAGAAATGAATCAAACCATCTGAACTGCACCGAATTGAAGAACCGAAATCGGAATCGAGATATATATATATATATATATATATATATATATATGTTACAAGTAAAATTTATTTTATGATTTACTTTGCACCAAACTTAACGTATAATATTTGACATTTTAAATACTAATTAATTAATTATTCAAAATAAAATAAATACACTCATCAGTTAAATCTTTTTATAGTTAATTTTCAACATATGTATAAATCATAAAATAAATTTTTATAGTGAAATTTATAATCATATTATCTTATATGCTCAAATTATATAAATATTAAAATATAGGCGTATTCTATTATTATTTTGTTTTTAACAAAGTAAAGTTCAATTTCTCAATAATGGTTATTAGATGATAAAAAGTAATCTCATCATGTGATAATGAAAGCAAAGTAAAATCAAAGTACTTCAAAAATATAGTAATCCCTAAAATATAAATATTAAAATAAAACTGAAAATAAAAATTTTAAAAGTGGAAATATATCTATATAGCATTTTAAAATATTTTTTTTCTCCGAAAAATTTAAATCTCTGCTCCGAATTGCTTCAAATTTTTGGATCAAGTCTGGAGAATTTATTTTTAAATTGTCTGACCTTTGGGTCGAGTCCGAAAAATTTGCATTCTTTGAATTGCTCCGACTTGTGCATAGCCCTAATGACAACGACCTACCCTCCCTCATTGTATGCTTGACGAAATCCTCAATGACTCCTATGATCCTTTTGCATCACCTTCTCCTCCTTCCCTATCATCGTTAAATAACCACTAGCTCTCCGAGACACTAAGTTAACCGAGCTCTAGCAGTTTGACTGTTAGTGTGATTGGCCCTGAGACACTTGGTCAACCGAGCTCCAACAATCACACCATCAATCACATCTCACATCAATCAAATCAATCAAGTCATGATTTTCATAATAAGTTAGTAGTTCAACCTATCATCTATCGCACCAATACGTACTCAGTTCTAGTGCTGCCCACTAGGAAACACGTTCTATCGATATCCTTCATTAAAGATAAAACATACATACGAAACAATAATTAATGCATAATGACATTCAAAATAATCAAATAACCCATATATATATACCAAAAATATACTTAAAATAAACTAAGTATATTTCAGGTATATATACGTAAAATAAATTCAACAAGTCATGAAATATACCCAAAATCAATCAATAATATACTTTAAAAAATAATTTGAATATAAATCAAAAGGGAAAACATGCATTCATTTTAAAATATACCAAAGATATGTTAAAAATATACCTAAGATATACTTAAACATCCAATAAAGCAATTATGCAAAATTTTATATTTAAAACATATAATTCTAAAACATGTAACCTAAAGCAATGTATATATATCATAATAATTCACAAGGATGCGCTCCTCGAGATTGATCCAACGGGTCTGGTCCGCTAGGCATCGATCTCAGCGCAACTAAACAATAAAATGATCACAACATTAGAATATATTTAACTTAAGCTTCTAGAGACTCGATCTAGAATTCCTAAGCACAAACAAATACGGAATTGAAATTAGACCCGATGTCACCTTTTATGAGAATTCTACCGAAAATTCGGTAGAACCTCCTCTGTAAAACGAACATCTCTCTACTTAAAAAGTAGAACTGGTCATGCAAGAAAAGTACACTTCGAATACAAAATTCTCATAACCCTCTGTTGGGATCCCGAACTTCAATAATCCCCAACTGAGATCCACAATTCAACACAAGTCAAATAGCACAATAAAATATATTAAAATTAAGTAAATACCAAAAATACCCTTTAAATATCAAAATATGGCAATTTAAGTATTAAAACACAAAAAGTAATTAATTTACCAATAATTACTTAAAAACCCTAATCAATAATATAATATTATTAAAAATTGACATTTCTTGATAATTCCACAAATATTTATGGAAATTCATTTTATAAATCCAAACTGCTTAATTAGTCTAAAAACACATTAAAAATTACTAAAAACCCATTTATTTATAAAAATAGTATATTATATATAATTTGAAAATAATTTTTGAAAAATAGTATTAATTAGTTAAAATTAGTAAATAATTTGTAAAAAATCATTTTTATACCTCAAATAATATTAAAACCAATTAAATTTAATATTCAACTAAAATTACTACCAAATTACCCCTAATATATAAAAATATACATAAAATACTAAAAATATTCAAAAAATTCAACAAAAATTATATAAATACACAAAAATTATTTTCTCAACATATTATTCATTAAAATCAAAAAATACACTTAATCAACCAATTATCTGTAATTAAATATATATTTAACCTATATTTTCAAAACTAACATAAACTAAAAATAATTATAAAAATTACACAAAATTCACAAAAATTATAAATTAAATCCTAAAATTAATATTAACCACCAATAACACCAAAAATCACAATTTCATAATTTATTTAATTAATTTATGAAAATAATAAAATAATCAAAAATTCACAAAAATCAAAATAATTCCCAATATTACACAAAAATTCAAGGATGTAGATTGAGCTAAGGGGAACAATTTTTATGAAAGAATTTCTCATAAATCAAGCAAAAATAATAGAAAAAAATTGAAAAACCAAGAATGGCCAAAACAAAAACAAGCTTGAAACCTCACCACCACGCGTTTTCTGACCAAAAGGAGCTCAGAATCTTCCTCCTCGAAGATCCACGAGTTCAACGCCATTGGAAACGCTTGATTTGATGGTCGGACGGAGAAGAATGGTGAGGGAGCAACTTTTGGCCAAAAATGAGCTATGGGAGTCGACACTAGCGCCGGAGAAGGAAGGGAAGGCGGCAGCGATGAGAGCTGAAGGGGGAGGCACAGTGATGGCTAGCGGTCGAAGGTAACAGATGGTGAGGGTAAGGGAAGACGGTGATCGGGGAGAGAGAAAGTGAGGGATTTTTTTTTGTTATTATCTATATATATATATATATTGTATATATAAAAATAGTATATTTTTACTCAACTATATATTGTAATATATATTTATATTGTACATTATTCACATGCGTATATATATTAACTCATAAAATACATTTAAATCTTGTAATTTATTAAATTATTAATATTAAAATATTAATATTAAAATATTAATGCACCAAATTAAATATTATTAAAATAATATTTTCCAAAATAATAAATATTAATACATATATTTACATAGAAATTTTTTAATTAAACATAAAAATAATAATAATAACTCACAAAATGGTAAAATAATCAAATAAAATTTTAAAATTATTAACACTGCATATCTTATTTTAAAATAAAATAATTTACAAACTCGAGTTATTACAGCTACTCTTTAGAAGGTTATCGACAGTGTAAAATATGGTTTGGTTGTTAACGATGATCACGATGCTGTTTTAAATTCATATACTAAGAGAATACAATCAAATGATAAATTAGCAAGAAGCGATGTTTTTCAGTCTACTGCAAAGAGCCTTGAAGTTTCAACAAGCTATTGAAATTTGGATAGTAAAACAAATGTTGTTTTGGCTAGTACTAGTAAAAGTTCAAAACGTGGAATAGAAGCAGAAGCTTAATTGAAGATTGAGGACTTAAAAGTCACTGATGATGATCAAGATCTATTAACTTCTTGTACTTCAATCTCACATTCAAATGTAAAATTTAGATTTGAATGATTATATGCCATGACAAGCAAGATTATATATGTTTTCCTATAGTTCACTTAATAAAAGCAAAGAGAAGTCGTGAAGTCACTTGATTATCCATCTAATAAATATCATCTATTAAAGATTTTTAGCAACTTGTTAACACCCTGAATCCATCTAAATGTAAAAGTTTAGAATGCATAAATGATATATGATTTTCTACAATAGTTTAACTCATTGCACAGTTTAACATTCTTCAATGAAAGCTCCCATTAAGAACAAAGACACACTAATTAAAAAATTACCCATATCATATCCTTTGAGATATGTCTAAAACTAAAAAAATCCTAACTACTGTTTGTAAGCGGCAGGGTTAAGAGCGCACTCAAGTGTTTGATAATCATAACACTGTGTGAGCTCAGGGTCCACTAGAAAATATAATGTAATACCCTATATTTTTATTTAAATAAAGTAATTTTCAAGCTATGTTACTAATAATTACTTTTAAATTATATTATACAATTGTTAATTATTTTGCTATTTAATTGAGATATATTTATGTTAATATTATTTTTTAGAGTTGTTAATTTATGAAATGATTATATGTAAGTATTATTTATTTATTGTTTAAAATTTCATTGTTTATTATTATTATTATTATTATTATTATTATTTTAAACTACATTAACTTTATGGTTATTTTATGTATTACTATGTACATGCATATATACATATTTATATATATACATACACATATATAATTATTATTTTATGTGTGTGCATTAATTTATTTTTGTGTATATGTATGTATATATGTATGTAGTACACTTGTGAGTGTGTGAATATATGTATAAATATATATATGTATATGTATAATGTGTATGTGTGGTGGAGAATTTATATATATTATTTTAATATAATTTTTTAATATTAGGTAATTATTATTATTATTATTATTATTATTATTATTATTATTATTATTATTATTATTATTATTATTATTATTATTATTATTATTATTATTATTATATATATATACAAACAAACCATAGCACCATCACCCTCAACCCTCTCTCACCGCGCGACATCCCTGACCGTCACCGTCACTGCGCCTCCCCCATCTCCGACCACCACCTGCTACCTTCTCCTCCTTCTCCCTCACCTCCAGTCGTCAGCAGAGTCGCCGGAAACAAAGGAAATAGAGGAAGCCAAGAGTTGCCATTTTTGTCGGCCAAGCTCCGTCCGGCCACCATTTCACACCATTCCGGTGTCAATCTGCTCCTCTTGCACCGGTGAGACCCATTCCAAGCTTAATTTAGGCTTTGATCTTGATTTGGTTGATTGTTAGTTTTGAGCTCTAGGATTTTAAATTTTTTTTTTAGCTTGATCTAGCTTGATTCATGCAAACTCCCTTTACAAATATGATTCCTAGTAGCTCAATCTACCTCTATGAATTTGTGTATGATTTTTGTGAATTTTTGAATATTTTATTATTATTTTAGGAATTTTTGTAAATTAATTATTAAAAAATATAATTTGGTATTTTTGGTGTTATTATGAGTTAATGTTAATTTTAGTGTAAAGAAAATAATTTTTTTAGAATATTATACAATTTTTATGAATTTTTATAGTTTATGTAAAAATTGAACTATTAGGTTAAATTATATTTTTTAGAAGAAATTAGAAGTCATTTATATGTTTTAATTATATTAAGCTGTTAATGTAGAGAAAATGATTTTTAGATATTTGTATAATTTTCAAGGATTTTTATATATATTAATGATGTATTATATAAGTTGTATATTATAAGGGTAGAAACGTAATTTTGTTAAATATAGTTAAAACAATAAATTTTAGTTGGTTTTAATAATAATCAAGGAAATTAAAAAGGGTTTTACAAATTATCTATAAATTTAGACCAATTAACACTAATTTCTCAAAATTTATTTTAATAATATATATTATGTATTATTTTGAATATTATGTGTATTTTTTAGGATAAATATGTAATTCTACACTGATTATAATAAAAATATATATTAATTAGCTTTATTAACATTTAAGAGGTTTATAGATATATATTTTTTCCATATGTAATAATAATAGGTAATTTTTATTAAGCACTATTAATTGTGAGTGTTGTTTATATATATATATATGTTGGTTTGTGAAATTTTGCTTTTAAATCTATTTTGAGAGATGATTTTCTGACTGGATAATCATATATGTGATGTGTATTTTTGGAGAACATAAATGATTTAAATTGTGTGATGTTTTGTTGGATTGTGATCTCAATCGGGGTTAAGTGTAGTTTTGGAAGCCTGACTCGAGTGTGTATGTCTGTGGTTATTAGAAGTGTGTTTTCTTTGCAGGTTTGACTCTACTGATGGTAGAGAAATGTCCATTTTATAGAGGAGACTCTGCCAAAATTTTGATAGATTTTCTCGTAAAACGTGATATTCGTAATAATTTCTACCATTAGTTAGGTTTTATCCTTCTAACGAGTCTTGTTTAGTCTTCCTCGAGTCAGCCTGGAAAATTCATTATTTTGTTGATTTTTGATTTTTATTTCATAGTCATGTTTTAAAAATTGACCTGTTAATTTCTTTCTAGAGCATATCGGAGCAGAAGCCGTGAGATCGAGGTAGACGCATGGTCGTCAGCCTTCGCATTCATCTTGTAAGTCAATAGAATGATATGTGTGTGTGTTTACTTAAAGAATGCATGCGCTCAGATTTTATATTTAACATATGATTTATTTAATTTAATGATGTTATTTAAGATTTAAAACGCATTTTATTTATTTAAGAATCGATTTTTAAAAATTTTAGTAGAACGGGCTACCTGGTAGGCCTCACCAGGTCCGTGTGCACATGGTAAAGATTGAGAGGTGGATCCAAAATGTTTATGACGGGTGAATGTTAAACTGGGACGGGTGCCTCGGTGGAAGCCTATGCTCTTGGAACCGCCAGTGATTGTAAGGTTAATAATGGACTGGGATGGGTGCCTCGATTGATGCCCTAGCTCTCGGGGATCGCCAGTGCCATATATTTGGATTAAGTGAACAACTACGACTTGGTGCCTCGGTTGATGCATTTGCTCTCGGGGACCGACAATCTAGTTGGAACAAGTGGGCCCGATTGGCCATTTAGGATTTTGGGTTTAGGGTTCTACCGAGATTTTTCCAAAGCTATATCTATATATTATAAATTATTTTTACTATCACTATATGGTTTTCAAAAAGGGTTTTTCAAACTGTACAGCTCTTATTATTGACTTACTCAGTGAGGTCTGATTCTCTTCAATTTATTTTTTTCAGGAGCTTGGGAGTTCGACCTCAAACTGCCTCCACGCCGGATTTCTTCATCACCGGCCATTCTATGTAGGCCATTGTAAGTTGTACTGTGGTAATGTTCTAGGAAGCTGCAGTAGTAAATGTACTATGAATTGTATGACTTAAGTGTATTAGTGTATTTTATTTATATGCATCACGTTCATGTATAATGATTTAAGTTTGATATATATATGTGATGCTGGAAATATTTTAATTATGTATTCAATTATGTTTTAATTTTTGAAAAATCAGTTTGATAATATGCTCCATTTTAAAATAAAGTTTTAAAATTTTATAAGGTTTTGTTTAGCTTTTCTTTAAGGCTTACTATGGGTTTCGGGGGCCTTATGCCTTCCCATTCCCTAGTGCCGGTCACGTACCCTCAGGTTCAGGTCGTGACATATAAGATGGACTTGGGGCCTAAAATTGAGATAGAGTCGCCATCTGGATAAAAGCCGAGACACACTGTACAACAATTGGATTCCACAGAGGTTCCCATAAGCTATCATTAGATATTGGGTTTAGAAACTAGGTATGGGCTTTTGGAATGCCCACTTGACCTCGCGGTTGGCCTCCGTGCATATTTTATATTTTATTACCTTTGATTATTAAATTGTTTCCTTATTTAATATTGATCGCAAATGTTTTCAATTTTATATTTTAATCAAAGCTTGCACATTAGTCCCATTTTTATGATTATAGCCCGACATACATCATAAATAAAATAACTAATAATAATTTACAACCACACATTCCAAATAAATAGGGGAAAGGATTAGGTATTACAATGCTTTGTTCAAAAAAATGTAAAATAAACAGAAAATAAATCATACATAAACCAAAGATAAACTAATTAATTATATAAGTAAAACCTCTTAAGAACTAATTAATAGAATAACTATTTGATGATTAAAGATCACTACATAGTTCTTATAATAAATGCAAATTGGCCCTATCTCACAAAATAACAATATTATCCACAAAATAATTAACAAGTAATATTCATAGGAAATGAAAATAAAATAATAAAATAGTCCATAAGAATCACAATAATATTTATACAACAATATATTACATAACATAGTAATCATGTATAAAATCAAGATATATAACAAGACAAACATAAGAATCATGCAAAATATACAAAATAAGCATTAAAATCAAAACATAATAGTGCAAGATTTTGATGAAGCGGCAATGACTCTCCAAAGAGGTGTTACCTCTTGACCAAGAGGCGATATCATATCTTCATAACACGAAGGGGTGACACCTCTACAAAGAGACGTCGCCTCTACAATAAACTCAGAAAATAGACTACATTTCTTAGCTTTTAAGAAAATTAGAAATTAAGAAAAATACACAAAGACTGGTACAAATATACAAAAATCAATAATCAATACTCAATATTTCATATACTCATGATATCATATGACCTTAAACAATCAATAAAACTCAAGAAAATAAGTAAGAGAACAATAAAATCAAAAGCTTTTAATGAAATGAAGAACTTAAAGCTTAAAAATAAGAGATTCTTATTGATTTGGACGAGTTGATGCTCCTAACTAAGCCCTCAGAGCATGGTTTGTTAGTTTGGGTGCTTAGAATGTAAGAGAGTTTTCCTCATTCTCAAGAAATCAAGTCTTTTGATCCAAAAGTCCCCCTTCTTCTTCTTTCTCTTCTTTTTTTCTTCCCCTCTCTTTTCTCTCTATCTTTTCTCTTCTCCAGACCAAAAGTTAATGTCCAAAAAAGTCAAAAGTCCCCCTTCTTTCTCTCCCTAAACCTTCCTCTTAAGTCTCTTTCACTTTTTTTCTTTTTCAATTCCCTAAAACCCCAATCATTCTCACCCTCTCTATCATTTCATCATTCCCCATGCCTTCTTTGCTTTTTTCTACCCCTTTTTTCTATTTTTAGCATCTAAGAATATCTCAAATCCAAAGTAAGTAAGTCCCAACTGCTGCCATTAATAAGTCTCAACTACTGCCATTAATAACATTTAATGCTATAGAGGGTGGTTGTGAAGAGGCACCACTTCTTTGATGAGGCATTGCCTCACTAATGCCTAGGGTGAAGAGGTGATCGCCTTTTCACCCAAGCCAAGTTTGGGCCTTTGGGCTAAAAAGTAATAAGCTTGGGCTTTTGAGGCTTAGGCTTGGTATTTTGGGCTTGGATTTAGTGTTTTGGTTCTTTGCTTTTTTCTGCCCCTTTTTTCTGTTTTTAGCATCTAAGAATATCTCAAATCCAAAGCAAGTAAGTCCCAACTGCTGCCATTAATAACATTTAATGCTACAGAGGGTGGTTGTGAAGAGGCACCATTTTTTTGATGAGGCATCGCCTCACTAATGCCCAAGGTGAAGAGGTGATCGCCTTTTCACCCAAGCCAAGTCTGGGCCTTTGGGCTAAAAAGTAATGAGCTTGGGCTTTTGAGGCTTAGGCTTGGTATTTTGGGCTTGGATTTGGTATTTTGGGTTTTCAAGTCTATTTTAGAGAAGTTTCGAGCTTCCCTTGCATTATAAACTTATATTTTCTCATCATTGAGCTTTCATTACAGGCCGATCAAATTGAAGGTGTCCACACTGCCTTTAGTACATCATGTCATTCACTATTCATACTTTATATCCTCTATAACTAGTCAGACCTTTTATAAAAAATATTGCAAACTAAAGTTAGAAGAGTTTCACTTTTAAAATTAAAAAGTGCATGTCCAATGTAGATATTGTTCATGACAAGTTGGTGAAATAACTAGTAAAAATCCAAAACATTTCCTCAGTGTAGCTGAAAATATGCACAGGAATTTAATTGGCTCTTACCAAAGAAACTTGCTAGACTCGTAAGGCCTGTTAGGATCCCAAATCCAATAATAAAATGGGAAAAAGAAATGGAAAGATATAAATAAAAGACACTAACTATAAGCTCATTATTAAAAAAAAAAGAACAACAAAATAAAAAAAAAAATCACTTAAGCATTGCTTCCATTTTGTAGAATTAAGCATCAGGAAATTACTCAAATAATAATTAAAAAGCATTCATTAACCATTAAAGCTTATATATAATCACTAGTTTTACATTATATAAAAGACCTATAATGTAGAATAGCAAAAAAAAAAAAAGAAAGTTTGATACCAGGAGAGATTTAGGAATTAATAATAAGAAGGAGGGGTGTATTTCATACAACTTCATAGTGGCTACCATTTTCAGTAGAATTTTAATTTTTTTTCTTTTTGGTGATGTTATTTAGTGAAGACTATGGAGGAGGAACACTGTCATCACAAACAATGTTGGCTTTTCTAGTTTGTTTGAAAGGCAGTTGTCATTGCAGTTGAAGTCAGAAGGTATGTTGAGGAAGGGGACAATGTCTAGTTGTGTAGAAAGTTTGGTAATGGAGAGTTTTTTAGTTATTTTGTCAAGAGAGAAGGGTATTTACTAATTCATCTTTTCCTCAATAATTGACATGGCTATTAAGGGCGAAAGTTCAATTTTTTCCCTGCCACGTCAGCAAAAGTAACAAAGTTGTTGAGAAATTCCTTTATATGTTAACGATGTATATTACAGGGTAGTTTTTTTGCCACGAAACAAATTAAATGCTTCTATTTGAAAATGGGTTAAACCACAGGGTATATATTTATGTTTTTCCCTAAATAAATGTATATAATTAATGTATAACCTTCTTATAAGACTAGTACAAGAAGCACTTCGATTTTTTGAAACAAGAAACCATACAACTATATAATAGAAAATTTTGTTTATTCATATTAAATTAATTTTTATTTTTTATCTTTTATTTTTTATAATTATTTTCTATTTATCTCTCATTCATTACAAGGATCAAACATCTGTCTCTTTTTCTCCCTTTTTATGTGTATGTGAAGAAATTTTTAGGTGAATAGTATTCATCGAGAAAAAATGTATTTTTGCCCCTAATATTTATTTTGAGAAATATATCTTCCTTTATATTGTTTATCATTTAAACATAAAATTAAATATTTTTATAATTCAGACCTTTCACTTACATGTCAAACAAATAATTAACATTGCTTATCGTTTTTAATATGAAAACTTCAATTAAAATCCAAAAGTTCATCTCCTTTTCACTTTTACCCTCTCTCTTTGCTTATCAACATTCATTGCCATTATCAACCAAAAAAAAAATTATTGCGTTAGAAGCTTTGATTAAAAAATAGTTTAGCATGTTCAATTATTTTAGAAGGGCTATCAACTAGCCATTAGTGGTTGCAATAGAGTAAATAAAAGGGAAAACGATCTAGTCTATCATCAACTTTGAACCAATTATGAATCCAATCCTATCTTCAAAGTTTTTTCAATTTGCACCTTTAACTTTTCGAGTTATGTCAATTCTATCTAAATAACAAAGGACATGAGGCAGAGCTAATATTGCATTTTGACATGGCATGGTTTAATATGATGTGGAAATAAACTAAGAAAAATGCAAAAACTCACTATTTCATCAAAATGGAAATGACGTCACTTTGTTATGCATCTTAAAAAAAGGTACAAATTGCCCTCATCTTCTATATTTAGTGTTCTTTAGGATTTTTTTCCCAAAAACTACTTTTGAAAATTAGAGATCTAAGATAAGATGCAATCCAAATTACAAGACATAAGAAGATTCAACTTAAGTGATAAGATAATGAAATGCAAATGTGAAAACATTGCTTATTTGAAGACATCTCATACTAATGCAAATCTTGGTCAGATGTTTTGGGGTGGTCCTCAATTAAAGGTACGTTTATGACTACAAATTTCATGGGTAATTTTAATTACTAATGGAATTCCCCAATTTGTAATTGAAGCTCTTTGTTTTCTAGAAATAATTTTAATTACTTATTGGAAACCATTTTGTAGGGTAAATTATTTGAATGGTTACTAAAGTTTAGTTAGTTTTTCAAAAGGTCATTTAACTTCAATCTGTGATATTTTGGTCACCAAACTTTGATTTTTGTTTCAAACTTAGTTTCTGTTTAAGATTTAAAGCCTTAAAGTTATATAATATTACCATTTTAGTCCAAAATATTTTTTTCTTGCAAATAAGTCCATAGGTTCTAAAGATAATAAATAAAATAAAAATATATATTTTTGTTTTCTCCATGCCTTCCATTGGAGAGAGTCTTATCCATTATTTATGTTTATTTGACTAATTTAATATTAACAGTTTAAGAGTTTTAAGGCAAAAATTATTTGACATAGGACATGAAAAAGTTAGTATTCACCAAAAATATCATAATTAATATTGTGACTACGTTGAATACCATAGAAAGTTGTGCATTATTAATCTAATACTTTCAATGGAGAGTTTGAATTCCAATGATCCATCAAGATTACAACAATTGAGCTTTTTTTTAAAAAAAAAATTAATGCTAACTATACAATAAATTTTTTATTAATAAACAGTCATTTAAAATTCAAATTATAAACTAAACATATAACAAATTATAAATATTTATTTTTTATAAAATATGGTGATAAATGTTAAATATTCTAGTGACATTAGTCCATTTAATTCTCATCTTGTTTCTCTATGTTCAAAAAAATTTCTAAAAACATTATGTTTCACACAAAAAAAAAGCCCATTAAATTTTAATTTATTGTACAGTTTAAATTAATTTTTTTTTTTAAAAAAAAAGCTCAATTGTTGTAATTCTGATGAATTATTGGAATCCAAACTTTCTGTTCAATTTTTCATTTATCTAGCAATTATTTTAATCTAAACCAAGCATATGATCTAAAAATATAATAATATTATTAATAATACACAACTTTATATTATGTTCAAGATAGTCACAGTATTGATTATGATAATCTTGGTGAATACTAATTTCTTCTTGTCCTACATCAATTAATTCTTGTGTTAAAATTCTTAAACTATTAGTATTAAACTAATTAAAAAATACCAATAATGGGCAAAACTCCACTGCAATGGAACACATGAAGAAAATAAAAATATATATTTTTATTTTATTTATTATCTTTAGAATCTATGGACTTATTTGCAAGAAAATAATTTTTTGGACTAAAATAGTAATATTATATAACTTTAAGACTTAAAATCTTAAAAAAGACTACGTTTGAAATAAAAATTAAAGTTTGGTGACCAAAATATCACAAATTAAAGTTAAGTGACCTTTTTAAAAAACTAATTAAAGTTTAGTAATCATTCTAATAATTTATCCACATTTTGTAATTAGTTCTTGTTGTTGTTTGGTAATTTTAATTACTTAATAACTGAATATGGGAATTCATAATTGATAAGCAAAAGATATTGTTGTTGTGTTGTAGTTTTAATTCTAAATTGGAATTCAATTTGGTTAGAAGCTCATGTTCCTTTGTAGTAGCAGTATATTTACTTTTAATTGCTAATATGAATTCATCATTTATAATGAGAAGCTCTTGCTTATACATTTTTGTAGAATTCGGTATGTGACTTTTTTATGTGGCATGATGAGTGGAAGAATGAAAGAACTCTGTTATTGCTAATTTGGTTAAGAAAGGTCAAGCTAATTTGAAAATATCATTTGAGGACAAAGATAACACTAAAATTAGAGAGGAAGTTACAAGTATTGATAGGAATGACATTAAGACAAAAAATGCATTACTGAAGGTCAAACCATGCAAATAACATAGGCAATGAAAAATTTAAAGAGAAACAATGACTTTTACCGAATAGGATTGTTTATTTTTACAATATATTTTTTTCAATATTTTTAGTAAGTTGTAAAAGTTGTATTCTAAAATGTATGAAGATTTAGATATGAAAATGGTCACAATGACTGCTGGAATTATTGTTATCTACTTTACTAAATGTTTTTCATGTGAAGATATGACCAATTTTTATTGGCTTTTATTTAGCTTTGATGAAATATGCTAAAAATATGACCATTCAGATATAATAAATAAAAAAATTTTAATTATGACCAATTAAAACTATTTAAAAATGGAATTATATTGAAAATATAATCAATTAATCAATCAATAAACCTATAAATATGAGATTAGCAGTATCCAAAAAAATTATATATGCCTAAAGTAGCTACAAAATCCCTAAAATAAGTTTGTGTGATGCCATTCCTTATGGAAAATCTTGAATTATGGAAAAAATCCCCAAAATATGTATGTGTGCTGCCATTCCTAAACTAGGTTATATTGTTTAGATTGAAAACCTAATTTCATACTAAAGCTAACAACTCAGTCTAACCAAACAAACTTGACTTTGTCATCCTCAGAACTAGGGATGAGCACGGATCTGGTAAATTCAGGAATTTAAAATCTCTGAAACTGTACTATATTTTAAAAATTAAATCTCTAGTACTACTACCTAATTTAAAAATCTCTGTGTCAGTATCATCTCATTTTTCTAAACGATTCGATACGAGGATTCTCTATTGGAATGGATTGGTATGGTACGATTCAAAATGGGTTTTTAGGAATTTATATAATAAATAAATTTATATTATTATTTTAAATTATATTTATTATCCATTGTTTTTGTTGAAACAATTATGTAATTTTTTAGTTGGTCCATCAATAATATTATTTATTAATAAGTTATCAAATATAATAATTAATAAGTTATCAAAATAATAATAACAACATATTTTAGTTAAAAATTATAATATTTAAAATCGTACAATGTTAATTTTCATATTTCATATTTTTATTTTAAATTGAAATATAATGTGCTATCCACATTCTTACTTGTTGATAACAATAATAATTTTCTTATTTCTCATATTTTAATTTTAAAGTATGTTGTAATAGATATTCCACATTCTTATTTGTTAATTGAATTATTTGAAACTATGCAATGTGAATTTTTTTACTTTTATATTTTAAGTTCAAATTGTAATAGACATTTCACATTTTTACTTGTTAATTGAATAATAATAATAATAGCAACAACAACAACAATGATAATAATATTAATAATAAAAAATTTGTTAATTACTTATTTATTATATTTTAAACACAACAAAACTATGAATTTTTATCGTATATTATTATAAATGTCTATTACTTGATAATATAATTAAAAGTATATACTTAAGTTCACTATTGTTTATAATATCTATGTGTTATTTATTGAATTAATATTCAGTACTATTTTCAATTTTCGATTTGGCATGGTTTCGGTATGGTTCGACATGATTCTTCATTTAGTTTTTTGCAAATATCCAATACTGTACCAAATTAGCCATAAAGTTGGGTATGGTTTGATACAATTTTATTGTCTTTCAGTTCAGTATTTTCTTTGTCCCGTACTCAACTCTACTTAGAACTTCTTAAACTTGTGGTTTGGCTTTGGTAATACTTCCTAGCCATTATATAAGCCATCATTGGTGTGTTCTTGGTTGTGGCAATAGTTATAGCTCTTGGAATGGTTGCACTAGATTGTGATAAATTAATTTTCTTAGTTGCTTCAATCGCTATTTTTACACTACTTAAAAATTGAACATTTTTATAACTTGACATCTACAGAATTTTAAATAACACATGTCATTTATAATAGCATAACATTGGATAATAAGTTTTATACCCTAAGATACATATTCCTAATTTCCTTAGAGATTGTTAATCTGTATCCTTTCTTGCCTGCTAAGTGAATACAACAAATGTTAGAAATTCAACATTAATATTCTTGGACAATTGTTATACCATTTGACATAGCATATATGCATTTTACCTAATTTTTTCCTTGGCAATTGTGGCCCTATCACCAACAAGCATTAAGTACGAAGGTTGAACTCTTACATGTATGGCCTGACCTCTACCTCTTGCATTTGAGACTTAACCTCTGCCTCTTGAATTTGAGCCCTGATCTTTGGCTTTTGAATTTAAGCCCTGACCTCTACCTCTTGCATTAAAGTCAAGACTAACACCTAAATCTTCAATTCCATCTAAAATAGTAGCATTTTCCATCCTTTTTAATACGAATGTGTTTAACTTGTACCAAACCTGTATTCAATCTTGATGTATTTACTAAGAATCATTTAATGAATTAAGCAAGAAAACTTTAAATCCTAACAAGACACTTAAATAACCCATACTTAAGAACCTTAATTACAAAGAATTAAAGGTCATTCAATGAAAACCTAATATTAAACTAAGCCAATTTTAAGTTTAAATCAAACTAGATTTGAATATACCAAGCCTTTACTTGATAAAATTCAAAAAGTTCTTTTAAGAACCAAAGAAAGGACTCTAACCTCTCAAATAATTGATATTAATAAAATAAAATCCAATAACTTCTTCTTTTAGAGCCCTAAAATGACTATTTATAATATAAACCTAATCAGGAACAAAGTTGGAAATAAAGAAACTTTCAAAACTTCAAACAAGAAACCCTAATAAAATAAGGAAATAAGTCTAACGTCGCACATAGTTATGTGCCTTAAAATTCTCTAAAAAATTACTCTCAACAATTGTTGTACCAAAAAGGCACACAGTCATGTGGACAAAACATGGATAGAGCACAAATCAGATAACACAGCCATGTTAAAAAAAAGATAATTGAATTAGCCAAAATAGTCTTCATGAAAGTTGTTGCTCTTTGTCTTAGCTTTCCATAGCATTTTGAATCAACTCAATCTAACTTTTAAAAAAAATTTATGACCAAAATATTAAAGCATGCTACTGAGGTACAAAAAGATAAGAATTAACTCAATGTTGCTTTAAACCAAGCATAACCGTGTCTCCAAGTTACACAACCATGTCCCCTTCTAGAACTTGAATTAAATGAATAAAATGAAGCTCCTTTTCATCTTAGATCCTAGTTTCACTTGTCTGACACCATATGGACTTCATAAAGACTTGCAAAGCATCTTTAAATATTTTAGTTCTAGCCCTCATAGTTGGACCATTGTACTTAAGCGAATCATCATGATTGATGCTTGCTTAATTTCCATAATTCCCTCCTTCTTCAAGAAGATTCATCCTTGAATCATCAACCTCGTTAAAATTAAAAGGAGATAAGTTAGAAACATTAAAAGTAGCACTTAGACCATAATCACCAGGCAAATCAGTCTTATAAGCATTATCATTAATCCTTTATAGAACTTGAACATAAGATTCAATTTAGACTTTTGCAAACTAGAACATAAGATTCAATTTAGACTTTTTGCAAACTAGGGAACCTTTCCTTCCTAAAATGAACCCAAACCTAATCACTGGGTTCAAAGATTAGCTTCATGCCCTTTATTAGCTTGTTGGGCAACTTTTGAACTTTTTTGTTCAATATTCATGTGCACTTTTTTAAGTAATTCCTAATAAAATCAGCCTTTTTTTTTACCATCAAGATCAACTATCATATTCACTGGCAAAGGTGATAAATCTAATGGACTCAAAGGAACAAAACCATAAATAACTTTAAAAGGACAATAATGAGTAAATGAATGCACACTATGATTATAAGCAAACTCAATATTTAGTGAACATTCTTCCCATGATTTCAAATTTTTTTTTTATCAATGTGCATAATAATTGTCCTAAAGTGTGATTTACTACTTTAGTTTGACCATCAGTTTGGGGGTGACATGTAGTAGAAAACAATAACTTAGTTCCTAATTTACCCCTTAATGTCTTCCAAAAATAACTTAAATTTAGCATTTATATCACTAACAATAGTTCTAGTCATACCATGTAAATGCACCATTTCCTTAAAGAAAAAATTAGCAGTATTTAAGGCATCATCAGTTTTAATGATATGTAATAAAATGTACTATCTTACCAAATTGATTCACAACCATAATATTGAATCATTACTACATTTAGACCTAGGTAAACCTAAAAAAAATCCATAGAGATATCAACCAAAGGCATACTAGGTACAGGTAATGGCATATATAACCCATGAGGCTTAAACTTAGACTTAGTTTGCTACATGCAGTACATTTATCACAAATTCTTTAAACATCTATACGTATATTAGGTCAATAAAAGTGATCATACAAAACATCTAAAGTCTTAGAAACACTAAAATGTCCCATTAATCCACCTTCATGCACTTCCTTTACTAAAAGTTCATGCATGCTACTCATAGGCACACATAATCGATTATCTCTAAATAAAAAAAAACCATTATGTATTTAATACCCTTCAAGTGTAAGCTTTTTGCATGTAGCATAAAATTTTCTAAAGTCATGGTTATTAGCATATAAATCCTTTATATATTTAAAATCCAATAACTTAGCATCAAGAATGGAAAGAAATGTATACATTTAAGATAATGCATCAACAACTATATTTTCCTTACCTTGCTTATACCTTATGACATATGGAAAAGACTCAATAAAATCACTCCATTTTGCATGTCTTTTGTTGAGCTTTTGTTGTGTTTTTAAGTACTTCAAAGATTCATGGTGTATATGAATCACGAACTCTTTGGGCCACAAGTAATGTTACCATGTTTGCAAAGTTCAAGTTAGTGCGTACATTTCCCTATCATATGTAGGATACTTTAAGGCTGCTCTGTTCAACTTCTCATTAAAGTAAGCAATCAAATTTTCATCTTATATAGGTACAACTCTAATACGTAAACTTAAGGCATCACATTCAATTTCAAAAGTATTAGAAAAGTTTGGTAAAGAAAGTAAAAGGGTAGAAATTAACTTATCCTTAAGCGTATTAAACGCTTCCTTTTATACATCTCCCCATTTGAATCTCACATTCTTCTTTATCACTTCAGTCAATAGAGCAACAATAGTGCTAAAATCACAAACAAATCTTATATAGAAAATTACTAATCCATGAAATGAACCAACTTCTCCAACCGACTTAGGTGTAGGCCATTCCTTAATTACCTTAACCTTTTTTTCATCCACTTTAATGCCCTACACACTTATTATAAACCCTAAGAAAACAAGTTTATTTATGCAAAAAGAACATTTTTAAAGGTTAGCAAACAATCTTTCCTTGCGCAAAACATTAAAAACTAAATGTACATGTCCAAGATCCTTATCTAATGATTTATTATAAATAAGTATATCATCAAAATAAACAACTACAAACTTTCTAAAAAAATGCACACAAGACATGGTTCATTAACCTTATGAATGTGCTAGGTGCATTAGTTAATCCAAAAGGCATAACTAACCACTCATATAACCCATGTTTTATTTAAAAGCAGTTTTCCACTCATCCACTTCTCTCATCCTAATTTGATGGTAACCACTTTTAAGATCAATTTTAGAGAAAATGCATGCACCATATAACTCATCAAGCATGTCATCCAAATGAGGAATATAATGATGATACTTTACCGTTATCTTGGTGATAACTCTATAATCAACACACATGTGCCACGAGCCATCTTTCTTATGTACCAACAAGATGGGTATGGCATATGAGCTCATACTTTCCCTAATTAGCCTTTTATTTATTAATTCCTTCACTTTTCATTATAACTCCTTTGTCTCCTCAGGATTACATCAATATAGTGGTTTATTTAGAATTTAGGAACTTTGAATGAAATTTATTTGATGCTCAATCCCTCTTAAGGGTGGTAATCCTTTGGGCACCTCTTTAGGAAGCACATCCTTATATTCCTGTAAAAGAGACATCAAAACACTAGGTAAAGAAATGTCAAGTTTTTTAGTAGCCAAATATGTCTCTTTGTATAAAAGTACAATTATTGGCATTTGAGAAAAATATGCTCTCTTGATATCACTTAATTTTGCATAGAAACTCACTTATTTTTCTTTCTTTTTGCCTTCAACCTCTCCTTTTGCATGTGCCTCTCTTTTCCTTTATGCATCCATTCTTAGCTTTCTTTTTTCCACTCTTTGCTCACACCTCTCACTTATTTCCTCATATCTCTCCTTTTGCTCTATATTCTTTTCAATTTCTCCTTTATATGCGTGTTCTTTTTTTCTCATTATCATTTGATCTTCATAAACTTTTTTAGGTGACAAAGGTAATAGTACAATTTCTTTACCATTTATGACAAATGAATATTTATTGGTGAATCCATCATAAATAGCTCTCTTATCAAACTGCCACAGTCGCCCTAAAAGAATATAACCGACTTGCATGGGCACAACATCACAAATGACCTCATCAACAAATTTTCCCATAAAAAAAGGAAAAAGTACTTATTTAGTCACCCTAACTTCTCCACAATTATTCAACCATTGCAAATTATATGGCCTAGGATATTTCAAAGTTCGTAAATTAAGCCTTTCAACTAATAAAGTACTAGCTACATTTGTACAACTACCTCCATTAATGATTAAACAATATACCTTGCCTTTAACTCGGCACCTTACAAGGAAGATGTTGTCACGTTGTTCATTTTCTTCTACCTTTGTTTGTGTAATCAATGTGCACATTTTAACTAGAAAATCTTTGTAGTCAACCTCTTTAAAATCTTCTTTAACATCGCTTACATCTTTAAGTGGGGGCATCTTATAATCTTTACTATTATATTCCCCATTAACAGTGATCATTGCCCTTTTATTTGGATAATTGCTTTGCATGTGTCCTCTCCCCTTGCATTTAAAACATTCAATGGAACTTGTTTTAGGCTTGGGGTGCTTCAACTTGCTTTGAACTCCCTCCTTCCTTGCCTTATTTTTCATATTTAGGCTTGGAAGTGCTTTTATCACTCTCTTTCCATTTTGTCTTTCCAATTGGATGTTATTATGGTCACGTAAGATTTAATAATCTTGCCATTTATTTGTTTCTCCACTTTGAGTGCCATGTGGTACATATCTTATAACTCCATATATGGATGCAAATCCATAACATTAGCAATCTCCTTGTTTAACCCATTTAAGAAACGAGCCATGGTTTGTTTTTGGTCTTCATCAATTTTAGCCCATATCATAATCATCTCCATCTCTTCATAATATTCTTCAACACTTCTTAAACCTTATTTAAGGCTTTGAAGTCGACTATGCAAATCTCTATAGTAATGATTTGGCACAAATCACTTCCTTATGGTAGCTTTCATTTCTTGCCATGTAAAGATAGGTTATTCTCGATAATGCCTTTTTGTCAACACTAATTGATCCCACCACACTAGGGCTATAATGACCCAAGTTTTTAAATTATTTTATTTTATAATGAGATATGCATTGTTAATAGGATTTGGAAATTTTATTTATTTATTTTTGTTATTTGTGATTATTAATTGACATTTATGCTAAAGTATATATTTTATGTAATTATGTATTTTAGAAGTAAATAAATTTATATTATGGTTTATATCATTATTGTTATTTTGAAAGTTATTATGTTAATAATATTATTTTAAGTACTATATTATTTGATTGATTTACTTAATTTTTAGTATTATTTTTATTATTTAATTATTCCATAAATATTGTTTATTTTATCATCATCATCATCATCATCATCATCATTATTATTATTATTATTTTTCAAGGTTATTATTATTATAGTAATATAATATAATTAGGGTTTGTGTTTATTATTATGTGTGTGTGTTTATATATATGTGTGTATATATATATATATATATATATATATATGTGTGTGTGTAAATATGTATATAGTGGATATTTATTTTGTGGTGGAGATTAGTTACATAAAGATATATTATATAATTATAATATAAAGTACAATATATGTATGCATTAAAACGTGAAGAACAAAATATACAGAACACTTCTCCTTCTCCTTCGCGCATCCATACCCCTACCCTCACTGTGCCTCCCTCTCTTTTGGCCGATCACCACCTTCTTCCCTGTTCTTCCCCTCACCACGTTTGCTCGTCAAAAGCTGACTGGAGAAGGCAGAACCGGCAACAGTAGCAGTGGACTTTTCTTCGTTGTTTCTTCCTCTTCCGGCCACCATTCATTGCGTTTCCAGTGTCGTTCGACTCCTCTAACTCCAGTGAACACGAATCCAACTTTTGTTTGAGCTTATATCATCCATTTCTTGAGTTTTCTTGAATTTTTATTTTTAGCTTTTAGAGTTTTCCAATTTTTTTTAAGTTTGATCTTGATGATTCACATAAACTTCCTTCATAAAAGTTTATCTTAGTAGCTTAATCTACATGTCTATATTTTTTTTTTTGAATTTTGGAATTTATTTTAATTTTTATGAATTTTTTAATATTTTATTATTATTTATTGAATTTCTGTAAATTAAATTATTAAATTATAAATTTGGTATATTTGGTGTTATTATAAATTGTTATTAATTTTAGTGTTGAGATAATAATTTTTGTGATTTTTATGTAATTTTTATAAATATTTTTATATTATGTCAATATTAGAAAATTAGGTTAAAGTTGGGTTTTTGTTGAAATTATTGTTTAATAATGTGTTTTAGTTGATATTAGTAATATATATGTTGAGAAAATAATTTTTATGCATTTATATAATTTTTATAGAATTTTTTAGTAATATTAGTATATTATATGTATTTTTGTATTATAGGGTTAAATATGTAATTTTGTTAAGATTATATTTAAATATTATGTTTTAGTTGGTTTTATAATTATTTAGGGTATTAAAATGATTTTTACAAATTAATTACTATTTTTAACTAATTAATACTAATTTTCAAAAATTATTTTCAAATAAAATATTATATATTATTTTGGTAATAAAATGGGTTTTTAGTAATTTTTTTTGAACATGTATTTAGGCTATTTTAGTTATTTGAATATATAAAGTGAATTTTTAATAATTTATATTAAATTATCGAGAAATTGGATTTTTAATAATATTATATTATTATTTTGGAAGTTTTACGTAATTATTAAGAAAATAATTATTTTTGGTGTTTTAATGTTAAATATGCTATATTTTGATATTTTGAGGATATTTATGGCATTTATTGATTTTTAGTATATTTATTATATTATTTAGATTTTTGGTGAATTATGGACCTCAATTGGGGAATTGTGTAGTTCGGAATCCCAACTGATGGTTGTGTAAATTTTGTAATTTAAAGTGCGTTTTTCTTACAGGACTGATTTTACTTTTTATTATAGAGATGTCCATTTTACAGAGGAGGTTCTGCCAAATTTTTAGTAGAATTCTCATAAAACGTGACATCGTGTCAACTTTGAAATTCTGTGTCTGTTTATGTTTTATAATCTTAGATCGAGTCTCTTTAGAGGTTTAAGTTAGATTTATCCTAATATTATTTGTTTAGTTGTGCTGAGACTAAGGCCTAGTGGACTGGGCTCGTCGAACTAGTCTCGATGAGCGTAAACCTATGAGTTGTTATTTTATATGTACATTGCATTTAGGTTGCATGTTTTAGCACATATTCATGTTTTAATTGTATTTATTCATTAATTTTTTTATTAAAATGTTTAGTATATTTTAGGTATATTTTTAGCATATTTTGATATATTTCTAAATAAATGCATATTTTATCTTCAACATATACCTAGCATGTTTTTAGTATATTTTTGGTATATTTTATGATTGATTTGAATTTATTTAACATATATATATACTTGAAATATACTTAGTTTATTTCTGGTATATATATAGTTTATTTTGCTATTATGAATGTCATTCTACATTATTTATTTTCCCGAATGTATGTTTTATTTTAAATAAAGGATATCGATAGAACGTGCTACCTAGTGGGCAGCACTAGGACCGTGTACGTACCAGTGTGATAGATTTAGGATTGAGTAAGAATCATTTGCGGTATTATGATTTGATTGATTGATTTGATTGAGATGTAATGTGATGTGATTGATAGTGTGATTACTGGAGCTCGGTTGACCAAGTGTCTCGGGGCTAACCACATTGACAGTCAAATTGCTGAAGCTCGATTGACTTATTGTCTCGGGGCCAGTCTACTGTCCATATAGAACAAGTGAATTTATTTGGAATTAAGTGAGCCTGTATGGCTAGAATGATGTTATTGTTGATCGAGGTTGCGTTTAAATAGGGTTCTATTTAATCCTTCATAAACTTATATTTTTTAGTATTATTATATAAGTGATTTTCAGCATCTATGTGAATTGCTTGTATATATATTTATTATATACGAATGTTTGATTGCATTTGACATTAGGAAATGCATGTATATATACTATAACAATTCACTCAGTGAGGTCTAACTCCCCTCAGTTGATATTTTTACAGGAGAGTCTTCTTCTTCAGACCTCAGCAGTAGACCCATTCGTCAGATTTCTTCCGCCCTAACTTGTTTATGTAAATTATCTACTTAATTTTATATTGTACTCTAGATAACTGCAGTAGTCATATTTGGTATCAGTAGTGGGTTGTATTTTATATTTACCGTATGTGGTTTTAATTCAGAGGCCTTTCTCTGAAAATTGTATTAATATATTTTATGTTATGATATGGAAGAGATTATTTTTATTACATTGATTTGAGATTTTAATTATGATGCATATTTATTTATTTTAATTATTGCATGCTTTTATTCTTTTAAGGCTTGCTACGATTCTGGATTCAAAAGAATTCCCATTCCCTAGCACCAATCATGGCTCCTAGTTTGGGTCGTGACACGGGCAAAGTTTCCAACTTAATAACGACAAGCTTAACTTTTGTTTCTTTAGAGTAATTTTGATAATTAAAGATAAAGTCCACCTTCTATTCCCATGCTAAATATGCTTTGGGATCATTTCTACCATGAAAGATAGGTATTTTCATTGTTATACTCCTAAGATTGTTATCTTGTCACCCATGTGTCTGAACACTCTCATCAATAAATTCATTATATTTATCAACCCATCTTCCTCTTCAGTCTTCACTAGGTGCATTTTGGTTAGTATTATTTGTGGCACCTGTGGTTTGACTTTGCTCCATCCTCCCTATCCACTCTTAAACCTCTTGATGGCTAGTCAACAATTGTGCCATTTGTTCTTGCATTGCCCTTATAAAGAGCTTCCATTCAGGATTATTTTCTATTCCACTTGAATCTATCATTATAAACAAAGAAAAAAAAAGAAAAGTTCATAAGTAACACTCTCTCATGTGTTTACACTTAAAGGATGTCACTCAACACTCGTGTTTCACTCAATTAGGCTTTTACCATCAAATGAGCTCACCACTTGCCTTTTACCTCTCTCTAATTCCTTTATTATAGTTCTTATGGAACTCAAGTTGATAATTATCAAATTAAGCACAATACAACTCAAACAAAGTTAAATTAAACTCAAATTGACTATAGGAACTAAGGAAAAGCGTGACAAACAAAGATAATAATCGAATAAAATGAGAGCAAGAAAATTTAGAATAGGTGTTTAAACTACCCCAAATGCAACTTAAGAATGATTTAGAATTAATATAGGCAAAGCACTTGAATTTGGATACCTAACATGGATTTAAAAAAAATCAACTTGCTTTTTAATTTTTTTAATTCAATTTTTTTTGAATTCACAACTTTTATTTATTTTTATTATCTTTTTTTTTTACTAACACAAATGCAACATAATCAAATATAAATGAGAATGATGGTAGGAATAAAAAATGAACAAAAGGAATCACTAGAGAATAGAGTTGATAATAAAATCAAAACACAAGGAATAAACAAAACAAGACTAGAAGAATTCTGGAATTTTTTTTAGAATGAAAAGAACAATTAAAATAAAGATACATACTTGATTATTAAGCCAAAACTCTAATACCAAATGATACGAACGTGGTTAACTTATACCAAACCCGTATTCAATCTTGATGTCTTTGCAAAGATTTGTTCAATGAATCAAATAAGAAAACTCTAACTCCTAACTAGACCCTTAAATAACCCATACTTAAGAACCTTAGTTACAAAGAATTAAAGGTCATTCAATGAAAACCTAATACTGAACTAAGCCAATTTTAAGTTTAAATCAAACTACATTTGAAAATATAAAGCCTTCACTTGATAAAATTCATAAAATTATTTTAAGAACCAAAGAAAGGACTCTAACCTCTCAAATAATTAATATCAATCAAATAAAATTGAACTTCTTTTTTTATAGCCTTAAGATGACTATTTATAATGTAAACCTAATTAGGAACTGTTTCTTTAAATTTTTGGGTTTGATGCGTGCCAAAAGATTGTTGATGATTTTTACAAGCGTGCCAAATGATTAATTTCTCAAAATAAAATTGACTTCTTTTAGACGAATTATGAATTCTCAAACTCCTTTACCATAATGTTTTTGGACTTCAAGTAGATGAAATAAATATTTGATGATGATTTAAGTTTTTGCACAATAAAAGGAAATTGTATTAATATGAGACTTAATACAAGCTAAAAAATGATTTTTGCTTCGAAATTAACAAGAAAATATTGATGTAAACTAATTGAAAAGCTACTAATGAGTGTCTAAATAAAATTTGCTATTTTGATGATGATTGTTATCTGTGTTATGTTGATAATTGGTTGTGTTTAGATTGTGTTCTTCCCCTTGCTTTTATAAGCATTCTTTACTTGCAAGTTACTTCTCAAAATTAATTCTCCAGCTCATGAGTCCTCTCTTTTTGAAAAATAAAATTATGTAACTTGCAACCTTCATCCCCACGTTGTGTCTAAATATTTATCTCCATCTAAGCTACACTGGTTATGGATTGAGTTTTTTTTTTTAATCTTAGGCTTTAAAATTTTAACTGATTGGACCAATCAACCCAAAATTCAAATATAGCATAAACAATGCCCCCCGCATTTAATTAGCTTAGGTTAAGTCCAAAGCTAATTTACATGGACATATGTAAAACAAGATTTTTTTTTTCACTTTATCTTATTCTTTTTTTTTTCTTTAAAAAAAAACATTCTTCACACGAAAATCCCTCTCTCTCTTTCATATTGCCATAAATTCTTCTTCTAAATTTTAATTTCTTCACAAATCTACTTTACTCATAGCCTTGTCTTTCAAAAAATCATAACACCCAAATGAATTTATCTACACATGTCATTTTTTCTTCAAAGTGGTCATTCTCTACACTTCAAGTTCATCTTTAAATTGCCCATAAATTTCTCTTATAAATTTCAATTCTAAAGAAATTCACTATACCCATCACTTAGATCATCTAAATATCATAAGACCCATACTAATTTATCTCATTTTTTGAAGATTTTAAGAGCGCAAGGTAAGAAAAAAAATCTTTACAGCTCTTTTTTTTAACTAAATATATCTCAACCTTGTCAAACATCCATTCACTTAATTCCTCAAAATCTACCACATCCACCTTAATTTTTTTTTAAAAATTCACAACAACCATATCTCAAAAATTCCTAATTTTAATTTTCCCAGATTTTCTTCCCTTTCTTTTCTTTTTATTCTTTTATTTTTTTTTAACTTTGCTTCCACTAGACTTGCCCTATATTCTTGCCAGATATCATTGCTGCCTCAACCCATTGACGTCGTAAGCTAATATTGTCGAGCAACAAGTCATCGCCAATAAACCACATGAACCGTGGCTTCTTCCCATGTCATATGTAGTGCTCTTCACTGGCCTTCACACACATCATAAGGTTGCAACTCCATCTTCTTCTTCAGTAAAAGTCACTTCTCTCACCAGATCCTTAACCTTTGCAATATATCCTAGCCATTTTACACCAAATCCCCAAGCAATTCTTAATAATCTCACTTAAATTTTATCTTAAAAGAACCAAACAAGGTAATCTCTAATTTTCTTTGCTCAATTTTAATGGGGTTTGTTTTTTTTTTTTTTTGAACTTTAATTTTGAGGTTATTATGATCTTGTGTGATTGTTGATTTTTACGGCTTGAACTCTACTGTACTGATTTTTTAAGGCCGAATTTTTGAACTTCTTTTTTTTGAAAATTGGGATCTCTGCTTCTCATTTGTTGGTGATGGAATTGCTAGCCAAAAAAATTAATTGGCTTTTCCATTGCTTGCATTGATGAGGTTCTATTTTAGCAGAAGAATTAATCAATTCAGCTCCCGAATTTGCAAAATTTTATTAAGTTCATATTTTACTCCTAACCCATATTCTATTTTGGCAATTCTCATGCCAAAATAACTTTACCACTTCTTACTTGGATAAAAGCATAAATCCATGTATTTGACTAGCCAAAAATATATTTCAGCAATTTCCCAAGTTTATTTATGAATTGTTTGCAACAACAATGTGACCTAACTTGTGCATTTGTATTAACCAAGTTGTTATTAAACCAAAAATTATTTTTTGGTTTTTCATTGGTCATTTTATTCCAAGAAATTATAATTGGCTTTTTTAGATAATTTGCTCTTGCAGCTGAAAATTTGTGTATTAAATCTTAGCTTTCTTTAAATTTTGCCAATTTTATGTTCGAATGTTGCCTTTTAATCATGGCCAAATGCAAGTTTAGCTTAGGGATTATAGATTTGATGCCAATATTTAAACTAAAAAATTGAATGAACAAATTTTAATTAGCTTTTAGCTTCTAACTAATTTGGCACTTGGTTTAATGATTTTTGGCATTTATGCACTTCTTCTTCTCTTAGCTAACATTTAATTTAATTTTAGCTTAAAACCCATGAACACTGGCAATTTGTGATTTAAACATGGGGCATATCTTTATTTTGCCAAAGCAAAAATTTCTTCATGACCAATTTGATGTTTTGTTGTAATCACTCTTGTGTGAACTTAGAACAAATGGCCATGTTTTGTCTTCTTTAGCTAAAAATTTCAATTAGTCTAAGTTGGCCAATTGTTATTTTAGAAACATCAACTCAATAGCCTTGAAAATAAAAAAATTCATGCTCTTCATGATTTAATAAAATTCATAGCACACAATAAGGCCTTTGATATTCTTTTACTACTTTTGAATTTTATTAACCCTCTATAGGGATGGCCACTATTTGTTCAAAACTTCCATGTCTTAGCCAAGTTATTTTAATAATGCCAATTCAACTCAAACTTGATTCTTTAAAAGCCATTTAAATTTTAGCTAAATTATAAAGGAATTTTCCAGCTTTTTACCAAGCTAATTTGCAAAATTCTTGTGCATATGTTGAATGGAATTCAGACTCTTTGAATTTTATTTTAGCAAGAAATGCCAAAATGATGGTGGAAAGCTAGTATTAATTTTTGCTTAATAAGCCAAAAATTTTCTAGTGTAGATGTAATTTTGGCTTCCATAGCCAAAATAAAATTGCACATTTATTCTAGCTTTTATTTTTCATTTGTCCTAAATTTGAGCATCAATTTTATGGTCTATATTTTTTATTTACATTGTTGCCAAAAATCCAAAATATTTTTAGCAATATTTTGATGGGCTTAATTACTTTCATGGCCATTTTTACATGTCTTGGCTCTAATATATATGTCTTTTTTATTCCACCTAAGCATTATTTCATCATGTCAATATTCTTAAGTTGCAAATAATGGCCAAATTGAGAATGTCACCACTTTTTGACCTAAAAAACTTGGCATAATTGTTTATTTTTCAAGGCTTGTATTTCATTTGGGCACTTTAAATTGTACTTTCATAGGTTTAATGCATTGCACAAAATTCTATTAAAATTTACCCTTTTATTTTTCAAATTTGCATCTTTAATGGAATCTGGCCAAGATAAAATGAGCTTTTCTTGGCCTAAAAATTAATTAAAACTCTTAGGTAAATTACAAAACTTTATCATGAATTTCCCTTGGAATTTAATTTTCAAGCAAAACTATTTTTAGCTAATTAGGCCAAATTCTCCCTGTCAAACCTATTCTTAATCGGCATTGGCTTTCCTTGTCTTGGGGAAATGGACTAAAACACATTACTGTTTCTGTTTGAAATATTTTTCCATTTTTATTTTAGCAAAATTTGACAAAATTGCTTCTTTTGTGAAATTTATTTATTTAATTTTGCTTTTATTAAACTGAATAAAATGTTTCTTTGATGATTATCATTTATCCATCTTAATTTCCTTGGGAAAAAAGATTCTTTGTTTATTTTCTACACATATCCTGAATGTTTCAACATTTATGAGCTAGATATAATATTCTAAATTTTGGAACAAGTCATTAAGCAATGCATTTTTATTTATATGGTCTATAAAAATCACAAACACCCTATGCCTCAAACCACACTATATTTTGGTCAGTGATTGTCTATATATCATCATAAAGTGATTTATCTATTTTAGCAGCAAAATGCCAAAATATTGCCTGTTCTTCAGACAAATTATATTTTAAAGGCAACTTTATTTCATAGCCAAATTAATTGTTTACGTAGCCTTTTTGCTTCATTATTCTCTTGTCTCAGAATTTGGGAGTTATGCAATTTTTCTACATCTTTTCTTGATATATTTCTAGTTCTTTCTTTATAGTGAAGATGAATCCATTGTCTTGTCTTGTGGGGATTTGCTTTGCATTTGCTTGTCTGCTTTTCATTAACTAGATTCTTCAATTTTTTGCACCACTGATCACACCACGCACATACACCACAACGATGCATTACCAAAATATCAAATTTTCAGCTATTATGTTGCTGAAATTTCATCAACACATCACCAATCACATCACTTTATTCACACATTAAAGAAAATAAACAGTAAATAGAAACACACAAAAACTTGCAAAATTCAACCTTTTTTATTTAAGCAAATGGCTATCAAGCCAATTTTTAGAACTCAAAAGGCAAAATATTTCCACTTAGTGGCAAATTCCTGGCCAAAGGCTAATTATTTATTTTTATTTATGTAGCTTTTATTTTCCCACATATTGTGATACATTTTCGGCTCTACCTCTTTTGACATCCTTTTTTGGCTTAACAGAGAGATAATATTCAACCACTTGATATGTAAAATAATCCCTTTTAAAGCTTAGAATTTCAATTGGATTTTCCATAAAGATACATTAAAGTATTTTTTTTATTATTAATACTGATTGGAAAAACCATTATTGCATTGGTTACCTCTCCTGATGACTTTTTTAGGATGATCCCTTTTATTTCTCCTTAGGAAGTTGCCCCCCAGTATGGAACCTGGTGACATCTTCCTCAGCCTTTAACATTAGGGACTCTTTTTTATTAGAAAGTGGATCCTCTATAGCTTTACATTTTAGTTTAACCTTAGCATTAGGTTAGATCTCCTATTCCTTTTGTATTCTCTCAGTTGCTTTTTGTAATGTTCTTCAATGTGTACGAATCAATAACTGAAAAAACTTCTTGTGCTCCATCTTACGCCCCTACTTGTCTAATGGAACATATCGTGGCACCATAAATATATTATTGAATTTTGGTGTAGGCCCTTCAGCCTTCCTTTACATGAATTTATGGTTATTTTTGAATGAGTTTGGAGCAAGTGACCTTTTATTTGATGTTAAAAATTTATTATGAAGAACTGACCTTTAATAATTTATAAACCTGTTTGGATCCATCTTGAAAGGCTAAACCACCTCCTTTTCTTTGATTTTCTTTTTCAAATCCACCAATGTTCTTAAATCCATATTAACGAATTTGGTTGATGCTACTAAGGAAAGTGAATTTTCCTTTATCAGCTCTATTTTGCATTCAGGTTCATTTCTATCATTGGGGATTGAGGAGAAAACAAATGGGCTTGATGCATCAACATTAGAAATTAGGGAACCAATGTTTGGCTTTGAAAAATTGATTATTCCTTAAGTAAAATGTCACCTTCTATGTTTTTTCCTAGTCCTTGGGAAAGTGGCACATACACCTAGGGAAAAGGCATATAAGCCTAATGATTTAAAATGTAGCCCTGGGGAATTAATTTTTTCTTATGAGGAATATTTCCTCCCAGATCTTTTTTTTTTTTTTGCTTTTAATGTTGAATCTCTACTTTTGGTGTAAAATTTTGACTTTCTAATTTGAAAAAATTTTCATTCATTTTAGCAAATAAACTACTCATTATTTATATAACATTAATGATTTATTGAATAGAGTCTTGGAAAGCAGTCTTTATATGCGAAATTGAGTCATACATTTACTTCATTCCTTTTGTGAAAATATTTTGACTTTAATGTCTTCATTAGCAGTAATATTCAAATTTTGGCCTGAATAACCAAAAGGCGCTTCAGTGTAAGAATGATCCTAAAACACAAAGCCTTCTTTCATTTTTTTTCCATAAACAACCTATTTTTACAGGTGAATTATTGGTCCAATCACCAACTTCAAAAAAAAAAATTTCAAATATGTTCATGTTGTTGAAACATATCCCATATGGTGCACCAAAAATTATTTTTACAAATTTTTAGGTTTAGTGTGTGCCAAAAGATTGTTGGTGATTTTTACAAGCGTGCCAAAGGATTAATTTCTCAAATAAAACCTGACTTCTTTCGAACAAATTATGAATTTTCAAACTCATTTACCATAATTTATTTGGATTTCAGATAAAATAAATATTTGATGATGATTTGAGTTTTTACACAGTAAAAGAAAATTGTATTAATATAAGACTTAATACAAGTTAAAAGATTATTTTTACCTTAGAATTAATAAGAAAATATTTTTGTAAACTAATTGAAAATTTGCTAATTTGATGATGATTATTGTTTGTGTCATGTTTATGATTAGTTGCGTTTAGATTGTGTTCTTCCCCTTGCTTTTATAAGCATTCTTTACTTGCAGACTACTTCTTCAAATTAATTCTCTAGCTCAAAAGTCCTCCGCTCCTGGGAAATAAATTCATGTAACTTACAACCTTTACCCCTAAACTGTGTCTAAATAGTTTTCTTCATCTTCAGAACCTTCTGCCTTAGTCATTAAAATGCACTGGTTATGGGCTAGGCTTTTGTTTTTATCTTAGGCTTTAAAATTTTAACTGGTTGGGTTAATTAACCTAAAATTTCAAATATGGCACAAATAGGAACAAAGTTGAAAATAAATAAACTTCAAAAAGGAAACCCTAATAAAACAAGGAAATAAGTCTGACGTCAGACATGGTTGTGTCAAGAAGTGACACTGCTATATGCCTCAAAATTGTCTAAAAATTACTCTTAGACACAGCTGTGTCAAAAAGGCACACAACCACATGGATAGAACATGAATTAGACATGGCTATATTAGATTTTGACATAGTCATTTCAGAAAGAAGACAATAGAATTAGCTAAAATGGTATTCATAAAAGTTATAGCTTTTTGTCTTAGATTTCTATAGCATCTTAAATCAACTCAATCTAACTTTTGTAGCAAAAGTTATGACCAAAATACTAAATTATGCTACCAAGGTACAAAAAGATAAAAATCAACTAAATGTTGCTTTAAACTAAGTACAACCATGTCTCTAAGTTTCACAACCATGTCCCTTTTTAAACTTGAATTAAATGAAGAAAATGAAACTCCTTCTCATCTTGGATTTAGTTTCACTTTTCTCACACCATATGGACTTTATAAAAACTTGCAAAGCATCTTTAAACTTCTTAGTTCTAACCCTTGTAGTTGGACCATTGTACTTAAGCAAATTATCGTGCTTGGTGCTTGCTTGGTTTGCATCACTTTTTCTCTGTCATGCAACAAAGGATTGAAATTAAAACACTAGAGGAAAAAAATGAAGTAGCATTATAATAAATCCAAAACTAACACCTGATTTTATCCTAAAGCTAACAATTAAACATCATAACCTTATAAGATCAAATTGAAGTAGCATTGATATAGGTATTGATATTTTAATGCTTATAAGTGTGCTAAAAGTTAATGGCAATGGTTTCACTACATTTGCATTTGTTGTCATTTGAATGGTAGACATAGAAGCAATTGCATCTGCCATCCTCCCTCCCTGTTATATAGCAAAATATTATAACTCAACATTAAGCAGAATATTAACATAATCAATTAAGGCAAATCACACTATTTTCTTAAAAACTCACTGTTATATGTGGCAAGTTATCCTTCCTTGGTCATCCTCGTTTATTATGTCTAATTTCAAAGCATAACTTGCACCTTATTGACACTTTATGTCTACTTTAACTTCTTTGCATTTGCATTTTACTTCTTGTCAACTGACTTTTTTTTAGTTACCTTTAACACTTACATCTTACATGACACTTTACTTCTATTCTTATAGAACATGTTCTCATCCATCAAAGATTGTACCCATTTGCAATACCATAATTCTAAATAACTGATCTAAATTATTTAGCATTAGTGAACAATATACCAACTGAAAAAGTGAACTATGAATAATCACAGCAAGGGTTATAAATAAAAACCTTTTTTTCTTTTTTTTTACTTCCATGTCATTCTCATAATTACTTTCAAGTGTTTCAAGATCCTCCTTACTTTCAGGGTAATAAGAATGGTACCCACTATCATCACTACCATTTTCATCTCCTCTACTACTATTACCAACCTCAACAAGTCTTTTAACAACTCTTTCATCATCCTTTAAGCCAAGACTAAAGCAATTATCAACAACAGTTTTCTTAAATGCCCTCAAATTATTTCTTACAATTGTATGCTCATCATCAAATGAATTAGTCTCATCTAAGCCCAAGCTGTTCTCAGAACTACTCTCATCACTGTTAGTTTTAGCATTTTTACTACTCTTAGCCTCATTATTGTCATGCACACCCCCATTATTATTATTCACAGTACATGCCTCTTATAACACTATTGGTTAAGTTGTATTTTATGCTTCCCTGCCATGGTTTTCACCAACACTAGGCTGAATAGTAATTACCCCCTATAAATCTTTAAAAACCCATGATTAATTGTCACATGAATCATAAAATTAAAAAAAAAAGTACAATATAAAAAAGCTCACTACAACATGACAATTTACATAAAATAGGCACATACACAGGCTATATTTTCATTATTATTACATTTTACTTTTAATTATTTTTAGAAAAATTACCAATCTCATTTTTTATATAAAACCATACAAAATCCCTAATTTCACAATACAGTAAATCAATAGTTCAAACCGCACTAAAAGGTAAGGCATTTCCCATTTTTATAGGAACTTTTGTATTAAATATAATGGTATCTCTAATTATAGCCCCTTTAGAATGTAAAATATATCTTTTCTCACCATCTCCCATTTCATAAAGTATTAGACTTGGTTTAATGACAGCGACCCAATATTCAAGAGGACTTTTCCCCGAACCCATATGTGTTTCCATAGGTCTTCCTTAATTTTATATTAAAACTATATTTTTCTTTAATATAATACACTAACTTTTCTAGTCAACCTAATCTTTCTTTAATAGTGCTGTCACGACCCAAAACAGGAGGCCATGACCGGCGTTAGGGAACGGGAATTCTTTTGAACCCGGAACCCGTAACAAGCCTTAAAAATAAAATAAAATAAAGGCATGCAATAATAATAACAATAAATAAAATGTCTTACAGCGGAAATTAAAATCTCAAAAATATAAAGCAACTCATCTCATATATATATAATCTTTTAATACAAATTTTTGTGTCAATTCTTTAAAATATAAATCTCATACAAATATAATACATAAATCCCACAACTTAACTACAACTACTGCAGTGTCTAGAATACAAAATAAAATCAAGTAAGCAGTTTACATAGTAAAGCTGAGGCAGAAGAAATCCGGTAGAAGGGTCTGCTACTGAGGTCTGAAGATGAAGACTCTCCTAAAAAATAGTCAATGAAAGGGAGTCAGACCTCACTGAGTGAATTGTTATAATATATATACATGCATAACTAAATGACAAATGCACACATTCAATAGAATATATATAATAAATATATATACAGGCAAATACACACAGATGCGGCAAAATCATTTATATATATACTGAAAATAACATTCGTTTATGAAGGATTAAATAGAACCCTAAATGATTGCAACCTCAAAACAGTGTTAGACAACACTCTAGCCATACAGGCTCACTTATTCCGAATAATTTACTTGTTCCATTTGGACAGTAGACTGGCCTCGAGACACTAAGTCAATCGAGCTCCAGCAGTCTGACTGTCAGTGTGATTGGCCCCGAGACACTTGGTCAACCGAGTTCCAACAATCACACTCTCGAATCACATCACACATCAAATAAATCAATCCGATCAATATCCACAAATAGGTTAGTAATTTAACCTAAATTCTATCATCGTACCAGAACGTACTCGGTCCTAGTACTGCCCACTAGATAGCACATTCTATTGATATCCTTCATTTATATAAAACATACATTCATAAAATAAATGATGCATGACATTAAGTAAAATAACAATATAAATCATATATATACTAGAAATATACCAAAAATAAACCAAGTATATTTCGAGTATATATACATCGAATAAATTTAATTTAATTATAAAATAAACTATAAATATACTTTAAAACATTTTAGGTATAATTCAATAATCAAACATGCATTTAATTCAAAATATACCAAAAATATACCTAAATATACCTAAGCAATTATTAAACCATTTATGCATATTTCATAAAATTTAAACATACATTTCTAAAACATGCATTCTAAAACACATATATATAAAATAACAACTCACAGTTATGCACTCCTCGAGACGGATCCGACGGGCTTGGTCCACTAGGCCTCGGTCTCGACGCAACTAAACAAACAAACGATAATATGAAATCAGAATAAATCTAACAAAATTCTAGAGACTCGATCTAGAATACTGAACACAAAATAGGAATAGGAATTCGACTGGATGTCACGTTTTACGAGAATTCTATCAAAAATTCGACAGAACCTCCCCTGTAAAACGGACATCTCTCTACTCAGAAAGTAAAGCCGGTCCTACAAGAAAACACACTTCAAAAATACACAATTTCACAACCCCTAAGTCGAACTCCTAAACTACAATTCCACCGACCGAGGTTCACAATTCACGAGATAACACAGAATACATTAGAATTCCAAAAATATCGAAAATACCCTCAATATAGCAAAATATAGCAAACTTAAATATTAAAACACTAAAAATAATCATTTTATCGATAATTACATAAAAACCCTAATTTTAATAAAATATTATTAAAAATTGATAATTCTCGATAAATTCAAAAATATTGACCAAAATACATTTTATAACTCCAAATTACACAATTAACCCTAAAACATATTAAAAATCATTAAAAGCTCATTTATTTAGTAAAATAGTATATTATATATATTTTGAAAATAATTTACAAAAAATAGTTTTAATTAGTTAAAAATACTAAATAATTTGTAAAAATTATTTTTATACCTCAAATAATTATTAAAATCCATTAAACTAAATTTTTAACCAATTTATTACCAAAATACCCCTAGTTATATATAATTTCACATAATATACTATAATTATTCAAAAATTCACTAAAAATTATATAATTGCTCAAAAATTAATTTCTCAACATATAATTTAATAAAATCAATAAATATACTCAATTAACCAATTAATTTTAACAAAATACTTAATTAACCTAATTTTCTAAAAATCACCTAAACTAAATAAATTCATAATAATTATAAAAAAATCATAAAAATTAAAAATAAATTTCTAAAATTCATTTTAACACCTATAAACACCATAAATCACAATTTCATAATTTATTTAATTAATTTACGAAAATTAGAAAATATTAATAAAATAATAAAAAATTAACAAAAATCAAAATAATTCCTAAAAATTCTACAAAAATTACAAGATGTATATTAAGCTAAGAGGATCAATTTTTGTGAAGGAAGTTAGCTTTAATCTTTAGAATCAAAGTTCAAAAAAAATCAAGAACTCAAATAGGCCGAAAATGAAAATTGAAAACCAAGGAAAATCTAGACCAAAACACACGAAACCAAGCTTGGAAATGAACTCACCAGAACTCAAGGAGAAGATAAAGATAGGTGGCGTTCAAAATGGTGGTCGGAATCACGGTAATTGGAGATAAGTGTGAGTTTCGGCTTTCTTGGCTTTTCATGACCAAAACTCTCGAAAAAGGGAAGAGAAGGTGGAGAAATGGGCTGGAGAGGGTGGTGATTGGCTGGGAGGCACTTCATTGGTGAGAAAATGAGAGTTACAGCGGCCAGAGATAGGGGATGGCGTCGGGTTAAGAGGGAGAGGGACGAGTGGCACACACTGTAAATTTAATAAACTTTTATTTTGTTTATATATATATATATATATATATAATACATATTAATTTATTAAAACTATATAATATAGGTTTAATTAAAAATAAACCCTAATTTATTAAATATGTGTATATATATGCATCTCCTCTTGCTTTCACTTTCGCTTTGATAACTACCACTTTAGTTTTTCTTGAAAGTAGTTATTAGCAAAAGAAAAAATAAGGAGAAAGTGATGGTGTTTATTCAAACCTTAGGTTAGAAGATGGATGGCGAAAAGGTTTTAGGATTGATAACAAAGTGACATCATTTTTAATTGAGGGAAATTGTGAGTTTTGCATTTTCTTTTTTTGTTTGATTTTAATTTCCATGTCAGATTACAACTTGCCACGTCTGCATGCCACATCAGCTCTGCCTTATGCCCTTTCACGTTTGGATAGAATTGGCACAACTCGAAAAGTTGAAGGAGTAAATTAAAATGACTTTGAAAATAGAATTGGTCCAAAGTTTAGGATAAACCATATCATTATTCCTAAATAAAAGGGTCTCACCAGTCATTTTTATTTTATTATAGAGTTCAGCGTCCATTATCTATGGATAGTAGAGCTAATTGCTTAATTAAGGGGTGAATTTCTTCTTATTGTCCCTTATAATTTTTTTTCAATTCTTTCTCTTTCTAATATCTCTTATCGACATCAATTAATCATCAAGACCCATCAGAGATAAAGAAAATAGCCAAAAATTTTATGCCTTTAAATTGCTCAAGCTTGGCTATAAAATTCCCACTTATCTTTTTGAGACAGAGTAAGACACACTACTAACCATGTATACAAATTTGACTATTTTTCCCTCTTAATAGCAGGGGTCACCAAGATAGCTCTCTACAAATTGTATTTTGATGAAGATAGAAGAACATTGCCATTCGCTTTAATTAATAAAGCTATTGGTAGAGATTGCTTTTAAGTAGTAACAAAAAATATGGCATTTATCCTTTGCATGGTAGCTGCAGGTTATGAGAACTAAATTCTTGATACTTTATTCCTTTTTTTTTTTTTGTAAAAAGATGATATCTAAATTTGGTGCATATGATTAAAATAAAGAAACAAGCCAACCTAAATTTTTCTTCACAATCTTGTTATAGCATAGGACCATGGTGCAACAAACCTTTTAAATTCCTGAGCTAATTGGCTCTTTCACCATATAAACTTAGCAAACCTATCATGACTACAAAGGGTAAGATGATTTGGATGGCTCCAATTTGAGATTTTGGGACAACATATGGCTAGCCATCTTGGGAAATTATATGAAATGAAGTTTGATGTTAAGGGAAAAAAAACTCAGATCAAAGCTTCTAGTACAACGATATTCTTTTTGTATTTTTTTTTGGGTGATAATGGTGGTAAGTGTTGATGAGAAAGAGAGAGATGGTAAAAGTGAAAGGGAAATAAATTTTTGGATCTTAATTGATATTTTCATACTAAAATAATAAATGATGTTAACTCTATTTCTTTGGAGTTAATTAAGGTTCCTAAATCACAGAAAATACTTAATTTTATGTTTAAATGGTAAAAAACCCGTAAATGGTAAATGTGTTCCTCAGTATGAATGTTAGAAGCAAGAATGCACCTCTGCCCTATATTTACCCTGTAATATTATAAATTTTTTTCATTAAAAATTTGTTATGTAGCACAATTAATTAGAATTTATCAAATTTTTAACTTTAACAAGTTAAACATTTAACCATGATTACTTTTTACATAAAATAGGCACATACACAAGCTATATTTTCATTATTATTACATTATACTTTTATTTATTTTTAGAAAAATTACCAATTTCATTTTTTATATAAAACCATACAAAATCCCTAATTTCACAATACAGTAAATCAATAGTTCAAACCGCACTCAAAGGCAAGGCATTTCCCATTTTTATAGGAACTTTTGTATTAAATATAATGGTATCTCCAATTATAGCCCTTCTAGGATATAAAATGTATCTTTTCTCACCATCTCTTATTTCATAAAGTATTAGACTTGGTTTAATGATAGCGACCCAATATTCAAGAGGTCTTTTCCCCAAACCTATATGTGTTTCCATAGGTCTTCCTTAATTTTATATTAAAATTGTATTTTCAATAATATAATACACTAACTTTTCTAGTCAACCTAATCTTTCTTTAACAATGCAATAGAACTAAAAAATGGCACTATAAAATTCGACAAATTTCAGCAATAAAATACTTTCTTTATCATTTTTACTTTGTACCCATCTCTTCTTGCTTTCACTTTCCCTTTAATAACTACCACTTTAGCTTTTCTTGAAATTAGTTATTAGCAAAAGAAAAAATAAGGAGAAAGTGATGGTGTTTATTCAAACCTTAGGTTAGAAGATGGATGGCGGAGGGGTTTTAGGATTAATAACAAAGTGACATCATTTTTAATTGAGGGAAATTGTGAGTTTTGCATTTTCTTTTTTTGTTTGATTTTAATTTCCATGTCAAATTACAACTTGCCACATCAGCTTTGCCTTATGCCCTTTCACATTTGGATAGAATTGGCACAACTCGAAAAGTTAAATGAGCAAATTAAAATGACTTTGAAAATAGAATTGGTCCAAAGTTTAGGATAAACCATATCATTATTCCTAAATAAAAGGGTCTCACCAGTCATTTTTATTTTATTATAGAGTTCAACGTCCATTATCTATGGATAGTAGAGCTAATTGCTTAATTAAAGGGTGAATTTCTTCTTATTGTCCCTTATAATTTTTTTTTCAATTCCTTCTCTTTCTAATATCTCTTATCGACATCAATTAATCATCAAGATCCATCAGAGATAAAGAAAATAGCCAAAACTTTTATGCCTTTAAATTGCTCAAGCTTGGCTATAAAATTCCCACTTATCTTTTTAAGACAGAGTAAGACACACTACTAACCATGTATACAAATTTGACTATTTTTCCCTCCAAATAGCAGGAGTCACCAAGATAGCTCTCTGCAAATTGTATTTTGATGAAGATGGAAGAACATTGTTGTTCGCTTTAATTAATGAAGTTATTGGTAGAGATTGCTTTTAAGTAGTAATAAAAAATGTGGCATTTATCCCTTGCATGGTAGTTGCAGGTTATGAGAACTGAATTCTTGATACTTTATTCCTTTTTTTTTTTTGTAAAAAGATGATATCTAAATTTGGTGCATATGATTAAAATAAAGAAACAAGCCAACCTAAATTTTTCTTCACAATCTTGTTATAGCATAGGACCATGGTGCAACAAACCTTTTAAATTCCTGAGCTAATTGGCTCTTTCACCATATAAACTTAGCAAACCTATCATGACTACAAAGGGTAAGATGATTTGGATGGCTCCAATTTGAGATTTTGGGACAACATATGGCTAGCCATCTTGGGAAATTATATGAAATGAAGTTTGATGTTAGGGGAAAAAAAACTCAGATCAAAGCTTCTAGTACAACGATATTCTTTTTGTATTTTTTTTTTGGGTGATAATGGTGGTAAGTGTTGATGAGAAAGAGAGAGATGGTAAAAGTGAAAGGGAAATAAATTTTTGGATCTTAATTGATATTTTCATACTAAACTAATAAATGATGTTAACTCTATTTCTTTGGAGTTAATTGAGGTTCATAAATCACAAAAAATACTTAATTTTATGTTTAAATGGTAAAAAACCCATAAATGATAAATGTGTTCCTCAGTATGAATGTTAGAAGCAAGAATGCACCTTTGCCCTGTATTTACCTTGTAAGATTATAAATTTTTTTCGTTAAAAATTTGTTATGTAGCACAATTAATTAGCATTTATCAAATTTTTACACAAGAATGAATGTTTTTTAAATAATGACATGTGATATAATTTATTAATTTTAAAATTAAATGTTATTAATTTTATTTAAATTAATTGATTTTAATTTAATTATGAGAGTTTAATATGGATGATCTAATTTTTGTTGAAATAAGTAGTATTTTCAAAAGTTAAAAATATTTTATAAACTCATAATTAAAAATAGTTTAAATAAAATATTTACTGGTTAATATGAAAAATAAAGTTCAATTAATACGTGAGAAGTAAGGTTGATATGTATCTATTATAATAATAATGTCTTCTTTAATTAGACTTAATTTAATTAGAATTTGTTCCGAAGGAGTTAATGCTCTCCTGTTTTTTGGTTCCTCAATATATCTATAATCCATAATCCATAATCTCTCTATATATGCAAAATCATAAAAAAAATTCTTTTATTATTATATAAAAATATATAACTTAGTTATTTATTATTAAAAATTAAATTAAATTAATTAAAATATGAATCCAATTTAATTTAAATTATATTATAGATATATCTAAGTTAACTTCTATTTTTTTTCTAATAGAAATTGAATAAATTAAATTGAAAATATTAGTTGAAAATATATTTTTTATTTTAATTAGATTAATTTTTATTTTTTTAATAAAAAATTAAATAATTTAAATTGTAATTTGAATTTAATTGAAAGTACGGCTTTTATTTTAATTACATGTTATCTTTAACAAAAAAAATAAATTAATTAAATTTTTAGTTCTAATTTTCTATGTTTCGTACATTTATATATATTGTAGATTTAATACAAAAGTGTTAAGATTAAATTAATTAATTTTTATCATTTAATTATCAGCTGAAATTAAAATTTACATTTAATTACTTGTCATTAAATAAATGTGTTAATATTAAAAAGGGCTATTTATAAAAAAAAAAATACACAACATTTAGCATTTTTTACAATTTAATCATAACTTTTTAATTTTGACAATTTAAACTATAAATTTACAAAAGTTTGCAAGTCGAAACACCGGTGCAAAATCTGGCAAGCTTCTTGCTTATGTGGCAAGAATGACTCTAATATCTTGCCGCCGATCTCTACGAAATGACAAAACATTATAGCCTGATCACTCTTATTCTTAGTTGTATTATTGCCGTCAGTGTTCAATTCGGTTGGGCCTTATAAATACATGCAAGTTGGTCAAAAAGAAAAAAAAAAAATTCTAAGATCATTTGTATTGCATTTTTTATTTTTAAATAATTTGATTTGTTTTTATTGCAGACACTTGAGATAGAACATGTCTTTTCTTCATTTATTTGGCTCTGCGGTCCTATAAGAAGCCCGTTGTGGTAAGTTACTTTTGACTTTTAATTAAGTTTTCATCAATTGAAGTTGTTGATTTTATTGTTTTCTTCAAATGCACAAGCACTTGATAGCTTCTTTAGAAATAAAGTCTCTTTTATTTTTATCTTGGAATTTTGAACAGCTGCAACTACTACTACCGCTAATCTCTTTTATTTTGTTTTTTACACTTTGCTTTCTTGTCTCTCTCAGTTCAGATCAATGGCCTCTTTAATGGGTATGTCTTGACTGATTTAAAAGTATCAACTTTAGACTCTGTTTTCATGTTTATGTTTGTTTTAATGGTGTGACTTGATTACAGGATTGATTAATGTGGCAATTGCAAAGAGAACCCATGTTGCAGAAAAGCTGATTTAAAGGACCCAAGAGAGGACTTGACAGATGGAACAGAGAGAAAAGGAATTGGTACAATCAGTGGGCTTGTCTTAGGCTAAGCAAAGAAGAAAATGATGATGATCAAAACGATGTGTCTTGATATATTGAAACGATGAGTTTTGATGTAGGATAAGTATTTGTCTGAGGTGGCAAATGAAAATATACTTTGATTGCCACATAAGCTGTTGTTTGTCAGATTTTGCACCGGTGTTTCCAATTGCAAACTTTTATAAATTTATAGTTTAAATTGTCAAAATTAAAAAATTACAATTAAATTGCAATAAGCACTAAATGTCGTATTTTTTTTTCAAATAACCTATTAAAAATATAAAAAAAATAACGTGTCGATGCTTAAATCGAAAATTTATAAAAATTATAATTGAACTATAAGTTTAATGAGGTTGTTATATTAGATTTTTATATAAAGAAAATATAATTTTTTCATATTTTTTAAACTTTTATTAATAAAATAAATAATAATTTCTTATTATATTATGATTAAAGTTGAGAAAAATATTAATTAGAAAAAATATCAAAGGAATTTTGTATAACTATCAAATAAAATATTTATTTAAATTTTAATGAATTATAACTACATTAAATTTGTAATTTTAAATTGTTGTATAAATAAATAACATTTTTATTGTGTCATGCCCGTACTTGAGATTTATCCTAAATTATATGTATAAAAAAATATTAAAAATTAAATAAATTAAATTAAATATATGAATAATAAACAAATATTTATATACCCAAAATATTATAATAGTAAATTAAGGATGTGGATCAAGACTTAATTGCAAAACTCTAAAAGAGACTAGATTACAAAAAAAAAAAAAAGGAAAAGAATGGAGAGAGTGTAGGTCACACTCCCTTAAAAATTAGAGTTAATATTTATCTCTGGTGAATTGAAATAGTCTTTATCACCATTTTTTATGTTTATCACTTAAAAAAAAAAGATGATATGAATGTGCTAGAATTTTATTATGTGGCATCATAGAAAAAAAAAAGAAGAAGAAGATAAGAGAAGTAAGAGGAAACCTCTAGATTATGGGGGAAGAAGGAGGACTACATTACTACTTTTTAGGGAAAGGAATATCTCCAAATTGATTTCATCTCCAACTTGAGCTTATTACTTAACAAAAAACACACACACACACACACACACACACAAAGGAGGGAAGAATTAAGAGGAAGGGATGTAGGAGCTCTAGTAAGGTGAGTGAAATTTCTTTCCTTCTCTTCTCTTAAATTTGTATCTTAATCTTTATTAAATTGATTATCTCGTGGAATTCTCTTTCTTTGCTTTAGATTGATCACTTAATTTCTATTCAATTGAATATATATTTTTGATTGAATATCTCTATTGGTGAGTAAACTCTTCTTTCTTTTTTATTCTCGATCCTGAGAATTTTGTTGGGTGAGTAAACATCTTCTTTCCAATTCTTTGTTCAATCTTAAGTTTGCCTAGAAACTCTTAAATGAATTTTGATTCTTAAAAAAAAAATCTTATCATTTAATGTTTCTAAAAATTAGATATTGAAGTTAATTGTTTAAATATGAATTGTGTAAAAAATATGTAAATATTGGTTTACACTTTGTGAGAATTCATCTAAAAACAAAAAGATTTACCATTAAAAATTCCAAAATTTGGTGCACCTGTGAATGGTAAAATTACAAGAGCTGTATCTTGAGTTGTGTAACTCCAAATGAGATTATTTTTGTGTCAATAAAAACTTTAAAATATCACCTACAAATGTGTCAGAAATATCTTAAACTCAAATCTATTATTTTAATAGATTTTCAAAGGTGTACATTTTGTTGCGTAAAATCTGTAAACAGCTTGACTGACCAAATTTATTTTATTGATTTTCCTCACATATACATCAAATTGATGTAAATCCAATTGAAAACCACTCTACGCTCACATAAATTTAAATCTAAAAAATTTTATTTAAAAATATAAACCATAAAATATTTAATGAATTTTTTATTTGCACCTTGTAGATCTTGTCAATATGACAGTCTATTGAGTAGACACTATGAACTTAAAAAGACTATAAATTTAGTTAAACAACTCCAAATGAGGTGAATTTTAATCCTATGGAAACTTGGAAATGTCCTTTATAACTTTGAGAAATAAGAAATATCAAATTTTGTTGTTTTGACACTCTTTTAGGGCAATACATTCATTATGCAACATCAAGAAACAGTTTGACCATAGTGAGCAAAGTTTGATATAACTTCTCTGATATCCATCCAATTTGAGTAAAATCAATTACAAATCACTTTAACACATGAAACTAATAATCCAACGAAAATTACTTGAAAATATACAATGTGGAATATTTAATGAAATTTTAAATGCACGTACATAAGCACTTGCACTCATAGTAGTGTCATATCAAAGAAGTAAATATATATAATAGGAAATGTATTTTCCTTAAAAGTATATATGATGAAGAGAAGTGAGTATTGATAATGAATTGTTGGCTCATAAGAGTTTTTGTTGAAGAGAAATTTTTTAGCACAAGTGCATGTGTTAAAAGATAGTAAGTTCATACTTAGGGTATGATAGGATTAGTAAATTGGCAAAGTGTCTAGGACACAATCTTTCATCATGTGAGACAAGGAATAAATGGACTATTTGTTATGGCCATGTTGTGATGTGATTATTTTTAGTCCTTGGAACAAGAGGCTTATGATCCTTTGAGGTATATCGAGCAATATTATATTGAAATTAAGTCATGTGCATATTGACATGAGTTACCTTTAGTGTGATGTGAGTACTAGCCGCATTAATATTTGCTTATACATGTCGTATAGTGTTCTAAATCATATGAGAATAATTTTAAATATTATTTAGAATTGAATTGGATTAAAAATCCTTTCTACATGTATTTAATATATTATAAAGTTCAATCAAATATTATTTTTAATCATTAAGTATTACTATTGTTGAAATATGAGTTTCAGCCCGAGCTTAAGTAAACAAGTTGCACAAGTATAACTGAGTTATGCCAAATATTATATTTTGTCAAAACTATGAAAGAATACTTGTAAGCTGTAAATAAATTATCTATAATTATAATGATATAAATTCATGATGAATATTAATAGATGTAAGTTTAATAATAAAATAATTACTAGTAATGCTCATTTCGATTTTGTTTATTATGCATTATTCTTTCTCTTTTCGAGTAAGCTTTCTTGATTGATTTGCCTTGATACTTCAGCGATATTGCACCTTTACTACTATTCTGTTCACTCACTGGGTATTTTCTTGTGAAAATACTCATCACTCCTTTTTGTATTTTTTTCAAAATAATTAATTTTTGTGGATAGCCATATGGATTGTAACTTGAGGTGTAGCCTATCATACTTGAGACGAGCTTATTATAGGTGACAAAGTTTTATCAAGCTAATATTTGAATATGAAGTGAATGGAAACAATAATCACAACGCTAATCATGAAGTCTTGTAAATTTTGGTTTTATGTATAGGTTGTTTAGAATAGATTAGGAAATAGGTATTTTCAATGGTTATGTATTTGTATTATAAAGAGGAGCTGTTTGTTTAAAGATGTAGTTAAGTTATTTATAATTGCAATTTTAGATAGATAAATATTTGTAAATAGTTAAATTTAGTTTAGAAGTAATACTCGCTCACATTGGTGCTTGAATTAAATTGGTTAGGATTATACCTGTCTAATGAGAATGCCAGTGGGCGCCACATATTGTTTTTTAAAATTGTATTTAATTAAATAATAATAATATCAAAGCATATATTTAATAGTTTATTTACTATATCAAGTCTAAAAAACTTTTTATCTGCATATGAAACACGTGGTTATTTACTAATTTTTTTAAAATAAATAATATTTTTCATTAGTGAAAAGATATTTAAATTTTTATAACAAAAATAGTTTAGTTAGATATATTTAATACTTCATAAATCATAAATAAGATTTATCAAAATGAATCAAAAGTAAATAATTAAATTAAATTTATTTCAAAATTAATATATTATATCACTTGTTATTATTTTAGAAAATAGCTCATAATTTTATATAAAAAATTCATGACATTTAATATTTTTAAAAAACAATTCATAATTCTAAAAATAAAAGTTTATGAATGTTTTAAAAGTAATTATAATGTTTAACTTCTAAAGTAAAAAGTAAAATAAATTATAATTAATTGTGTTACGTGTTAAATTTACACTAAAAAGTTCATAACTTTACATGATAAACTAGGTTTATGCAAGAATTTTCCATTTGTGTGTCATTTTATTTTTTCAAATCTCTTTTTATTTTTTACCACATTGTCAATAAATAAAAAATATAGTTTCTCATTGATAATAAATTTTAATAAAAACAATTTTTTTCTAGCATTTAACTATAATCGTTTTCATTTTTATTAAAAATAAATTATAATTTCTCATTGATATTCAACATATATTATAATTAGTTCATAAATTTTTTATTGATATATATATATATATATAATTTATGTATATATAACCACGTACTTCACATGTGAATAAAAAATTATTTAGATTTGTGATAGTAAATAAACTATTAAATATATACTTTAATAATATTAATAAAAAAATTTAAAAATAATAAAAATGTTATCTATTTATGTAACATTTTAACATTAAACGCTTAATATAATTATAATTCATGACAATTTTATAAATTTTTTATTTAAATAATTAAATTTTATTCCTTTAATATCTATTATAATTAATATTTATCTCAACTCTAAAACTGCATAAAAAAATATTACAACCATAATTAATTATAAGATGATAAGAAATTATTTTTTATTTTTAATAAAAAAATTTAAAAATAATAAAAATTTATATTTTTTATATAACAATTTAAATAATACAATTTCATTAAACCTATAATTTGTTACCATCTTAGCAAATATTTTGAACACTAACGCTTTGTTTCTTTAGTATTTTTCATATTAATTCTTTTATTTACTCAAAAATTAATTTAATGTAATTTTTCAATTTTAGCTATAATTAAATGATAAAATTAATTAATTTAATTTTAGCTCTTTCTTATTAAATTTTATAAAAATATATATAAATGATAATTACACTTTTCATATATAACAAAAATACTATTCTCAAATAAATTATATGCTCCATTTTTATAATATAAATAAAGATTCAAAAAATAAAAAAAATTAATTAGTTACTTAATAGTTTAATAATTTTTTGTAGCAAATTTTAATTTAACAATTTCTTAAAAATAAGAAGAGTATTATTTAATTTATATGATAGTCTAATTTTTCAATTTTGATAGTGTTACGTTAAGACATAGTATTTTATTATAGTTTTAAAAATTTTTCTATTTAAACAATTATACAACGCTCTTTCAATATTTTAATCTAAATAATAATCTAGTTTTCTAAAATTTATAACATTATAATATAGTAATCTGTTACATTCTTTATATATTTTCTATTTAAACACAATAATTTTTCAACATTTTTATGTTAATATGTTTTCATAATTAATTATTTTATAAATTTGTTAATTTTGATTTTGATTATTTGCTTATTAAATTTAATTTTGTAAGATTTATAAAATTGTATTATAAAATTTGATTTATATTAGATAAAATATATAAGTAGACCTAATTAAAATAGAAAAATCTATTTTTTCTTTACAAACTTACTACTAAACTTTTAATTAATTTTATTTTATTAGAGACAAAATAAAAGTTAACCTAATTAAAATAGAAAATATATTTTCAATTAAATTAGAATTAATTTAATATTTATTAGAAATAAAATATAAATTAACCTAATTAGAATAGGAAATATATTTTCGATTATATTTTAACTAATTATATTTTATTTTTATTAATAAATGACTAAATTATTCAATTTTTATATGGTAATGAGGTTAAATGCAAAATTGATCACCCAACTTTACACTGATTACAATTTAGATATTAAACTTCAATTTGTTTCTTTAAAGTCACCTAACTTTGATTTTATTTCAAAAAGGATATTGTCAAAAATTTTTAGTCCTCACAATTTCACTTAAAAATAATTTTAATTCTTCAATTTTTTTATCTTTTCAATTTAGTCTATAAATTATTAAAAGTTTAAAAGTTTACTTTTTCTAAACTCTGATATCATTTGGAATGAGTTTTCTTTTACTGGGTCAAACAAAAATGATTTTAAAATTTTTCCTTATTTCTTATAAATGTATTGAAAAGTTGAACTTATTTGTAAAAAAAAAATCTTCAATTCTGAATTAAAATTGTAATTTTGAATTGTTCAGGTACCAACAAAATTTTTAGTAACAGTTATGAAACGAAATATAAATTTGGTACCTAAAAAAATACAAATTGAAGTTTAATAACGTAATTGAAACAAATAAAAAATTAAGTACTCTCCTGTGCATTTGACCCTATGATAATGAATGAAAACTTTCTCAAAACTAGTTGTGAATATGCACTTTGTGTGATAATATATATATTAAAATAAATAATTAAATAATTTTGGTAAATTAAAAGTACAAATTAAAGAAATATAAAAATAAAAACTTAAAAGTTATTGCAATAGTTTTATTTTATTATTTTTATTAAGAGTACATATAATAATAATAATAATAATAATAATAATAATAATAATAATAATTGAATAAATAAAAGAAAAGTAGAAAACAATTGAAAGAATAAGGATGTTTTAGTTAGAATAAAATATATAAATTTTTATCAAAAGAGAGAGTAAGGTTTTAGATGTAAAAGAAATAAAGTGTTTTATATAGAATAAAACAGATCTATTCAAAAATTAGTTTTTTATAATTTTTAGAAAAATATTATAAATTCAATAAAAAATTTGTGTGATAAAAAGATTTTTTATAGCTTTTACAAAAGTATTGTAAATTTAATAAAAATTTAGTGTTTAAAATTAAAAGGTAACTAAAATGGAGATGCGGGGTATCGATCCCCGTACCTCTCGCATGCTAAGCGAGCGCTCTACCATCTGAGCTACATCCCCATTGTTCAACATTTTGAAAACATGCCTTATACTCGCTTTCTTAAATGCTTTTTTTTTTAAACATAATTGCTATTGTTTCCTCTGTAGAATAGGTTTTATGGGAAGTATGATATTTTTTATGATGCAAAGCAAAGTGTTTAAAAATTAAAATGATGTTTATTTGTATAAAAAGAATTAAAGATTGATGATTTTTAATAATATAGATAGTTTTTAATAATTTTCAATGATTTTAAATTTTAGAAGAAAATGAAGATTGTACCCATCCTTAAAAAATCAAAACGAGTCTAATAGTATTCTTAAATTAAAGTCTCAACAATTCTTGTTAATGGATTAAGCAAATTCAATATTAATATTAATCATTTCATATGTCATTACCGAATCATCAGAAGAATGTTATAAATTTGACAAAAATTATAAAAGTTTAGATTTTGTGGCATCATTAGATTGTTGGCATTCGGTAGTTGTTGGGTTTGCACAATGTGATCAAATTCAAAAATGTATTGGATTAATTTTTTTGTTTAACTGATTAGACTAATTAATTCTCCACTACAATGAAAAAAAAGTAAAGAGAATGATAACAAGCATAGTGGAAGAGGAGGTAGTGGCAGCCGTGATAGTGGTTATAAAGGATGATAATTCTGGTGGCAATGACAATTAATATATAAGAAAGGTATTTAATATTAAAGTAAATTTTATTTTAAAATTTAATCAATATAGTAAATATTAAAGTAAATAAATAAATATATATATAATGTTGAGTTTTAAAGTTATTAAACTAAAAGTTTGATAAATATTTATTTTTATATTTGAGTATTTATCATAAAATTTAATGTGTCAAATTTTTTAAAATTTTTATTTTTATTAAAAATAAAATATTTATTATAATTTTTTAGTATTATTTGTCAACTAAAACACTATTATACATATTCTAATACTATTCAAATTTTAAGAGTTTTTATATAATTCGTATTTTTAATCTCAAATCACTCAATTATTTTTCCAAAACCATTAGAAATTATATTTTTAATTTTTTTTAACTATTATAGATACTCCAATAGGAATTTAATAGTTTCAAAATAAATTCTATTATATTTAAAAATAATGGCAATAAAAATTCTTATTTTAAAATACAAATAAAAATTCTTATTTTTATATGTACTTTTAATAAAAATATTAAATAAAATTGTTATAATAACTTTCTAAATTTTTACTTTATATTTAATTAATTTATACTTTTAAATTTATTAAAACTATTTAGTAATTATATTAAAATGTATATATTATTTAAAGTCCGCGCAATGTACGGATTCACAACTAGGTGTACTTAAATAAAAATTAATTTAGCATAATTTTATTTGTGTATATATAAATGTGCGAAATATTAGAATTATGTGTTTTTTTTTTTTACAATAGTATGTATATATATATCATATTATCTATTATGTAGGTGGAATATATAATTTCATCCATAAACTTTACTCAATTATTATATGTAAACTCTCAACTTTCATTTTATTCAATTTAACTTATTAATTTTTATTTTTTACTTATTTAGCCTATATAACTTATATTTTTTTACTAATTTCACTTCTTTATTTATATTTTTCATTTATTTAAGCTTAGCGCGAGTCAAATACATGCATTTATCTGGTATGTAAGAAGAGTTAAATTGTTATGACTTATATTTTTTTAAATTAATTTATTTTAAAATGAGATATGTAGTATTAATAAATTCAAAAGTTATATTTGAGTATTTTATTATTTTGTGGTTAATATTTATTATTTTATGTTTGATTATAATTTTCTATGTAAATATTTATTTCGAGACTTATTATTTCGGATAATTAATTTACGTTATTTATATTTACTACTTTGAAAATAATTATTTTAATAATATTATTTAAGTACTAAGATTATTTTATTGATTGACTTAATTTTGAGTGTTGTTTTTTTTATTATTTAATTATTCCATAATATTGTTTATTTTTATCATCATCATCATCATTATTATTATTATTATTATTTTTATTTTTAAAGGTTATATATATGTGTGTTACATATATAGTGTGTGTATATATAAATTATAGACTAAAATAAAGTTGACCACATTATTTTAAAAATACTTTATTATATAATATTATAATATTATATATATATACACATGCATAAACCCATACATACATTCAATAAGTATATATTCATATACAAACAAACATAAACATGCATACATTCAATAAATATATGTATACTTTCACAGTAAACATAACAAACTAACTAAAAAAAAATGCAAACCTATTGTCATCTTCATCTCCTCCCGCTGTCGTCCCGTTCAAAAGCCGTCACTGTGCCTCCCTGGTGTCCAGCAGCTCTGCCCTCCTTTCAGTCGCCTTCCGCCACCCTTCCTCCCTCTTCTCCGGCGTCAGTGGCTTGCAAAACCAAAGGAAATCGAAAACCTCAATCTCCGGCCAACCTTGCTTTTCTGGCTACCATTTCTCGAGCTTCCAGTGTCTATCAACTCCCCTAGCTCCGGTGAGCATGAATCTAAACTTAGTTTAAACTTTCATCACCTATTTCTTGAGTTTTGATGATTTTTAGTTTTTGAAGTTTTAGGATTTTTTATTTTTTTAAGCCTGATCTTTATGAATCTTGTAAACTCCCTTTACAAATGTGATTCTTGGTAGCTTAATCTACCTCTATGAATTTTTGTAGAATTTTTGGAATTTATTTTAATTTTTGTGAATTTTTGAATATTTTATTATTATTTTATTAATTTTCTTAAATTAATTATTAAAATTATAAATTTGGTATATTTGGTGTTATTATGAGTTAATATTAATTTTAGAGTAAAGAAAATAAATTTTGAGAATATTATATAATTTTTAGGAATTTTTATAGTTTATGTCAAAATTGAATAATTAGGTTAGAGTTCGATTTTTGTTGGAATATTGGTTTAAATATGTGTTTTAATTAATATTAATAAAATATATGTTGAGAAAATAATTTTTATGCATTTGTATAATTTTTAGGGAATTTTTTTGTAATAATAGTATATTATGTATATTTTTGTATTATAGGGGTAAATACATAATTTTGTGATAATTATAGCTAAATAATATATTTTAGTTGGTTTTAATAATATTTAAGGAATTAAAAGGATTTTTACAAATTACTTACTATTTTTAACTAATTAATAATAATTTTCAAAAATTATTTTCAAATAATAGATTATATATTATTTTGGGTACTAAAATGGGTTTTAAATTAATTTTATTATATAATTAAACTATTTAAGTAATTAAATGTGGATTTTATTAATTAGAATTAAATTGTGGTGTTTGGTTGGATTGTGAACTCGATCGGGCTAAGTGTAGTATTAGAGAGCCGACCTGAGTATAATTAAATGTGAATACTATAAGTGCGTTTTTTTATGCAGGAATGGCTCTACCTACGGTAGAGAGATATCTGTTTTATAGGGGAGACTCTGCCGAAATTTCGATAGATTTTCTTGTAAAACGTGACATTTTCCGTAATTTTCTAGCATAAATTAGGGTATTCCAATCTCTTGAGTCTTATCTGGTTTTTCCCGAGTTATTATAGAGTCTCGTAATTTTATTAATTTCACTTCTTATTCCATAAGTATGATTTTAAAAATAAATATGTTAATTTTTTTAGAGAGTTCCGGAGCGAGAGCTTCTGGATGGAGGCAAATACGCGGTCATCAACCATCTCGCTCATTATATAAGTTAATGAATTGATCTGTGTGTGTGTTTTCTTTAAAATTGCATGCGCTCATATTTTTAGTATTGTTTACATTATCGAGAATTTTCATTTTAATGTATTTATTTATTTATTTCAAAATTAGTTTTGAGAAATTTTGGTAGAACGGGCTACCTGGTGGGTTTCACCAGGACTGTGTGCACATGATGGAGATTAAAAGATGGATCCAAAAATATGTATGACTTGTGGTTATAAACTGGGACGGGTGCCTCGGTGGAAGCCTCTGCTCTCGGGGATCGCCAGTGATGTGGAAAGTTAAAAATAGGCTGGGATGGGTACCTCGGTGGATGTCTTAGCTCTCAGGGACCGTCAGTGCTATGTGTTTGGATTAAGTGGATGACTGCGGCTTGGTGCCTCGATTGATGCCTCTGCTCTTGGAGATCGATAGTCTAGTTGGATTAAGTGGGCCCAACTGACCATTTAAAATTGGGTTTAGGGTTCTATCGAGATTTTTCAGAAGCTGTATATGTATATATATTATAAATTATTTTGATACATCTAAACAATTTTCAAAATTAGTTTTGAGAAATTTTGATAGAACGGATTACATGGTGGGTTCCATCAGGACCGTGTGCACATGGTAGAGATTAAGAGATGAATCCAAAAATATGTAAGACTTATGGTTATAAATTGGGACGAGTGCCTCGGTGGAAGCCTCTGCTCTCGGGGATCGCCAGTGATACGAAAAGTTAAAAATAGGCTGAGATGGGTGCCTCGATAGATGTCTTAGCTCTCGGGGATCGCCAGTGCCATGTGTTTGGATTAAGTGGATGACTGCGGCTTGGTGCCTTGGTTGATGCCTCTGCTCTCGGGGATCGGCAGTCTAGTTGGATTAAGTGGACCCAGTTGGCCATTTAGAATTAGGTTTAGGGTTCTATCGAGATTTTTCAGAAGTTGTATATGTATATATATTATAAATTATTTTTGATACATCTAAACGATTTTCAAGAAGGTTTTCAAACCGTACAACTCTTTTATTAACTTACTCAGTAAGGTTTGACTCCCTCAATTTATTTTTTTCAGGAGTTTAGAACTTTTCTATTAGACCTATTTCTCTTTGCCGTGTAGCTTCATTATCGGCTATTTTGCGTAAATCTACTTAGTTATGTTATGTTTATTTTAATGTACTGCAATAAAGAAAACTGTTTAATTGAATATTTTATTTGGGTCATGTACTTATAATATTGTGTATTGATATATTATTTGTATAATTGATGTTTATTTACTTTATGCACTATGATGTTATGATTTAAATTATATTAAAAAAAATTAGTTTGATAATGTGCATTGTAATTTAATTATTTATTGTAAGGTTTTAAAGTTTTTTTTTTTGAAATTCTATATTTTTTTAAGGTTTATCTTTATGATTTTTTATTCTGTAGTGTCGATCATGTAACTTGAGTTCGAGTTGTGACATAAATAAATGAAAAATAGAAGTTAAAAAATGTAAAATTAAATAAAATGAAAGTAAAGAGGGGTTATAAAATAATAAAGTAAAATTGTATATTTGGCCAACTAATTCTCATAGGTGTTGAACTTATCTAAAGGTAATAATTAATGACAAGAGTCTTGATGTTGTGCCACTAGGACTAGAACTTCTGAACTTCCGTCTTAATCAATTGATCTAGACTTCATGCGCAGAATTATGTGTTTGTTTTATAATCCAAGTCCACTTTACATGTCAATTTTAAGAAAAAAAAAAAAAAAAACTAGCGTCAATTTTGCCATAAAAATTATTTGTGTGTCAATTTGGATATGGAATAAAAGTTCAATGGCCAAACTGAACGTTTGTTCTACAAAACTCCGCAGACGCAGACCGAGTCGACCCGAGCATCGGAATAATCACTACAAGTAAGAAGCAACAAAGCATCAAACTTTCATAGCAGAAAATACAAAATCAAACACAGAAAAGGATCGCATTTTGCATAATCATTCGATCATGATCGCCGCTAAGCGACTGATACAGAAAGCCGTACACCACAATTTTCATCAGGTACACGCACAAATCATACAAATTCTTCCATTTTTTTAAATAATTAAAAAACATTGTTAGATTTTGTATTCTTGATTCAGCAGGAGCTGCAACGTTGCAATTTGAAATCGACGGACTTGGATTTACATGTCTCTGTTCACTACGGAGTTCCTTCAACAGCGTCGCTTCTTGCTTTTGACTCTGTCCAACGCTTATTAGCCGTTGCTACACTGTAAGTTTAAATTGAAATTGTCTTTACTTTCTAAGCTCTTGGATTGGATTTTTTTTTCTTCTGTTAATTTCACGTTATATTTTGCAGAGATGGGAGGATTAAAGTGATTGGTGGTGATGGAATTGAAGCAATTTTTATGTCTCCTAAGCCATTGCCTTATAAACACATTGAGGTTATTTAATCATTTTTTTACATTTATTTTTTGTATGGTGAGTTGAAAATCTTATTATTTTTTTTAACTAGCAATTTTGGATTCATGTTTGGTATCTTTTGGCAGTTTCTGCAGAACCGTGGTTTCTTAGTAGCCATTTCAAATGAGAATGATATTGAGGTACTTTCTGCTTTATTGAGAGTACAGTCTTATGGCTTGTTTGGCATCATTTGTGTTTTTTTTTTTAATCCAAAACGTGCTTATAAATTTAGAAAATTAATTTTTAAACTGTTTTTCTAATTTTTATAGGTGGGATTTTTTCCTGTTTGCTGACATAGATTGCCTTCAGCTTTTCCATATATATAGTTAAATAATTTATTCAACTGTTTTTCTGGGGTTTGAGTTAGCTGTAAAACCTCCTTTTTCTGTGTTCCAAATAATCGTGTTTTTTTTCCTTCTAATTTTAAGAAAATATAGTGCAAAAAAATTATTTTGATAATATAATTTGTTTTGAAAACTGAAAACCCAAAAAATTAATTAATGCCAAGCAAGCTGTTAAGGTGCAAAGTAAATTTTATATATGTTAAGTATGGTTGTTACTAAAATATATTTTGGCAGGTTTGGAATCTGGAAAGTAGAAGCCTAGCATGTTGTTTACAGTGGGAATCAAATATTACTGCATTCTCTGTAATCAGTGGCTCCTATCTCATGTATATTACTGACGGAATATAAAAGTGTCACACTTGCTTTAATTTTTTTTTGGAACTGGAAACAATTACCTGATTCTTCTGCATCAATTTTTTTTTTTTATTTTTTATTTTTTTTTTAATATAGGTATGTTGGAGATGAATTTGGTTTGATGTCTGTAGTGAAGTATGATGATGATGATGATGATCATAAGCTTTTAAAGTTGCCATATCAAATACCTTCAAACCATTTAAATGGTAATTCCTTCCTAGTTTCATTTTTTGATTATTTTTCTTTATCTTCATTCAGAGGCAATTTTAAGCTGATGAAGAAATCCACTGCAGGGAATTCTTGGTTTTCTATATTGTGATGAGACCAGATTCCTCTGATTAAATTTTGAGAGTTACAGAAGCATTGTTTTACTATAATTTTACTTGATGCTGCTGTATTATATTATTGTTTCACAGAAGCTGCTGGATTTCCATCACCTGATCACCAACCTATTGTGGGACTTCTTCCTCAACCTTCTTCTGAAGATGGGTAAGATACAATTGCTCAAGTGGTCTGTAAGACATTTTGCTTTTGGAAGTTGGGTCAAAACTTTAGCATAATCATCAATTTCACTTGTTAATCAGTTGAGGAATTTTCTGTGTCTCTGGTGCATCAGTTGTGACTTATTAACCTGGAATGTTATAATTAGTGATCATCTTTTGTCATTTCACATAATGCATATGCCATATGGTGATATTTTTTTTTTCCATCTTTGTGCATCTTCATTATCTGAAATGTGTGAAAAAATTATTAATGATGTACAAAGCTATGTTTCTTCTTTTTGTTGATAAATTCCTCATTCCATAATTGTTAGGGTGATGCAAATGAATTGCACTGAGAATGACATTGAGTGTTTTTTTTTTTTTGGTCAAACCAAAAATGAGAATTTTATTACTGCAGAACAGCAACAGTACAACCCACAGAGAACTGCGAAAACTAAGAACAATTAAATCATCTCAAATTACCTAACAGAATCCTATTCTGCAAAGTAGAGGTACAGCAATTAAAAACTTCAACCAGAGGCTTTTCTAATTCTTCAAAATAGTCTCACTAGAGTCCATTTTATGCTAAAATGTCCATATATAATAAAATGCAGTTTGCTGAATAGATTTCCTCATTCTGCAAAACACAGATTTCCCTGAGTTCTCCTCATGAACCAACTGATTTCTTTCAAAAGGAGATCTCTGAATTCCACAAGCAACCAAAACTTTGTTCCAAACAGCATATGAGGAAAAGGGCAATTAAAAAAAAATGTGGCTCACAGTCTCCTTATGTTTTTTAGAAAACTCACGTAAATTAGAATTACCAACTTCCCATGCATACAAGTGATTTGAAGTTTGTAATCAACTATGCAAGGCTATCCACAATATAAAAGCATATTGACGAGTATGGCTAGAAAGTCAAATCAGATTAAATGATGGGACAGCAGCCTGAGAAGCCAGCTTAACTCTCCCAGTACTTGCAATGGAAAAATTCCCACCTGCTTTAGGCTTCCATTTAACTTCATCAATATCTTGTTTTCATCAAGTATGAAATTGCAGGTAATATAGTCCCAGGCTTGCAGAGCTTGATGATCAAGAGGGTCAGGCAATAACCATCTATTTTGTCTCCAGACATCAGCAGCCTTAGCATCTATAGCTACATCAGTGTCTCCTATTTTAACTAAAGGAAATCTTTCATTAAGAGCCAACCCATGATAATATGAACCCTAAAAGGGATCAAAAGTGCATGAATATGAAGAATTCAAGCTTGTCACAAGACCATTACTCTCTCTCCAAAAGACTAGCCTATTAGGGTGTGCAGCATCTATATTTATAAGTCCAAGACCTCCCCCACAACTTTTCAATGTGGGATTTGTGACATTCTACCCCATCCGATTGTGCAACGCCCTCGTTGCACCGGCTCCTTACCCAATGGAGGAGAGGGATCCACTCGGTTCGGACCTACCTCGATCTTGATATCTCTCATGAGGGCCCCACTCGGTCCGGACCTTCCTCGATCTTGATATCTCTCATCAGGGCCCCACATTGGAGAAGAATAGAGTTGGCTCTGATATCACTTGTCACGGGACCATTAACCTCTCCCCAAAAGACTAGCCTATGAGGGTGTGCAGCATCCACATTTTTAAGCCCAAGACCTCCCCAAGACATCCCCCATAACTTTCTAATGTGGGATCTGTTATAGGTAGGGTTTGTATCACATGAGCCCAAGGATCATGCCAAAACCAGAATTTCTTCCTATTACCAATTATATAATAGAAAAACTCCTTCACAATAGGTCTGAGATTCAACATGTCTATTGAGTATTACTGGGAATTTAGTTTTAGTTTCACAATGGTCTCCTAGTATTAGTGTGCTTTTGTTTAATTGCCTTTGCTATCCTATTTTTTCTTCCATTGTTCCCTTGTATTATAATTTACGCTGGTGGGTGGTGTGTGCTTGTGTGTTTTCTCGATAAACGTTGTGCTTGCAGTTATTTGAGTGCTAACTACTAAAATTATCTTTCATTATCAATGCTAAGAGTTCAACAATCAATTCAAGTGATCATGTCTGCCACCATCAATGGCCACTCTAGTCTCTAATCTTGCTGGCTTTTCAAGGTGCCCTAAGTGATATGGGTGCCTCGGTCCCCATAATTAACAAAAATCATACTAGTGTTGCTAATTTTCTGAGGAACAATACTACTGACCTGAACACCTGTACAAAAAACAGTGGCTGTGCATAAAATCATCAGGTATCCATTATTTCATATTCGTATATAAAGCTAGTCCATAATTTTTCTCAGCATATTTTATTGCAACAACCTCAATTCAGTAATAATAATCACTGAGATTGTCTTCATTGGATTACATCATCACAGTATAGTCCCAAGTTTTTTTCATTATACTTTCCTTGACTTTTAAACTTATAATCTTTTGCAGACTGCTGATTGCATATGAAAATGGACTGATAATTCTTTGGGATGTTTCTGAAGCTCGTGTTCTTTTTGTTGGAGGTGGTAAGGATCTTGAATTGAAGGATGGACATGTGGATTCCCAAAGTGGACCACATACTAATCTTCAAGACAGTGTGTCTTACAATCAACTACAAGACAAAGAGATAAGTGCTCTTTGCTGGGCATCTTCCAGTGGTTCCATTCTTGCTGTTGGATATGTAGATGGAGATATCTTGTTTTGGAAAACATCAATTGGTTCCTCAATTAGAGGTCAACAAGATGAATCAAGCAGCAATGTTGTGATGCTGCAATTATCATCTGCTGAGAGGAGACTACCTGTAATTGTCTTACACTGGACTGCCAGCAACAGATCCAAAAATGGTTGTGATGGCCAACTGTTTATATATGGTGGTGATGAAATAGGATCTGAAGAAGTTTTGACGGTGAGAGTTAACATATTGATTTTTTGGTTCTGCATTTTTCCTTCTCCTCACTTTTTACTATTACAAATAAAATTTTATATTACTCAAAATGGGTGAATTAAAAAGGAACCCATAATATTGGTAAAGGCAACCTGAATTCAAGAATAGTTAAGACTATTCTATAGATATTAGCACTCAGGTTCAGGTTGTTTAATTAGCTTATCTTTATTTGTAAGTTACTACATCTGTAGATTTTTTTTTTTTTGAAGTTTGGTTTAATTGATTAGTTTAGCATTATAATTAAACAGTACAGTGTGCTACAAAAGTATTTCATATACAATTGATTTGTATGTATTGATATGTGGTCACGGTTAATGGTCAATCTTATTTAGGGTATCTTTAGTAAGTATGATTTTTTTTTTTTCAGTATTTTTTTGTTCTACTGTTGCTTACATCTGCATCAATTGTATATGTCAGAGTTCTGGTGAAATTCCTTAGAAGCCTTAGGTAGATCCTGAGGTTTTGAAGACCAAATTTATTTTCCAAGTTTAAGGGCCGTTATGCATTAACATAAACAAAGAATAAAGTTGTGTCACTATTAAAGTCAGACTATTCTTTGGGACTGTGATAGCTCTTAATAATCCTCAGAGGTTGCTTTGCTGCTCCTCCACTTGCCATAAACATTCCTATAAGAACCTAATATATACCTTGTGACTACACCTTCATTACGGGTTTCTTGTAAAAGTTACAGTCTGTGTCGGACTACTAGATAGAGAAAAACCTCTTTTTCAAAGAAAGAATAAACATGCAAATAAGTTATGGACTTCTGCAAATAATGTCAGTGCTTCTTTCTTAATAATTCTTACATTCCTGTATTGAAGTTTGGATCATTGCAGGTTCAAATGGTGAAAATGACATTTATTGTGTTAGGAATGTTGTAGTCATGTTAGCTTTGTTGCGCCAATTCCCCTGCAGTCGCTAGCTTTTGCATTATTGAATTGTTGTCTGAAATTTTTTGAAGACTGGGAGTTGCCCTCTAATATGTGATGAGTGCCACAGATTTTGACTCTAGAATGGTCATCTAGGACGGAGACATTAAGATGTGCAGGTCGCGCTGACATCACACTCACCGGCTCTTTTGCTGACATGATTTTGTTACCGAGTGCTGGGTCAACAGGGAGCAGTCACAGAGCTGCTCTTTTTGTATTGACAAATCCTGGAAAACTGCATTTTTATGATGAAGACAGCTTATCTATTTTGTTATCTCAGCAAGAAAGGCAAAGATCTGTCTGTTCTGTGGAATTTCCTGCAGTGGTACCTATGGCTAATCCAAGCATGACTCTTGCAAAATTTGTTGTGTTACCTGCGAACAGAAACTCATTGAAAGTTCTGTCTGAGGTATATCTAACTCGTAAATAATTATGTCTTAATTGAAATCATTTAGTTCTCTGCTGATTTTATATTTTCAAATTGGTCTTATTCTTGTGGTCAGATGGCCTTAGCTGTAAAACAAGGTACCACACTTACCCCAGCCAGTGGTACAAAGTGGCCCTTGACTGGAGGTGTACCTGCTCATTGGTCCTCAGCAGAAAAAACTAGTGCAGAAAGAATATATATAGCAGGTTATCAAGATGGATCTGTTCGGTTTTGGAATGCCTCGTATCCTATCCTGTCACTTATTTGTGTTATAGAAGGCAAGGTTAGATTTCCTTGGAAAACATTTCACCAACTATTTGTAATTCTATTTTATGTGAATTGTAACCTTGTTTGATTAGCAGGTTGAAGGTGTAGAAGTTGCTGGCTTTAATGCTTCAGTAACAAATCTGGACTTCTGTTCGCTCACCTTAAATTTGGCAGTCGGCAATGAGCATGGACTGGTCAAACTTATTTCTTGAGTTGTTTGCTTTTCCTCTTTTCTCCATCTTTTTCAAGTTCAATATTTTACGATCTTGTGCCATATTTTGAAACGTGTAGGTTCGTGTTTATAATCTCAATGGCAGCTCAGATGAGAAGAGTTTCCACTTTGTGACGGAGAATAAAAACGAACGTAAGTAGCACGTGTCTGCAGTCTACAAGTAGCCACCTTGGTTTTTTTTTTACAAATTTTAGTCTTTTGATAGTATGTGGTACCAATTTTAACAGGTTCAAGTTCTAAATTTGGCAAGTTAAGTTATGTGCTCTGTTCTGGTAAACTAAATAAAGTTTTGGTTCTTATCAAGGATAGAAGATGACAGAAGATTGTCATTGCCTAGAATTCAGAACAATGATAGATTACCAATGTCCCATTTTAAGAGCTGGTGTGAAAATTTCAAACCGAGTTTAAATGGTTTAGACCTGAGAAAATTGTTAGATTGTTCTAAGAGCTTGGCGTTTAAACCTTGTCCTCATACAAAAGAATTAGACATCAAGAAACTATCTCTTCAAAAACTATTTATTAGCTTTGATGGGAAAAATTATTGTGGTAGCCAACTAGGAAGTGTCTATATGGCAATTCGGTTAACTCACACTTTCTGTCTTTTGCTTCATTTTAATTGGATTATCCCGACTATAATTAATTTAGATAGTAGACAAGCAAGATTATTCCTTAGTAATTTAATTTGTTAATCTAAGTAACAATGAAAATGTTGGAACAATAAAGTGGCTTATAAATAGTGTAGATTGGACCTTAACATAAACCGATTGGTTTTTGTGTTACATGGGCTCAACTCCATTTATAATCCATGTGTGTGCATCGACCAATACTCTCGAGGAATGTGGACTTGTTAATGTGGTATTAGAGCAGTAATTCCTGGGCTCTTGTTTAAGACCTAAAGTTGGGTGCGGCCTGTTTGTGACCCTCATTTAAGTCATTGGGTGCATTCTATTTGAGTTTGATACAACCCATGTGAGTTGTTGGGTGTAGCCTGTTTGTGACCCTTTTTGAGTTGTTGGGTGCAGCCTTTTTGTGTTTGGCAAATGTAACTGATCCAGGCGTAGTTACGCTTGAGGGGGAGTGTTGAAGCAACAAAAGTGGCTTATAAATGGTGTAGAGTGGACCTTCACACAAGCCAATTGATTTTGGTTTACACAGGCTCAACTTCTTTTATAAATCCACGTATGTGTGTGTAGGCCAATACTCTCAAGGCCTGTGAATTTGTTAACAGAAAATACTGCATTGTGTGCCAAGATGTTCATTGATATGGTGAATTTACTACAAAAATGTTGGTAGATAAATATGCTACATTTGACTTTATTTGTGTCCTTTTGGACATCAAACTAACATATTTACTTGTCTCATAGTTCATGTTCTGCCTAAAGGGAAAGGACCTCAGTGTAGGGTGGTTTTTTCTCTTCTTAATTCCCCAATTCATTCACTGCAATTTTCAAGTTCTGGAGGCAAACTTGCTGTTGGTTTTGAATGTGGCCGTGTGAGTATCGTCAATCTTTTATTTGTTCCTTCTTTGAATAATTTATTTATGCTATATCAATCTATTATCACTTTCTTTCAGATTTCCTTGTTTAGATGGATTTTAAGAATTTGCTGTTTATTTTTCAGGTGGCGGTCCTTGACATGAGTTCACTATCAGTTCTGTTCTTCACAGACCGTGTTTCTGGTTCTAGCCTTCCAGTTATTTCAGTGACCTGGATGAAATATGATAGCATTGGTAGCCTTGTAAAATGCCCAAAACATTCATTAGCTGATATTCCTGTGAACCCTTCAGATGAAGTCATTTTTTCCTTAACAAAGGATGGGTTTCTTAACATCATTGATGGTAGTAGTGGCGGGATGGTCACCTCTCATCCCTGGCACCCAAAAAAGAAATCAGTTGCTATTTCCATGTATGTTATAGGCAAGTATAATATTCAATTTGGAAGGAATAAGGCATTTTTATTTTCCTAATACTTGGTTGCACTTACTAATTAATAAATTTTAAAAACTCTCTTTTATATAAATCACAGAAGAAAATGCTGTATTCTCTGTCTCAACCAACGGAAAGCATATGGAGGAGTCAATACAGGATGGGGCAACAAGCAGTAATGGGCCTAAAGATAAAACTATTTCTACAGACAATAACTCACCTAGCAGTGAACACCATTCCTCTCCTGGTGCACCCGCTAAGGGAAGATTAGTGGATTCAGTTATTTTGCTTTGTTGTGAGGATTCATTGCGCTTGTACCCTGCAAAGAATGTGATTCAGGTAGTTGTATTGCCCTTGCTTGTAACCCAAGTGTCATACTCTGTTTGCAAGCTAACTGAAAATTAAATTGTTTTTAGGGAAACAACAAATCCATTTCTAAAGTGAAACACTCAAACCCTTGCTGTTGGACTTCAACTTTTAAGAAAGGTGACAAAGTTTGTGGATTGACCTTGTTGTTTCAGACTGGAGTAATTGAAATAAGGTGAAGTGCATGTTATTGCTGCGAAAATTAGTAGAAGAAACTTGACTATAGAGAATAGTTGCCTTCTTAACCTAATGTATGTCCAACTACAATGTCTTTGCACATTTGGGCCTCAGCTATGAAAGGTTAATTTATTGATGTTGTTGATACTTGTATTTGGCAGATCTTTTCCGGATTTTGAATTGGTGAAAGAAAGCTCCATAATGTCAATTCTTAGGTGGAACTTCAAAGCAAACATGGAGAAAATAATGAGTTCTGACAATGAGCAGATAGCATTGGTATTCTTTCTGAATTTTGAAATTCTGCTATACTCTTGATGATTCACTAGATGGTTTATTTCTAACATTTTCTGTAATCCTTAGGCAAATGGGTGTGAGTTGGCCTTTATCTCGCAATTGTCTGGTGAAAATGGTTTAAGGTACCTTTGTCTATGCTTAGCCTATGGCTATGACAAAAATACTTGCATAAAATCAATTTGTAACAGAACAAAATGTTGTTTTAGGATTCCAGAGTCTTTTCCATGTCTTCATGATAAGGTCCTTGCTGCTGCAGCAGATGCTGCCGTTAGTTTCTCATCTAATCAGAAGAAAAAGCAGGTTAAAGTTAATGACTCGAGGATGTTTCTTCTCCAAACTTTTTTCAGTTTAACTCCTGCTGTAGCTTATATTTGTTGCTACAGGGTACTAAACCTGGAATTTTAGCTGGTTTTGTCAAAGGCTTCAAATCAGAAAAACTAGAGCAGACTCTGGATTTTACTCCAACAGCTCAATCCAATTTTAGTCACCTAGAGGGCATTTTTTCAAAGTCCTTATTCTCTGATTTGCCTCCACCTGTCACAGACGGTCAGGAAGATGTGGAGCTTAATATAGGTTTTGCTATATCTATCATCTTCAGCATATCCTTTTCTACAAATTATTCTTTCTCAACAAATGCTTTTGTTCAAGTGCAGATGATATTGAGATAGAAGAATCTCCTTTAGCCACGGCAACTTCATCACAGGAAGTGACAAATAAGAAAGGTAAATTTTATTTTCCCATGTTTGATGTATGTCATGGCTTACTGATTGCTGATATTATGATTTTTTTTTTTCCACTACAGGTAAGGTTACAGAAAGGGAACAGTTATTGGGTAAGGCTGAGGATATGCAACCCAGACTTAGGACACCTGAAGAAATTATAGCTCACTATAGGAAAGCTGGGGTAATGTTACAGATGATTTTAGTATCAACTCTGTTCTCCTTGGTTATACAACACCTATTTCAATGGGTTTCCTTATTTGATGCCGTAATTGCTTTCAGGATGTCTCATCAGTTGCTGCGCATGCCAAAAACAAGCTTCTCGAAAGGCAGGAAAAACTGGAGGTATTAAGAATTATTCTTGAACTTATTTAGTAATTAGTGTAGGCCAAGTTCTTGAGTTCGTTGAACAGCAATGATGAGAAAAGATAAAAATCCTGGTAGCAGCATAACTTGGTAACTCCTTGTATTTTAAAATGTTAATCCCCAAGTCTAGCCAAAACAATTTATATTGAAATTGTACTGCCTCAGGTGTGGGTTGTAATTGTTATATGTCAGGTCTAGTTAGCAATGCATCTTTATATACTCCTGTCAGTTTGTTCTTTTACGTCTGTTACTGTGCAAAAAGGCCTGAATGATCCCTAATGATACCTTTGTTCCTCATCAGAGAATCAGCAGGCGCACTGCAGAGCTGCAAAATGGAGCTGAAGACTTTGCTTCATTAGCAAATGAGCTTGTTAAGGCAATGGAGAATCGAAAATGGTGGCAAGTATGAACAAGGGGGTCTCTGCTTTGGTTAGTTTATGCCATTTGATTGCATCCTTAGTTACTCTGGTCTATTGAGGCATCAAGTACTAAAAAATTTGGATATTGCAGCCCCACATCAACAGTTGGCACTGTAGCTGACAAATAGGATGTTGTACATTAGGAGTGAGTTCTCATTGTCTTTGATGTAAAGCATATTATACCACAGTTCGATTTTTCTTTTCCAGATATTGGAAAAGTTCAGCTACCTGCAAAATTATTTTTGTCAATTCTTTGCACGGAATAGTTCTTATTCCCTGCTTTTCTATAGCAAAAAAAAAAAAAATGTAAATTATGCTTTGTAAAGTACTGCCATTCTGTTGATTTGGAATGGATAAATTCTTATGTTGATGGAATGATTCATGAGGCTAATCTAGCCAATGGATGACAATCAATGTACCAAAATTTAATTCCATTTGGATGTACTAAGAAAAGTAACCAAAGTCTAAAGGTCGACTTGAAATTTGTTTCTATTTTTTGAATATTGAGAAATTGTTGCTTGCAATAGTGTCTTGTTTCATGAACTTTGATGCAAATATCCACCTTGACAAATGATATTGCACTGTAAAAAGCCAATAGTTGAAATCATTTTTGAAGCTAGAGTCGAGAATACATATAAATTAGTTAGTTATTGATGGTAACTGGTAACAACAAATCATATTTATAGAAGAAAATCCATAAGCAATCTCGGAATGGTGAGCCATCAATTGATCCTCACAGTATGACCTAAGATCCTGACCAACTTGATTTCACTGTAGACAAACCCTGAGACTGCTAGATAAACTTCAGCCATCTGCCATAAGCATTAAATGCTATGCAGATAAGTGCAACTTCCTAACGTTTCCCTCCAAAAGTCTTTCTGCAGAAAGAGATCAAATTAAAAAAAAAAAAAGGGTAAATTCACTGATTCCAGCCTTATTTTTCCTCCACCACCACTCATATTCTCTCTTTTCTTTTTCCGCCACCACCACCACTGACTTTATTATCGGAATGGGGATGCCGGTCAACAGCTAGCACCCCTCCTAATTTGTTGCTACAAGACCAAGAGTTAACAGTAATTTGACTTGAGTCCCATTTGTACCAATGACCTCAAGAGAGCTAGCTCAATGACCTTTTACAAGTCTTGAGCTTTAATACTTCAGCAGTCAATGTACCAAACATAGCATCACGTCAATTAAGTGAAAGAGCTACGCACGTCCTCTCAAAGGAGAGGCTTTAATTTAAAAAACTGAGAATTAAATCTTCGGCTTCAACAATATCTCAATGGGAGTGAGCTGGGAATTTCGCTGTTCAAAAAGCATAGTCTTAGGTAGATCCAGTCATCCATTAATGGAAACAAACTCTTTACATTCGTTAACTAGCCCTACTGTAAAAAAAAAAACAATAGAAGACTATATTGATTCCACTTTTTTCTCTCACTTCTTCGTCTTCTACTTGTTGTATTCTTTTACAACGAAGTACTTAGGTTTCCCTAAGGCTTGTAATTCAGCAGAGACAAACAAAAATATTTCTGTTTCAGTAGTGCCTCAGTGTTTACAAGCTTTCATATATGGTGTCATAACTATGCCTAGAAGGTGCAATTTACGTGTAGCTACTTAAATCTTTCTTGTTTCCCTGTCTTAGGGGAATAAAGGATACAAACAAAAAAAGACAGCAATTTTTTAACACAAGGGGAAACAAAGAGAGAAGATTTTATTCTCAGCAACACATTTGTGATAAACTGCATGTAAAGAGCATAAATGAATGTGGACACGTGATCACAGAGAGTTGTAAGAAACAGATAAATGATCTTCTGAAAAATGTGAACATTCCTTTCACAACTAAAATCTGCCATGAGAATGTATCGAGGCAGAGGTTACAAACAGGAAAAGAAATGCCACATTGTCTCCATAGTGCAGCATGATTATGAGAAGTGTAACTAATGCTGAGAATTAAATTTGTGGTCTTGTCAGGGCACTATGACCAGACACCTTCATCACCATGGACAATTCTTGTATTAGCAAGTTTTTGGCCAACAAGATCTCTCAACTCAATTTCACCAGGGAATCTGTTTTCTGACAGCTTGGAGAAAACCTACAATATCCAAGGACAAACAATAAAGAGAAGGACGTGAAAAAGTAGGTCTTCATATATCCAACATGCAGCATCATGAAAGTTGTCCAGATAATTAAAGGCCATATTACAAGACAAGACTTTTGCTACCTAAGGTCCAAAACTGCAGTACCCATTCAAAGAATCATAACCAAAAGTCATGTGCCCAAATGAAAAGCCAGTACGAGACATCATAAAAGGATTACAATCTTACCAATTCACCATTGCAATATACTTCAAAAGCACCAGAACTCTGGAGGAAAGATTGGATGAAGTTCCCGAAGAGCCAAGTGCTTGCAATACTTCCAAACTTGTTTGCACGTAAAGAGTAGTACCAAGGAGGTGGAACTGCAAATCCCAACCTTGGAAAAATATGTTCACCTGCCGTTATTATTCCAATGATTCCAAATTGAACAACTGGTACAACTTTGCTCAGCAATCGCTTTGGAAGTGGGGGAGGATAGTTTGCCAAAACAATGTTAATCCCTGGAAATTGTGCTTCCAGCATGTTTTTCATAGTCATAGCAGTTGCTCTGCCAAAAAATAAATAATGATAGTAAGGCAACCCAAAATAAAATACAGTAAGAACTAAAAAACACATGCAATGATCTTCTATGAAGATAACACAATACAAATTTCCCACTTATAGTTAAGCAAATAAAATGCCTCTATTTTGGCTTCATGTAATACTGTTGCAGATGAGGGGTGTAGAGCTATTAGATATGAACCCATATAGTCAATGTCAAAATGATCTCTCCAGCTATGAACCCATATAGTCAATGTCAAAATGATCTCTCCAGCTATTGAAAACAAACATAATTAAGCAAAAAAAAAAAAAAAAAAAAAGGAAAGAAAATTTGCTTTAAAGCTATACACAATGAGATGATGGTTTAGTTCCACTGTTCTTGAATGTTCAAGAATGAATTTACACATGCAAAGAAAAACAAAGAAAAAACTTGAATCAAACAAACCCATGTTGATATTACAAGCAAGAATCCAAAAGCATACAAACTATAAAGAAACAATAATAACCAAAGCAATTAAAATCAAAAGAAAAAAAAAAAAAAGAATCTGAAACCCCAATTCAATACCCAGTAAAAACAACTGAAATAAAATACCTATAAGAACAAGAAGCACAGAAGTCAATGCTAACAGTGCTGCCAATGCCAATACCACTTCCTACTCCTCCAATAACGCTAGATGATGATTTCTGCATTGAAGAACATCACTAAATACGCGATCTTTTCAACAAAGAACATATATTAATACTTAAACAAAAAGAAAAGATTAAAGAAAACCTGGGTTGGGAATTGAAGAAGCTGTTGAGGCTGTTGGAGAAGATGATTGGGATTAGATTGAACTTTAAGGGTATTATGATGAACATGCTGAGGAGGTTTAGGAGGTGGTGGTACTGCGAACAGATTTAAAACATCTGAGAAAAATAGAAAAAGGGGTAGCCCCAGTAGCAATAGCTGAGATCGGTCCATTGCAAAGAGACGCACACACGGCACTCGATCACCGAAGCCAACCAGAGACCGAAGGAAGCCGATGATGAAATTAGTTATGCGGTTAAAAAAATGGTGCTTCCTTTTATTCTTAGCCGTTGGATCATTCCCCAGCGATTCCCTCGAGGTTTTTTTTTTTTTTTTGAGAAAATATTTTTGGCACAAATTGTAACAAAAAAATTTGCACAAATTAATTAATGCAATAAAAAAATTACTTATATATTAACAGTAAAAAATCTATATCTATATGTATATATCTATGTATTAAAGGCCGAATATACTTTTTCATCCATAAACTTTACCTTTTTTTTTTTTTTTTTGCTATTTTGACACATAATTTTTTTTAACTAATAATATATATAAACTTCTATTTAGATCGATTTCATCCATGGATAATATTTTTTATTCTATTTTACACATCATTTTATAGCATGAACAAGCGTGTGAGCCCAATAAATGTAAGACGCATGGTTGGTGAAAGAAGAGCTGACGTGTTAATGTGAACTGACGTGTCCATAAGTGAAATTGGTCCAAAATAAAAGTTCATATGTTCAATTGGTTAATTTTTAAAGTTAATACATGAAATAAACTAAAGGGATGAAAAGAGGTATTCAGCCTTTTTTTTTTTAATAGAAACACTATATAATTGGACATTAAAAATTAAAATAAATTATTTACTAAATAAATTATAATATATTTAACAAAAATTATAATTTTATTCTAATAATAAATTTTTTAAAATATTTTTACAATAAAAATTTATATATTGTATATCTAAAATTAAATTATTAAACATAAAAATTATAAGTTAACTCGTAAGCTTATATTCAAACTTGTTTACGAGCTTCATGACTCTTTTAAATTTTTTTAGGTTAGTTAATATTCAATAATTTTAGCCAATATTAATATAAAAATTCTAATAAATTATTTTAATTTAGCCAAGTTAATCAATTTTAATAAACGTATTTATCTAATTAAAATTAAATAAAAATTATTAGCATAACAATAAAAAAGTTAAATTTATCACTAATATTTCATTAAACTTATAATAGAAGTTCATATGTGCAATTGGTTAATTTTGAAAATTCATGGGTGAAATGAACCAAAAGTGTAAAGTTTAGGGGTGAAATGTTTGACATGTATGCCCACATGTGCCATGTCATTGTGCGTCCTTCACACATGTTTGGTTATGTCTAATCATGGGTAAAATTGGTCTAAAATAGAAGTTTAAATGTGTTATTGGTTAAAAAAAATTGATGTGTGAAATAAGCAAAAAGAGTAAAGTTCATGGGTAAAAAAGGGTATTCGGCCTATATTAAATGTTGAACTACTAAGAAGTGTTTATTTTCACATTTGAGTATTCACTCTAAAATCTAATGTGTCAAACCATTAAAAATTCTAATTTTATTAAAAATAAAATATTTACTATATATTTATTTAGTATTATTTTTTAACTAAAACATCATTAGACATATCTCGGTACTACTCAAATTCTAAAAATATTTATATACTACATATTTTTCTATCTTAAATCATTCAAATATTTATTTAGTATTATTTTTCAATTTAAACACTACTTTTTTTTAACAATATTAAAACACTGCTATTTATACTATAATACTAACTAATAATTTTAAAAACTAATCTTATTATAACTAAAAATTATGGTAAAAAAAATTAAAGAAAATAAAATTAATATGATATATTTTATTTTTAATTTATTAAACTAAAAATTTGAAAAGTGTTTATTTTCACAATTTAGCATTAACTCTTAAAATTTTATGTGTTGAATTATTAAAATTCACAATATTTTCTAAAAAAATTCATATTTATTTAAATACACGTGTTTTATTTAATATAAAATACTCTAATATAATTACAATTAAAACATTACTCTTCATTTTCAATAATGTCTTTTATTTTAGTCGAAAGATTCTATTGTATTCAAATAAAAGCACTTTTATTTTTTTAACCTAAAAATAAAAAAGTATAATTTTTTCACCCATTTTCTATATTTATTTTATTTTATTTATTCAATAATTATTATTATTATGCATATTAAAAATAATATGTACTCTTAATAAAAAAATAATAAATTCTAACTTTTATATTTGATTAATTTGTGGTTTTATTTTATTATAATTATTTATTTTAAGATATATATATTACTTACAGTCCGCGCAAAGCGGGAATTCACGACTAGTATATATTAAATGCTGAGACCTAAAGTCATTAGGCTAAAAATTTGACAAATGTCAAATTTTATATTTAAGTATTCACTCTAAAAGTTAATGTGTCAAACTATTAAAAATTCTAATTTTTATTGAAATAAAATATTTATTATTATAATTTTTTAATATTATTTTTTAACTAAAATACTAAAATAAATATTTCAATACTGCTTAAATTTTGAAAGAATTTATATAATATGTAAATCACTCAATCATTTTTTCTAAACCATTAGAAATTTTATTTTTAAAAATTTTCTTAACTAAAACACTATTATACTAAGTAAATAGATACAAATAGTGATAAAAAAAGTTAGAAATAAAATAGGACTTTTAAAGTGATTTTTTAATATTTTTTAACTAAAATATTATGAATTTTAATATTATATGAGTGATTGGGTTGTAAATATACCTTATGAACTGTCTTTGTTATTATGATGTTTGTTTAATGAATTTTTATTCGGCCAAAAAAAAACATAATCCACAAATATGTATAATTCTTATATTAATAATATAATAATACGGAACAACCAAATCCAATATATAATTAAAAATAATAACAATATAATGTTTAAATTAATTATTCGATAGGTATTTTTTATTTTTATTATTATTATTATTAAATTAATATTGGAGAATGTTGTATGTATCATTTACACTATTTTTTATTAATTATTTTAATACACATAAAATTTTAATTTTTTCAGCTCATAATATTATAGTTTCTACTATAATATATAGTAAATTTCCTATTTGGTTATTAAAAATTAGAAAATTCAAATATAAATAAAATTTAAGCAAAAAATAAACTTTCTTTTGTAATAAAATTTAAAATAATTATTAAATTTAATTGAAATCCATAACTATCAATGTAATAATAATATTTATCAAAAAAAAAAAAATTTAATTAATTAAATTATTTAAGATTTTAAAATAATTTAATAAAATATATATTAATTTGTAGTCTATGCATTTCCCGGATTTACCACTAGTTACTTATAAATATATTACTAATATAGTTACTTATTGATGTGTGTAATTTTTACATATATTTGAGTTGATTTTTAATGAATTTTTAATAATTAATTAGTTTAATTTGGGTAGAATATAGATTTAATTAGGAATTATTTTAGTTTAGAGTTTCGTTTAGGTTTTACTTGATTTTAGCATAATTTTAGTTCAATTAGGAATTTTATTTAAGTATCAATTAGTGTTTCCTTTTTTGTAAGAGAATTAGCAAAAAATTCCAAAATAGCCAAGGATTTGCCTGACATGGCCATGACATGGGCGTGCTCCTGCTCGTGCCATGCACTGGAAGAGAAGACTTTGGTGCATGACTTGCAACACGACCATATGCTAGGCCATGTTTGCATTGGGAATTAAAAGAACATTAGACATAAGTTCAGGCGCGGTCATGTTATAAATTGTGTACTCTTTTGTTTGATTTAAAGAAAATGTGAAGATTGACCACGGTTATCACACGGCCATGTTATAGGCCGTGTGAGAATATGGAAATCTGGCTCGAGCCACACTAGAGGCCGTGCTGAAAAGAAAAAATTGAGCACAGATAGAGACATGGCTGTGGCTAGGTCATGTTGAATGAAGAAAGTTTTGCTTTTTGAATAAGGCTTCGGAATTTAAGAGCAAATAGGTATTTATCAAGCTTTTCTTATATAAGGGGGCATTCAAAAGTATTTTTCATTCATTCTTGCACATTTTAAAAGCCACAAACAAGTCCTCAAAGGAGAAGAAGAAGATTTCACGCAAGATTCAAAAGTTTCATCTATTGTTTCTTCTTCATCTTTTATTCTTTTAATTATGTTTGTGTTATTCACCACCATTATGCGTGGTTGTTTCTCCAATTTTTAGGTTTAGGGATTAATTTATGATTGCGAGCGTGCCAGAGGAGAAATTCTTCAAAATAAAATCGTGCTAGAGGAGAAATTCCTCAAAATAAAACCTAACTTCTTTTCAAACAGATGTGGATCCCTAAGTTCCTTTACCACAATTTGCTTGGATTTCACAGATGAAAATAAATTTGAGAATAAAAAAACTATTTGAGCAAGTAAAGGGAAATTGAATTGATTTTAGAGCTTAATACAAAGTAAAAGATAAACAAGCTAAAGAGAATAACAGTGCTAAAATGATTAACTAATGATAATAGTTGACAATAGATATTTATAGATGATGTAGATGTGTATTGAATGTTGATGATGTTCATTGGTGATGTCCCTCTCTTGCTTTTATAGGCATTTTGACTTGCAGACTAAATCTTCAATTTATTTTCCAACAGCTTAAGGGTCCTCCATTTTTGGGTGAATTGATTCACATAAATTGCTTCATCCCCAAGTTGATCTTTTTCCCCAAGCTTCTTACGAATAGTCATTCTTCTGGAATTTTCTTGCTTTGTCCCCAAGTTATAGTCAGTTCCAACCTCCAGCCTTTAATCTTTTAAGCTGCATTGATTATGAGTTGGGCTTATTAGGCTTTAAAATTTTAATCAAATTAAATGTGGCCATTAATCTGATGGACTTCACATTTCAGCCAAAAAATTCAATTATGGCATAAACAATGCCCCCTGCATGTGATTTAGTTTGGGTAATCCAATGCTAATTTGCATGTAAAATAGCCATAAATATGTAGCTTAAATTCTCTTATTCTTTGCAAAATCAAAAGTGAAATTTGTTTTAAAAACCCAATTTACAAACAAAAAGATACTGAGGAATATTAACAAAGATAGGCCTAATATTGGTATCTCCAATTTTTGTCAAAGCAGTAAAATAGAAAAAATGAGCTTTAAGAAATTCTTTGCATTTTTCGAGCTCTTAATCTCAACCCAATCATTTTTCTTTCCCAGTAAAAATTTAAATTCAGAGTCAAATTCAAATTTTTGAAAAAATTAATTGGAGAAAATTAATTAATCACTTACTAATTTTCTAATTTCCAAAAATTTCAGTGTTCTCCCAACACATATCTCTCAATTTTTACTCATTTTCCCCACATCTCCTTCAAAATTCAATTACTTCTTCTTTTAAATGCCCAAAATTCACCACAAGCAACCTTACTTTCTCAACCACTCAAAGAAGTCCTTAGTTTTTATTTTCCCAACAAAATTCATTTATTTATTATTTTCTTCCTTTTCTTTCTTTCGCTTGTTCTCTTCTGCATTTTCTAGTCAGCTTGCTATTGCCTTATCTTTGCCAAACAGTAGTCGACCAACATCCTTCGTCGATTAGTAAGGGGCCACCATCTAACCACTAACTTGAGCAACCAAAGCTGATGCCTTCTTCAGCATTGTGGCACCTAGCAGTGAAATGTTGCTACTTCTCATGACATCATCAACCCCCAATAACTCGCTATCGCTGTAAATCTCCAAGTAGTTATATTTCTTCAGCCTCACGAGCCACCACCCAACAACCTACCAATGTCTCACGAGCAGCAAGAAATGACTAGTAGCCTCTGCTCGGATTCTCATCACACACTGTTACAACCGTTGTGGAGTTGACAGCCAACCACCATGCGGACTCATCCCCAAGTAGCATACCACTGACAACTTTCATTCCCACACCAACTGCAACCTCACTCATTCTTAAGGGATTTTTTAATAGCTTAAACTCCAATCACCAGTTTTGCAATTTTGCAAGTACTTTGAGCAATTTCAAATCAACCTTCAAAAATAAAACTCTTCTTTAAGACAAAAAAGTTAATTAATAATTTTTCCTCTTTTTTGTATATTTTAAATGAACATCATGTTGTTTGAGAGCTTTAATTTTGAGATCAATTGCATATTGTGGCTTGATAGATTTTTGCTTTTAGAAAATGTGTTGGCATTTGCTCCAAGAATTTCAATTAGCATTTGATGTCTTTTAATTATTTTGATTCTAGCTGAAATTTTTATGGTATTTTCAAAATACACAGTACAGTGAAGTCACCATATCACCGAGATCAGTGTTGGAACTCCGAGCTCAGGCTTATCGGCCCTCACCCTCTATCTCCAACATAGATCTCACAAAAATCCCTTTCAGGTTGAGCTCTCAAAAATTTTGGGTCGGGTTATAATTCGGGTCACACACCTAAAATTCTAGCCATTTAACAATTTTGTTGGTGAACTTGAATAAATGGCCTTTATTTTGGACAAGAAAATTTTCTTAATGCTTTTTAATCATTTTGAAGATTTGCTTAGCCGAATGCCACTAATTTGATGATTTTGGCCATTCTCTAAGGCCTTGTTTCATCTTTGGATGCTTGTTATGTATTGAAATTTTATGCAAATACATTGTAGCCGAAAATTTTATTCATTTTAACGCACTAATTTGTTCACTTTGCTTTGTAAAATTCGATTTTATTTTGGCAATTCCCATGCTAAAATAATCTCTACAACTTTAAATTGCATAAAAGCATAATTTTGAGCCAAATTAATTCAAATACGCTTTGGCCATGTGCTTTGCTTATGCAACCCACTAGCATCCTAATGTGGCTTTATTTTGAATATTTTAGCTAAATTTATCTTAAACCAAAAATTAAAGTTCTCGGTTCACCATTTGCCATCCTTTAAAGTTAAGCTCTTTGAATCTATTCTATCAATTTATGCCAAAATAAAATCACAACCTTTAGAAAATAAAAATTCACTTGCACTTGCTTGTTTGGCCACCATTGCTTTCTTGCTTAGCTATTTAAACTAGCCAAATTTATTTCAATCAAAATATTGAATTTTGGCTTACCATTAGCTTTCTTTCAAGAAAATTTAAAATTTGGCTTTGAAACATGTTATACCTTTTTAATTAAATTCATGCATTAAATTTTGGCTTTTCACTTTCACCCAAATATTGCCAAAATTTTGCATTTCTAGGATGGCCATTTGAAGTTTTAGCTTCAAAGATCACAAGATCAATTCTAATTATTCAAGTCAAAAGTGAATTGAATTGTCTTTTAGCTTCAAATTGCCTTGGCACTTGGGTTGGTGCAATTTGTTTTCTTTTTAGCCAAAATTTATTCATTTTAACTCATTTGGCTTTGAACATTAGGAATTTTTGGCTCAAATTTTGGCAATGAATAAAGGGCATATCTTTTTTTGCCAAGAAGAATTTATTACCAATTTGATACTTCACTTTGATCATTCATGGGTATTCTTGTAGAAAATGGTCATGTTTTCCCCTTTTTAGCCAAGAAATCCAATTAGCCAATTTTTGTCCAATTATTATTCTATATGCTTTTTGTCAATGGTAATTATTTGTTTGATGCTCCCATATCTTAAGTAGGTCAGAAAATGTTAATTAAACTTGGTTTTCTAAAAGCCATTTTAAATTTCAACTGAAGTATAAAGGAATTTTCCGGCTTCCACCTTGTGCATTTGTTGAACAGAATTAAGATTCTATGAATTTCATTTTAGCAAGAAATGCCAAAATAATGATATGGAAAGCAAATATTATTTTTGGCTTAATAAACCAAAAATTTCCTAGTCTAGATGCAATTTTGGCCTCTAGAGCTAAAATAAAAATGCACATTAATTCTTACTTCTATTTTTGGCAAAAATTTATTACCAGCTTGATTATCTTTTGGTGAACTTCTGCAGTGCCACATTCTTTATGCTAAGCTTTAGCCATTATTTTCATGGCTCATAATGCTACTTTGCTGTGCAAAATTAAAAATATTTCTAGCCAAATATCTATGAACTTAAGTTGAGCATTATTTCCCTAGCTAATTTTGTGAATCATTGCTACATTTTTGTAATTTTTAGCATAACTTCACATTTTATCTCATAGTTTGTCATTAATTTCTCTAAGGCCCTAAGACCTTAAAAATGCATTTCAGCAAGCCAAATATTTTGCACAATATTCTGTCAAAATTTACTCTTTCAAACTTTCATTCTCAATAGGGTTTGACTAAGGTAAAATGAGATTCTCTTATCCTAAAACTTAATTAAAGCTTTTAGGAAAATTATAGAACTTTATCATGAATTGTCTTGCAATTTTAAGTTTCAGGCAAGAATTATTTTAGCCTATTAGGCCAAAATAATCATGTCAGACTCATTCTTGACTTGTACTGACCTTTCTTATCCTAAGGAAATGGACCAAAACTCATTACTGCTTCCTTTTGAAATACTTCTTCATATTTATTTTAGCAAAATTTTATTAAAACCTCTATTGTCGAATTTATTTATTTAATTTAGCTTTTTTCAAGCCAAATAAAATGTTTGTTAGATGGTCATCATTTATCCATCTTTAATTTTACAGTAACAAATTAATTTTTCTTGGGAAAAAATATGTTTTGCTTATTTTTTGTGTATATTCCAACATTTGTGGCTTAATGCATCACTCAATTAAAGTACAAATAAAATAAATCAGCATGTGGCTTATTAAAACCACAATCACTTGACAGTTATATTTCTGCATGTAATTGTTTTCACATAGCAAATTTGTTTATTTTAGCAATCAATTGCTAAAATAATGTCTATTCCTATAGCAAACCACATTCCTAGGCAAATTTGATTTAATGGCCAAATAAATTATTTATTTAGCCTTTTTTCTGTTATTTCCTTGCCTGGGAATTCGTACTCTACTATATATGCTTTTATTGCTGTGCACCTTGGGAATTTCTATTTATATTGACTTCTTGCAACCTGTCTACATCTTATCTTGACAATGAAGATGAATTCACTGTCTTGTCTTCTAGGGATTTGCTCTGTGTGTGCTCGTCTATTTTCAATTCATCCTTTTGCATCATTGATCACACCACACACATACACTACAACCATACATCAAAATAAAAATGACCAAATTTTTAGTTGTTATATTGCTAAAATTTCATTAACACATCACTGCACCTTATTCACACACTAAAAACACACTAGGAAAACAATAGTAAATAAAAAAACACCAAAATTCAAATTTGCAAAATAAATATAAACACACAAAAACTTGCAAAATCCAAACTTAGCTATCAAGCCAATTTTCAAAATTAAAGAACAAAATATTGCCATTCAATGGTAAATTTCTGGCTAGAGACCAATTATTTATTTTTATTTCTTTAGTTTTTATTTTCTCACATAGTGGGAAATATTTTCAGCTCCACCTTCTTTCACACACTTCTTTGGCTTATTAGGGAAGTAATATCTAACTACTTGATATGAAAAATAATTTATTTTAAAGCTCAATATTTTAATACAATCTACCATAAAGAAGACATTAAGGGATTTTTTTATTGTCAACAGTAATTGAAAAAACCATTATTATTGCATTAATTACCTCTCTTGATGACCTTTAGACCACCTCTTCTGTTTGTCTTAGGGAAGTTGCTCGCCGAGTGTGAAATTTGTTGACATCTTATTTTACCTTTTGGATCATGGATCCCTTTTTATCAAAAAGTGGATCATCTGTAGCCTTTGGCTTGAGCTTGACCTTAGCATTAGGTTGGATCTCATGATATATTCTTTTATATGCATGTGTCAGTGGCTGAGAAAAATTCTTAAGCTCCATTTTACACCACTGCTTATCTGGTAGAGCAAACTGTGACATTATAAATCTAGATTGTACAAGCCTCCCATCCTTCCTTGGCTTGTACCTGTACTTATTTTTAAAGAAATTTGGATCAGGTGACCTTTTATCTGATGGTAAAAATTCCTTGTAAGAAACTGGCCTCCAATGACTTGTGAATTGTTTGGACTCATGTTGGAAGGATAAGTCACCTTTTTTTTCTTTGATTTTCTCTTCCAAAACTACATTGATAGAGTTGATAGGTGCCAGTGAAGAAAGTGAGTTTTCCTCTATCAGCTCTATCTGTTGGGGTTTCGTGATACAAACACAGCAGAAAAATTAAAATTTTATCATGTTCCCAAACCTGGATCCATATAATTCGACTACTTGATTAAATCTAAAGTTTCAAGAATCTCACCAAAACGTAGAAGAAGCAAGATTTTCTGGAAGGATGAGAGGAGGTTCACACTAGTGACACCTTACCTCAAGCTTTTACTTTGGTTGTTCGGATCAAGATGTCTCCAAAAGGATGCGTCCTCTATAACTATCCACATGAACAGCCCTTCACAAAATGAATTGGAGTGTGTGCTAGCAACTTTCTTGATTGTCTCACAAATCAATAACAAAAGAAAAACTCTATGTTTATTTTCTAGGAAGATAGAAAACCATTTTTGGAGGTAGGGAAAACAAAACTATTAAACCCTAGAGAATATAACATATTTATAGACTCCAAATTAAGGTTTCACCTACTAAAGACCTTTTTGGTAATTTTCATTTATTACATTCTGATTTTGTTTTAAAAATAAATAAAAAATAATATCTTATTTATTTATTTATTTAAAATAACATTTATCTTAAATAAATAAATAAATAAAATACTTTAATTATTTATTTCCATAGAGTTTATTTTGGGCTCATTAAACCCATAATCATTTTGGGCTTGTTCTAAGTGTGTGACCCTGTAGGTTCACATAACAATGGCAGTGGGCCTAAATTTCTATTTAAGCCTACAAGTCATAAGTGACCTCTAACAAGACATTATGACTATCCAAGTCATGTGAAGTCAATAATCCAACATAACCTACTTACAGTGAATTTTATCATCCCTTTATCATATGGTATCTCAATTAAACATAAGGCATAGAATGTCATCCTTATATAGTTCAATATTATGACTTGATTCCAAGTAGACTGAGAATGATAACTCTTTATCAATTCATTTCAGCATGGCCATGCATTTTCCTTCAGTCTATCTCATCAAGGGGCCCATAGATATCTTTCTCATATTAATGAGGGATAAATTCCTTCTAAATCACTCAAATTCCTTATATAACTAATTTTATATCCAACAACATCCTATCTAATCATTCGGTTAAAGACAATGTTATAATGTGTCAAAACATAAAATAGCTATGTAGAAATCCATGATGATTTCAAGGTCAAAGGACCGAAATAAAATTACTGTGATGAGAAATACTTATGATAATATTCTATGCAGTATTCTCATAGTGGGTCAATCTAGTACATGATCTCTCATCATGTACCTATGAGTTGACTTAATATCTCATATTCATGATTAGTAAAACATAACCATCAGTCAACATCATACTAGCCTTAATACTTTAATATATATATAATGAATAAATGGCTAGGGATAATTAGAATAGAACTCTTATTTTAATCTAAGGGTTTTACTATCAAGTCACATACTTGATAGCCTTAGTAAGAATTAACCATTCATATAATTATCATAAAATCAAATGATAATGAAATACCTATTTATTAATAAAATAAGAAAGTCAATGGATAATCAAATGATTGACCTAGTGCATAACACTAACACTGTCTCCATTTTTGCATTTAGGTTTACTTCTACCATTAGGGATTGAGGAGAAGGTGAATGGTCTTGATGCATCACCATTTGAGGAACCAGTGTTTAGCCTCATGGAATTGGTTGTTCCTCAAGTGTAATGTCACCTTCTATGTTTTGTTCTAATCCCTAGGGAGTTAGCTCATATTCTTGGTGAAGTAATGTTTGAGCTTGAGGAATTGATTGCTCCTCATGTATACTCCTTGTGTTTTGTTTTTATTCTTAGGGAAGTAGTTCCTAGCCCTGGGAAAAAGGTATTTGAGCTTGGGTATCTAGCATGTAGCTATCACAACCCAAACTCGGGAATCATGATCGATGCTAGGTAACAAAAATTCACGAGAATCCGGAACCTATAGCAAGTCTTAAAATAAAAAAATAATAAAATATAACCATAAATATGCTCAGAATTAAAAATTTTAATAATGAAAAGAATTTTCATAAATAATATCTTAATAAAAATATTTTACAATATTCAAAATACATAACCATAATTAATAACAGTCATGTAATACAACAAGTATGTAATACTACTGCAACGTTTAACAATACAAGGAAAGGGTAATTTAAAGTTTATATAGATAAGCCAGAGAGGAAAGGGTCCGACGAAGGGAACTACTATGGGAGGTATGACGAGAAGGATCCTGAAAAATAATTGAGGGGGGGGGGGGTCAGAAGTCACTGAGTGAATCATTATTATATATATGCGTGCAATCTAAGGACATAGACATTCAAGCATTCGTATAATAATATTTATATATTTTTATTTATTTATTTTATACCTGCATTTCATACAAATGCTCGAAATTACATTTCACAAATAAATACAAAAAATATTTAGGTGGAGGACCAGACCAGAATCCTAAAATATTCCGCAACCTCAATCACTGAACCTCATTAGCCAACAAGCTTATTTAATTCCAAAAATATTTCTCTTCTCAATTTTTTGATAGTAGACTAGTCTCGAGACATTAAGTTAACTGAGCTCCCATAGTCTTATTACCGGTAAGATTGGTCTTGAGACACTAGGTCAATCAAGCCCCTGCAATCACACCATCTCTCACCACAAATCTCAATTATCAATTTAATCATATCATATCAATAAAAACAATAACCTAGTATCTAGCGTATTGCTATGCAACAGCCCTAGTGTAACCCACTAGGTGGCACGTTCTACAACTATCCTTCAAAATAACATTTCATAAATAAAACAATATATTAAATATGAACAACATCCAATTTTATACAAGTAAATATTCACTTTTATATATATGCAAACACAACATAGTAAAATTCATATTTATTAAAAATTTTGGATGCCAATAATATTTCTACATGTCATACATACATATAATAATAATTCACAGGTGGGGTGCCTATAAAATGACTTGATTGACCCGGTTTTGTAGGCTTCAATCTCGGCACAGTTTTAGAAAAATAATAATAAAATAATTAGGATAAATTCCTAATCTTATATATTCTAAATTTCTAGAGAAAACTCGATCTAAGACATGATTCTAATAAAAGACTCAAAACCAAACATAGATCTGATATCACATTTTACGAGAAATCTATCAAAAATTTGGAAGAGTCTCATTTGTAAAATGGACATCTCTTTACTAAAAGTAGAGTTATTCCTGCACAAAAACACACTTCAAATATACCAAAACTCAACATCTTGGGTTGGGCCCTCGAACTACAATTCATGCCCAACTGAGAACTAACTTCACAAATACACAATAAAATAATATAATTTTTCAAATTATCAAAATATATCATAAAAATATTAAAGAAATTCATTTTTCAAATAAATAATAAAATTCTAATTATTAATTAATATTTTGCTAATAAAATCCATTAATAGTGTAAAATTCCCATTTTTCAATTAAATTAGCATAAATTGTAAATAATTATTAAAATCATTTATTAATATCATAAAAATAATAAAATGCTCATTTAGACTCAAAAATAATAAATAAATTTATTTTTCATATATTTTCCAAAATAACTACTAAATAATTAATAATTGAAAAATAATTATAAAAATTATTTTTACACCTTTATTATTTAAAAATAGTCTAAAAAACATAATTAACAACAATTTCAATTAAAATCAAATAATTCACCAATTTTTAATATTTTCTCAAAAATACATATTTATACATAATCTTTAAAAATTCATATTTAAAATTCTATACATAATTTTGCAAAACTTCATTAACAAAGTTTACTCTACATAATTAATAGAATTTAATGAAAATATAAAATTTTCTGAGCCGGAACAATTATGTGAATAGTAACCCAAACCCAAAAAATCAGAAAAATAATTAAAAATCATCATTAGCTAGATCTCAACCTTAATTACAATTAATCTCAAAACAACTATGTCTAATTAAATTAAATTCAAACTCATTTTCACATAATAATCAAAATTAACCTATATACAAAATCACAAAATTAGAGTTGTTATTGGAGTTATCCGGATGAATTGAGTTGGGGGAAATGAAACTTGAAAGAAGAGCTTTTAATCAAGACCGACGACAGTCCCAGAGGTTGCCTTAATCATTGTCAGCAAGCTCTTGAACCAACTGGTAATAAGAGAAAACCAAGAAGAAAAGAAGAAAGAGAGGGTGGTGGCATCACCGGGGAGAGGAGGAGCTGCTAATGGCGGTGCTGTTAGGTGGAGGTGGTGGCGAGCTGGTGGTGGCACTGCTGTCGGGTGCGGGGGAGAAGAAAAAGAGAGGAAGGAAAGGAAAAGAAAGAAAAAAATTTTTTTTAGGTATTTTTTTATAAAATAATAATCTTTTCAATTTAAAAATAATGTCTAATAAAACTTAAATCTCTCCTATTATATTTTCATTACCCAAAACAGGGGGTCATAACTGGCGCTAAGGAACGGAAATTCTTTCGAATCCGGAACCCGTAGTAAGCCTTAAAGGAAAAGCATGCAATAAAATAAAATAAATAAAATATTTATGTAGCGGAAATTAAATCTCAATTAATAAAAATATGATCCTCAACATCCTTTAATAAAATATTATCACATTTCATATCACAAATAAAATCTTTTAATACAATATTCAGAGAAACACTCTGAATTAAAATCCCATATATGAATAAACACAATACAATTCACAACAGATTTAAATACAACTACTACTGCAGTGTCTAGAGTACAAAATAAAACTCAAGTAAGTGATTTACATAATTGGGCTGGAGCGGAAGAAATTCGGCGTATAGGCCTACTGCTAAGGTCTGAAGAAGAAGACTCTCCTGAAAAAGATATCAACTGAGAGGAGTCAGACCTCACTGAGTAAATTGTTATAATATATATACACGCATTACTAAATGTCAAATGCAAACAGTCATATGTATATTATACATAAATATACAGGCATGAGCACGCAGATACTGAAAATCGCTTTATCTCATAATACTGAAAAATATGAGTTTTGAAGGATCAAATAGAACCCTAAATGATTGCAACCTCAAAATAACAATAGAAATCACGCTAGCCATACTGGCTCATTTAATTCCAAATAAATTCACTTAATCCATATGGATAATAGACTAGCCCTGAGACACTAAGTCGACCGAGCTCCAACAGTCTGACTGTCAGTGTGATTGGCCCCGAGACACTTAGTCAATCGAGCTCCAACAATCACATCATCAATCACATCACACATAAATATCAAATCAATTAAATCATAATTTCCACAAATAAGTTAGTAGTTTAATCCTACAATCTATCGTACCGGTACGTACTCGGTCCTAGTGCTGCCCACTAAGAAGCACGTTCTATCGATATCCTTCATTTTAAAATAAATCATTCATTCGGAATTATAAATGATGCATGATATCAATTCAAATGGCAATATAAACCATATATATACTAGAAATATACCTAAAATAAACTAAGTATATTTTAAGTATATATACATAAAATCAATTCAAATAAATCATGGAATATATTAAATTAAACCAATAATATATTTGAAAAGTAATCTAGATTTAATTAAAAAGAAAAACATGCATTTATTTCATAATATACCGAAAATATACCTAGAATATACTTAAGCATTTATTAAGTCATTTATGCATAAATCATACAATTAAAACATATATTTCTAAAACATGAAACCTAAATGCACGTATATATAAAATAACAACTCACAGTTGTGCGCTCCTTGAGACGGGTCTGACGGGCCTGGTCTGCTAAGCCTCGGTCTCGGCGCAACTAACAATAGAATAATAATACGAAATTAGAATAAATCTAACTTAACTTCTAAAGATTCGATATAGAATTCTAAACACAGACAGAGAATACAAATTAGACCCAATGTCATGTTTTATGAGAATTCTATTGAAAATTCGACAGAATCTCCTCTGTAAAATAGACATCTCTCTACTTAAAAAGTAGAGCCGGTCCTGCAAGAAAAATACACTTCGAGATAGAATTTACACAACTCCTCGGTCGGAATCCCAAACTACAAATTCCACCGACCGAGGTCCACAATTCACAACAACATACATAAAATATATTAAAATTCAAATTACTTAATTAGTCTAAAAACATATTAAAAATTACTAAAAATCCATTTATTTACAAAAATAGTATTTTATATTTAATTTGAAAATAATTTTTGAAAAATAGTTTTAATTAGTTAAAATTAGTAAATAATTTGTAAAAATCATTTTTTATACCTCAAATAATTATTAAAACCAATTAAACTTAATATTTAACTAAAATTACTACCAAATTATCAAAATATCCCTAGTATATAAAAATTCACATAAAATACTAATAATATTCAAAAATTCAATAAAAATTATATAACTACTCAAAAATTATTTTCTCAACATATAATTCAATAAAATCAACAATTATACTCAATTAACCAATTATTTTTAACAAAATACATATATAACCTATATTTCCAAAAATAACATAAACTAAATATAATTATAAAAATTACATAAAAATCACAAAAATTATAAATTAAATTCTAAAATTAATTTCAACCACCAAAAACACTAAAAATCACAATTTCATAATTTATTTAATTAATTTATGAAAATAATAAAATAATAAAAAATTAACAGAAATAAAAATAATTCCCAAAAATTACACAAAAATTCCAAGATGAAGATAAGGCTAAGGGAACAACATTTGTGAAGGAATTAAGCTTGAATCATAAAGAATGAAGTTCAACAAAATCAAGAACAAAAGATAGCTGAAAATGGAAACAAGCTCAAAACCTTACCCAAATAGAATTTTCAGACAAAAGGAAGCTTGAAATCGTTCTCTAGGGAGTTTTAGGAGTCTAACGGCACCGAAATCATCGATTTTGGTGGCCGGAATGAACTTGAACGACGAAGAGCCAACTTTCGGCCAAATCGGATTCTTTAAGCTTCACCGGTGCCGGAGAGGACAACAGGAGACGACGGAGCTGCTGGAGGAGGAGGTGGACGTCCGGGAGGCACACCGATGGTAGTTGGCTGAAGTTGCAGTGGTGAGGGAATGGTGAGGGTGAAGAACGAGATGGGGAAGGGAGGAAAAATAGGTTTAGTTGATTATATATATATATATATATATATATATATATATATATATATATATATATATATATATATATATATATAACTTTATACTATAATATTTAATAAACTTTAATATATAATTCTACAAAAACACACCACACAATTATCACACATGCATATATATATATATATATACACACACACATATGTATATAACACAATTAAAACACAATATATACACATAACATAATTATTAAACCCTAATATTATTCATGCATGCAAAAATAATGTATTATTTATAAAAAATTTAGGTCATTAATGTAATTCATTAAAATAATAATATTAAAATATAAATGCTCTAATTTAAAAGTTAAATAAAATACTATTTCCCGAAATGATAATTTAATGACGTATTTACGAAAAATATATTAATTAAACATAAATAATAATGATAATAATTCATAAATAGTAACATAATCAAATATAGTTTCAAAATTATTAACACTGCATATCCCGATTTTATATTAAAATAATTTAAAAACTCGGGTTATAACATATATATATATATATATATATATACACACACTTAACAATTAATTGAAATTGAATAAAACTACACCAAATATAATAATCTCATAAATAATTAAATAATAATTAACATTAAATAATTTCACATTTAAATTAATAATTAATAAAAATTTGGATTATAACAGTAGGCCTAAGGAATTGGTTCTTTCTCATGAGAAATATTGCCCCCTCGGGCCTTTTTCTTGTTTTTGATGCCGAATCTCTCTTTTGGTGTAGAATTTTGACCTTCCAGTTTAAAAGGTTTTTCATTCATTCTAGCCAACGAAATATTTATCTTTTTCATAATTTTCTGCATATCATTTTCAAGTTTTTTCACAAAGTCTTTGAGAGAACTCCTTATCTGTTTTATTACTTCTATGAAAGCACTAATAAACTCTTGATTTTGGCTTGAATGGTCAACAAGTGCCTCAGTCCAAGAGTGATCCTGAGGCATTAATCCTTCATCAGTTTGTTTCTAGAAATCACCTAGGTTTATAGGTGAATTGTTGGTCCATTAACCAACTTCGAAAAATTCTTCTTCAAATTTGTTCATCTTTTTGAAACATGTCCCATTGAGAGTGCCAAAAATTATTTATCCAATTTTTAGGTATGGGGATTGATTTGTGATTATGAGCGTGCCAGAGGAGAAATTCCTTAAAATAAAAACCATGCTGAAGGAGAAATTCCTCAAAATAAAACCTGACTTTTTTTTAAACGAATGTGGATCCCTAAGCTCCTTTACCACAATTTGCTTGGATTTCACATATGAAAATAAATTTAGGAATAAAGAAACTATATGAGCAAATAAAGGGAAATTGTATTGATTTTAGAGCTTAATACAAAGTAAAAGATAAACAAGCTAAACATAATAATAGTGTGAAAATGATTAACTAATGATAATAGTTAATAGTAGATATTTGTAAATGATGTAGATGTAGATGTAGATGTGTGTTGAATGCTAATGATGTCTTGTTGATCTATGTTCTTCCCTTTTTATAAGCATTCTTCCTTGCAGGTTAATTCTTCAAATTAATTCTCAAGCAATTCAAGAGTCTTCCATTTCTGGGTGAAAATAAATTCACGCAACCTTTATCCCTAAGCAGTCTGAATAGTTACCTCATCTCTAGAATTTTCTTGCTTTTGCAGTAAAAGTCAGTCTCTAGAATCCTCATATGCCTTAACCACTAAGTTGTAATGGACTGGGCTTTTCACTTATTTTAGCTCAAAAAATTTAATTAAATCGAACTGATAATTAACCTTAATATATTTAAGCCAAAAATTTCAAACCTGGCACAAACAGTGGCTAAACTCCTTTTAGGGTCTAAGTTAGGAGTAATTATTTCAAGATGTGATTGAACACAGTTTCCTTTGTTTTAATTTAATTTTTAGTTAATTCTATGAATTGAGCTTAATTTTATGCTTTCATTCTTAGCAAGCTTGTTTGCATATTTATGGGTAAATTGACCAACGAGAGTTACGAGAATTTACTAGCTTATAATTTATAGGATTTAAACCACTTGACCAAGAGAGTAGGCGAGCTCTTCAGAGATAAAATAATTGTTAAAGAGATTAGTGAGTTTTGATTAACTTCTAAATCATGAGAGTAAATTAACTTTAATCTTAACATGCTTAATTGAATTCAAGAGAGGCTCTAGGTATTTTAGAACAATTACCTTGTCACGACCTGAACCCCAAGGGCATATGACCAACACTAGATAATAGGAAAAGTATGAAGCTTTTGAAACCCGTAGTAAGCCTCTAAGAATTTATCATAATAAAATTAACCACTTTGGATATGAGAGTTTCCTTTGCATCGGGAACAAACCAAAAACCTGTAAAATGCAAATAACACTCCCAAAAATATTCTTTAACCATCATTACTTCACCACAATATCATGATCAACACCAAATACATGTCCATCACATTATATAATCATAATAATACATATACCCATATTAAACCAATTAAATCACCAATACACTTATCCAATGTTCAAATTACTATTGCGGTGTCTATAATACAAATATAAGACAATAAACATTAACAAGACCTACATAAAATAGTCAGGGAAGAACAAATCTGGCGCAGACGAAAAGGAATATCGATTTGTCTATGAGATCCTAGGAAAAATAAAATTGAGGGGGATCAGACCTCATTGAGTGAAAATGTATGTTGGTTTTAAAATATTTATCTAAAACCTTTAAATTCATTAAATAAATAACTATTCAAAACCCCTTTATTTTTGCCAAAATCATTTTTATAAATACTTTTCCAGAGTATATAAATCCCTTTAAATTCATACAAAAATAACATTTTATAATAAATGAAACCTTTAGAGGAAAATAATGGTATAACTCCTAAACCTCAATTCTACTAGTCTTTTGGCTCACTTAAATCCAAATAATTTCTAGTCCTAGAGAGCAAACTCAACGATGGTCCAACCATAGTTGGTCTCTTACACCAAGTATTTACTGGCATCCAGAAAACAAGCTCGACCAGGGTCTAACCAGTAAGCATATACAAGCCTAGAGAGTCTTACTCAACTAAGGCTCACCCATAAACCTGCCCAGAGAGTCTTATTTAACTAGGGCTTACAATCAATAATCCTATTTAGAGAATCTTACTCAATTAGGGCTCACTATCAATAAATAGCCAACTCATAAATCATCACTGGTGCGCACATAGTTTTGGTGACACCCACCAGGTGGCACGTTATACCATTTTCTCCAAAACAAACTTATCATATATAATTAAAATAAAATGCAATGAAATAAAATGAAGTTAAAACCTCTTCGCAAAATCCTTGTCAACAATATAATCAATAAATCATGCTCATAGTAATATTCGTATCCATATTTAAATTTATAAATGCAACTTTAATAATACATTTATTTTACGAAAATTCTCAACAAACATTTTATAAAATTAACTCACAAGTGGAGTGTGCCGGCCGATGTGTCCTTAGCTATCCAAATGCTATGGCTCCCGCTTCGGAACTCTCTCTTTCTTTCTGTCTCTCTCTCTCTCTATATATATATATTCATAATAATTCCCAAAAACTCTAGAAAAATTATTAAAATCAAGGAATTAATAAAATTGATGTGAAAACACCCTAAATATGACATTTGAAGCCAATGGAATTTATTTTGATAAGTTAAAAAAATTTAAATGAAAATTGGAAAATTTTCACTAAAATGCTTCCGGGATTTTTATCTCAAAATCCATGAGGAATCCGACCTATTTCTAATGATGGAAATTAATTCTCATAATTTATACTATTTATTAAAAATAAAATTATATTTTTCTGGACTAGTCATTATTTCTCACGGGAATGGAAAATGTCTTTTACACAAAATAAACATATATACATATTCATAACACCAAGGAAAGTTAAAAATATGCTCGAACACCCAAATTAATGGATCGATTATTAGATCGGATCAAAAATAAAAACTTACTAATAAAGCTCTAACAAAGCTCAAACAGTAACACCCAATATCATGGTTAGTCTCTAAAGATTCTAGACAGTGAGAGCAACTTGTTGATAGTGATCACAACAACTGAAAGTCATTGGAAAAGGTGATTCGAACACTGAAATTTGAGGTTGAAATTTAGAGGTTTAACTAATTAAAACCAGATCAATTTTCATAAAATAAAAATTACTGGGATGTAGAGAACATTTAGGAGGACTTGTGGTTAAAATTTCGTGGCAAACAGAGGTCATTTGGCCCGTGATTAGAGAGGGAAAAGATTTAGGTGCTATAGTGACCATCAAACATCAAATCAAGGTTTTGTGCATTTTTATGTCTGCAACAACTATAAGCCTATAACCGAAGAAAGGAAGGAAAGTTATTATATTGGTCCCCATATTTTTGGCAAAATTTCCATTTGGTCCTTTCACTTTGGAATCAAGATAATTGCTAGCAATTAAATGAGTTCATCTTTTTTTCCTAGAACTCTCCTCCCTTCCTTTTTTTTCCAATCCCCCTCCTTTTTTTTTCTCTCTCTTTTTTTTTCTTTTATTCCCTACCTTACCCATGCTCCTAAGCCCTCTAGCTTATCATGAGCCTCCATAGCCTTTTTCTCTTCCCCAAAAATCCCTTCCTCACGTGAACTCAGGTCTGAGTGGGCCCACACCACTTGGCCACCACGATTGCAGCTACAAGTGGTTCGCTATAGAGGTTGTGCCTCTTAGATGAGGCGATCGCCTCATTATGGGCAGATGAGGCGAACGCCTCTTTTTAGGCTTTAGGTTTTTTAAGTCCACTTTCTATTAGAGATTCAGGTTTCATTCTCGTCCGAGTTTCACATTCTCATCATTGGGCTTGATAACAGGTCGGTCAAACCGAGCACCCCTAATTCATCCCCTAACACGGGCTGACCGAATCGGGTGTCTATAGTTTGCCCCCTGATTTTTTTAAAAATCAAATGCATGCAATGACCATTTTTCAAAAAATCACATGCACAACAACAAATAAACATTAAGACAAGCAATATACTTGACTCTCAGGTTTCACCCGAGAGATGAATCCTTTAACTCTGAAACTTGACTGTGATCCTTGGGTTTCCCTAGCTCGATCAACCACTCATTAATATTTGATAAATGTATTTGAAGATTGTTAACCTTAGGTTTTTCTGGCCTGATTTCTATCTTGCTAGGGACATAGACCCATGGGTTTTCCTGGCCTAACCATCAATCACCTGAAACATGATTCTCAGATTTTCCTAGCCTGATCACCACCACATTGCAACCTGATTCTTGGGTTTTCCTAGCCTGATCACCATAACACTGAAACTTAATTCTCGGGTTTTCCTAACCTGATCATCACAACACTGAAACTTGATTCTCGGGTTTTCCTAGCTCGATCATCACAACACTGAAACTTGATTCTCAAGTTTTCTTGGCTAGATTACCATTGGGGATGCAATCCTCAGGTTTTCCTGATCCGATTACCACTTCTTCAGGGATACAAACCTCTGGGTTTTCCTGGCCTAGTTGTCATTTACTTTCAACTTCGGGGATACAACTTGAATAGTTATTTCGATCTTTGAGCTTCAAGGATTCAAACCCGAACAGCTCTATCCTTGAGCTTTGGGGATTCAAACCAGAATAGCCCTCTCCTTGAGTTTCAAGGATTCAAACCCGAACAATCCTGCCTTTTTACAACATGGGTTTTCCTGGCCCATGCTTCTTGAAACTTTATTTAAACAACCTCTGTGCTTGAATTTCATCTTCTTAGCATATAATAATAACCCTCTGCTCTTTTTTTTCTTTTTCTTGGCAAACCCTAAACTTTTGTCCACTATAAAAAGTAACCTCTCTCTTATCTTTCTCCCCTTTTCGCTTTTGTCATTTTTCTCTTTTCTTCTCTTTTTCCCCTGAATTCTCTGCACTTTCTATACTTCTCTTCTTTTCACAGATAATGGAGAATAAGAGAACACCTCCTGCGCTTGAGTGGGATCACATCCCACCTTTTGTTAGTGCTTTTAGGATTCTGGGTCTGACATGAGGGGGCTCGATTCCCCTCTTGGCAGATTTGGGGTCCCATATCTATTCATTTGCATCTGGAGATGTTAGTACTCTAAATTTTCTTGTAAAATCATATTGGGTCAGTGATTATTCTTGCATATTTATCATTCTAGAATATTATTTGATTAAACAATCATTAAATTTTCCATTTTAATTGCCAAAAATTGAGAATCATCATTGTCTGCACTTCGCAGAGGCAATCACCTCTTTGATGAGGCGATCATCTCATTAATGAGGTGATCGCCTCATTAATGAGATGATGGGCTTCTTATGAAGAGGCAATAGCCATTCTTGCTGATCGAAAGGCTATTGCCTTTTCAAAAGTCGATCGCCTCTGTGATGAGGCGATCGCTTCATCAATAGGGCAACCTACGTTATTACGTGCTTGTTTATTCTGAACTTCTTTATGACAACAAAATGCATAAATGTCACTTCCCTATTTCTTTGCTTGTAGCATGATGCTCAAACATTTAAGGATGCCAGGAATTTCCATGGAGCCCGAGTTTTTTACGGTGAGTTGACTGATGACCAAAGGGATCAGATTCAGGAGACTGGATTTGAGGACTACATACTCTCACTTCCTTCTGAGTAGGGACGCACAGATTATCAGCCACTACACGCTCTAATGGAAAGGTGGTTCAACATGACTCACACTTTCCATCTCCCATTCAGTGAGCTTACTCTGGACCCATTGTCATTTATCGCCATCACAAGGATTGCTTGCGCTGGAGACCCCATCCCTTTTGGCGCAAGCCTACACTAGCTGTCTCCAGACAGGGTTGCATATATTGAGCGACTTTTGGGCATGACTCCCGACATGAAGGGGACACATACCTTTAAGCTGGACTCGATCAGGAGCTTCTACACCCGAGAGTGAGCTACGACGATGATCACTCCTTGTGAGGTTGATCAGGCAGTGAGGGCCTTCTTGCTTTACTTGCTTGGCACCACCTTCTTTGCTGACACCACCAGCTCCATCGACTTGATGTTCTTGCCAGCTCTTCGGGACCTCGATTAGGTACCTACATTTGACTGGGGTGGTTGCACCCTGGCGTATTTATACCGGAGTATGGATGAGGTGGTTCGAGGGGCCAGGAGCTTTTGCGGCTTCTGGCATGCTGTTTTTGTAAGTCGTGATCCTCCCTTTCCTTATCTTCTTCTAACCTTCACTTGTTTATATTAGTTACTTAGCCTCCCACTTTCCCTTTTTCTCTTTTTTTTTTAGGTCTGGGCTCTAGAGCTAGAGTTGCTTGTGGGCGTGACGCGAGTGGGGGATCACTTCCCAGCCCTCGGTAGATGGGGTGCCAGTCGCATCGTGAAGAGGCACCTCACACGAGTTCATATCCATAAACAACACCTGAACTCTCTGACACAGGATACGATACCTACAAAGCATAAACTTTCTTATTAGTAAATTATGCATATTCAATTTACTTACCTATTGACATCTCCACTTTTGCAGATCTAGAATGACTTGTGGGGGCTTGAGGATAGCTGGACTATTGAGATGACTCGCTCTAGGCCCCTAGCCTGAAAGAGAGTACTTCTCTATGGTCCTGGATATCGATCTTGGTATCTGAGTGAGCGGGTCTTGAACTGGAGGGTAGGCATTAAAGCGAGGCAGGTTCCCAAGTCTCCTCTTGACAACATGTTTTGGGCTCAAGAGCTAGAGGGTAATAACCTTGCCCAAGCTATTGTAGGCTCACCAGCTGTAGATCACATGGTTCTTGTAAAGAGTCGATATGCGGAGTTCATTTGAACCCATCTTCTATTGACAGTTCCTTTCCATGCCACTTCTACCTCTCAGGTATATCCCTGTCAGCTTTCCTTACCTTGAGAATTGATTACGTTCTCACATGTTTCTCCTATCTTGCCTTTAGGCTGCACCCGTTAGGCCTATGGACCCAGTTAGATCCTAAGTACGAGAGAGAGAGCCTTTGAGGTGACGATTGGATCCAGGCAAGGAGGAGACTTCTGCAGCTAGCGAGCAGGTCAGGCCAACCACTGCCCAGTTCTGAGTTTGTCCCAGGTAGCTTCATTCATGTCCCTGACCCTTTAACTCAGTGGTGGGTTCCTCCTGGAGAGTTATCCCATCAGTTCCTGACCCTAGACGAGGACCTGACTCCCGTATGCACCCCTGGAGGTGCTACTTATGTAAGCTTTTTTTTTTTGACCTACTTTCATTATGATTCTCAAACCAACTGTTAGTTTTAATATTCATTTCAATAATGCAGATTCCTCCGGAGCAAGGCCTATATATGTACCACATGATAGAGGCCTAGAGATACTACATGCTGAAGATCACTCAGTAGTGGAGGGTAAGAATATCTTTATTTCCTATATGTATGCATGCTCGTATGACTTACTAACCTATGATTTATCTAAATAGGATCGGGATGAAGCTAGCAGGGTGAGGATCGCCACTCTTAAGCATCAGATTGATATGTTTCAGATCAATGAGGATGAAGACAGAAGTGGCAGTGGTGCTGGAGGAGGGGATGACCCTGAGGGTACCAGATCAGTTGCTTGATGTACCAGGGTTAACACTCATGCAATCTTTGAATAATGAACACATATATATCTCTTTTTTGTTATTGATTTATTGATAGATTGTTTATAAAATTCATCATTCTCCTAAACTAAATTTAATTATTTCTATCTCTTACATGCGAACTAGTTTCAATGATTACAGGTGTGTCTGCCCCACTATATTCTGATTTGCACCTATCAAGATTGCACTGTTTAAAGAAATGTAACAACCAATTATGCTAATGAGGTGATTGCCTCATTGAATTCTAATGAAGAGGCGATCACTTCATGCTACTAAGGTGGAACCTTATTGATGAAGCGATCGCCTCAGCAACAGGCGGCCCTGCCCCTTTAAAAATCCACATCCTTCTGTTCAACCTATTTCTCAAGTTCCCTTCATCCCTAACCTCCCGTTTCTCTTTTTAGGCACTTCTAAAGAGCCATAATCATGACAGAATAGAGTCTGAGGCCACTACAATTAATCTTGAAAGGTTTAGATAATAAATTTTGGACTACGTTAGAGCCTTTTCACCTTTCGGTCTTTAAATCACTCCATACTAGGAGGATCAATTTCCCTTTTCTCCATGCCATGGTTCAATTTTAGGATCCCTAAAAACACATTTTTTGGTTCAATACAGTAGAAATATGTCCTCTGCTAGAGGAATTCGAAGCAATTCTCAATCACCACACAAATTCTACTTGCCGACTTAAGGTTCCTGACCTTGAAAACCTAAATTCTCACCTCATTTAGCACCAAATGGCATGTATGTTCAACCTTCCACACCAGTCCTCTTTTCATTGCATCCTCAATTCAAAAATCATACTAGAGTCCTTCCTCGAGGTCACCATTTGCGTAGACAAAGAAGAAACTTATTAGCCCCGTACGGTGGCACTCTGCTTGTATGCTCAATTTCTATTGGTTTCTACCTCTGGACACTATGATTCGAAGGTCCTTTCCATTCTTGATTAGGTGAAAACAGGGTTCAATCCCTTCCCTCTCATCTTAGCAAAAACTATCATTGGATTGGATGACTTCACAAAAACACACGATTCTCAGGAAGCCCATTCTTTCTGGAGTTAAGTTCCCCCTTCTCCATCCCTAACTTCCAACTGCCCTATTATTTGCATCTAATCATTTGCAAACCTGCAGATGTGGTTTTATGAAAAGTTAGGTTTGCTCGAACCTCCTCAAGACATCAAACGTTACAAAGCCAAACATTATCGAACAAGGAAGCTACATCCCATTCCTGCAGATATCAATAGTTGACTATCAACATTCCCTGATACTTTGATTCACTAGATGTGTCCCTGGTAGGGATTTTAGCATATGACCATTCAGTCTTACACATATTGCGTCTTGATTGTCGGTCTTTATTTTGCCACATTTTATAATCCAGCCCGCCTCTACCGCCAATATGGTTAAAAACAACTGATCGTGGAGCTAGTTCATGAGTTTGAACCAATGCCCCATTCTCAAAACTTCTTGAACCACTTGATGGCAACCTGGCCTTGAAGAGTCATCAAAAGAAATTTAATCTACGACGGAGATCAGACTATCGACGATCATTACAAAGCATGGGTTTGTTTGCAACAGACAGAAAGAGACAAATTTATTAAATACAAAAGGACAAGAGAGCTATAAATGTTGAGCTTTCAGGGTAAGCAACAAAAGAGAAGAAAACAAGATTAGCTTATTAAATTAAGTTATCATTTCCCTTTTGTTAGATGTAATTTTCCTTTTTATTAGTTAAACGACTTGTAATAGACGTATCATACAATATTTAACAATAATTAAAGCAATTCGTTTCATTTAATTTAAGCACAAAACGTATATACATTTCGCTTCAGATATATCTCATATTATTGTTGGCTTGCCCTTGTAAGTTTTGTAACTAACCATTTTGTATCTCTCTCTCTCTCCTTTTACATGTCCTTAATTTTTTCCTGGACAACCTCTTTTAAGGTTTTTGATCCAGCAGGACCCCCTTTTTTTTTCCTCTTTTTTAGTCTTGCCTATATAGCCTCTTTATAAGGTTTTCTTCTTAGTGAGACTTTTCACAGAAAGTATTTCTTGAGTTTATTTAGGTTGACAGGCTCTTTGAACTCATTTCCCTCCATATCAAAAAAAATGGCGGCGCCTTTCGAAAATAACTTCTTTACTAGATAAAGTCCCTCCTAATTGGGCTTAAATTTCCCCTGAGGGTCGGTCATGATTGATTTTGTAAGTTTCAACACCAAATTCCCTTCTCAAATCTTTCCCGGTTTGATCTTCTTATTGTAGGCATGGGGCTATTCTTTTTTGATACAGCTGAGAATGGTATATAGCTCTCATCCTCTTCTCATCTAGCAATGTTAACTAAGCGAATTGACTTTCCACCCACTGATACTTGGGGAGTTTAGATTCCAGAAGGACTCTCAACAACCTTATATCAACCTCCATAGGTAAAATGACCTCACACCCATAAACTAAAGAGTATGGAGTGACCCTTGTCAAAGTTCTAGCAGTGGTTCAGTACCCCCACAATGCGAATTGTAAGTATTTTGCCCAATCTCAATAATTTTCCAGCCTCTTGGCCAGGGTCCTTTTCACATTCTTATTGGCTTTTTCCATTGCCCCATTTGCTTGTGGCCTATATGGAGATGACATATGGTGCTCAATCTTGTAGTCTTTAAGCAACATGGCCATTTTTACTCGAAATTGAACGCCATTTTCTATAACTATGTGGTGCGACAAACCATATCTACAAATTATGTTTTTCTCGATGAACCTTATTATTTGTTTTGACCCGATAGTAGCATAAGATTCAGCCTTAACCCACTTGGAGAAATAGTTGATAGCCACAATAATATACCGATGACCGATAGTCTCTCTTGGCCTTACCTCTCCTATGATGTCAATCCCCTATACAATAAATGACCAAAGAGAAGTCATCCCCTGAAGCTCCATAGATGGTAGGTGGCTAACATCACCATAAGTTTGGCAATTGTGACATTTCTTCATAAATCTAACACAATCTACCTCCATGGTGAGCCAAAAGTACCCATGATGAGTTATTTTCTTTGCCAAGACTGTCTCATTCATGTGTGGCTCGCATATCCCTTTATGAATTGCTTCCATAAGCTTTTGGGATTCATCCTTATCAACACACCTAAGGTGTACCTCGGCTGGCATTCTTTTGTATAGCATCCCATTGTGACTTATGAACTGTCGAGACAACATTTGCAGGGATATCCTTTCTTTCCTATCAGCGTCATCCAGAAATTGCCCAATTTCTAGGTACCTTTGTAAATCATAGAACCAAGGTTTCTCAGTAGCATCAACTGGCGTCACCCTCACCTCCTTATAACAGGGGACTCAAGATTTTATAAGAATTAAGGGCCTGGCTTCTAGCTTTTTCCCACTTTCCTAAATGGAGGCCAATATGGCTAAGGCATTAACTACCTGGTTTCCTTCCCTCGGCAAGTGCATAAACTTACACTGAGTAAATGAGCACAAGATAGTGGCCAAGTACTCCCAGTACAGATGCAATCTATCTTCCTTTATCTCCTATTCTTTGGTGGCTTATTTTATGACTAACATGGAATCCCCATAGACAGTAACATTCTCTGCCCCTGTGCTGCACAATGCCTCTAGACAAAAAATGCAAGCCTCTATTCTGCTTGGTTATTAGTTGCTTCAAACTCAAGTCTTTTTTCCATCGATATCATTTCTCTCTCTGGCGTAACCAAAATCACCCATATTTCGGCCCCTTTATTGTTGACAGCTCCATCAAAGTACATTTCCCAACCTTGTATCTCTATCGCCCTTAGATGTTCGTCAGGAAACTCTAACTTCCATTCTTGGTCATCATCCACTGGGCTTTGTGTTAAGAAGTCTGCTACTGCTCTTCCCTTCACCGCCTTTTTGGCTATATACTCTATGTCAAACTCCGTGAGTAGAATGAGCCACCTAGCCAGTTTTTCTGTAAAAGACGAGGTCTGTTGGAGATACCTGAGGAGATCATGTTTAGAAATTGCCTACACTTTGTAAGATTGAAAATAGTGTCAAAGTTTTTTCGTTGCCCAAATCACTGCTAGGCACATTTTCTTCACCAGGCTATAAGTAGTTTCGTAACGCAGAAGGTTCTTACTCAAGTAATACACAACATGCTTTACTTTCTTTTCACCTTCTTGTGCCAACATTGCCCCTATTACGTCTTTCTCAATTGCCAGATATAAGATCAAGGCTTTACCTAGTCTCGACGGTTGTAAAACAGGAGGATTCATCAGATAATCCTTGATAGCTTCAAAGGCTTATTGACACCTTTTATCCCATACAACGGATTGATCCTTCTTTAAGAGCCTAAAGATGGGATTACAGATATCTGTTAATTTGGCTATAAATATGCTGATATACTGTAATCGCCCCAGATACCCTTGGACCTCTTTTTCATTATTTGGTGCAGGTATATCCCTAATTGCCCTGATCTTATCTAAATATACCTCTATTCCTTTCTGGCTGATAATGTGTCCCAACGGTTTCCCAGATGTAACCCCAAAAATACACTTCTTTGGGTTCAGTCTGAGATTATACTTTTCTGCCCTTGCCAAAAATTTATCTAGCGCCTCGAAATGTCCTTCCCTGGTTACAGACTTCACCATCATATCATCCATATATACTTCTACCTCCTTATGGATCATGTCGTGCGGCAAGGCGGTCGCCATCCTCTGATAAGTGGCTCCTGCATTCTTTAACCTAAAAGGCATCACTTGGTAACAGTATACGCCCCATTCAGTGATGAAGGATGTCTTCAACTTATTTGCTACCGCTATCATAATTTGGTTATACCCTGAAAATCCATCCATGAAAGAGTACATTGCATTGGAAGCTGCACTATCAATTAATGTATCAATATGTGGTAGCGGAAAGTCATCCTTAGGGCAAGCTTTATTCAAATCTCGATATTCCACACACACTCTGACCCTTCCATCCTTCTTAGGAATAGGAACTACGTTTGCCAACTACTGGGTGTCCTTTACCACTTCTAGAAACTTTGCCTTCAACTATTTTTTGACCTCTTCCTTAACCAAAAGAGCCCATTCCAGCCTCAACCTCATTTGCTTCTACTTTATTAGCGCTATGTGAGGGTATGTAGGGATCCTGTGTTCTGAGATCTCCCTATTAATTCTGGGCATGTCTTCATAACTCTAAGCAAATACTTTCTGTCTTTTTTTTTAAGATTTCTTTCATTTTTTCTCTCTTATCATGAGTTAAACTAGAAGCAAGCAATATATTTTTAGGATTATCATCTGTGCCTAAATTAAATGACTCAGTTTGCATGGAATTAATGTCAAACATATACATGAAATGATCATCACAAACAGAATAACCATTAGGAAACACATCATATAAGTAAGCAAATTTAGACTTCATTGCATTCACTTTTGAAAAGAAAAGATCATCAGTCTCAAACAGAGAAGCAAAAGAAACATCATAGTCATTATAAAAGGTATCTATGATAGAGTTAAGAATGTAGGTTTCAAAATTAAGTTCTTTGCTTTGATCATCAACGCCTTTCTGCTCCGAAGTAGCTTCATCCTCTTTAAACTCCTCTTCGGGCAGTACCAACTCCTCAGTAGGGGCTTCTTCAATAGCAACACCCTTGGCTTTATTCATAAATTTAGCAAAGATTTCAAACCCTAGGATAACTTCCCCAACCATCAGGAGAGGTTCTGGAGTCCCGTTGTATGGGTACCTGGTGCCTTCTTTCGTAAAGATCTCCCATAGAGTTTTCTTCTCAGCCATGGCTTCCTTTTCCTTTCCTTCAAATTGGCCCCAAAGACCTATCTCTTTCCCAGCTCTATCAGCCTTTTTGAACCTTAGCCCTTGCTTCAAAATAGGCACCTTGTTTTCCACAAACTCTGAAGGTCCGCTTTGATTTTTCCCCAACCCCATGCCGGGCAGAAAATTCATGTTGCACATCATTTTTAGAACCTTTTCATCCATTTTATCCTTTTAAATTACACAGACCTCAAAATTAGGACTAAGGGAGATCTCCTTGGTGATCAACTTCAGTGTGGCTACAGTGACTTCAGTTTCAGCTGAGATGATGACAACTCTTCCTTCATGAGGGAATTTAATTTTTTGATGGAAAGTGGATGGGACGCTACCCAGAGGGTGAAACCATGGCCTTCCTAATAAAATGGCAAATGTCATAGGGATATCAATTATGTGCAAGTCAACCCAGACTTCTATAGGTCCCATTTTAACTAGTGCCCTGCATGTCCCTTCCACAGACCTTTTGGTGTCATCATAAGCTTTGATAACTACCTCAGAAGGCTTTAAGTCGGCCATTGTCAACCTTAACTTTGGTAGAATCTTTAATGGACACACATTGATGGCGGAACCATTGTTGACCATTACACAGTAGGTCATTTTTCCTTTTACCTCGGCCTTGATGAACAAAGCTTTATGATGATCCCTCCCCTATAGAGGCAGATCATCATTAGAAAATATTATCATCCCTTGAGGGGTTTTCATTAGTGACTGGACTATTTGCTCTGGAGTAGACTTAGCGAAAATCTTTTTCTGATTTAGCGCCAAAACCAGGGCCTCCCTATGATCCCTAGAATGCATAAGTAATACTCAAACATTGGCAATAGTCTCGTTGCTTTGCTCTATTTCCTCCCTTTTTTCTAAACTTTTTGCCTTTTCGGGCTCAGACTTGGCTGCCTCGGGTTCCTCTTTCTTTTCTTCAACCTTTCCTACAGATTGACTTGGCTTACACCCCTCGTTGTCCCATAGGTCAACTTATTCTCTACCCTCATCATCGAAACTCTATATGTCTAAGATGTGCACCTGCAGTTCCATGGGTTGTTCATTTGGTTTCAGGTTTGGTTTTTAGGGAATTGAGGGAAACATCAACGAAGGAGTTTAGGACTTGCTCTTCTGTTAGCCCAAAGTTAACCATCAAAATGGGTGCATTTGGTGGTGGTACATTGCAGTAATTGGGTAAGGGGTTGGTTTGTGTGTTTGGTTTTTTATTTTCTGGGTTGGTAATTTTGCCTGAGTCTATTAGGTCTTAGATTTCATGCTTTAATCGAGCATAACTATTTATGTCATGTTCGATGGTTTGATGAAATTTATAGAAAAGCTTTGGGTTGGCTCCAGGTAAGGGTTGTTATGAAGGTAAAGGCTGTAGCAGGTTCTTTTCAATGAGCATATCAAGGGCTTTGGACATAGGACGTCCTAGATTTGAAAATCTCTGAGGCTGTCTAACTGCATTGACCTGCACATTGTTGCTTAGTGGTCGAATGGCATGAATCTGAACAGTACTGCTTGAATTGCCTCCCTCTTTGCCCTCAGATCCTCTTCTGAAGAATTTCTTTTCTTAAGCCAAATTTGACTCCTTTTGGATCCTAAATCTGTACAATTCTTCAAAGCTTCTAATTCCCAGATCCCTCAACTTCCTAGACAGTGCTGGGACACATCCTTCTATTGCCAGGATGAACTGATCTAACTCAGCAGGCCTATGCCTTATTAAAGATAACTTTCCTCTCCAACGAGTTAGGTAGTCAGCAAAAGATTCATTAAAGTTCTGCTTGGTATTCTACATATCTCTTAAGGACACCTCTAATTGAACATTGAGACCGTATTGCTTGATAAAAGCAGCACACAATTCCTTCCAATCTAATTGAACATGTGATTCGAAAGTGTAATACCAATGGATTGGTGCTCCCTTCAATGAAATAGGGAATTGCTTAATGATTTGACTCTCAGTTAGCTCGGTAGCCTTCACGTAAGTCACATACTACTTCAAATGCAAATGGGGATCCTCGGCTCTAGTGTATTTCTTTATATCAAGGAATTTAAACTTACGAGGCAATGATTCTTCTTCCTTTTCTAGATTCAAATCATAATCTAGAGGAGTGACAATACCTTTCTCCTTCATTATCATCTGCATCTGGTTTATCACCTTGGTCATGCTCTTAGCCCACTCGGTTTGACCCATATCTTCAGCTGGATTTACATTTCTTTGATTTATTGGATTGGCCAACACTGTCACATTATCTTCTTCCCTACCTTTAATTGGGATTTCCTCATCGAGATCCACTAGATTGATTGGTGGTGCATTAGATGGTTGTGCCGATTGGTTTTCTCTGATGATCTTAGTAATTTCTCCAATCATTTCTCTCATCATAGACTGGGTTTCTGTTATTACTTCATCTTTTAATTGTGCCCTAAATGCTTCTGGATCGAACCCTCATGCCATTCTTATTTCTGAATTTTTGACCAGATAACCTAAACTAGTTCGAACCCACCCTACTGAGCTTGAAGGATTTATAGTGCTGCAAAATCGTTGGTTAGAAAGATGCATGATGTGTATGAATGATATACAAGTCCATTTTATTTTAAGAAAATTTAAGGAACAAATAATCACACAAAAAAGATACACAACACCAAAACATGCAACTTTAGACGTGCAAACTTTCGCCCTTATTTCTCCCACACGCGTATTGAATGGTGAGTATCTCATCCTAGGATTTTTGGCCTAGGTTTTAATTATCAGCGGGGGATAATAAAACCAACATATGCAAGATAACCCTCAAAATGATTTAGACAAGTAATGGGTCCTTTAAATAAAGTCCGAGTCCATTTCCTATGAGCAAAAATCCTTAGCACCATAAACTCACTTGTCAAGGCCCACTTGAAATGGGTCATGAATAGGCATAAGAGGCCCTTATTGACTAGCTTGTTTATAATGGGCTTTGGTTGGAAATGCGGGCCCATTTCACTTTGGAATGCTTATTGATGGGCTCAAGATTTATTTTAAGGGTCCATTATATGGCATAATACACATGCAAATCGAAAAATTCCTAAGGATAGTTGCTAGGTCATTGCATGGGCTTGAGTCTTGAGTAAAAAGGCTTTGGTTCCCACAATGATATACATCCATATACATCTCCCCACTCAGGGGTCAAATAATGTGGATTAGTACGTGTCATGAGTGACAATAATCAAATATTCCACCACCAGGTTTGAGTGAAACATAGGTAGCGAAGTACTGACTATTATTGGGTTTATTTGGGACTGAAGTGCTCATTGTGTGCAAAATGTGTAGTGGATGCATAAATGCAGGAAGAAATAAGAAAATAAATAAAGATGATAAAACACAAAACAGTGGAATCAGTTTCTCTATCCCCAGTGGAGTCACCACTGTAGGCGACGGGGTTTAGCGCACGCCCAAGTGTTTGGTGACCATGACACTGTGTGGGCTCGAGGCCCACTTGGAAGTACGATATAGGTCTTGGGCCTATTCAGAGATGGAGTCGCCACCTGGAAAAGCCGGAACACACTGTACAACAACTGGATTCCATGGAGGTTCCCAAAAGCCGTCATCAGAGATCGGGTTCGAAAATTAAGTATGAGCGTTTGAATGCTCACCCAACCTTGTGGTTGGCCTCCATTTGTGTTTTATGTTTTATTACCTTTAATTATTTAATTATTTTCTCATTTACATTTAAAATTGCACTTGCCTCCATCCACTTTCCAAATTTTACAATTAAGTCAAAGTTTGCACATTAATCCATTTTCATGTTTTTAAGTCCCAACATTCAATAAAAACAAAATAAGTAATAATTTACAACCATACATTCGAATCTAAATGGGGGAAGGGATTAAGGATTACAATGCTTTTAGGTAAAATAAAAGAATAATATATAAAAAATAAACTAAACATAAACCGATGAATAATATAAATGCAATGATATAAAAGGGATAACTAACAAAGGTGACTACTCAATGATGAAAATCATCAAGTAATTCCTGCAATAAACACACAGTTAGTTCCTTCTTCCAAAGTGCAAAAATTGTACCACAATACTTGCAAAGGAATATTATAAAAAGAGGGTTTTCATGTTGCGAATTAAAGAAATCATCAACTAATCAAAGTGAACGTCATCATGCAATGAAATAGTGTGCTTAAAGTAAAAAAGAACATGTTAAGTAAACATCACGACAAGCATTAATAGAAAAAGTAGAGCTAGAGGTGGGCCATCCTGTCAATGTGGCGATCACCTCATTAATGTGGTGATTGCCTCATTGACATGAGGTGATGCCTCTGTGATGAGGCATCGCCTCATCAACAGAGGCCCTTGATACATGCAGGGCAAAAGAATCATATAACATATATAAACAAAGGAAAGAAACTTCTTGGAGGCCTGTCAATGTGGCGATCCCCTCTGTGATGAGGTGATCCCCTCATTGACAAGAGGCATCGCCTGATCAATAGGCTAATTTCGACTCTTAAAATGATTAAACTCCTACCCTAAGCAAGCAATACATGCATACATGCATCTAATAGGTGCCAAATTACAACTAAATACAATAGTTTAAGAGATCAAATCAATGAAGTAGTATAACAAATGAAATAAACCTAAAATATACCTAAAGTATATTAACTACCTAGTCACATGTAAAACAAGCACAAAACAAAATGGTAAAGTTATAAAAATATGTTTGGATGCAAGATTTTACCAAAATAATGGACCCTCAGAGATGTGTTTTTTGAGTATGATCTCCACTTGGTTATGAGTTTCACTTTGACACAAGCTTTTCTCCTTTCTCTGCTAAGGAATGTGGACTTGCTTTGGCTTGGTTTTTTCCTTTCTTTCTTAAGAACACCCTTCTGTCTCCTTTTTCTTTTTTTCTCGAAACTCTCCTCCTTTCCTTTTTTTTACAATCCCCCTCCTTTTTTTTTCTCTCTTTTTTTTTTCTTTTATTCCCTACCTTACCCATGCTCTTAAGCCCTCTAGCTCATCATGAGCCTCCATAGCCTTTTTCTCTTCCCAAAAATCTCTTCCTCACACGAACTCAGGTCTGGGGTATGGGCCCCACACCACTTGGCTACCATGATTGTAGCTGCATTAAATGCAGCTGCAAGTGATTTACCATAGAGGCGGCGCCTCTTTGATGAGGCGACGCTCCTTTAGCTCAGGCCTGCGTTGGGCCAGGCGAGCTTAAGCCGATTCTAGACAATTGGGCTAATTCTTGGGCTTTTTAGGCTTTAGGTTTTTTAAGTCCACTTTCCATTAGAGATTCAGGTTTCATTCTCAAGTCCGAGTTTCACATTCTCATCATTGGGCTTGATAATAGGCTAGTCAAACCGAACGCCCCTAATTCGTCCCCTAACACGGACCGACATAATCGGGTGTCTCTAATCATCACCTCCACTACCACTACCATAACCTCTTCTACCTTCACCACTACAACAAGCACCACCACCTCCACCTCCATCACCACCACCACAATCTCCCCTACCTCTACTACCACCACAACCTCCACTACCACCACCACCACTACCGCCGCCGCCACCTCCACCAACTACAATCTAATGACTTAAAATTGAGGTAAATTAAATGTACATGATGTTATAATTTTTTATAAAAATAAATAAATTTAAGATTAAATACTATCATATAAATCACAATAATTATTATTATACCAAATAAAAAATTATTATAATAAATTTCATAAAAAAATTATGAAAATGTGAAAAAAATGTAAAATAAAAGTAACAAACAAATTAATTTTCTGTTTTTTCATTTTTTAATTTGAAAAAAAAAAAACTGGACCAAAATTAAACAATTCCTAGATTTCTTTTATTTTTATGTCATCCTAAATATTAGGAATAGAGATGTGACTTACCACATGAACTACTAAATTCATGAATTCAATAAGACAGGAATTCAAACAGATGTTAACTTATTTCAACACCTAGAGTAATTAGACAGCTTTCATTTTTTGTATTTATCCTAGAAGCAAAAAATATATGCTTATCATATATATATATATATCAGTTTTAAATTCATTAAATCAAAAATTTAATAAATGTCTATTTTTATATTTGAATATTCAACTTTAAATTTAACATGTCAGGTTCTTAAAATTTTTAATTTTTATTAAAATTAAAATATTTATTATTTTTTTAATATTATTTTTTAACTAAAATACTATTATACATATTTTAATATTACTCAAATTCTATAATTTTTATATAATATATTTTTTTATCTCAAATTACTCAATCATTTTTTTCAAAATCATTCAATCATTTTTTTCTAAACCATTAGAATTCTATTTTTAATAAATTTTTAATTAAAATACTATTATACATACTTCAATAGTAATTTAACCGTCTCAAAATAAATTTTATTATATTTAAAAATAATGACAATAAAAATTTAAAAAATAAAATTAATGTAATACATTTTATTTTTAATTTATTTAGTTATTTTTTATAAAAATTTTTATTTTAAAATATATATTTTTTATTTTATATAAAACACTTATATTATATTATATATAAAATACTACTCTTTTTCATTATAAATTATATCTTTTATTCTAATTAAAACATCCACCTTTTATTCAATAAAAACACTAAAAATTATAACTTATAAATTATTTTCTATTTTCTATTTACTTTTTGATAAAATATTGTTAAATAAAATTATTATAATAACTTTCTAAAATTTCATTTTTATAATTAATTAATTTGTAGTTTAAAATTTATTAAAATTATTTAATAATTTATTAAAATAAGTATTATTTAAAATTCATGCAACAGGTGAATTAATAACTAGTTAATAATAAATATAGAATTATTTCAAAATATTAAAAGTATTTTCTTTCACTTTTTTTTTTCAAAAGAATATATATATATAAAAAAAAAACACATGACAATATCATCATGGGCTTGTGGCACCATTCGGCCCCAAATTTCTTTATAGAGTTTTTTGTTTTTATCTTATTTCCTTTTGGAATAACTAATATTTTCTCTTGCAATTGGTCTTTATATTTTTATTTGTATGGATTGAATTTTTATATTTTTATTTTTTGTATATTAAGTTTTTATTATATTTTTATTTTACTATATATTAGATCATTAATTTAAAATTAATATATTTTTATTTTATTAAATATTGAGTTTTTGAAAAATTTAATACATAATAAAATAAAAATTTAAAATAAAAATAAAAATATCGAGAATAAACCAAAAAAAATAAAAATAAAGGGAAAATATGGGTTATTCCTATCCTTTTCTAGAAAAAGGAAATTGTAACAATAACGTACGAAACTCATGGCTATAAATTATAACATTCATCCATTAGTGCATGGCTGACACAATTGAATCTGAGCCAGACCATACTCCATACCTGAACAGGTCAAAGCACTAACCCATTGCAGTGAAAAATTTTCCACACGAACCAAACACAGAATATGCCATCCCTATAACTAAGACCAAGAACAGCTCAGTTTCTTGGTCAAGTACTGCAAGTTGTTTCTATTAAAGGCGAAAACCGAAATTTCTGAGGCTGTTATTCAAACAACGAGAGGATTTTTCAGTTGTCATTTGTTTGCTTTTGCTGTGTCTTTAAAAGTTCATTCTTTTTTGGTTACTCAGATTTCATCTTTTCACTTTTTTTTATTGCCCCTCTCTCTGTCTCTTCTTTTTAAAGGTTGAGACTTTGAGGTCGAGAGGAGCAAAGGGCACTGCTTTTGTGTAAAAATCATCTTCTGGGTCTTCAATGGCGAGTTGGGTTTTATCAGAATGTGGCTTAAAGCCTCTCCCTCAATCTCAAAAATTTTGCAGACCCAGAAGTGGTTCTGTCTCCAGTACTAACAATTTGTTAAAGCCCAGATTTTTACGCAGTAGCAGGACCTTTATAGATCTAAAAAAACTTCCTTTTGTTAATTTTTCTAGAGAGAAAAGTTGGGTTGTTAAGGTTAGTGCTCCTTATGTAGCTGCACCAGTTGAAGGAGAGGAAGAGAAGAATAATGAAGAGAGAAACGTTAATGGGAATATTGAGATTGAATTTAATCCAGGTGCACCGCCTCCATTCAAATTGTCTGATATCAGGGCAGCTATACCAAAGCATTGTTGGGTTAAGGATCCATGGACGTCAATGAGTTATGTTATCAGAGATGTTGCTGTTGTTTTTGGTTTGGCTGCTGCTGCTACTTATCTAAATAATTGGATTGTTTGGCCTTTGTATTGGGCTGCTCAAGGAACCATGTTCTGGGCACTTTTTGTTCTTGGCCATGATTGGTAATCACTCTCTCTTGTATTGTAGCTCTCTTATCTCTGTTTTTTTTTTTTTTTGTTTATAATTTTTATCTTTTGAATTGGGATGCTATTTTTTTTTCCATTGTGGTTTGATTTTATTATGCAGCGGGCATGGGAGTTTTTCAAATAATCCTAAGTTGAATGGTGTAGCTGGACATCTTCTTCATTCTTCAATTCTTGTACCTTATCATGGATGGTAATATATATGTTATATTTCTTGTTTCATTGTGACTCTTTTATGGTGATAATTTTGAAGTAGTCATTCATTTGATTATTGATTTACAGGAGAATCAGTCATAGGACTCATCATCAAAATCATGGACATGTTGAGAATGATGAATCATGGCACCCGGTTAGTGATGCTCCATTTGTGAATGCTCTATTCCTTTCTATTGGATTTGTGTTTGTAGTGATTTTAAATTGAAGCTTGATAATTAGTTCATATTTTATGTCTTGCAGTTGTCTGAGAAAACATTTAGGAATTTGGATGTCATTACAAAAACATTACGATTCACTGCACCTTTTCCAATGCTTGCATACCCTATCTATCTTGTAAGTTCACGATATCTTGGTTAAAGAAAATTCTTTCCTGTGATAATATGATTTTGGTTGTTGAATAGTTCAATTTATTCACATGTTTTTCAGTGGAGCAGAAGTCCTGGAAAATCTGGCTCTCACTTCCATCCAGACAGTGACTTGTTTGTGCCAAGTGAGAGGAAGGATGTGATTACTTCTACCGTATGCTGGACGGCCATGGTTGCGTTGCTTGCGGGCTTATCATTTGTAATGGGTCCTATTCAATTGCTTAAGCTATATGGAATTCCATACTTGGTAAATTTCAATTTTCCTCTTCAAACATAAAGTTGTTATATATTGAATTCCATACTTGGTAAATTTCAATTTTCCTCTTCAAACATAAAGTTGTTATATATTGAATATGTTCTGTTTGTTCAATTAGAGAAAGTTTTAGCTTGAGTTTGCTTTGAAATTAGGGCTTTGTTATGTGGCTGGACTTTGTGACGTACTTGCATCACCATGGACATGAGGAGAAACTTCCTTGGTATCGTGGAAAGGTAAGCATTTCTCAGAATTTAATTTCTTTTTCCTCGTATTACCTTCAAATTCAAAGTCTTGGAAAGTTAATATTACTAGTGATGTGTAGTTGTACATTGAAAATTAATGTTCAATGCTGAGTCTTTTCTAGACACACAACCACCACAAAGAAAAAGAGCTATGACTCAGAGAGACATTGGCCTGAAGTGGTTTTCCCTCTAATTGACAGGAATGGAGTTATCTAAGGGGAGGACTTACAACACTTGATCGCGACTATGGCTGGATCAATAATATTCACCATGACATTGGAACCCATGTTATTCACCACCTCTTTCCTCAAATCCCACATTATCACTTAATTGAAGCAGTGAGTATTTCTTTACTTAGAAACAAAGTTCCGTATGCATTTGTTAAAAGCATTTGCCAAGGATATAAAGAGAGCTCTAATGTTCTCTATTCATTCTCCTTGCTTTTTCCTGATTATATTGTTATTTAATCTTGTATCTAGACTGAAGCAGCCAAGCCTGTGCTTGGGAAGTACTTCCGGGAGCCAGAGAAATCAGGACCTTTACCTTTTCACCTAATTGGATATTTGATAAGAAGCTTGAAAAAAGATCACTATGTTAGCGACACTGGGGATGTTGTATACTACCAGACTGAACCTCAGCTCAGTGGCAGATCGTTGGAGTAAAGCTCGAATGTTCTTCCTGAGCTGGGTTGATAATTGCAAGTTTCTAGCTATAGAAAGTGTAGATCTTTCTGGCTATGGAACACTCGGCTCACTTGGCATCAATTATTTTTCAATGTACTCATCCTAGGAAAATAATTTTCCTATACAGAGTTGATATCTGTCAAAGATCATTGCAGGTAGAATCAATGCCTCCATAAGATGATTGAGGCTGTCATTTTAGTAAAGGCAGGGGATATATATATAGTTATAGAGTAGTTCCAGTAGTAATGCTGCAATTCTTGAAGGGGAAATGATCTCTTCAGCAATTTATATCACATATTGGTCAATTGATTCATTGGTGAGAAAAAAAAAATTGAATTGATTCATAGTTCATGCTAAATATTTCTCCCTCTCCTTTATCTGCTTATTTTAGTCTAAAATATATTTTAAATTCTTTATATGTGTTATTATATAGTAGTTGTGAAGAAAAATAATTGAGTTTCTAAGAGATAATGGAGGCAGTGTGGTTGAGGAAGAAAGCATGGAACTTATGCCATAACTTTAGTAAAGAGGCGTTTGGTTTGAGTTAACTTGAGGTAGTTGATAGAAATTTTTTTTCAATTAAATACATTTTAAGTATTTAGAAAAACTTTAAAATTAACAGTTGATGATTGTGCTGTATGTTTTTATTCAAAACAACTGCAAATTTGATAAATTATTTTGGAGTTTTTTTTTATTAATCAATAATTGATTTGTATTTATTTTTTATTTAGATTATTTTACCTTTATTAAAAATAAATAATAACAAATAATTTCGTTTAAATTAAATGTATAGTTCATAAATAAATAAATAAATATTATTTTAAGTAATTTATTATCATTGATTTATATATTATTAAAATAATTAATAGAAATTATTTAAAAATGAATTTTAAAACATAAATATTATTATTATATAAGTTAAAATTAATAATTAAATAATTTTGGTGTTTATACCTATAATTAAAAACAATTATATAATAATATTTATATTTTAAAATGTATTTTAAAATAATTTCTATTAATTATTTTAACAATATATAAATCAAAGACAATATTTATTATTATATATTATTTTAAAGAATTGCAGGCCCTAAAAAAATCACCATCAATTAATTTAAGAAATATATCATTTTCATGCAAGCTTTTTGGTTGAAAAATCATTTTCACGTGGTCATTTATGTAAATTATTTTTGAGCATCAACTATTAAAATCATAATGTTATGTTAAAATGTCAAATTTGAAAAGGAGAAAATCATGATACAATGTTAATGTCAATTTGAAGACAAAGAAGAGGTGCATTCTTATTTGCTAGATTGTCACTAGTAAGAGTTGTCCATGTTCAACAGTATTAGCAATGTGGCAGAGAGTTTTGAGCCACCCATTTTTATGGTAATGTAGTGAGAGAGAGTTACATGTCTTATATATATATATATATATATGATGTAAAGGAAATATTGATGGCTACACGTAATTGTTTGTATGTGTGCCCTCTTCCTGTGGTCACTACTCGCTACATCATCGTAAACAACTCAAATCGGATGTTGATAAAATGGAACAACATATTGCCTTAGCCTTTTTAATAGTAGAACGTGAACAAAAAAAAATAAAAATAAACTCGGAATATATAGTAAATAAATTATTATTATTATTATTATTAAATAAAAATTTTAAAAATAATTACAATTTTATTTATTTATATAAAAAAATTGATATTAATTTAATATAATTATAATTTATTGGAATTTTGATAACTTTTTTATTTAAATAATTATGTGATATTTTTTAATATTTTTTTATAATTAATTTTTCTCAATTTTAGAATTAATTTTGTATAAAAAAATATTATGGTTATAATTAATTATAAGACAATAAAAAATTATTAGTTATTTTTTAAAAAAAATTAAAAATAATAAAAGGTATATTTTTCTTATATAACATTTTACAATCCCATTAAACTATAGGAAACATACTTTCAATTAATTTAGAATTATATTTCAATTAATTAAATTTTTATTAGAAATAAAATAGAAGTTAACATAATTAAAATAGAAAATAGACTTTCAATTAAATTAAAATTATATTTTAATTAATTTAATTTTACTTTTATTAGTAAATGACTAATTATTTAATTTTTATATAATAATGAGTGAAGATTTTTTTATAATTTTATATATAGATTTTACTATTAAAAATTCATATTATTTTAACATTATATGATATATTTTAATCAATATTGCTAAGTAGAGCACCAAATGATGAAATTATTATCTTCAAGTCAAACTATAGTTGTTCTAATTCTGAAAAATAATACAGAGGAGTGAGCCTACAACTCAGTAAGGAATAACGTAATATCTTATAAAAAATAACACATTCAAACATGTAGTATAATCAATTATCTATCAATTCAATGTTTAGCTATGAATTTATCGTATGTACATAGCATAGTATTTTCTTTTGGACAATAATTAACTTATAGTATGTACATAATTGTAATAGCATAATTTTTAGTATGTACAGCCCTGTCGAAATTTTGTACAATATATTCATTTAGCCTTTATACGGCTTGACAAAGTAATTCTATAACGCACATAATATTTCCATAATCATAGTGTTTTTTTTTCTAGACAACAATGTATACATATTCCTTTAGCCTTTATACGGCTTAACAAAGGAATTTCATAACGTATACAACATTGCCGTAATCATATTATTTTCTTTTGGATAGCAATGTACTTTTGAATTATATGTAAAACCAAAACTTGTTTCATTTATTTATGGATCCCTATATGCACATAACCTGCCATAATCTTGTACAACATTTTTCTTTAGCCTTGTTATGGCAAATCAAGGGGATTCTATAACGCAGATAACATTGTCTTATTCACAAGTAGCATTGCGTCCTCATACTCATCCAACTATATTTCTTATATTTACATATACATCAAGTGATCATCACTCTATCACATCACTTTATTTATCCAATAATCAACTAATTACATCACATATCACTCCATTAAACAATTTACATCTCCATAATACATTAGAAAAATAATATATAAAAAATATACAAAAAATATTTCTATTTTCAACATGGCAATTCAATAGTGCAAATTCACCAATATACCAAAATATACCTATATTTCAACAGGGCAAATTCGATAGTGTAAATTAAGAAATACACTAAAATTTTCACATTATGAGTATTAAAGCCATTTTCTCCAGATCAATAGAATTATAAGTCTAAATTAATTTGCAATTTATTTCACATCAATTGTACATATATAGAAAGAGAAACATTAAAAATAATCCACCATGATCAAGCTGTCTACAAAATTAAGCAACAAGAATTATTGCCCAAATTGACCATCAAAATAGAAAAATTGAACTTTCTATATTTCAATAAATTTTATAAATAATATCTCCAAGTTTTTATAAAAACAAACAAAACCCCATTTTGAGTTTTAAATCTCCAGATATAGCTTTAACAAGTATTTTGTTCTCACTTAAACAGGACACTTGAATTCAACAACTATCATTCATAAGTACAATCTCATTCATATATACAATCTCATCTCAAAACAATCAACCATCAACACAATAATAAAAAATAAGCATCTATCAATTAGAATATACATATTCCTCATAAACAATCAGCTTAACAAATAAATTATAATTACTTATTTTATATGTTATATTTACATAGAACATTAGGTTATTCTCTTACCTTTATTGCTTCCTTCCCTTTGCTTGTATTTACATGTGTGACTGCCTCATTTCCATTTGGTTTAACTGAAATAGATCATAATTTAGTTATTTTTAAACACCCAAAAATAATAAAACTTCATCTAGCATGATAATATTACTAAACTATCTAAATATATGAAACTGCCGACTATAACAAATTTAAAATGGTGAATTTAAAAATTCACCAATAATTATATACGATGAATCTCAAGATGAAACTTTCCATATCATTAACCCTATATGTCTAGAGTAATTTAGAAAATTTATTTTACTTCAATTGAAAGTGTATAGAGAAAGAACTCTAAGAAATAATCTACCATACTCAGACCAACGATAAAAACTGAGCAATAAAATGTTTCCACTTATTACATTGACATAGAGTTTGAATCAGATTAAGATAAAGAGGGAAAGTTTTAGATAACTCATCAAAGTTTCCATATCATCAAAGAAAACTCAATTTTGAAGCTTCCTAGCTCAAGATATGATCAAACAATAAGACTAAAAAAATCAGTTCCTACGAATCCAAATTCTGCATCTTCCAAACACTAACTCAATTCAATAAAAATATTAAAATTATTTACCAAATAAACCTCTAAACCCTTTGAAGATAAAGATTATGATTTGAAATGAATTCTAAACCTTCAATTTCACTTCAAAATTTAGCTCTCTATTTTTTTTCTTAAGAAGAAGGAGAATAAGAAAGTAAAGACTCAAGTGCACATATCCCTTTTCTTCCTTCCTTTCCTATTTCTATTCGGATCTTTTTTTTTTCATGGTTGCCACATACCCCAAATATAGTCCTACACTTATCATTTTATTTTAAATAACCAAGTATATATATATATATATACTTGTTCACGTATACTTGACTTGATACCAGAAAGTGCCGAGGATCAAAGGATGTACTGTTCATGTGTATGTATGCAGAGATGATGTTTAATGCAATCATAGTGCTAGTCTCACACTCCAGTCACAGGCTAGACACAGAGGTTACCAAACTAAAATGCAACAGAGATTTCACAGAATTTCTGATGTGCATGATCCTAATTACTTAGGCAAGCACAGAGCAAACGTTCTGCTACTTAAGAACTATATATGAAATGGAAATTAAAGAAAGCTGTAAAGAAGGTAAGTAATATAAACATAAAACTTTAAAGAAATATATAAAACTTACGAAGAAGAAGTTTTCTCTTTATATTCTAAGTAAAAGGAAGGTTACAAAGTTTTATATCCAAAGAATTGCAAAGGAAGGTTAAAGAGTTTTATGTTCTGTTTTCAGAAAATAGCAAAGGAAAGAAGATATTAAAACTATACAATATCTTTTATAGAGATAGAAATTTTAAAGCTATATCAAATGGGAGTAATATCTATTGTAAAGATACAAATTTTAGAGCTATATGTTCTCTAAAATTTTTCTCCATAAAAACTTGTATGTCTTGCAAGAAGGGGAGAGGCTCCTTAAATAGAGGCATGAGAAGGAGCAAATCCTGGAATCATGGGGAAGATAGGCCAGAGACAAGTGGAAGTGGGGTGGATGTAATCCTGACACCAATCATGTTCCTTTATCTATCTTTATTTTGTTTTTTATGGAGAGAGCACCCCACCAAGTCTTAATAGTGAAAAATAGGTCCCAACCTTGTGGTAAAATGGAAGAGAGAGGAATGAAGGCAGTAGGTGAAGTAAAATATTTGACATAAAAGTCAAATTTATCTGATGGTTGTCCGAGCAGGTCCCAATGTGTATTATTGAGAGAATGACCTGGAAAAGAAAATAATTAAAATACTTTTAGCCTTTTTTTTAATAACCTTACTTTTGCATGGGTCATCCTTAGTAAGATTTTCAACAGGATTTGATAGTGACTTTATGGTATCAGAGCCTGGGGGGTTGAGTGATTTGAATAGGAATTGGTTTTATGTTACAGTTATGTCTACAGGGTAGTTTATTCAGCGAGTCCTTTGGTCATAGGTGGTCTCGGTAGTAAGTCCCTAGAGAGGCAGTAAAACCATTGGTTAGCTAGTGAGTTTGTAGTTGATTATCCTATTTCTATAGCCATTCCTTTACTATGAACCCAATTTTTTGTAGAACCACTTCTTCTTTTTCTTTCTCTGCTTTCTCTTCTACCAAAGCTCAAAAGAACATAGTCAATAGTGATGAAATCACTATTGAAGATTTTGATAAATGCATAAATGACTTTAAGCTCACAGACAATAAGAAAGATCATGTTTACAAAACTCCTAAACTAAATCTCTTTAAATTTGAATATGTCATTAAAACTAAAGAAAGAGATATCCAGTTATCTAAGACTCAGGATTACATAAAGTTACTTTCTTCCACTTCTTTAGATAAACATAAAGAAAAAGGTTTCAGATATATTCATATAAGTCTTATTCAGGTTAGTATAAAGCCTTTTGCTAGAGAAGGTCTAAACACTTTTATTCTTGCTGCTCTTATAAATATGAGATTCAAAAACTTCCAAGATTCTCTTTTAGGAACTATAGAATCCAGTTTTTGCTTAGGTCCTATATTATTTGATTGTTATCCAAACTTTACCATTTCTCTTAATGATGCTAATCTTCTAAAGTTTCTGGTTTTATAAATCCAGACCCATAACTATGTTATGGAAGATGGATCGATTCCAATTGCACTTATTTTTAAAGTTCATTATAAAGTGATGATGATTGCATTTCATACAAAAAGCCTCTTTCATAGCAAAAAGGGAGAAACTCTTCTTCTTCAAACAGATATAACTAAAGCCAATGTTATTATCCCAAAACCCATAAAATGGAGCCAAGTTACTCTTCCCCAAGGATGGATCTTAGAAGGAGCTACTGAACCTAAAATCCAACAGGAAGAAACACCTGTAACACCCAAATAAACTATATCACCCAGTTCCAAGATGGCAGAGTAAAACTCTTTTTTGATAGATCTTTTTCCAACTCAAGATTCTCTGATGCATCCTCATCAGAATCTTTTAATCTTGGAAGAATATCTCGGATCCCATTTGTTATAAACCTTCTATACCATACAGAACCACCAGAAAGTCACCATAAAAAAACCATACATTTACCATAACCAGGCTAGGCAAACCTTTACCTTGATCTACCATCAGTCATAAATCTGGCATATAGTATCCTTGCTCGATATTCTACCTCATATCTACCTTCCTCTTCCATCAGAAATGTAGACTATAGTACGAATATAGCCAGACTGGTTTATATTGAACCCAGACAAGAAGAAAACCCTTCTCCTCCTACCTCTTCCACTGCCTTAGCTATAACAGAAAACATGGCTCATGAATTATCTATCTTAAATAAAGAGTTTACTCCTGATAAAGCTCTTTTACATAAATATTTTTATGCATATCATAATAAAGAAAAGAGAATTTGGTTTTTTCAGCATTTCTTAGAAGAAAGAAATGATCTTCAAAATCAATTTTATAATTTCATCCAAAGTAAGAAAGTCAATATATTATTTTTTGAATGGTTTGAAATATATGCTTCAGAAAATAATATTTTATATCCTTTTAAGGTTTTAAACCCCGTCACTATGAGAAAAAATGTAACTATTTGGGAAGCATCAAATGGTCAACAAATAGAGTCTGAACACCCTCTTAGAAACATTAAGATCTCTATAGGCAATGAGACCATATAAGCTTGTCCTTATAAAAAACCACAGGATAGTGAACTCTAAAACTTGAAAAATATAGTTTCCTATAATAACTTTACTAATGTCCATCTCCATAGCATAGGTAAACAATTATCCCGACTTGAAAACCAGACCCAAAAACCTATTGAGTCTTCAGGAACCTTAGCCACAACTGATAAGAAACTCAAGAACCCTATGTTTAAACCTTATCAGATCTCTACTACTACATAATAGGAAATTAAGAGAAATCATACTAAATTCTTACACGCAGTTAGGAAGCAACTCAGTAGGCTTGATCCTTCAAGTTCTAAAGAAATTTTTTTCCTTAATACTCCTCCCTCTGTCAACCAGACTATTATTATTCTTAATAAAGATATAGACTCTTCCATTGAAATTAATACTTTCCAAGCACAGTCGCCTAAAATTGCTAAACTCCATTGGCCTTTCCCTCATTTTAGATATATGAAAACTAGGCTTCTTGAACTTGACCTTGGTGATCAACCCAATACCCTTACCCAACCCAAGTTTAGTGCTAATTTTGTCTATGAATGGAATATAAATGGAATGTCTAAATACCGAATTTTGAACTCTCTGTAATAGATGACTATGGCCTAAAATGCTTATAAAGTCCAAACATGAACCTCTAATAGGTCCATTGCTGAGCTTATCATAGTTGGTTTTTCTGGCCAACTGAAAGGTTAGTAGGATTACCATCTAACTAAAGAATAGCAACTTGACATTCTTTGTGCTATTCAAATTGATGATGAAAGTCTACTTATTCTTGACCAAATAGGAAACCCTATTCAAGATGTTGTGTCTACTCTTATCCTGACCATAGCCCTACATTTTATAGGGGATTCTTCTCACTTTAAATATAAAAATGTTGATATGTTGTCTAACCTTAGGTGCAAAAAGCTTAGTGACTTCCAATGATATAGATCAACTTTTCTTACTAGGTTAATGCTTAGGGAAGATTCTAATAAACCCTTTTGGAAAGAAAAATTTCCTGCTGGATTGCCTACCCTTTTAGGGGAGCATGTTAAAAATGCCATTAGACAGTCTTTTGGAACCCATATCATTCCTTATAGTCAGCTTACCTATAGTGAATTAATTAGCACCACCCAACGTGAAGGTCTTAAGATCTGTTAGTGTAATATCCCGAGTTTTTAAATATTTTTATACTGCATCGGAATATGCAGTGTTAATAATTTTTGTATATATTTATAATATTTTATGAGTTTGTTATTTGTTTAAGCTAATTTTAATTATTTTACATTATTTTTAGTACTTCACGTAAAATTTTCCTGGAAATTATATTTTCGGGGAAATTGATACGTAAATAATTTAATACTATTTATTTTGACTAGTTTTACGAATTTGCATGAACTCATATATAATTTTAAAGTGCTAAAATAAATTGCATATATGTGTATTTATTTAAATTAATTAGAGCTTAATTAATTTTCTTAATTTTATTATTTAATTTTTGTATTAATTACTTAATTTTAAGTGTATAAATTATTAAATATAATAAAATATTTGTGTGGTGAGTATTATTTGTGTGTGGGAATATATGTATTACTATAATATAAGGTCTAATTATTATATATATATATACATATATACATTATTTTATAACAAAAATCAAAAGTTTGTTTTATTTATGATTTTGCCCCTCCCTTCTTCTTCTTCTTCTTCCTCCCAACACATTTTCTTCCATTTCTGGCCATTTCTAGCTGATTTTCTTGTTGTTATTGTGCCCCTTAGCCTTCCTCCTCCCTTGCCAGCCATTCCCGACGCCTGAATCACCTTTTTCCAATGTGTTTTGGCCGAATTTTTCAAGGAGGCCGAAAATTGAAGTCAACTCCGATCAAGCCAATTTTGACAATCAAATTCGATGCCACCAGTCTCTATCTTATCCTTGAGCTCCGGTGAGTGTGATTCCAAGCTTTGTTTCACTTGATTTGGTCTAGAATTGCTTAGGTTTCAATTTCTTCATTTCAGCCTATTAGGGTTTATGAATTTTTTTAGCTCCAATTTGATTGATTCATGAAAACTTCCTTCACAAAATTTGTTCTTGGAATCTTAATCTACATGCTGTAATTTTTGTAGAATTTTTGGAATTTATTTTGATTTTTATGAATTTTTGATTATTTTATTAATATTGTCTAATTTTCAAAAATTAATTAATTAAATTATGAAATTGTGTTTTATGGTGATTATAGGTGTTGAAATGAATTATAGAAATTTATTTTTAATTTTTGTGAATTTTTATATATTTATTTGGAATTTATTAAGTTTATGTAATTTTAAAAAATAGGGTTAATTATGTGTTTAATTGAAATTAATTTGGAAAATTGAGTATATTTATTGATATTATTGAATTATATGTTGAGAAAATTAATTTTGAGTAATTATATTATTTTTGGTGAATTTTTGGATTTATTTTAGTATATATATATAGGGGTATTTTGGTAATTTGATACTAAATTGGTTAAAAATGTAATTAAATTGGTTTTAATAGTTATTTAGGGTATAAAAATGATTTCTACAAATTATTTAGTATTTTTAACTAATTAAAACTATTTTTCGTAAATTATTTTCAATTATATATATAATATACGATTTTTCTAATAAAATGAGTTTTCATCGATTTTTAATGTGTTTTAGGGTTAATTACATAATTTTGATTTATAAAATGTATTTTTATTATATAAGGGTATTTTCAGTATTTTTATAAATATTCTGTAAATTGTGGACCTCGGTCGGTAAATTGTAGTTTGGAGTCCGACCGAGAATTTTTGGTTGTGAATTCTGTGTTTATTCTTGAAGTGTAATTCTTTGCAGGACCGGCTCTACTCTTTGAGTAGAGAAATGTCCGTTTTATAGGGGAGGTTCTACCGAATTTTTGATAGAATTCTCGTAAAACGTGATGTCCGATCGAGTTCTGATTTTAATTCTGCGTCTAGTATTCTAGATCGAGTCTTTGGAATTCTGATAGATTTATTCTGATATTCTGTGATCGTTTGTTTGTTTAGTTGCACCGAGATCGAGACCTAGTAGACCAGGCCCGTCAGACCCCTCTCGAGGAGCGCAATAAATAGTGAGTTGTTATTTTATATATACATGCTCTAGGGTGCATGATTTTATAAATATATATTTTATTTTGATTAAATATGCATAAATGATTTAATTAGTACTTAAATTTATTTTTTATTTATTTTTGATATATTTTAAATTATATGCATGCTTTATTAAACATTTATATTTAAAATATTTTTAAATATATTTCTAGTTTATTTGCAATTATATTGGATTTATTTGAAGTATATATACTCGAAATATACCTGGTTTACTTTTGGTATATTTCTAGTATATATATGGTTTATGTTGAGATTTTATTCAATTACATGCATCATTTATTTTTATGAATGTATGTTTTATATTTAAAATAAAGGATATCAATAGAACGTGCTACCTAGTGGGCAGCACTAGGACCGAGTACGTATCGGTACGCTTATAGCATTTAGGCTATATCACTAACCTGTTTGTGGATATTGATTAGATTTGATTAATTGATGTGTGAGATATGATTTTGGAGTGTGATTGCTGGAGCTCGGTTGACCAAGTGTCTCGGGGCCAATCACACTGACAGTTAGACTGTTGGAGCTCAGTTGACTTAGTGTCTCGGGGCTAGTCTACTGTCCAAATGGACTAAGTGAATATATTTGGAATAAGTGAGCCTGTATGGCTAGAGTGTTGTCTAACACTGTTTTGAGGTTGCAATTTTCTAGGGTTCTATTTGATCCTTCATAAACAATGATTTTCAGTAAAATATATATAAAATGATTTTGTTGCATCTGTGGGTATTTGCTTGTATATATATATTGTATATGTTTGACTGTGTGCATTGCCACTTAGTGTGCATGTATATATATTATAGCAATTCACTCAGTGAGGTCTGACTCCCCTCTGTTGACTATTTTTTAGGAAAGTCATCGTCTTCAGACCTCAGTAGCAAACCCGTATGCTGGATTTCTTTCGCCTTGGCTTCATTATGTAATCTGCTTACCTGAGTTTTATTTTTATAATCTAGACACTGCAGTAGTTGTAAAATTGAAAAAAGATGTTGTATTATATTTGTATGAGTTATGTACTTTAAATATTTGAACTGAATTTGTATTAAAAGATTGTTAATATATGAAATAAGGATGTTCGATTTAATATCATTGGCAGATTATTATTTTATTTTATTTATGATTTATTTCCACTGCAGATTATTTTAATTATGTTATTATTATTATTGCATGTTTTTATTTATTTTAAGGCTTGCTACGGGTTCCGGATTCGAAAGAATTCCCATTCCCTAGCGCCGATCATGGCCCCTATTTTGGGTCATGACAAAGTTGGTATCAGATCGGAGTTCTGTGTCAGGGCTTAGTTGTGTGAGTCTTGGCCCTAGTTTTCAATGTTGTGTTTTCTGTTAAACTATTGTAGTGAATTAGGTTCAAGTATGTCTTGATAAGTAATCCTTGCTTTAGTTTTTTGTGTTATTCCTCTGTTGTCTGTTTTGTTTGAATCATTCTGTTTGTCTTTTCAGAACGAGGAGGCGAGCGCGTGTCGCTCCACCGATCGTTAAGGCCAAGGATGATGAGTCTTTTCAGGATGAGGTTTTACCTCCTGAGTAGGCAGTTAGACGTAGAGGTCATGGCAGAGGTAGACCTCGAGGAGCGACAGGTCGCCGTAGGCAGAGAGAGATACAGGATAAGGAGCCTATTGAGCTTGAGTTTGAGGATCCTGTACCTCTAGTTGTTCAGCTTATTCAACCTAACTATTAGCAGGGTATGTCTGACCCTGAGGCAGCTCTGTTCTATGCCAGAGTTGGCAGAATTGCCTTCGATGGGACTTCTGATCTGTTAGATTTTCTACATACGATTGAGACTAGGACTCGGACTGCTCACACCGAGTATCAGCGGATCATAATCGTCGAGTTATCTGTTGAGGGACCAACCCTAGATTGATTTATTCAGATGATTCAGCCCTATATGATGACGATGACCTGGGCTTAGTTTTGAGAGCGATTTATGAGGAGATTTTGCCCAGAGCCTCTTCGCATGAGTTATTGTCTCTTATTGACCAACATATCTCGCAGTGATCGATCAGTAGAGGAATACACCTGAGAGTTTCTCCGGTTGGGTAGATATGTAGAGGATCTGATACGAGATTAGTATTTCGCAGTCATTAACTATGTCACCGGATTGGGTTTTACATTTGCTAGTATGCCTACAGCAGGCTTTACTCTGGAGTCTGTGATTGAGTTGGCCAAGGAGATTGAGCTGAGGCTAGTCAGGCAGGGAGCTATGCCTGCTTATTACCAGTTAGGAGTTCAGTCGAGTGGATTTCAGACTACTCTGTACTCTAGTTTTCATGTTGGTTTGAGTAGTCAGCAGAGAGGTCCGACTTAGCAGAGCCAGAGGTAGCAGCAGCGAGTGCATCAAAGTAGTAGACATGGCCGTGGAGGTCAGCATAGACCGTTTAGATTTGGGTTGAGCAGCAGCAGTGGTCATAGTTCTGGATCAGCTGCCAGTGTATGCCAAACCTGCAGCAGAGTCCATCAGGGACCGTGTTACCTGACACCACTGACATGCTTCAGATGCGGGCAAACAGGACATTATGCCAGATCGTGTCCTTACTCCGGGTATCAGCAGCCGCAGATTCCATGATTTCCACAACAGTCGATTGCTAGTGCTGCACCCGTACCATTGCAGTTGCCTCCAGCCTAGCATCAGAGTTCCACTCAGCTTGTTCCACAACAGGGTCATGGTAGAGGTGCTAGAGGAGGTGCCAAAGGTGTTGGCCAGGCTTCTACCAGTCAGTAAGGAGGTCGAGGACAGGCTAGAGTCTTCCACCTTACTCAGCAGGATGCTCAGGCATCTAATGCAATCGTGGCAGGTATTGTTTCTATTTGTTACCTGGATGCATGGGTTTTGTTTGATCCGGGTGCCACGCATTCATTTATTTCTCCCATTTTTGCTTCCAAGTCTTGTTGGCAAGCTTCGAGGATGGCTTTTCCTTTGTCTGTTGCCACTCCTCTGAGGGATTCTTTGGACATCGATATTGTTCTTTCTGGTTGTCCAGTTCTTGTGAGAGATAGAGAATTACCTACTGATTTGATTCTATTGGATGTGATGGAATTTGATGTTATTCTGGGTATGGACTGGTTATCTCAGCACTATATCATGGTGGATTGTCAGAATAAAGAGGTGACTTTCAGAATTCCTAGTGCAGAAGAATTTAAGTTTGTGGGTGATAGGAGTTTAGCACCTCATAATCTAATTTCTGCTATTACGGCTAGGAAGTTACTGAGGAAAGGATGTTAAGGATATTTGGCATTAGTCAGGGATACTTCAATGGAGAAGTTGTCACTCACAGATGTTCCTGTTGCCTATGAATTTCTTGATGTTTTTCCTGAGGAGTTGCCAGGTTTACTACCTCACAGAGATATTGAGTTCTGTATAGATATGGTTCCAGGTACTACTCCTACATCTATGCCACCTTACAGAATGGCTCCTGCAGAGTTGAAAGAGTTAAAGGAGCAATTACAAGAGTTGTTGGATAAGGGTTTTATTAGACCCAGTGTTTCTTCTTGGGGTGCACCAGTCCTGTTTGTAAAGAAGAAGGATGGTACCCTGAGACTGTGCATTGACTATAGAGAGTTGAATAAGGTGATAGTGAAGAACAAGTATCCTCTCCCGAGGATAGATGACTTGTTTGACCAGCTACAGGGTGCATAATTCTTTTCCAAGATTGATATGAGGTCGGGTTATCATCAGTTGCGGATTAGTAAAGCCGATATTCCTAAAATGGCATTCTGCACTCGATATGGCCATTATGAGTTTCTGGTGATGTCCTTTGGTTTGACTAATGCACCAGCAGCTTTTATAAACCTGATGAACAGGGTATTCAGACTATATGTGGATCAATTTATGGTAGTCGTCATTGATGATATACTAGTATATTAAAGGAGTATGGAGGAGCATGTATATCATTTGAGGACTGTACTACAGACATTAAGAGATCATCAGCTTTATGCTAAATTCTCAAAGTGTGATTTCTGGATGGAGAGTGTTTCTTTTCTTGGACATGTGGTGTCTAAAGAAGGTATCCATGTTGATCCACAGAAGATTGAAGCAGTGTCTAAATGGCCTAGACCAACTTCTATTACTGAGATTCGGAGTTTTCTGGGTTTAACCGGGTATTATAGCCAATTTATGCAGGATTTTTCTAGAATTACAGCCCCTATGACTCGCTTGACTCAGAAGAATGTAAGATTTGAGTGGTCAGAAGCTTATAAGAACAGTTTTCAGTTGTTGAAGGAGAAGTTGACCACAGCCCCAGTGCTAGCTTTGCCTAATAGTATGGATAAGTTCACAGTTTATTGTCCTGCCTCTAGAGTTGACCTTGGTTGTGTGTTGATGCAGAATGGTAGGGTGATAGCCTATGCTTCGAGGCAGTTGAAGAAGCATGAGCAGAACTATCCCACACATGACCTTGAAATGGCTGCAGTTATCTTTGCTTTGAAGATTTGGAGACATTATCTATACGGGGTGACTTGTGAGATATTTACTGATCACAAGAGCCTTAAGTACATTTTCCAGCAGAGAAATCTGAATCTGAGGCAGAGGAGATGGTTGGAATTGTTAAAGGATTATGACTGTGAGATTTTATATCATCCAGGTAAGGCTAATGTGGTAACAGATGCCTTGAGTAGAAAGTCCTTAGGCAGTCTTGCTCACATCAGTGCTAAGAGGAGACCATTAATCCAGGAGTTACATTTGTTGGTGGATCAAGGTCTGATGATGAAGATCAGTAGGTCAAGTGGACTGCTAGCTTAATTAAGGTGCGATCTGTACTAAGGGATAGGATTAAAGTAACTCAGAGCCGAGATCCTATTCTAGAAGAGCTTACAGAGAATGTTCGAGCAGGGAAGTTCACTGATTTCACACTCGATGATGATGGTGTGTTGTGGATCAGTGGTAGATTGTGTGTTCCTGATGTGGATGATTTGAGAGAAGAGATCCTAAAGGAAGCACATTCTATAACCTATAGCATACATCCGGGTGTCACTAAGATGTAGCACAGTATCAGAGATTTATACTGGTGGGACAGACTGAAGAAGGATGTCGCTGATTATGTTGCTAAGTGCCTGACATGTCAGCAAGTGAAAGATGAACATCAGAATCCTTCTGGGAAGCTTTAGCCTCTTCCTATTCCCGAGTGGAAGTGGGAAAGGATAGCTATGGATTTTGTGGTTGGTTTACCTTGTTCTAAGGATGGATACGATTCCATCTGGGTGATTGTAGACAGGTTGACGAAGTCTGCACATTTCTTATCTATGAAAGCCACCTATTCTGTAGCTAGATTGGCAAAGCCATATGTGAAGCATATTGTGTGCCTTCATAGAGTACCTGTGTCCATTGTGTCAGACAGAGGTTTAGTGTTTACCTCTTATTTTTGGCAGAAGTTGCAAGATGTGATGGGCACTAGGTTGGATTTCAATACTGCTTTTCATCCTCAGACAAATGGTCAGTCTGAGAGAATGATCCAGGCACTGGAAGATATGTTGAGGATGTGTGTCTTGGATTTAGGAGGTAGCTGGGATGATCATTTGCCTCTTGTCGAGTTTGCATATAATAATAGCTACCATATCAGTATTGGTATGGCACCATATGAGGCGTTATATGGAAGGAAGTGTAGATCCCCTCTGAGTTGGGATGAGATTGGTGAGAGAGCTTTGACTAGACCTAAGATGGTTCACGATGCTGCAGAGAAAGTCACCGTGATAAAGCACAGATTAGAGACCACAGTTAGCAGGCAGAAGAGCTATGCGGATCCTTGGCACAGAGATGTGGAGTTTCAAATTGGAGACTATATTTTTTTGAAGGTGTCTCCGATGAAGGGTATTATGAGATTTGGCAGGAAGGGTAAGTTGGCACCGAGATATATCGGACCGTTTGAGATTCTGGAGAGAGTTGGCACTATTGCATATCGATTGGCTTTGCCTCCGAGTATGTCATAGGTGCATCCGGTGTTTCATATCTCAATGTTGAGGAAGTATATCTCAGACCCTTCACACGTGTTGTAGCCCGACAGTGTAGAAGTGAATGAAGATCTGACGTTTGTGGAAGAACCTATGGCGATCATTAATTATCAAGTCCGACAGTTGCGGTCGAAACAGATTCCGATGGTCAAGGTTCTCTGGCGTAGCAACAGAGTTGAGGAGCATACGTGGGAGACTGAAGCTGAGATGCGAGCTTCTTACCCATATCTCTTCCCTTTTTGATCTTGTAATCATTCTTTTCTGGAATTCGAGGACGAATTCTTGTAAGGGGGGAGACTGTAATATCCCAAGTTTTTAAATATTTTTATACTGCATCGGAATATGCAGTGTTAATAATTTTTGTATGTATTTATAATATTTTATGAGTTTGTTATTTGTTTAAAGCTAATTTTAATTATTTTACATTATTTTAAATACTTTACATAAAATTTTCCCGAGAATTATATTTTCGAGGAAATTGATACGTAAATAATTTAATACTATTTATTTTGACTAGTTTTACAAATTTGCATGAACTCATATATAATTTTAAAGTGCTAAAATAAATTGTATATATGTGTATTTATTTAAATTAATTAGAGCTTAATTAATTTCCTTAATTTTATTATTTCATTTTTGTACTAATTAATTAATTTTAAGTGTGTAAATTATTAAATATAATAAAATATTTGTGTGGTGAGTATTATTTGTGTGTGGGAATATATGTATTACTATAATATAAAGTGGACATATATATATATATATATACATATATACATTATTTTATAACAAAAATCAAAAGTTTGCTTTATTTATGATTTTGCCCCTCCCTTCTTCTTCTTCCTCCCAACACATTTTCTTCCATTTCTGGCCATTTCTAGCTGATTTTCTTGTTGTTATTGTGCCCCTTAGCCTTCCTCCTCCCTTGCCAGCCATTCCCGACGCCTGAATCACCTTTTTCCAATGTGTTTTGGCCGAATTTTTCAAGGAGGCCGAAAATTGAAGTCAACTCCGATCAAGCCATTTCTGGCCACCAAATTCGATGCCACCAGTCTCTATCTTCTCCTTGAGCTCTGGTGAGTGTGATTCCAAGCTTTGTTTCACTTGATTTGGTCTAGAATTGCTTAGGTTTCAATTTCTTCATTTCAGCCTATTAGGGTTTATGAATTTTTTTAGCTCCAATTTGATTGATTCATGAAAATTTTCTTCACAAACTTTGTTCCTGGAAGCTTAATCTACATGCTGTAATTTTTGTAGAATTTTTGGAATTATTTTAATTTTTGTGAATTTTTTATTATTTTATTAATATTTTCTAATTTTCGAAAATTAATTAATTAAATTATGAAATTGTGTTTTATGGTGATTATAGGTGTTGAAATGAATTATAGAAATTTATTTGCAATTTTTGTGAATTTTTATATATTTATTTGGAATCTATTAAGTTTATGTAATTTTGAAAAATAGGGTTAATTATGTGTTTAATTGAAATTAATTGGTGAATTGAGTATATTTATTGATATTATTGAATTATATGTTGATAAAATTAGTTTTGAGTAATTATATTATTTTTGGTGAATTTTTGGATTTATTTTAGTATATATATATATATATATATATATATATATATATATATATAGGGGTATTTTGGTAATTTGATACTAAATTGGTTAAAAATGTAATTAAATTGGTTTTAATAGTTATTTAGGGTATAAAAATGATTTCTACAAATTATTTAGTATTTTTAACTAATTAAAACTATTTTTCGTAAATTATTTTCAATTATATATATAATATACGAATTTTCTAATAAAATGAGTTTTCATCGATTTTTAATGTGTTTTAGGGTTAATTACATAATTTTGATTTATAAAATGTATTTTTATTATATAAGGGTATTTTCGGTATTTTTATAAATATTCTGTGAATTGTGGACCTCGGTCGGTAAATTGTAATTTGGAGCCTGACCGAGGAGTTTTGGTTGTGAATTCTATGTTTATTCTTGAAGTGTATTTCTTTGCAGGACCGGCTCTACTCTTTGAGTAGAGAGATGTCTGTTTTACAGGGGAGGTTCTGTCGGATTTTTGATAGAATTCTCGTAAAACGTGATGTCCGGTCGAATTCTGATTTTAATTCGGTGTCTAGTATTCTAGATCGAGTCTTTGAAATTCCGATAGATTTATTCTGATATTCTGTGATTTTTTGTTTGTTTAGTTGCGCCGAGACCAAGGCCGAGTGGACCAGGCCCATCGGACCCATCTCGAGGAGCACAATAAATAGTGAGTTGTTATTTTATATATATATGCTCTAGGGTGCATGATTTTAGAAATATATTTTTTATTTTGATTAAATATGCATAAATAATTTAATTAGTACTTAAGTTTATTTTTTGTTTATTTTTGATATATTTTAAATTATATGCATGCTTTATTAAACATTTATATTTAAAATATTTTTAAATATATTTCTAGTTTATTTGCAATAATTATATTGGATTTATTTAAAGTATATATACTCGAAATATACATAGTTTACTTTTGGTATATTTCTAGTATATATATGGTTTATGTTGAGATTTTATTCAATTACATGCATCATTTATTTTTATGAATGTATGTTTTATATTTAAAATGAAGGATATCAATAGAATGTGCTACATAATGGGCAGCACTAGGACCGAGTACGTATCGGTACGTTTATAGCATTTAGGCTATATCACTAACCTGTTTGTGGATATTGATTGGATTTGATTAATTGATGTGTGAGATATGATTTGGGAGTGTGATTGCTAGAGCTTGGTTGACCAAGTGTCTCGAGGCCAATCACACTGACAATCAGACTGCTGGAGCTCGGTTGACTTAGTGTCTCGGGGCTAGTCTACTGTCCAAATGGACTAAGTGAATATATTTGGAATAAGTGAGCCTGTATGGCTAGAGTGTTATCTAACACTGTTTTGAGGTTGCAATTTTCTAGGGTTCTATTTGATCCTTCATAAACAATGATTTTCAGTAAAATATATATAAAACGATTTTATTGCACCTGTGGGTATTTGCTTGTATATATATATTGTATATATTTGACTGTATGCATTGCCACTTAGTATGCATGTATATATATTATAGCAATTCACTCAGTGAGGTCTGACTCCCCTCCGTTGACTATTTTTCAGGAGAGTCATCGTCTTCAGACCTCGGTAACAGACCCGTACACCGGATTTCTTCCGCCCCGGCTTCATTATGTAATCTGCTTACCTGAGTTTTATTTTTATAATCTAGACACTGCAGTAGTTGTAAAATTGAAAAAAGATGTTGTATTATATTTGTATGAGTTATGTACTTTAAATATTTGAACTGGATTTGTATTAAAAAATTATTAATATATGAAATAAGGATGTTCGATTTAATATCATTGGCAGATTATTATTTTATTTTATTTATGATTTATTTCCGCTGCAAATTATTTTAATTATGTTATTATTATTATTGCATGTTTTTATTTATTTTAAGGCTTGCTACGGGTTCCGGATTCGAAAGAATTCCCATTCCCTAGCGCCGATCATGGCCTTGTTTTGGGTCGTGACAGTTAGGACTTGAAACTTCAAAAATGTTTAAAGAAAGAAATGAGAAAAACCATATAGGAACTAGGATGTTTTTGCAAACAATTCGACTATAGCTTTACCTAGAATTCTTCCTGTAAGGGAAATTGCAACAAGAAATCCTTAAAACCTTCGTCTAAGAAATTTTCCTCCAAAACTAGGAAATTCTCCAAGAGAAAGGATAAGGAAAAAGCTTACTACAAAAAACCTTATAGAAACACTTCTAAAAAACCCACAACTGATAAAGGTAAGAAAACTAGTTTGAAAGACGTTACCTGTTTTAAATGTGGCAAAAAGGGACACATCTCTAAATATAATAAGGTCTCCAAAAAACTTCATGAATTAGACTTAGAAGAAGCAACCCTGAATAAGCTCACAACTCTACTTATTGATACCTTTGAGTTTGAAACCAATTCTGAAAATTTCTTAACTCCTCAAATTGATTAACTAGCAACCTCCTCCTTTTCTGATTCTAGCATAGATTATGATATAGAAATAAAGCGACTCCATATGCTCACTAGAGAACAAAATGTAATTCTAGATGTCATCCAGCATATCAATGACCCTTAGGTTCATAAAAAATATGTAGAACAACTTAGGCAATCTCTAAAAAAGGAACCTGAACCTAAGGACACTGAGTTACCTTCTACTAGTATAGACATATATGACCTAACCACCATTATAAATAGGAATAAATTCAGTAAGAAACCATTAGGCGACATCCAAGAACTTCAGGGAGAGATCAAAACCATAAAGTGTGAGATAAAGCAATTAAAAGACAAACAGCAAAGGGATTCTGAATTAATCCAATTTCTCATCACTAAACTAGCTGAAGACTCTAGTGATGATGACATAAAGGATTTAGAGTCAGGATCCTTAACTAATCTTGATAAAGTCCCCCAAGATTTCCTTTGTGCTTTAAATCATATTACTTCAAGAAAATATTTTATAAAGATCACCATTATTTTTTATAAAGATTTTAAGTTGGATACCATAGCTCTATTTAACATAGGAGCTGATTTAAATTGTGTAAAAACTGGCATTGTTCCACATTATTTTCAAGAACATACCATAGAAAAGCTTTCCTCTGCTAATAATTCTAAAATGTATATAAATGGTAAAATAGAGGTTAGTATTTCTAATAATGGATTTCTCTTGAAAACTCTTTTTCTTCTCATTTCTGATATAAGTTATATGGTGATATTAGGGACACCTTTCATTAATTTAATAACTCCCTATTTAACCACCTATAACTCCATTGATTATAAAGATGAAAAAGTTCATATATTTTTTCCTTTTTTAGCAAAACTAAGAACTAGATCCCTTAACCTTATTAAAGCTCATTCTATTTATAAGAATGAAATTAATGCTTTAATTAAGGGAAAGGAGATAGACTTATATGATTTAAGACAAAATGTTCATTTTCAAAAAATTGAACAACAATTAAAGTTTGATATGGTAAAATCAAAGATTTTTTATTTTTATAATATTGTTCTTATTTACCAAATGCTTTTTGGAAAAGAAAACAGCATATTGTTGATTTTTCTTTTGAATGTGGATTTGATGAGAAAAATATTCCTACTAAAGCTAAACCAATTCAAATGAATGCTGAATTAGAACTTGGAACAACATTGTAAGGAAGAAATCCATGATCTTGAATCCAAAGGATTGATCTAAAAAACCAGGTCTCTATGGAGTTGTGTAGGTTTCTATGTCAATAAAACATCTGAAATAGAAAGAGGTGCTCCAAGGCTTATTATTAATTATAAACCTTTAAATAAAGCTTTAAAATGGATTCGATACCTTATTCCAAACAAAAAAAATCTTCTTTAAAAACTTCATTCTACATTTGTATTTTCAAAGTTTGACATGAAATCTAGATTTTGGTAAATACAAATTCATAAAGATCATCGATATAAAACTGCTTTCACTGTCCTTTTTTGACAATATGAATGGAATGTCATGCCATTTGGTTTGAAAAATGCACCATTAGAATTTTAAAAAATTGTGAATGATATATTCAATCCTTATTTTGAATTTTGCATTGTTTATATTGATGACTTTCTTATTTTTTCTAACTCCATTGAACAACATTTCAAGCATTTAAAGACTTCCCTCTATATAGTTAAACAAAATGGACTTTTCACATCTGCCAAGAAAATAGCTCTTTTCCAAACCAGAGTTAGATTCTTAGGACATTACATCTGTTATTGTACTATAGTTCCTATAGAAATATCCTTATAATTTGGCAGTAAATTCCTAATAAGAATCTTGATAAAGTCCAACTACAAAGGTTCTTAGGAAGTCTAAATTATGTTTTAGATTTTTGTCCTAATATTAATAGGATTGCTAAACCTTTGCATGATCGATTAAAGAAAAATCAAGCCTCTTAGACTGATGAGCATACCAGAGCCATCCAATAAATTAAGAAATTTATTCTTGAAATTCCCTATCTATATCTTGTTAATCCCAATCTTCCTAAGATTGTTGAAACTGATGCTAGTGATATAGGATATGGGGGCATCTTAAAACAAGTTTCAGATGGGCGAGAAGTAGTTGTTCAGTACACTTCAGGTGGAATGATACACAGAAAAACTATTCCACCATTAAAAAAAAATTATTTCCATTGTCACATGCATATCAAAGTTTCAATCTGATTTACTCAATCAAAAGTTTTTACTTCGCATTAATTGTAAATCTGCTAAAGAAGTTTTATAAAAAGATGTTCAAAATATTGCATCAAAACAAATTTTTACAAGATGGCAAGCCATTTTAAGTATTTTTTTATTTTGATATAGAATTTATTAAAGGAGATAAAAACTCTTTACCAAATTTTTTTACTAAAGAATTTTTACAGAACAGATAAAGATGCCTCATAAAAAACAGAAAGATAAAGATAAAGTGGAAACACCTTCTAATCCTCCACCTCCTCTTTCTGTTGAAAAGCCTATACAGTCATGGTTTGATATAGTCAATCAAGAATAAAATATAGTTGACTCTAATAAAGCATCTCAAATTCAGCTATGGATTGATTTTATCTCCCAATCCTTTAAACTCATTAAAGCAATACAAAGTACTCTTTAACCTCCAGCCATTGTGCAGATAGATAGCAATAGAGTCATACTAGGTAAAGCTCCTCAACCTATTTCAAAAATAGAGAAAGGAGATTCTTCCTCTTCAAAAATATTTTCTGAAAATGACTTAACTCCTGTGACTATTCAAAGTAGTTCATAGATTGTTTTATCATAATCAAAACTTCCATCTTTAGAATTTCTTATAAAGAATTCTATTCAAAATATTTTAACCATCGAAGATGGATTTTTCAATAAAGATCCTTTTCTTACTATGCAAAATCATTTTCCAAAATTAGTTTTTTAAACCCTGGGATCTTTCAAAATCCTATGAATATTATCAAACTATTTTGGAATATACTTTTTCTGCAAAGTTTAAACACTTTTTCCATAAAGGATATACCCAGCCTTCTTATTCTACTTGTAAAATTCTTCATGTCCTCCACCCTTCTGATTGGGGAAAGGATCTCTTCAAACCAAAAGCCTTCCCCATCAACTTTAATTTAAAATTGGACTTTTGCTGCTCATTTTCCTACTGGGATTATGAACAAACATGGTTTAATTCCTTTCTTGTCCAAAATACTTACAATACCCATATATGGTTATTTTTCCTAAGTGATTGTGCTGATATATCAAAATTTCCTGCGTGGTTTACTCATTGGTGGAATAACTATGTTCCCATCCTTGATATCTTCCCTTTTGATATCTACTAGGGATATAATCTTTTCTCTACCCACTATAAACCTTCTCCCTTTAAGAAAAAATTTTCCATTCTTTGCCTATATTGCTCTAAATTCTTCATTCCTTAGGTTTCGCAATGGTATCTTGAATTTTACATTAATGAAGATGTTATTGTCCTCCAAAGAAAATTTAAAGTAAAATGGTGGACCTCTTATAAAGTCCCTTAAAAAATTCCAAACAGGGCTCTAATACTAAAAAGTGTCGAGGATCAAAAGGCGTACTGTTCATGTGTATGTCTGCAAAGATGATGTTTAATGCAATCACAATGCCGGTCTCACACTTTAGTCACAGGCTAGACACGGAGGTTACCGGACCTAAATGCAACAGAGATTTCACGTAAATTTTGATGTGCAGGATCCTAATTACTTAGGCAAGCACAGAGCATACGTTATACTACTTAAGAACTATATATGAAATGGAAATTAAAGAAAGTTGTAAAGAAGGTAAGTAATATAAACATAAAACTTTAAATAAATATATAAAACTTACGAAGAAGTTTTCTCTTTATATTCCAAGTAAAAGGAGGGTTACAGAGTTTTATATCCAAAGAATTGCAAAAGAAGGTTACAAAGTTTTATGTTCTATTTCTAGAAATTACCAAAGGAAAGAAGATATTAAAACTATACAATATCTTTTGTAGAGATACAAATTTTAGAGCTATATTAAATGAGAGTAATATCTTTTGTAGAGTTATAAATTTTAGAGCTATATAAACTGAGAACTATATGTTCTCTAAAATTTTTCTCCCTAAAAACTTGTATATCTTGCAGGAAGGGGAGAGGCTCCTTAAATAGGCGTAAGAAGGAGCAAATGCTATAATCATGGGGAAAACATGCCAGAGACAAGTGGAAGTGGGGTGGATGTAATCCTGACACCAATCACGTTCCTTTATCTATTTCTTTTTTATTTTTTATAGAGCGAGCACCCCTATAAATTCCTGATAGTGAAAAGCGAGTCCCCAACCTTATGGTAAAATGGAAGAGAGGGGAATAAAGGCAGTAGGTGGACTAGAATATTTAACAAAAAAGTCAAATTTACCTAATGGTTGTCTAAGCTGGTCCTAGTGTGTATTATTGAGAGAATGACCTGGAAAAGAAAATAATTAAAATACTTTTAGACTCTTTTTTTTAATGACCTTACTTTTGTATGGGCCGTCCTGAAAGGATTTTCTACCCATCAAGCGAAAATAGATACAATATTCACAATAGGCTTTATAAGCCTATGGGCTTTATAGAAGGTAGAATCCCAAAACAATCATCTTCATTATCATTACCCAAATCATTGAAGGGTTCTGAATCCTGAAAGGCCTGGGACTATGAAGGAGAAGCATCTTCAAACTGGATAAGTTGTTGTATTATTTTGAAATATTCTTCTTTTATTTTTACAGCAGCGAGAAGAGCATTGGCATGAGATTTTTGACCCAAGAAGTTAGATTGTGCCTAGGTTTGGGCACGAGAGAAGCTAAGAAAGCCATGCTGTTTGAGTCAGTCAATCACTACCTATTTGGAAATTTTTTTTGGGACTTTATAAAAGGTCCACCATTTTAATTTAAATTTTCTTTGGAGGACAGTAACATCTTCATTAATGTAAAATTCAAGATACCATTGCAAAACTTAAGGAATAAAGAATTTGGAGCAATATAGGCAAAGAAGGGAAAACTTTTTCTCAAAGGGAGAAGGTTTATAGTGGGTGGAGAAAAGATTATATCCCTGGCAGATATCAAAATGGAGGATATTAGGGATGGGACCATAGTTATTCCACCAATGAGTAAACCATGCAAAAAATTTTGATATATCAGCATGATCACTTAGGAAAAATAACCATGTATTAGTATTGTAAGTATTTTAGACAATAAAGGAATTAAACCATGTTTGTTCATAATTCCAGTAGGAAAATGAGCAGCAAAAGTTCAATTTTGAATTAAAGTTGATTGGGAAGGCTTTTGGTTTGAAGAGATCTTATCCCCAATCAGAAGGGTGAAGGTCATGAAGAATTTTATAAGTAGAATAAGAAGGTTGGGTATATCCTTTATGAAAAAAGTGTTTAAACTTTACAGAACCAGTATATTCCAAAATAGTTTAATAATATTCCTAGGGTTTTAAAAGATCCCAGGGTTTAAAAAACCAATTTTTTCAAAAATGATTTTGCATAGTAAGAAAAGGATCTTTATTGAAAAATCCATCTTCGATGGTTAAAATATTTTGAATAGAATTCTTTATAAGAAATTCTAAAGATGGAAGTTTTGATTATGATAAAAAAATCTGTGAACTACTTTGAATAGTCACAGGAGTTAAATCATGTTGAGAAAGGGTTTTTAAAGAGGAAGAATCTCCTTTCTTTATTTTTGAAATAGGTTGAGGAGCTTTACTTAGTATGCCTTTGTTGCTATCTGTTCGCACAATAGCTGGAGGCTAAAAAGTACTTTGTATTGCTTTAAAGAGTTCAGGGGATTGGGAGATAGAATCAATCCATAGCTGGATTTGAGATGCTTTATCAGAGTTAACTATATTTTGTTCTTGGTTAACTATATCAAACCATGACTTTATAGGCTTTTCAACAGAAAGAGGAGGGGGAGGATTAGAAGATGTTTCCACTTTGCCTTTCATCTTTATCTGTTCTATAAAAATTCTCTGGTCAGAAAATCTGGTAAAGAGTTTTTATCTCCTTTAATAAATTCTATATCGAATTAAAAAAATACTTAAAATGTCTTGCCATCTTGCAAAAATTTATTTGGATGCAATATTTTGAACATCTTTTTGCAAAACTTCTTCAGCAGATTTGCAATCAATGGGAAGTAAAAACTTTTGATTGAGTAAATCAGATTGAAACTTTGATATACATGTGACAATGGAAATAATTTCTTTTTTAATGGTTGAGTAGTTTTTCTGTGTATCATTCCAATGACCTAAAGTGTACTGGACAACTACTTCCCGCCCATTTGAAACTTGTTTTAGGATGCCCCTATATCCTAAATCACTAGCATTAGTTTCAATAATCTTAGGAAGATTGGGATTAGCAAGATATAGACAGGGAGCTTCAAGGATATATTTCTTAATATATTGGATGGCTCTTATATGCTCGTCAGTCCAATGGGTTGGATTTTTCTTTAATTGATCATGCAAAGGTTTAGTAATCCTATTAATATTAGTATAAAATTCTATAACATAATTTAGACTTCCTAAGAACCTTTGTAGTTAGACTTTATTAAGAATCTTATCAAGGAATTTATTGCCAAATTCTAAGGATCTTTCTATAGGAATTATAGTACCACAACAGATGTAATGTCCTAAGAATCTAACTTTGGTTTGGAAAAGAGTTATTTTCTTGGCAGATATGATAAGTCCATTTTGTTTAACTATATAAAGGAAAGTCTTTAAATGCTTGAAATGTTGTTCAATGGAGTTAGAAAAAATAAGCATGTCATCAATATAAACAATGCAAAATTTAGAATAAGGATTGAATATATCATTCATAATTTTTTGAAATTTTGATGGTGCATTTTTCAAACCAAATGGCATGACATTCCATTCATATTGTCCAAAAGGGACAGTGAAAGCAATTTTATATCGGTGATCTTTATGAATTTGTATTGTCAAAATCCATATTTCCTGTCTAACCTTGAAAATACAAATGCAGAATGAAGTTTTTGAAGAAGATCTTTTTTATTTGGAATAGGGTATCGAATCCATTTTAAAGCTTTATTTAAAGGTTTATAATTGATAACAAGCCTTGGAGCACCTCTTTCTATTTCAGATGCTTTATTGATATAGAAACCTACATAACTTCATGGAGACCTAGATTTTGAGATCAATCCTTTAGATTCAAGATCCTAGATTTCTTTCTTACAATGTTGTTCCAATTTAGCATTCATTTGAATTGGTCTAGCTTTAGTAGGAATACTTTTCTCATCAAATCCAGACTCATAAGGCAAATCAACAATATGCTGTTTTCTTTTCCCAAAAGCATTTGGTAAATCAGAACAAACTTCTTTTATCATAATATTATAAAAATCATAAATCTTTGATTTTACTAAATCAAACTTTAACTGTTGTTCAATTTTTTGAAAATGAACATTTTTTCTTAAATCATATAAGTCTATCTCTTTTCTTTTGATTAAAGCATTGATTTCATTCTTATAAATAGAATGAGCTTTAATAAGGTTAAGGGATCTAATTCTTAGTTTTGCTAAAAAAGGAAAAGATATATGAACTTTTTCATCTTCATAATTAATGGAGTTATAGGTGGTTAAATAGGGAGTTATTAAATTAATGAAATGTGTCCCTAATATCATCATATAACTTATATCAGAAACGGGAAGAAAAAGAGTTTTCAAGAGAAATCCATTATTAGAAATGCTAGACTCTATTTTACCATTTATATGCATTTTAGAATTATTAGCAGAGGAAAGCTTTTCTATGGCATGTTCTTGAAAATGATGTGGAACCATGCCAGTTTTTATGCAATTTAAATAAGTTCCTGTGTCAAATAGAGCTATGGTATCCAACTTAAAATCTTTATAAAAAATAATAGTGATCTTTATAAGATATTTTCTTGAAGTAATATGATTTAAAGCACAGAGGAAATCTTGGGGGACTTTATCAAGATTAGTTAGGGATCTTGGCTTTAAATCCTTTGTGTCATCATCACTAGAGTCTTTAGCTAGTTTAGTAATGAGAAATTGGATTAATTCATAATCCTTTTGTTGTTTGTCTTTTAATTGCTTTATCTCACACTTTATGGTTTTTATCTCTCCCTAAAGTTCTTGGATGTCACCTAATGGTTTCTTACTGAGTTTCTTCCTATTTAGAATGGTGGTTAAGTCATATATGCCTATACTAGTAAAAGGCAACTCAGTGTCCTTAGGTTTTAATTTCTAGAGATTGCCTAAGTTGTTTTGGATATTTTTTCTAAACCTCAAGGTATTGATATATTGGATGACATCTAGAATTAGATTTTTTTCTCTAGTGAGCATATGGAGTTGCTTTATTTCTATATCAAAATCTATACTATAATTAAAAGAGGAGGAGGTGGCTAATTTATCAATTTGAGGAGTTAAGAAATTTTCAGAATTAGTTTTAGACTTAGAGGTATCAATAAGTAGAGCTATGAGCTTATTCAGGGTTGCTTCTTCTAAGTCTAATTCATGAAGTTTTTTGGAGACCTTATAATATTTAGAGATGTGTCCCTTTTTGGCACATTTAAACAGGCAACGTCTTTCAAACTAGTTTTCTTAACTTTATCAGTTGTGGGTTTTTTAAAAGTGTTTCTATAAGGTTTTTTGTAGTAAGCTTCTTCCTTATCCTTTCTCTTGGAGAATTTCTTAGTTCTGGAGGAAAATTTCCTAGACGAAGGTTTTAAGGATTTCTTTCTACAATTTCCCTTACAAAAAGAATTCTGGGTGAAGCTATAGTTGAATTATTTACAAAAAGATCCTAGTTCCTGTTTGGTTTTTCTCATTTCTTTCTTTATACATTTTTGAAGTTTCATGTCTTGACAGATCTTAAGACCTTCACGTTGGGTAGGGCTAATTAATTCACCATAAGTAAACTAACTATAAGGAATGATATGGGTTCTAAAAGACTATCTAATGGCATTTCTAACACATTCCCCTAAAAGGGTAGGCAATCCAGTAAGAAATTTTTCATTCCATAAGGGTTGATTAGAATCTTCCATAAGCATTACCCTAGTAAGAAAAGTTGATATATACCATTGGAAGTCACTGAGGTTTTTGCACCTAAGGTTAGATAACAAATCAAAATTTTTGTCTTTAAGGTGAGAAGAATCCCCTATAAAATGTAGGGCTATGGTCAGGATAAGAGTAGACACAACATCTTGAATAGGGTTTCCTATTTGGTCAAGAATAGGTAGACCTTCTGTAAGCACCCAATTTCGGGATGCAATTGTGCACAATTATGACATAAGCCCCTATGATGAAATTTATTCAAAAATTGAACTTGGTTGTTGATTTTCTGGACTTTAGGGACTAAATTGCAACATTTTTTAGGATTTGATTGCAAATAAGTCATTTTTTCAGGGGTCTTTTGGTAATTAAAAAAAGAGTCAGCATTTTATGCCGACCGGCATTGTGTAATGCTGATCGACATTGCACAATGCCGACATGTTAAAATACTATTTTTTTGATTTTTTCGCGTATTTTTATTGATTTTTCAGCATTTTAATTGGTTAAAAATTCAAATTTTATCTTTACAATTATCTGATAAGGTTGTTTAAATGCATAAGGTTTTTAAAATCAAAGAAAAACAAAATCTATATGATCAAATAGGTCTGTTCCTCCTTTGGAGGAAGTTCAATACACGCAGACTTTGCATTTAAAAGCAGAGTCTGCATGCATGCGTGAGGGGGAGGTTTTGCTGGGGGGACTTCTTTTTCTTCTGGTTTTTGAAAGGATTTTTTATAGGGAGAGACTAAGAGAAAGAAGATACATTAAGAAAAAAAGAGAGACTGCGAGCATAAAACCCTAATTTTCGATACTGAAATTTTTGAAGGCAATAGTCCATAATCAATAATATCTTAATTTTAACGGTGATAATCCAATCTGAGGGGCTCAAAAAGGGGCATTTGCACAACATCTCCAGTGTTATTTTTCGATTTCTTTTATTACTTTTTTTATTATTTTCTGTTTATGTTTTTTTCTTTTATTTTTATTATTGTTGTGATTATTTGATTTCATTGCTATTTTTGTTATGTCCGTATATGGATTGAGGAGGAGGATACCGCCTGTGTTTAATTGAGCAAAAAATCCATGGAATGCCATGGATGAACCTGTATTGTTTTAATAATAGTTCTTAGGATTTTAATTTTTATTCTTCATTTTTGGTATTATGTGTAGTCATTTTAATTTATGGGTGTATAATATTTAATTTTAATTTTGTACGTAGTTTGTAATAGTCCCAATAGTGGGAATAGTGAAAGATTTAAATTTTTGTATTTTAAAATTGATTAGTAATTAGGTTCAATTGGGTAAAAAAAATCAATTAAAATCAATGGTGGCAGTAGCTTAAATTAGGGTTTGCATGTAATTAATTTAGGATTTTTTTTAGAAAATCACTATAATGTTTGTTTGATCTATTTTTTGTGTTTTATTTATTTTGGGCTTGTTTTTTATGTTTTTATGTTTTTGGGCCCCAAGCCCACGTTTAGGTCTAACCCATTAAATAAATAGGCTTAAAAATGGTTTAGGACTTTAAATAATGAAAATCAACTTAGGCCCATTAGGTTAATTAGATTTTAGGCCCACTTAGTTAATTAAAACTTGTCTAGACTTAGCTCAGCCCATTTAATTGCATTTCTTTTAAAATAAATAGACCTAGGCCCATATTTCACTTAAAATAAAACCAAGTTAGACTTAGGCCCACTAATTTAATTTTCCTTTAAAATTGAATAGACTTAAGCCCATATCTTATAAAGACTAAAAATAGATTTAGGCTCACTAATTAATAAAATGTAGGCCCACTTTTATTCTATTTCACTTGTAAATAAAATGTAGATTTAGCTAACTTTTTTAATAAAATTAATATAGTTTAGGGACAACGTGATCTTGAGTGCATTTTTTACTTGTAATTTTATTGACTTGTTGCCTTTTTAGGTAGATGGATGTTAATTAGGGTTTAATAAAATTGCATGTAATTAGAGGATGAAATAATCATTTATAAAAATTATTCTAAATGAACATGAGACTAAAAGAAGTTAGTATTTTGTATCCAGAATCTCCTGATTGTGGTGCTAATTTTCTTTTAGAGAATCGAGTACCACCAATCAAATTGTCCTAACTATTACCCTGAGTGGTGACTCTTCATCTCCACGCCATGTCTTTGTGACAGTGATTAGTGTGTTCTCTAAGGCCCTGAGCCTAAACAGTATCGCGGTTGCTAAAATCAAACCCCGCCGTCTACACCTTCATCATCAGTTTAAATAGCACGGAGAATGTCAAGTTACTGTTCTTTAGTGAGATGGAAATCTTACCAACCTTTCAGTTGGCTGGAAAAACTAACTATGATAAGCTCAATGACGGACCTATCAAAGGTTCTTGTTTGGGCTTTATAAGTATTTGAGGCCATAGTCATCTGTTGAAAAGAGTTTAAAATTTGGTATTTAGACATTCCATCTATATTCCATTCATAGATAAAATTAGCACTAAACTTGGGTTGATCACCAAGGTTAAGTTCAGGAAGCCTAGTTTTCATATATCTAAAATGAGGGAAAGGCCAATGGAGTTTAGGAATTTTAGGAGACTGTGCTTGGAAAGTATCAGTTTCATTGGAAGAGTCTATATCTTTATTAAGAACACTAACAATCTAGTTGATAGAGGGAGGAGTATCAGGGACAATAGGTTCTTTAAAACTTGAAAGATTAAGCCTACTGAGTTGTTCCTTAACCTTAACTGCATGTAAGAATTCAGTATGATTACTCTTAATTTCCTATTGTTCAGTAGTAGAGATCTGATAAGGTTTAAACATAGGGTTCTTAAGTTTCTTATCAATTGTGGCTAAGGTTCCTAAAGACTCAATAAGTTTTTGGGTATGGTTTTCAAGTTGGGATAACTGTTTACCTATGCTATGGAGATGGACATTGGTAAAGTTATTATAGGAAACTATATTTTTCAGGTTTTTGGGATTCACTATCTTGTGGTTTTTTATAAGGACAAGCTTCTATGGTCTCATTGCCTATGGTAATCTTAATAATTCTAAGAGGAGGATGTTCAAACTCTATTTATTAACCATTTGATGCTTCCCAAACTATTACCTTTTTTCTCATAGTGATGGGGTTCAAAACCTTAAAAGGATATGAAATATTATTTTCTGAAGCATATATTTCAAACCATTCAAAAAATAATATATTGACTTTATTAATTTGCACGAAATTGTAAAATTAATTTTAAAGGTCATTTCTATCTTCTACAAAATGCTGAAAAAACCAATTTCTCTTTTTTTTTTATTGTGAGATGCATAAAAATCTTTATATAAAAGAGCTTTATCAGGAATGAACTCTTTATTTAAAATATAAAATTCATGAGCCATATTTTCTATTATAGCTGAAGAAGTATGAGAGGTTGGAGGATAAGGGTTTTCTTTTTGTTTAGGCTCGATATAAATAGGTCTGACTATATTTGTACTATAATTTACATTTCTAATAGAAGAAGAAGGTAGATCTGAGGTAGAATATCGAGCAGGGATACTATATGGTAGATTTATAACTGGTGGTAGATCAGGGTAAAGGTTTGCTTAATCTGGTTGTTGAGGTAAGTGAATGGTCTTTTGGTGGTGATTTTCTTATGATTCTTTGTGGTATGGAAGATTTATGATATATGAGATTTAGGAAATTCTTCTAAGATCTAGACATTCTAAAAAAGATGTATCAAAGAATCTTGAACTGGAAAATATTTTATCGAATGAGAGTTTTACTCTGCCATCTTGAAACTAGGTAATATGCTTTATTTGTGTGTTGGGAGCAGGTGTTTCTTCCTGTTGGATTTTAGGTTCAGTAACTCCTTCTAAGATCCATTATTGGGGAAGTGTAACTTGGCCATTTAATGGGTTTTGGGATAACAACATTGGCTTTAGTCATATCTATTTGTAAAAAAAGAGTTTCTCCCTTTTTACTATGAAAATGGCTTTTTGTATGAAATGTAGTCATCATAACTTTATAATGAACTTTAAAAACAAGTGCAACTGGAATCAATCCATCTTTCATAATATAGTTATGGGTCTGGATTTGTAAAACCAGAGACTTTAAAAGATTAGTATCATTAAGAGAAACGGTAAATTTTGGATAACAATCAAATGATATGGGACCTAAGCAAAGACTGGATTCTATAGTTCCTAAAAGAGAATCTTGGAAGTTTTTAAATCTCATATCTTTAAGAGCAGCAAGGATAGAAATGTTCAGACCTTCTCTAGAAAGAGGCTTTATACCAACCTGAACAAGACCTATATGAATATATCTAAAACCTTTTTCTTTATGTTTATTTAAAGATGTGGAAGATAGTAACTTTATGTATTCTTGAGACTTAGAAAGCTGGATATCTTTTTCTTCAATCTTAATGACATAGTCAAATTTGAAAAGATTTAGTTTAGGAGTTTTGTAGACATGATCTTTCTTATAATCTGTGAGCTTAAAGTCATCTATACATTTATCAAAGTCTTCAATAGCAATTTCATCACTATTGATTATATTCTTTTGAGCTTTAACAGAAGAGGAAGTAGAGAAATAAGAAGAAGAAGAAGTGGTTCTTTCAAAAGTTGGATTCATAGTATAGGAATGACTATATAAATAGGTTAAACAACTACAAACTCACTGGCTAAACCAACAATTTTACTGCCTCTCCAAGGACTTACTATTGGGACCACCTGTGACCAAAGGACTCACTGAATAAACTACCCTGTAGACATAACTGTAACATAAAAAAAATTCATGTTCAAATCACTTAATCCCCCCCCCCAGCTCTGAATATATATATATTAAGAATTTGATTATGTGGCAAAAGAAGACAAAAAAAACACACACACAATAATAATAATAATAATAATAATAATAATAATAATAATAATAATAATAATAATAATAAATAATATTTTCCTATTTAACACTGGAATTAACACCACATATATTACATGCATTTCTCATGTCTATAAGATATAAATATTATGCAAATAAATGTGTTTCTCCAATTTTTGGGGTTTTGGTGCATGCCAAAAGATTGTTGGCTAAGTTTTGAAAGTGTGCCAGAGGAGAAATTTCTCAAAAAATAAGACTTGACTTCTTTTCAGATTGATTGTGAATTCCCAAGCTCCTTTATCACAATTTGCTTGGATTTCAACAAGATTTAAGTTAATAATTATAAGAGAAATTATTGAAAACTTAAAAGAAAACTTATATTGGTTTTTGAAGCTTAATAAAAAATAAGACTAAAATAAAAGGAAGACAAAACTAAGGAAAATGATAGTAGTTACTAATGATTGACTAATGATAAATGTTGATTATAGATGTGTTGATGAATGTTGATGTTTTCCTTCGGTGATGTCTCTCTTTTGGTTTTATAGGCATTTTGATTGGCATACTAAATCTTTAATTTATTTTTCCAATAGCTTAAAGGTCCTTCGTTTCTGGGTGAATTAATTCATGTAACTTGCTTCATCCCCAAGTTGATTTTTTCCCCAAGCTTCCTAGGAACAATCGTTCTTCTGGAATTTTCTTACTTTGTCCCTAAGTTGTAGTGTATTCCATCTTCCAGCCTTTAATCTTTTAAGTTGCATTGATTATGGGTGGGCTTTAAAATTTTAATCAAATCAAATTTGATCATTAATCTAATGGCCTTCACATTTTAGCTAAAAATTTCAATTATGACACAAACAATGCCCCCTGCATGTAATTAACTTAGGTAATCCAATACTAATTATATGGAAAATAGACCATGATTTATATATATATATATATATGAAGATGGAAAATAAATATTAATGTCCAAGCCTTTTAAGGCAATTATTATTATTATTATTATTATTATTATTATTATTATTATTATTATTATTATTATTATTATTATCATCATCATCATCATCATCATCATCATCATCATCATCATCATCATCATCATCATCATCATCATCATTATTATTATTATTATTATCAAATAAAGGAATATGCACATAGATCAAAATTTTTGAGGCCACGTCTTTTTGTTTTCATATGGCAAATTTTCTTATAATGACCCTGTATTTTAAATAATATTAAACTATTTTGAAATATGCAGTGTTAATAAAATTTTAAATTTTATTTATATATTACTATTATTATTTGTAAATATTATTTATTTATTTTATTTTAAGAATTTTGTTTACGTAAAACAATTTATTTTAGGGGTTTTATTATTTATATGCATTAAAGTTATTATCATTTCTATTATTTAAATAGTATTATTATTATTATTATTATTATTATTATTATTATTATTATTATTATTATTATTATTATTTTGTTAATTTGGATAAAAGGACATTTTAGTCTTTTCCTAAATAATAATAATAAAAAAAGGGGTAAAAATCGGGTCAAGCTATTTCTCTCTCCCTTTTCCTTTTTTTTTTCTTCCTCTTCTCCTTCCCGTAGCTGTCACTGTGCCGCCGGACATCAGCCACCCTTAATCACTCACCACCGTTGACTTCTCTTCCTTCCCAGCTGCAACTCGCTGCCTATAGCACGTCGAAAGGCTGTCGGAACCGCTTGAAACAACAGCAAACAACAAGTGGAGCTTCACGCCGATGACTTTGATTCTGGCCATCCTAGCTCGTCGCTCCGGTTTTGTTCAAACCTCCAAGCTTCGGTGAGTTCGATTCTGAGCTCCGTTTGAGCTCAATCTCCCTTGATTTTGAGCTATCTTCAATTTTTAGTTTATGTGTTTTAGGGTTTTTTTTTTTTTTGAACTTGATATTGATTGATTCATGGATTTTTGCTTTACAAATGTTGTTTATGGTAACTTAATCTTCCTAAAAATAATTTTTGTTTATTTTTTTGAATTAATTTGAATTGTGGGTAATTTTTTATTATTCTAATATTAAATATTGAATTTTTGATAATTGCGTTAATTAATTAGTTTTAATGAAAATTTAGTTAAATTAGTGTTATTAATTTGAGTTAATAATTTTAGAATTATTAAAATACTTTTTAGTGAATTTACATAATTTTTGAGAATATTTTTATATTATGTGAATTTTGTATATATAGGTTAATTGTGTAATTTTGTGGAAATTATAGTTAAATAATATGTTTTAAATGATTTTAGAATTATATAGAGTATTAAAATGATTTTTATAAATTATTTACTATTTTTAACTAATTAATACTAATTTTTGAAAATTATATTCAAATAATATATTATTTACTATTTTGGTGATTAATGGATTTTAATTACTTTTAATATATATATTTAAGCTATTTAATCTATATGAGTGTAGAAAAGTGAATTTTTCTATTTTATGAGGAATTATTGAAAATTTTGATTTTTATTAATATTATATTATTATTTGAGTTTTTTATTTAATTATTGTGAAAATAATTATAATTAGTGATTTAATGTTTAAATATATTATATTTTGTTATTTTGTGGATATTTATGGAATTTAATGATTTTTAATATATTTATTATTTTATTTTGATTTTTGGTGAATTGTGAACCTTGGTTGGGAATTTGTGCAGTTCGGGGTCCCAATCTGAGGTGTTGAGCTTTGTGGTTTTAGAAGTGTGTTTTCCTTGTAGGATCGACTCTACTTTTTAGTAAAGAGATATCCGTTTTACAGAGGAGGTTCTGCTGAATTTTTGGTAGAATTCTTGTAAAATGTGACGTCGAATCGATCCTGAATTTTTAAATTTATCTGAGTTTTGAATTCTTAGATCGAGTCTCCTTTAGAATTCTTAGAAGTATAAGTTAGAAATTTATTCTGATTATTATTATTATTATTTATTTTTTAATTGTGTCGAGACCGGGGTTTATCGAACCGGGCCCGTCGAGCCATTCTCGAGGAGCGCAAACTTGTGAGTTATTATTTTATATATACATTGCATATAGTGCATGATTATAAATATTTATTTTTTAATATGAATTATTTCATTAAATGGTTTAGTATATTTTCGTTGTACTTTTAGTATATTTTGGTATATTTATAGTTGATTTTGGTTATATGTAGCATATATATACTTGAAATATATTTAGTATATTTTCAGTATATATATGGTATATTTCTCTGTTAGGAATGTCGTTATATTTAATTATGCATTTAATTATATATATATATATATATATATATATATATATATATATATATATATATATAGATATATATACTGATGCCTGATTGGATATATTTTAGATTGCATGTATATATATTATAGTATTTCACTCAGTGAGGTCTGACTCCCCTATATATATATATTGATGCCTGATTGGATATGTTTTAGATTGCATGTATATATATTATAGTAATTCACTCAGTGAGGTCTGACTCCCCTCAATATTTTTTTCAGAAGATTCCTTGTCATCAGACCTCAGTAATAAACCTCTATATCGGACTTCTTCAGTCCCAATTAGATTATGTAAATCATTTATCTGAACTTTTATTGTATTTTAGAAAACTGCAGTAGTAGTGCTTTGTATCTGTAGAATGATATTTTAGTGTGAGACCTTTCTCTGAATATTATATGAAAATATTTTTATTTTATGATATGACAGTTAAGTATTTATTTTTATATCGATTTAAATTTTAATTCTAGTATATTTTTATTTATTTATTATATGCTTTTTATTTTTAAGGCTTGCTACAGGTTCCAAATTCGAAAGTCTATTCCCTAGATCTGATCATGACTCCCATTTTGGGTCGTGACATTCTTCCCCAACTTTTCCTTTCTTTTCTTCGTCTCATCGCTGTTAAGCTTTCAAGCTTAAAAAAAAATTCTAATTCTATTTTCCCTATAATTTTTCTTTCCATTTTCTTTCTCTTTTTCTTTTTTTTTTTTCCAACTAACTCTTTTTCCCTAACTTCTGGTTACCCATCCACTACCAGCCAACACCTCATCACTGCCACCACTCCTGGCTCTGACGAACAGTAGGGTCCTCCAACCGCCGTCACAAGCAAAGCAATTACACCCTCTTAAATAGAGCAAACAAGGCTGCTGTCCCAATTTATTTTTCAACTCTAAATCAATATTTGCTTGCTCTTCTCTTGGTTTTGCAATTTTTGCAAACCATTTGTGCACATTCTAATCAATTCCCCAAGACAAGTTTTTTTTAAACACAAAAGAGGTATTTTATTCTTCCTTATATTGTTTAAGAATTAATTTTACAATTAATTGCTATAAACAATTATGACTTGCGGCTTGTGATTTGGTGGCTTGAATATATATTTACCTCTTTTAAAGAACATTTAGCCCAAAATTGATTTATTGGCTTTGCTCAAAAATTGCACTTTCATGTTTCTAGCAAGAATCAATATGTTGTAATTTGGTTGTCTTTCCGAATTTATTTGCTAGCTCTTTTACAACAATGACATGAAATGAGATAAAGAGGCAATATTTGTTTGGCAGAATGTTACTATTTTGATGTTTCAGGCCATCTTCTAAAAAATTTGCTCATCTTGAGTGCTTTAAGATGTATAAAAATTAGTCTAGATGAAAATTTAATTCTATTAATCTTGCTCATTTGTTTAATTATTTTATTCGGATTTATTTTGGCAAACTTTATGCCAAAATAATTTTATATCTTCAATTTGCATAAAAGAAAAATTTTAAACTCTTAGCCAAATTAATTCAATTTTATTTGGCTTCATCCCTTGCCAATCATTAAAATGTGGCTTCTTTGTGGAATAATGCTTTGGTTGCTTGACATTTAGCCATCCTTAGGAATTAATTTCCTTCAAGAAGAATGAGCTTTGTTTCTTTTCAGTGCACTAACATATTTAACTTGGTAAAATTTAGTACAACATTTATTGTAGCATAGACAAAATATTTAAAATAGCATGTGGCTTATGAAAACTACAAATACTTTATGCCTTAAACCACACTATTTTTGTCTTTGCATGCCTCTATATCACCACAAGATAAATTTATTTATTTTAGCAATAAATTGCCAAAATACTATATATTTTCATGGCAAATTATATTTCCAAGGCAATATGTTTTATAGCCAAATTAATTGCTTATTTAGCCTTTGTTTTGTTGTTTTCATGGCTGGGAACCTTGAAATTGTGCTCTTTATTTGCATGAATTGCTCCATGAACTTGCAAATTCTCCTCCATTTGATGTGCATCTTAGGATTTCCATTTATCTTGACTTTTAACAGCCAGTCTGCACCTTTTCTTGATATTTCTCTAGTCATTTGTCTACAGTGAATATGAATCCACTGTCTTGTCTTTTGGGGATTTTGCCTGTTTTTTTTCTATCAACAAGATTTTTCAATATTTTGTACCACTAATCACACAACAGCCATACATCAAAATGCTTAATTTTCAATTATTATGTTGTTGAAATTTTGTCAACCATTCACTGCACTTTATTCACACACTAAAACATATTAGGAAATAGTAAATAGAAACACACCAAAATTTGCAAGATTCAAACTTCATTTATTTAAGATAAGATAATAATTATCAAGCCAATTTTTAAAAAGCAAAAAGCAAAATATTGTCAATTAGTGACAAATTCTAGCCAAAGGCTAGTTATTTATTTAATTTATTTAGCTTTTATTTTCCCACATAGTACAAAAAATTTTTAACTCCACCTCCTTTCACACCCTTCTTTGGCTAAACAGGGAAGTATCATTTAACCACCTGATTTTCATATTGTCCCATACAGAATAATCCCTTTTATAGCTCATTATTTTAATTAAATATATTATAGAGAATACATTAAGAAATTTTTATTGTCAATAATAATTGAAAAAATTATCACTATTGCATTAATTACCTCTCTTGATGACCTTTGGATGACTCCTTCAATTTCTCCTAGGGAAATTGCCCCCTCGAGTGTGGAATCTATTGACATCTTCTTCTGCCTTTTGGATCATAGATCTCTTATTATCATAAACTGGATCATTTGTAGCCTTTGGCCTGAGTTTGACCTTAGCATTAGGTTGGATCTCATGTTCTTCAAATGCCCTTTGTCTCTGCTATCTTCTTTTATATGCATGAGTCAGTGGTTGAGAAAAATTCTTATGCCCCATCTTATGCTGCTACTTATCTAGTGGAATAGGTTGTGACACCATAAATATAGATTGTATAGGCCTCTGATCCTTCCTTGGCTTGTACCTATACTTATTTTTGAAGAAATTTGGATCAGGTGGCCTTTTATCTAATGGTAAAAATTTCTTATGAGAAATTGGCCTCCAATGACTTTTGAACTTGTTTAGACTAATGTTGAAAGGGTGAGTCACCTTTTCTTTTTCTTTGATTTTCTCTTCCAAAACTATATTGATAGAATTAGTAGGTGCTAATGAGGAAAGTGAGTTTTCCTCTATCAGCTCCGTCTCCTTTTTTACATTCAGGTTCACTTCTACCATTGGGGATTGAGGAGAAGGTGAATGGTCTTGATGCATCAAAATTTAAGGAACTAGTGTTTAGGCTTGTGGAATTGGTTATTCCTCAAGTGTAATGTCACCTTCTATGTTTTATTCTAATCCCTGGGGAATTAGCTCATGTTCGTAGGGATTTAGTTCTTGGTCTTGGGGAAGTAATGTCTGAGCTTGAGGAATTGACTATTCCTTATGTGTACTTCCTATGCTTTGCTTTTATCTTTGGGGAAATGACACATTTTCCATTTGGCATTCGAGCCTAGGAATTTGGCATGTAGCCCTAGGCAATTAGTTATTTCTCATAAGAAATATTGCCCCCCGGACCTTTTCCTTCTTGTTTATATATTTCTGGCTGTAAAGCTGAGTTAGTCCTTTTATTAGTAACTAATTGAACTATTGGAGCAATTTTGCAGAATTGTCAGACCTTTGATGAGATATGTCTGGCTTGGATATAGTATCTCATTTGGATAATTGCTCATTCATTTTGGAAATGCTTGCAGGGCATCTTGTAACATTTTTTCAAAGCCTTGCTTCAGGGAATTCTTAATGTTTGCTTCAAGGAATTCTCAAAGACTTACTTCAGGGAATTAACTATCTGAGGTATTGTATCTTATATCTTCATGGAATTAACCATATGAGGTATTATATCTTGTAGAAATTTTTCAAAAGCTTGAGAATTAGAACTCTCAATAGCAATGTCAACAACTTCCAGATTTTGACCTATTTAGTTTATCAAGTTGCCATCTGTGATATTCAAAGTTTGGCTTGAATAGCCAAAAGATGCCTCAGTCCAAAAGTGATTTTAAGGCATTAAGTCTTCATTAGTTTATTCCTAAAAATCACATCAGTTTACAGGTGAATTGTTGGTCCAATAACCAACTTCAAAAAATTCTTTTTCAAATTTGTTCATCTTTTTTAAACATGTCCCAAAAATTATTTCTCCAATTTTTGGTGCATGCTAAAAGATTGTTGGCTAAGTTTTGCAAGCATGCCAAAGGAGAAATTCCTTAAAAAAAAAAACCTAACTTCTTTTCAAACTAATTATGAATTCCCAAGATTCTTTACCATAATTTGCTTGGATTTCAACAAGATTTAAATTAATAATGATAAGAGAAACTATTGAAAACTTAAAAAATAACTTGTATTGATTTTTGAAGCTTAATACCAAATAAGAGTATAATAAAAGGAAGACAAAACTAAGGAAAATGATAGTAGCTACTAATGATTGGCTAATGATAATTGTTGATTGTAGATGTGTTGATGAATGTTGATATTTTCCATTGGTGATTTCCCTCTTTTGCTTTTATAAGCATTTTGATTTGTAGACTAAATCTTCAATATATTTTTCTAGTAGCTTAAGGGTCCTCCATTTCTAGGTGAATTAATTCACATAACTTGCTTCATCCTCAAGCTTCCTACGAACAGTCGTTCTTTTAGAATTTTCTTACTTTGTCCCCAAGTTGTAGTCAGTTCCATCTTCCAACCTTTAATCTTTTAAGTTGCACTAATTATGGGTTGGGCTTATTAGGCTTTAAAATTTTAATCAAATCAAACTTGGCCATTAATCTAATGGCTTTTATATTTCAACCAAAAATTTTAATTATGGCACAAAAAAAATGTAAATACAATATGTGGGCATTACACATAGAGCGATACTCTACTTCAGCACTCGAGAGAGAAATTATCATCTATTTCTTAGTTTTTCAAGAAATCGGTGCTTGACCGAGTAAAATATAGTAACTTGTAACTAATCTTCTTATGTCTTTACAATGAACCCAATCAATATCATAAAATGCTTCCAATTGAAGAGAACCTATAGATAGTAACAAAATACATTGTCCAAGTTTTTATTTAATATACTTAAGGACTTTATGAGCTACTTCCAAATATGGTTGGCAAGGTTTATCCATAAACTGACTTAGCACATGAACAACATAAGTGAGATTCGTCTAGTTATAGTTTGGTAGATTAACATCCCAACTAATATTTTATACACTAATGCATCATCTAAAATTCTTCCATCAAATTGTGTGAGTAACAAATTTTTATCTATAGGAAAACAAGAAGGTTTAGCACCTAAGAATCCAACATCGCCCAAGACCTCCAAAGCATACTTTTGTTGTGATAAGTCGATTCCATGCTTCAACCTCACAACCTATATGCCAAGGAAATATTTAAGCTTTCCCAAGTTCTTAATTTTGAATTTCTTGATAAGAAAATTTTTATGCTTTTTGTAAATCATATCACAATTATGGGAAATAAAAATATAGTCGTTGCTTGTACGAGCTAGCCACTGAAAGTTGTAGAGTGAAGGCTATGAGCTTGCTCACTATTACGAGGAGGACTGCCTCAATGTTCTTCAAGCTCTTGAAGCCTTAAGATCATGAAGAGATAATCACGATCGTGATGCACTTCCTCACTATTATGATGGAGATCGTAAAGATGATTATCCTTTTAAACATTAGCTTCACTTAACTCCTTTAGGATCATGGGAATGCTCATGGTCGTGATGCCACTCATGAGCATCACTATCTTTATATTTTGCCACATTTTAAGCTTCATAACTCCATCCATTAAACATGCCCTTGGTCCTAACTAAGATGCATTCTTAAAAACACATGTTAGTTTTATAAATTGATTATTAAAGTTAAAACTAATTTTGATTTGAAATAGATCAACACCTTAATCATGCAAAGGGTTAAAAGGTTCTTACTCAATTAGTGTACAAAACCTATCATCATGTATGATATCAATTATCTGTTATTTTTATAGTATTTTATCCATGTTGATCATTAATGCTTTACTCATTCATAATATAATGTTAAAAAGAAAATCTCATAAATAACTAACCTACATGGTAGCTTACAAATAAGTTCTTTAGGAGCATCATAAAGGACCTATAATTTACATTAGAAAATGAGAATTAAAAGACAAGATAATATTAAATAAACTAAAATAACTTTATTTTGACTTTTTAGAGAGAAACCAATACATGAATGAGTTAGATGGAGAGACTAGGAATTGAAACAAGTTTTGCTAATAATTTAAAGTTCTAATTAGGATACATTAATAAACCCAATTGGGAGTTACAAGAACATCATGATTTACAGTCTTGGTTATTGGAATGAGAATGTTTACAACCAACTTTTAGCTTTTTAATCAGTCATATGATTTAATAATACATAGTTTATGGCATTTGATTGCCAAGAAATTAAATAAGGTAAAAAACCAACTGGTGAAATAGGAATCACACCATCTGATAGGAGATTGCACAATAATTTTAAATGCCTTCTTTTATAGATAGTCCATAGTGACGTATTTGTACTTCTAGTCATATATCCTCTAACTACAAATTAGAAACACAAATAATAGTCAATCATGGACAATCAACTCTCAACTTCACACATCTAAAATTATCATAATTGTTGTATAAATCACTTTTAGTGTAATGAGAAGAATGATAGAACTACATCCCATTTAGTATTTCCTTTTCCATAAGAAATAACCCACTACAAAGGAGGAAAGAACTCAAGGACAAACTTATACATCCATTATGAAGTTCCCACCTTTACATGATTTTAAAATTCCACCCTATGTTAGAAAATGAGATTGACAATTCTTAAACATGAATGCAACTATTACCCAATAATATGCATCATAATAAAATGCCACTCCAAGACTTTTGAAATCTTGTTGTGTCATATATCTAAAAATTTGAATACAAAGTCACTCTTAAACAAGAGAAGATTGTGTAATTATCAATTTATAAAAGCATGACATAAAAAGAATTAATTTATAGGTACCCATTACAAGAAACAACATCTTAACATATATAAATTAAATATAAATCTCGAGTTCAATCAAGCTAAAAAATTACTACCTATAAGGTAAAAAAATGTCCTTAAATTGAACTTCTTTAATAAAAAAAATTGATTCCAATTGATTTTCATATGCAATCACTCGAAGATTTCCTTCAACATAGTAACTAAGCAACTCCACATCTTTTCATTCTTCAATCTTGATGTTATGAAACCTGAAATTAAAATATATAAATTTTACAATCCATCTTAAGAGACTCTAAATCAAGATTATAAATAGAAAACAGAAATAAAATAATAATTAAAAAATGAATAAAAAAAGTGTTAGTGAAACCAAAATCATTAGATTAAGAAGAGAAATCATCAAGTCCACATTGGTTCCGATTCTACAATCGAAACTAATAAGACATTCATCATTTTCGCTTTGTCTCTCTTAAATTTTGAAATAAAAGTAGAGAAAAGATTGAATTTGGTTTGTTTTTGATAATTGAGAGAAGATATTGAGTTATAAGACGAGGGAAGAGAAACTTATGAGAGTGCTATTATTTGTATTTACTCATTAATCTCTTCGATATATCAAAAGCACTTCAAAAGAGGGGGGAAAATTAGAGGCAATAGAATCGACAAGAATAAAGAGAAATGGGAAAAAAAATTATATTTCGGTGTCTGTGTAGTAATGAGACAAACAGTAAAAGGTTATATATATATATTGAAAATCAAGAGTTAAAAAAGAAATAAATGAAAATTAGTGGATAACTCTATGAAAAATAAAGAGTTATGAATAGAAATTTTAGTTAGCTAATTAAAGAAAAGTAGTTATATAGTGATTACAATTTAATGCTCCATTTTCACATGTCTTTTAATACAATATTGTCATTTATGTGAGAATATCATTTTTCAATTTTGTGATTTTTTAAATCTGATCTGAAAAATTGTTATCACAATAGAAATTTTTTTGAAAAAAAAAAGTTGTCCATGTATTAGTAGAGAAGAGCATTGTACATCATCAACTTGTGGGCTTTTTGATTCTTGGAGGCCCATGTAAGGTTTTATTTAGCCCATAGAAGAGCCCAAATTTCAACAAGTGACAGTCACATTCGGTGGTCCAACCCATTGGAAGTGAGCAGACCAAAATAGTCAACAAACGCTGCTCTACTTGGAAATTCGCTTCTCTTTGTTTTTTTCAGTCCATATTTCAACATGTCATCGTACAAATTTCAGCATCCAAGAAACCCCCAAATTTCATTTGACTATTATTATTATTATTATTTTTATAATATATTTGAAATAATTTAATTACTTACATCATCTTGTGATATTATTTAATGTAATATTATATTTTTATACTAACTCATGATATTATTATGGTTTATAAATATATTTTCTTTTTTTTGTTGCATTCATTTTTGGAATAAATAACAGAATAAATTATCTGAAATATCTCTCGTTACTTAATTCAAGTGGTAAAAAAGGGAACTATAACCTTCTTAGGAACGCCTAAAAATGTTTGAATTAAAATCATTTCAGTTATAAAATTAGTGTCATTTTGAGATGTTAAAATCCGTACCACTTTCCCCTCCATCTCCTATTTTAAAAAAAAAATTACCTGGAATATTATTATATTGGCAGGAATCGGCGGAATGTAAGAAGATATTTTGTTATTAGGTAGCAGTAGCAAATAGTAATAATGGTAGTTAGGAGTGAAGAAGAAGGTTGATAAGGTCATGTTTGTCTGGGTTCACTTGACTCTATAGCTCAGCCTAAAGCAAAAATCAATGTGAATTCGACCTCCTTTTTCAACCCAAACAAACGTTTGTATTTGAATCCAAAGCCCGCCTCTCTCTCTCTCTCTCTCTCTCTCTCTCTCTCTCTCTCCCTCTCTCGCTCTCTATTCTCCACCTCTCTTTTTCTCTATGTACATATATTTTTTTTTCTTTGTTTTAAATTAAAGTAAAAGTTGCTTTCGTGATCAGCTTTTATCTGTATTTTAATTAGTTTATCTCTATTAATGTACAAGTTTAATAATGTATCATTAGTTTAATTTCATCTTCAAAAAAAAAATTTCTAAATATAAAATACAACAATTTTTTTTTTAAATACAGCTTCAAAATTTTTACTTCATATTGAAAAATATAATTTTGTTGTGTCAATTAGTGAAATTCAATGAGATTTATATGTGTTAACAAGTGAGAGGTTTCGATATTTGATAATTATAAAAATTTTTATTAATTTACATTGAGTCGGATGATAAAATTTTTTATTTTTGACAATAATCTTTAATATTCAATGATTACAAAAATTTTCACTAAATCAAATTAAATGGACCTTGAATCATGTTGAAGAGTAAAATTCTTCCAACATTTTTTTTTTATGAACAAAATTTGAAATTGAAATTTCATTAAAAAATTCAATACAAATACTTTAGCAATATAAAATATTATAAATCTGACAAAAATATGTAATACAGTTAGAAAAGAAATATTTATAAATAAAATGCCCCACTTCAGAATAGAAATTTCCCCTAACAAATAGCTAAAAGTCGACTCACATGCATGTTTTTCTATTCTTTTTCTTGAATTACTCCACCCTTTACTACTATTGTTTTTGCTGATTTCTTAGCACTTCTTGCCAAATTCCCCTCTATAATTCAACCCAATTTGTCTTCTTTCTTTCACATCACTTGCTCTGCTACACCAGCAGAACCATGACCAAATCACAGAGCAAAGGTTCTGGGTGCTTTTCAGGCATTGCACGGCTGCTTCTGTGCAAGCGCAGTCTCCAAACGCACCCGTCTGACCAGGTTACAGAGCCTACCAGTTCTCCAGTTGAGTGTGATCATGTAAACAAAGATTCACATATTGAAGTGGTGATAAATGTCGAAGTTGATGCTCCAGTTGCTAGTACTGCTGCGCCAGGAGTGGTAGCGAGGCTAATGGGTTTAGATTCGTTGCCGAAAACCAACTGGGTTTTGAAAGGAAAACCAGATTCGGTGACTAGAAGCAGGTCAGTGAATTTCATGGATTACATGCTTGAGTTTGATTTAGCAGAAGATGAGCAGCAGGAGCATCGCAGAGTGAGGGCCTCAGTATCATTTCGCGAGGTACCTACATTGTCAAATCACCAGCGTCATAATAACGATATCTTCGTTCTTTATCCTGAGGACAATGCAGAGAAAACTGGCAAGAAAACAGGATCTAAATTGCGAAAATCTGAAGTGGGTGTTGAAGAGATTGTTAAGCAGAAGAAATCAGAAGAGGACAAGAACGACAATGGCGTAGCAGAAGGAGGAGAGGTGTTGACGAGGGTTGATAAAGAAAGTGATAAGCAAAACGAAGTTCCTGATTACAAGCAATTTTCAAGATTTGGCAGTTGCAAAGGAGCTCAAGCTTCATCAGGGTTCCTTTCGCCTCGTAACAAGAAGGATAGAATCACTAATCCAAAGGCGAAAAGTCCAGTGAAACCAACGAATCAGAAGGAAGCACTTGTCGAATCCAAGTTCATGAAGAAAATCAAGAATCAACAAGCAATTAAAGATGCGCAATCTGAGTGTAGCTCAGAAGATTCAAGTCCAATTTCTGTTCTTGATCTTGATGAATTCAGTCCGATTCATGACGAAATGTCTCCTTTGTCAGGTTAGATTCTCTCTTATCTTGATAATAAAGTAAACTGTCCACTTCTCTCCTAGTTAATATAATTGACATCTAATTCTTTGAATTCGTTGCAGACTATTCATTAATTGCAAGCTCCACCCGCTTATCTATTGATCTTGAGCCAAAGGAACTAAAGAAAATTGACTACAAACGTCATCAGCAGAGCAGCAGGGACTCCAAGTACTACACAGAAGTGGTAAAAAAGCTATGCAAATTGACAGAGGAAGACATTAAAGAGACGCAATGGATCGCAAAAGATGTGTCAGAATATGAAAACGTTGAAGAGATATGTTCAGAAGTTGGGCAACAAATTCTTGATGCACTTGTAAAGCAAGTGGTAAAAGAATTAGTTGGATTTCACTTAAAATCATTCATTGATGGTAAAGTTTTCTGAAAATATATGTAAATGTACACTAAGCAGCTCTTTGTGCAATAGGGAAATTTCTAGCTTGTTTTCCAGAGTGCACAGAACTTGCCTGAATGTTGAGATATTAAATTCATAATTCTGACTAATTTAGTTTTGTTGGATATGTGACTTAAGCAATAACAACTCTTACAAATAAATCCTCCCTATTAGTGAATAGATTCATAATTTTTTAATATTATGAATGGAGTATATGTCATTGTTGCTATTTTCTTATTAAAATTTGTAATTAATAACTATCACATTTTGTTTATAGAGTGGACTAATATTTTTACTAAAATATTAATCTGTATTTAATTAATGAGAAAATATAATTAGTGAAGAGATATTTCATTATAATTCTTGAAATAAATAGGAAGGTTTATATCACCGATCAAAAATATGTTTAAACTATAAAATATGAAATATTTTAAAATATTCAAAAAATGAGAAAAAGTAAGGTGAATTTTTATTGATTTTATTTTCAAAGATGAATTTGTGTATAAATAAATAATTGTTTTCAATAATTTGTTATTTTAGTGAGAAAGTATTTTAGTTATTCTTTTAATAGCAATTTCAGACCAGAAATAGTGATAATTCACCCTTTAATTTACAAGGTTTGGTTGATTATGGTAGGAACTAAGTAAATTGCGCATCTAATTCTCAAAAAAATAAAAATAAATAAGAAGTAAATTGCGTATGTACGAATCGTAATGTGAAAAGTGGTGGCCGACTTTGCCTTGTCAAGATATGCATCGCGTCGCAGGGCTGAAATATGCAATGTGGAATCGGCCATTGGCCAGAAAAGGATTTTTGTTGAAAGAGCAATGTGGAACTGCAGGTTTCAGAGCTTTAATTCCAATGATATTAACTAGTAATTTTTGTTCTAGTTTCTCGAGAAGAGTAAAGCTGCACATATGCAACAGCGTACTGTACGTGTCAGTGTACTTGATTGATCTTCTTCTGGCCAACGTCCAAAATGCATGTCAATTAATGCGGCTCTGCTAACAAAAATAATTCACAATCTAAGGAAATGAATATGATCGCAAGTTGTAAATAATGTTCAAAATACAGCAAGCAATGAGCAATCATCATTTGGATTTTGTTTATGTTAATTTTATGTTTCATCATTCTTTAGGTCTTTCTTCTTTTTCTCTTTGGTTTTTTTATCCCTACAAGGGAACAATACAAATTAATATTGTTGAATTTTTATGCAAATTAATAAAATTAATACAGTTGAATTTTTTCTTTGTATTTCGATGTTAATGTTAACAAACTTATTTTGTTTTACTAAAATCAGTTGATAGAAATAAAAATTATACTATTAAATAGGATTTTATTAGTAAATTAATGCATTAACTGTTTTAGTTTGAATATACTACTTTTTTTGTTTTTAAAAAAAGCGTTCATAGTTAATTATTTAGTTTTTGAAATCAAAGAGAAGTGATATAATTTGTATTTTTACTTGTAAAAATTATGAAACTTTTTAACTTCGCATTTTTTTAATTTAAATTTGAATTTTTAAGTTTATCATTTTATTATTTTTAAGTATTGGGATTGTGAGAGGAATGAATGTGGGAAGTTTATCACTATTACAAATAAGGACTCTCATATTACAAATTGAGTTCAGTTGTTTCAAGTTGAATTGGTCCAAAGATGGGGTTCTCTTCCCTCCTCTTTTTGGTGAACTTATATAAATAGTTATCAATCAAATGAAGTTGTAGATTGGAATAAGCATCTTTTCGAAGGAATTTGCTTTAATCAAATCACACCACTTTCCCTTCCTTTTATTTTTCAGTCACTATAAGACTTGACTACCAACCATGGGATTTGGCGCAAACACAATTTAATTAACATTGAACTTTCCATGCACACATCCTCCAACCACATTTGAATGAAAGTTCCATATAGTAAAAACCGGGGGAAAAGAGTAACAAAAAAATTAAATAGCCAAATTTTCAATAAATCAACCATCAAAAATTCTTTATTATTATTCAAAAAAATTAATCTAAATAGTTGAAAGAATTTGCTTTTTTTCTTTAATGATTAATAAATTTGATCTTTGAAATCGGTACCCAGAAAATAATTTTTTTCTGAATGGATTGCATCAATGTAGAACATATATTTTTAAAACTTTCCATAAAAATATATTTCAACATTTTAAAAAGACAATAGAATATTAAATTTTAAATATCTTACTACACTTTAAAAAGAGTATATTTGTCAGAAACAAATAAAATCAACATTAGAGTTAGAGCTAAAAAAAAAAAAAAAAACAGTTACCAAATGGCGGACAATCCCTTTACAAAGAAAATTAAAAGAAAAACCAAATAAAATAAGTGTGTGCTACGATCAACTAGTGTAATTTTATATTATAGCACACAGAAAGGTGGGGGGTTTTTTCACCGTTCATACCAAAATTTTTTACCACATTTCATTTTGCTATTAAAATTTTTTTTTTTCAATTTAAAAAATTTTATTTTTATTTCAAATTAAAATATCTCGAATATATCCAATCAAATTTAATATATGTTACAGTTAGAAAAAATATATTTTTAGTATATTTACCTTATAAGCATCTCTGTAAACAATTCAATTATCTTATTGATTCTATAAAATAAAATTTGTTTATAAGTCCCATAAAATAAAATTTGCTTATAAGTCCCATAAAATAAAATTTTAACAAAATTTATTTTATGGAGCTCACAAAGTAATTAGATCATTTAATAGGATGCTTACATAATGAATATACTTATTTTGATTGTTATGTATGTTAAATTTGATCAAATATATTCAAAATATTTTAAGTTGAAACAAAAAATAGAATTTTTGAGACTGAAAAAAAAAATTAAAATTTTGATAATAAAATGAAATATAACTCAAAATTATGATACCAATGATGAACTAAACCCCATAAAGACTTGATATTATTTATCTTAGTTTATGTTTTAAATTTCTGTTGATTTTGTTTGCTTTTTAGTCAGCATTTTCCATTCATTAGGAATTCAGAGTTTGTTATTTGATCAGTGGACAATCACTATGTTGCGAAGCATGCGAAAAAAATAGAAAAGAATTATAAAAATGAGAAAAAAAAAAAGTAAAATAATAAACACAAAATTTATGTTAAGAACCTCAAAGCAAAAAAAAAAAAAGGTATAATTTTGTTCCGTATGGTTTTGCTTCTTACAAAATCAGTGCTACAGTTTTTTTTTTTTTGACATTATGTACCTTATATTTCACTTTTTTTACATTTTAATACTCTTATAATAAATATTGTTGAAAATGTATGCTTTAATATAAAAATAATATACATTTTCAATACTAAAATCATAAAATAAGTAATATATAATTCAATCAACTACAATAAATTAGCAAAAAATTAAATTTAAATTTTTTAATTTAATTATAAATAAAAATAAATTTATAATATTTTTAAAAATAACAAATTGATTAGATTGATTATAAATTATATATATAATAAATTTATCATTAAATTCTAATATTGTATTAAATTATAGGATCTAAATTATACTTATCCCAAAAAAAATATGAACGGAAAAGAAGAGAATTCATTATTGCGAAAGAAAAAAAAAAAAGGTGTAAAAAGGAGTATTAGAGCAGTTATACAATGTTTCATCGATTCGTCTTAAATTTTACTGCAATAATATATATAATATAAGTGGGAAAAAACAAAGAGAAAAGTAGGCTCGAAATCAAAATGTCCATTCTGCATATTACACGACCATGTTTTAGTTTATATTCGTCTCTAAAATGGAACTAGTATTCAAAAACCCCTAAAAAAAAATGATGAATCATTTTCAATCAAAGCACCACAAAGCCCAACGAATCTCCAAATAAATTCACATTTCAAATTTAACACAATCTTCCAATAAGACAATGTTTTCTATTTTTGTGTTGTAATTACCAATAATAGCCCTTTAGTTCCAGTAGAAATTAAATAATTTTTTACAAATAAATTTATCTACTTAGAATATATGATATTTATTGTTAATTAAATTTGAAATAGCATAATTTGCTATATTTATAAAATAATACATTATATAAAATTTGTCAAAATAAATTTAATATAAAAATTAATAATTTACTAATTTATCAATGAATAATATACAATTAGTATATTTTTTCAAATATAAATCCATTGTTATTTTACTTGTTTAAATAGAATTTTTTTATTAAATATGTTTTAAAAGCAGTGTAATTAAAAAAATATTTAAAAACTATAAACATATCTGTTAATTTTATTCAGTAAAAAAATAAGTTTTATCAAAATGCAATATGCATGAAATATAATTATTTAATTTTATAGTTTATAAATTAATATCTTTTTGAATTAGTATTGTTTTATGTAAAATATTGAGTTTTTTACATAAATATACCAAAAATTTAAAAAAAAATTCAATAATATCGTTTACCCCAAAAAACTTTGAAAACTAAGTTTTCTATTTTTTTTCTTTCAAATATAGATCACTCTTTTTGTCACCCTTTTTAAAGTTATCTCTTTTTTTTCCAATTTCTTTTCTTTTTATTGATTTTTTCAACTTTTTTATTCCTCAATATTTTATTTCTTCTTCTTCTTTTAACATTTTTTTTGCTTGTTTTCATCTATTTTTTTCTCAATATTTTTTTACTCAAAAAGTTTTTCTAAATTTTTTTCTACTGTCTTTCTTTTTTTTTTTCTAAATGATTTTTGCTAAACATTTTTTTATTTTTTATGATACTATTTTTATTTTTTTCTCAACATTTTTTCTACTATCTTTATCTTTTTTTTTCTAAACTTTTTTATTCTAAATTTCTTTTTTCTAATGTCTTCCTTTTTTTTTTCAATTTTTTTGCTAAATATTTTTTCAATTTTTGTGGTACTATCATTATCCTTTTTTTTTCTTAACATTTTTTTTGCTGTCTTTATTTTTTTTCTCAACTTTTTTTTTTAATTTTTAAGGTACTGTTTTTATTTTATTCTCAATGTTTTTTTTTTTGCTCAATATTTTTTTTATCTTTTATCTTAAATTTTTTTTTAAATTGATACCCCATATATATATTCCTATTTAACTAAGGTTTTTATTTTCCTGAATATGGTTGCTTGCAAAGTAAGGATACTTAAAATAAATAGAAAAAGGTTCCTAATTAAGGAGATTTTCGAATAGAAAGAAAGACTCTCCTAGTATATATAGGACTCTCATCAAAGAGGAATCATATTCCTCTCAGGTTTAAACAAAATTATTCCTATAAATAGGACCTCATATCCTTCATTCTCATTCATTCTATGACTTAGGCATCAGAGAGTTTGTGGGGATCCTCTTTACCTCTCACATTGCCCTTTGTTGATCATTTACAGGGTTGTCAGCTTAGGATTTTCGAAAACAAGTTATCAAGTAGTGCCATCTGTGGGGAAGTCTTGAGTTAAAATCCATTTAAGCATCTACCAACCGAAACCTTGGCATCATAACTTTCAGTCCACCACTAATCTTAACTCTCGATACATATATCAACCCATTTGCTCTCATTCCTCTAATCAACTTGTCAACACCTATTCAGAAGATAATTCCGTCGGCCCCCTTTCAACATGTTAGGCCCTTATCTCAGGCTCTGACTGGTGCATACATTCCACCTAGTAATACCCAAAGGTGCCCAGCTCTTGGCACCGACCTCCTTTACTATGCTCCTCTTCAACATCATAACAAACCCATACCTTCTGTACCTTTTTTGAGCCCATTAGAAACACCAGTCATAAACACACCTAACCTAAACATGGTAGCCCAGACACCCAACCTATCCCCAATAAGCAAAGAAGCGATGATTCAAAATATTCAAACCCATATAACCCTAATGCAACAACAGTTGAATGCCTTGATTCAAAGCGATAATCCCAAAACAACTCATAAAAGAAATAATATGACATCGTTAGTAGTAGCTCCGGAGGTATCTAAAGGAAACAGTGGAAAACATAAAGCTCTGGAAGTAGAATCCAAATTGACAATCCCAGCCCTTGACGATTCAAAGATAGCCCAAAAAGTTAAAGAGGTCATGCATAAAGCTCATACCGGGCCGAGGAAAGAAGACGAATGCGTTATAGAAAGAAAGAAACTCTTCATAAGTAGAATATGCTGGATGGAGATTCCAACTAAATTCAGAATGTCACAGTTATAAAAGTTTGATAGAACTAGTGATCCAATCAACCACACATCCTTATTCAGAATTAGGATGTTACTCCAGAATTTGAATGATGGAATCATGTATAGTGTGTTTCTGAGTACACTCACTAAGAATGCTTAGAAGTAGTTCCACCTGCTTCTTGAGAATTCCATCTCCTCTTTTAAAGAGTTAGCCGAGAAATTTTGGACTCGATTCATCACCAATGTCCCTCCAACCAAAAATATCAATGATCTCCAAATATGCTAACAGGAGGTCACTGAATCATTGAGAAGCTATTTAGATCGATTCAATAAGGTAGCCATGCAAATCGTGAAATTGGCTGATAAGGTAGCCATAAAGGCTTTACAGAATGGGACCCAATTGAGGAAGCACAAGGACCAAATAATGACAAAGGAGCCCAACACCTTTGTTGAGGTAATGGCTATAGAAATAAAGATGATAAAGATAAATGAAGATAAAAGGATACGCTGAGATGATGAGAAAGCACCAGTTAAGAAAGATGAAAGGTCAAGACCTAGAAGACCGAGCTTTCAACGGTCCAACTTCAGAAACCTAGTAGAAGGATTTAAAAGGAAAGCTGAGAGGTATACACCACTAAATACCTCTAGATCCAAGATTCTCATATGGGTCAGACAAAATGGTGTGGGCATAACCCAACCAAAAGACAAAGCCTAACTAGGAGAGCCATGCAAAATAGGAGATACTACTTCCAATACTACTAGGATTACAAGTATGAAATCGAGGCATGCAAAGAATTAAAGAATTCCATAGAAAAATTAATACAGAATGGTAAACTCAGTAAATTCACTAACACATCCAGAGGGAGCAGAGATCTATATGGTCAAGACAGGGATAGGTCAGAACCAAAGAAAGCCCGAAATGAACCAGCCGATGTTATTAACATGATTGTCAAAGGAGAAGTAGCGAAGAAGAGGCCTAAAAGATCCTATAGAGAAGAAAGATGTTGACGGCGAGGTTTAGCGTGTGTCCAAGATTTTAGTAACCGTGATACTATTTGAGCTCAGGGCCCTATGGAACACACTACTATGTCATAAAGACATAGCTTGGAGATGAGAAGTCACCACCCAAGGTAATAAAAGAGACAAATCATTTTGGTGGTACTCGATTCTCTAAAAGAAAGCTAGCATTACAACTAGGAGATTATGAGAATGAAATACTAACTTCTTTTAGTCTTGTGTTTATTTAGAATTACTTTATGAATTATTATCTTATTCTCTATTTATGCACAATTTTATTAAACCCTAATTAAACATCCATTTAGCTCCAAAGCAAACTAGTCATAAAATTGCATGTAAAAAATGCATATGAACTGCATCGTCCTTAGGTCTAAATTATGTTAATTTTATTTTTAAGTTAGCTAATTCTACATTTTTATTTATAGGTGAAATGGAATAAAAGTGGACCTACATGTTAATAAATGAGTCTAAGTCTATTCATTTTAATTTAACTAAAGAAATGGGTCTATAGTCTACAAATTTTAAAGAAAGGAATTAATTAGTGGGCCTAATTCTAACTTGATTTTAATTTAAATGAAAAAAATGGGCCTAAGTCTATTTGTTTAAAAGAAATGGAATTAATGGGTTGAGCTAAAGTCTAAGTTAAATTTTAATTAAACTAAAAATGGGTCTAAGTCTAAATTAACCAAATGGACCTAAATTAATTTTAAAATTAATTAAACATAAATCCAATTTTAAAAAGTCTATTAATTAAATAGGTTAAAGCCTAACGTGGGCTTGGGGCCCAAAATAAATTAAAAAAAATTCAAAAACATAAAAAAATTACGTACAAACAAATAAAAAAGATCAACCATGCAATTAAATTATTTCTTCTAAAAAAACCCTAATTTTAATTAACATGTAACCTAAATTAACCTACTGCCTCCATTGATTTTAATTAGAGTTTACCAAATTAAACCTAATTTACTAATTAATTTTAAGAACACAAAAAACTAAACTTTTCATTATTTCCACTATCAGGGCTATTACAAAATCTACTAAAAATTAAAGAAAATAATAAATACATGCCATAATAAAAATACAAACCAATAAAAAAACATAGAAATAAAAAAAATAAATTAAATTGAATTAAAACCCTAATCTATGTTCAAATGATATAGGGGCATATCCATGGACCTTTATGAGTTATCCATTGATTTTGTTCTCCACAATGTCCATGTCACCCCATTCATGAAGAAAATAAAAATAATAATAAAAAAAGTCAATGAATGATTAAAAATAATAATAATAAATAAAATTAAATATGAAATTAAAATCAAAATAAAAGAAGAAGGAGAAGAAGATTTGAGAATGAGATGTAGTATTGATTTCCTTAGAAGGATAATCATCATTCATGAAAGCCTTTTGCTTTTGTTTGTATTGTCTATGAGTATTAGTTGTAATTAGATTTTATTTTATTTTTTTTGTAAAGAACTAAAGAAAAGTACGTAAAAAATCAAGTGGGTATATTGTGGCTCACGGCTAAGAATCAGAGAAAACAGAGAAAAAATAAATGAAACCCTAGGACCCTCCAATCTCTGTGAAATTTTAATTTTATTTATAAATGAAAGTAAAATCATCAAAAAAAATCTAATCCTAACCACTTGGTAATTGTGATTTATTAAGAATTATCAACTACGAAGTTAATTAAAAAAAATTATGAAATTAGCTAATCAGTGAATTAAATGGCACCATTCTTTGCTCAATGCCAAATTAATTTATTTTGGTCGATTTGGGCCAACCATCTCTTTTCTTTTTTTCTTTAGGCCTATTTCACCTTTGAGTGAATTTTCCTTTTTTTTTTTTAATTTTTTTTGGTTCTCTTTTTATTTTTTTAAAAATTTATAAATAATAATAATAATAATAAATAAAATTTAAAAATAAATCCTAAAAATAATTTACATTTTAGTTCAAAACCAATAAATCAGATTTAATAAACCTAATTTCACAGTCAATTTTCATCATTGGATCCTCTATCGCATCCAAACTGAAGTTATTCTAAAATTAAATGCTTACAATTGCCCCCCTTTATCGTTGTTTGCTTGACAAATTGCAGCAAAACAAATAAGCACATAATTTTAAAATAAAGAGTTAAAACAATTTCTTATGTACCATGACTATGCATGACATTATGTCGTGTTGAATGCAATTTAAGGAACACTAGAATTCCTATGGAATTTCTAGCTATGATGTTATCACTATGTTCAGTGAATAGCAATTAACACTGTATTTAGTGCATTTTGAAAACAAACTATAGTGCCAGTGGAACATATAGTGCTGATGCTATTACTATGTTCATTGAATAGCGATTGACACTATGTTCAGTGTATTTTGAACACAAATTATAATTCCGGTGGAACATATAGTGGTGCTGCTATCATTGTGTTCAGTGAATAGCGATTGGCATTGTGTTCAGTGCATTTTGAAAACAAAATATAGTTCTGATGGAACATATAGTGGTGATGCTATCACTATGTTCAGTAAATAGCGATTGACACTGTGTTTAGTGTATTTTGAAAACAAACTATAGTTCTAGTGGAACATATAACAGTGATGCTATCACTATGTTCGGTGAATAGGAGTTGACATTGTGTTCAATGCATGTTGCTATATTCCTTGTGGACATTTAGTGAGTGATAAATTTCTACTATATTCCATGTGGGACGTCTAGCAAGTGACACTATATTCCTTGTAGGACGTCTAGTGATCGTGATTTTCATTAATTCCCTGTAGGACGTTGTAATATCCCGTGTTTTTAAAATATTTTTTTTACACTGTACCGGGATATGCAGTGTTAATAATTTCTGTACATTGTATGATATTTTTACGAGTTGATATATATTTAAAACCTATTTTAATTACTGTATATTATTTTCAGTGTTTTACGTAAAATTTTCCCGGGACTTGCATTTTCGGGGAAATTTTCACGTAAACAATGTATTATTAATTATTTTAAATGTATTTACGGACTTGCATGAACTCATACATATTTTTAAATTATTAAATAAAGCCTGTGTGTGTATATTTATTTAATTAGGGTTTATTATTTCCCTAATATTTTATTAAGTATTTAATTGTTTTATTGTTATTTAATTAATTTTATTTAGTATAAATTATTAAAATATTAAATTTTATGTGTGTGGTGTATATTTGATGTGTGTAATTTAATATTATTTTAATACATAGTATAAAGTATATATATATACATATATTTGTCAAAAATCAAAAGAATTGTAAAATTACCATTTTGCCCCCGACTTCTTCTTCTTCCTCCCGATCCTTCCCCTTGCTGTCCGGGCGTCTGTCATGCCGTTTCTTCACCATGGGTGTGCCGTCCGGTGTGCCACCGTCTTCCCCGACCAATTCCGCCACCTAAGGAGGCCGTTTCCTGCGTCTGGAGGTCGATTTTGGCCGGAGAAGCCGAAAATCAATCCACCGTCGATCACGCCGATTCCGGCCACCTTTTTTGACACCGCCAGTCTCTTTCTTCTCCTTGAGCTCCGGTGAGTGTGATTCTAGCTTTGGTTTGAGCTAAAATGGTCTAGAATTGCTTAGGTTTCGATTTTGTCAATTTCGGCCTATTAGGGTTTTTGATTTTTTTGAGCTTCTAATTGGATGATTCATGGAAAATTCCTTCACAAATGTTGTTCCTAGTAGCTTAATCTACATGTATGAATTTTTGTAGAATTTTTGGAGATTGTTTGGATTTTTGGGTATTTTTGAATATTTTAATATTATTTTCTAATTTTCGGAAATTAATTATTTAAATTATGAAATTGGAGTTTATGGTTGAATTAGGTGTTGAAATGAATTATAGGAATTTATTTGGAATTTTTATGAATTTCTAAGTATTTATTTTGAATTATTGAAGTTTATGGAATTTTGGAAAAATTAGGTTAAATGTGTTTTTATTTGAATTTAATTGGTTAATTGAGTTTAATTATTAATATTATTGATAAATATGTTGAGAAAATTAATTTTGGATAATTGTATGATTTTTGGTGAATTTTTGAAGTAATTTAAGTATATTTATATATAGGGGTATTTTGGTAATTTTACCCTAAATTGTCTAAAAATGTAATTTAATTGGCTTTAATAATTATTTAAGGTATAAAAATGATTTCTACAAAATATTTGGTATTTTTAACTAATTAAAACTATTTTTCGTGAATTATTTTCAATTATATATATAATATACGGTTTTTCTAATAAAATAAGTTTTAATCGGTTTTTATAGTGTTTAAAGGTTAATTATGTAATTTCTACCTATAAAATGTATTTCTAGGTTTTAAGGATATTTTTGGTATATCTGGAATTTATTCTGTGTTTGTGGACTCCGGTCGGTGGACTGTAGTTTGGAGTCCGACCGTGGGATTTTGATTGTGTTGAGCCTATTTTTCGAAGTGTATTTTCTTTGCAGGGTCGGCTCTACTCTTTTGAGTAGAGAGATGTCCGTTTTACAGGGGAGGTTCTGTCGGATTTTCGGTAGAATTCTCGTAAAACGTGATGTCCAGTCGAACCCTAATTCTGTTTTCGTATTTTAATACTCTAGATTAAATTCTAGGATTTCTATTAGGGTTATTCTGATGTCGATTATTTATTTCTTGTTTAGTTGCGCCGAGACCGAGGGCTAGTGGACCAGGCCCGTCGGACCTGTCTCGTGGAGCGCATTAGGTGAGTTACTATATTATATATATATGCTTAGGATGCATGATTTAGAAATGCATGTTTTATGTTGATTAAATATGCATAAATAATTTGATTATTTCTTAAGTTTACATTAAGTATATTTTTGGTTTATTTTTGGTATACAATAAATTATATACATGTTTTATTAATAAAATATATTTAAAATGTTTTTAAATATATTTTTAGTTTAATTTATGATTTTGATTGGATTTATTTGATATATATATATACTCGAAATATACCTGGTTTATGTTTGGTATATTTTCGGTATATATATGGTTTATATTGTTGTTTTATTTAAATTCATGCATCATTTAATTGTGAATGAATGTTTTATATTTAATGATGAAGGATATCGATAGAACGTGTTACCTAGTGGGCAGCACTAGGACCGAGTACGTACCGGTACGCCTATAGTATTTAGGCTATAATACTAACTTATTTGTGGATATTAATTTGATGTGATTATCGATATGTGTGAGATGTGGTTTGTGGGTGTGATTGCTGGAGCTCGATTGACCAAGTGTCTCGGGGCCAATCACACTGGCAGTCAGACTGCTGGAGCTCGGTTGACTTAGTGTCTCGGGGCCAGTCTACTGTCCAAATGGATTAAGTGGATATATTTGGAATAAGTGAGCCTGTATGGCCAGAGTGTTGTTTAACACTATTTTCTGAGGTTGCGATATTCTAGGGTTCTATGTGATCCTTCATAAAAGATGATTTTTAATAAAACATATAAAATGATTTTCTGCATTTGTGTGTATTTGCCTGTATATATATTAGATATATATATACTGTTGATTGTATGCATTATCATTTAGTGTGTATGTATATATATTATAGTAATTCACTCAGTGAGGTCTGACTCCCCTCCGTTGACTATTTTTCAGGAGAGTCAACTTCTTCAGACCTCAGTAGCAGGTCGATACGCCGGATTTCTTCCGCCTCGGCTTCTTTATGTAAATTGTCTACTTGAGTCTTATTTATTTTATCTAGACACTGCAGTAGTTGTGAATTAAAGTATTGGATTTCATGTATTTTATTTTAAAGAGATGTATTATATTGAAACTGGATTTGTATTAAAGAGATTATATATTTATGAGATGGGATTTTGATTAAATCCAGTTGATATGGATAATATTATGATATTATGATTTTTATTTCCACTGCATATTATATTGTTATTGTTATTATTGCATGATTTATTTTATTTTTAGGCTTGCTACGGGTTCCGGATTCGAAAGAATTCCCGTTCCCTAGCGCCGGTCATGGCCCCTGTTTTGGGTCGTGACAGATGTTTAGTAAAAGTATGCTATAACTACTGTGTAGTGTTTAGCTAATTGTACTATAGTTCCTATGGAATGTCTAGTAATTGAAAATTTTGCTATATTTCCTGTGGAACGTTTAGCGAAAATATACTATAACTACTATGTAGTGTATAACTGAAGACAAATATGTTATAGGTCCTGTGAAGCGTCTAGCAAATTGTGATAATGGTGCTATAAATCTTATGGAGCATCTAGCAAAAGATTTGAAATGTGCTATAATTCCCATGGAATGTCTAGCAAAAAGTGATTTGACAATGTGTTATAACTACTGTGTAGTGTCTAATAAGTTGTGATTGTTTGGAATTTTTGTTATAACTACTATGTAGCATATAACAAACTGAATCTGAAAACTGTGTTATAACTATTGTGTAGCATATAACCAGGTGAATCTGAAAATTGTGTTATAGCTATTGTGTAGCATATAACTAGGTGAATTTAAAAATTATGTTATAACTATTATGTAGCATATAATTGAGATGAAGTCCAGTGTATACAAAATGCAAACATCATATTGGAATTTCATGTTGACTAGAATTTTGATATTTTGTGTTGATTGACAGTGACTTTAATTGTAACGACCTATATTTTTAAATTGTTTTATTTTAAAATGAAATATGCAGTGTTAATAAAATTTAAAGCTAAATTTGATTATTTTATTTTTATTTTACTGTTTTACAATTAATTATTATTATTCTACATTTAAACAAATTTCCTACATAAAAATAGTGTTTTGGGTCATTTGATTTGCAAGATTATTTTAGTATTTTTATTCTATTATTGTTTTATATTTTTATTCTATTATTGTTTTATTATTAATAGATTATTTTATTAATTCTATTATTTTACATGTTATATATTATAATAATTATGGTTATTATTATTTGTGTGTGTATTATTTATTATTGTGTTATTGATGTGTGTGTGTGTGTGTGTGTGTGTGTATATATATATATATATGTATAATTTGCATGTGTGGTGGGGATTATTGCATGTAAGTATATTATATAATATTAATATACAGTATAATATATATATTTACATTAACATACATAAACAACAAACACAAACAGTATCATCTTCCTCCTCTTCCTGCACAAGTCGATCTCTAACCCTTACTGTGCCTCTTTCACCTCCACCAGCAACCGCCTTCCTCCTGCTGTCACTGCCACCCTATCCTTCTTCTCTGGCAAGTTGCAGATCGACAACAAGCAAGAGAAGTTGAAAATGAGCTCACCATCGTTCCAAGCTTTTCCGGCCACCATTTTTCTCACCGTCGGTCTCTTTCTCTTCCTTGGATACTATTGAGTGTGAATCCAAGCTTCTTTTAGCTTAAAAACTCGATTTGGTTGGGTGTTGAGCAATTTGTAAATTTTGATTCATATTTAAGGTGTTAATGGTTGATTTATGAAAAATTCCTTCACAAATGTTGATTATACTAGCTTAATCTACTTCCATGAATTCTTTTGTGATTTTTAGAATTTATTTTGATTTTTGTGAATTTTTGAATATTTTATTATTATTTTATTAATTTTTGTAAAATAATTATATAAATTATGAATTTGTGATTTTTAGTGTTATTATTAATTTTTATTAATTATAGAGTTGAGTTTATAATTTTTATGATTTTTATATAATTTTTATAATTATTTTTAGTTTATGTGAATTTTGAAAAATTAGGTTAAATATATATTTTGGTAGGAATTATTGGTTAATTTTATGTTTTTGTTGATAATAAGGAGATATATGTTGAGAAAATAATTTTTATGTATTTATATAATTTTTATTGAATTTTTGAGTAATATTAGTATATTATGCGTATTTTTGAATATTAGGGTTAATTGTGTAATTTGGTGATAATTTTAGTTAAATATTATTTTTAATTGGTTTTAATATTATTTGAGGTATAAAAATGATTTTTTACAAATTATTTACTATTTTTAATTAATTAATACTAATTTTTGAAAATTATTTTCAAATAATATATTATATACTATTTTCGTAATAAAATGGATTTTTAGTATTTTTTAAAATGTATTTGAACTAATTAAGCTATTTGGATTAGTAAAGTGAGTTTTTATTAAATTATATTGAATTATCGAGAAAATTTGATTTTAATAATATTATATTATTGTTTAGGGTTTTTAAGTAATTCTTGGGAAAATAAATATTTTTGGTGTTTTAATGTTAAATATGTAATAATTTGATATTTTGAGGACAATTATGGTATTATTGATTTTTTAATATATTTTATTATAATATTTGAATTTTGGTGAATTGTGGACCTCGGTTGGGGGAATTTTGTAGTTTGGGATCCCAACCGAGGGTTGTTTGAATTCTAAAATTAGAAGTGTATTTTTCTTGCAGAACTGGCTCTACTATTTAGTAGAGAAATATCCATTTTACAATGTAGGTTTTGCCAAATTTTGATAGAATTCTCGTAAAACATGACATCGGGTCAATTCTATGTCTATCTGTGTTTAGTAATCTAGATCGAGTCTCTAGAAGTTAAGTTAGAAATTCATTTTGATTTCTCCGTGATTATTTTTATTGTTTAATTGCACTGAGACTGAGGCCTAACGGACCAGGCCCGTCGAACCAGTCTCAAAGAGCACATTCCTATGAGTTGTCATTTTATATATACATTGCATTTAGGCTGCATGTTTTAAATGTATAACTATGCATAATTGTTTTTATTAAATGCTTGAGTATATTTTAAGTATATTTTTAATATATCCTTAGTATATTTTAAAATAAATGCATGTTTTACTTTTGATTTATGCCTAAATTATTTTTAAGTATATTGTTGGTTTATTTGAGTATATTTCATGATTTATTTGAATTTATTTTACATATATATACTTGAAATATACTTAGTTTATTTTAGGTATATTTATGGTATATATATGGTTTATTTAATTATTATGAATGATGTTATGCATTATTTGGTTTACTTGAATGTATGTTTTATTTTAAATGAAGGATATCGATAAAATGTGCTACCTAGTGGGCAGCACTATGACTGTGTACGTACCGGTGCGATAGATTAGGGTTAAGTGAGAATTAATTATGATGATTATGATTGATTAATATTGATTTGATTGAGATGTTATGTGATTGATAGTGTGATTGCTGGAGCTCGGTTGACCAAGTGTCTAAGGGCCAATCACACTGACAGTCAGATTGCTGGAGCTCGGTCGACTTAATGTCTCGGGGTCAGTCTACTGTCCAAATGGATTAAGTGAATTTACTTAGAATTAAGTGAGCCAATATGGCTAGAGTGTTTTCTATTATTAATTGAGGTTGCGATCATTAGGGTTCTATTTAATCCTTCAAAACTTATATTTTTTAGTATTATGAAATAAAGAGATTTTCAGCATCTGTGTGCGCATGCCTGTATAATTATTTACTATTTACATATGATTGTTTGCATTTGACATATAGTAATGCGTGTATATATATTATAACAATTCACTCAATGAGGTTTGACTCCCCTCAGTTGATATTTTTACAAGAGAGTCTTCTTTTTTAGACCTCGGCAGTAGGCCTATCCGCTGGATTTCTTTCGCCTCGGCCCTATTATGTAAATTACCTATTTAATTATTTATTATTGTACTCTAGAAAACTGCAATAGTTATTTTATGTATCAGTGGTAAGTTTTATTTTCTTTTACTGTATTAGATTTTAATTCAGATGTTTAATCTGAATATTGTATTAATTCATTTCATGATATGAAGAAGTTTTATTTTATCATATTAAATTGAAATTTTAATTATGGTATATATATTTTATTATATTTATTGTATGTTTTTATTCTTTTAAGGCTTGCTACAGGTTTCGGATTCAAAAGAATTCTCGTTTCCTAGCGCCAGTCATGGCCCCCGGTTTAGGTCATGACAAAGTTGGTATCAGAGCAGAGTTTGTATAAGAGCCTTAGTTGTTAGAGTTGTGGCCCTAGTTTTCAGTGTAGTGTTTTCTTTTAAAACTATTGCAGTTAATTAGGTTCAAGTATGTCTTTGATAAGTATTCCTTGATTTAGTTTTCTGCATTATCCTTAGTTGTCTGTTTTGTCTGAATCCTTCTGTTTATCTTTTCAGAATGAGGAGGCGAGCACGTGTCACTCTATTGGTTGTTGAGGCCGAGGATGATGAGTCTTTACAGGATGAGATTTTACCTCCTGAGCCATTAGCGAGGTGCAAAGGTCGAGGCAGAGGTAAACCTCAAAGAGCAGTAGGTCGCTATAGACAAAGAGAGCTATAGGATGAGGAACCTATAGAGCCAGAGTATGAGGATATTCCAGTACCTCCAGTTGCACCACCTATTCAGCCTACCCATCAGCAGGGTATGTCTGACCTTGAGGCAATACTGTTCTATGCCAGAGTTGGCAGAATCGCATTTGATGGGACTTTTAACCCTCTAGACTTTCTATATGTGATAAAGACAAGGACTCAGACTGCTCATACCGAGTACTAATGGATCTGTCTATAGAGGGACCAACCCTAGATTGGTTTATTTAAATGATTCAGCCATACATGATGACGATGACCTGGGCACAGTTCAAAGAGCTATTTATGAGGAGATTCTGCCTAGAGCCACTCCATATGAGCTACAGACTTTGACTGACTAGTATTACCCGAGGTGACATATCTATTGAGGACTACACTAGAGAGTTCCTTCGACTTGGCAGATATGCAGAGGACTTAAGCAGCAGCAGTGGTTGCATGCTAGGTCAATTGCCAGTGCTTGTCAGACATATGGTAGAGTCCATCAAGGACTGTGTTATATGACACCGCTGACATATTTTTGATGTAGATAGACGGGACACTTTGCCAAATCATGCCCCTATTTTGGTTATCAACAGCTGCAGATTTCACGATTTCCATAGCAGTTGATTGCTAGTGCAACTCCAGTACCTTTTTAGTTGCCTCCAGCTCAGCACCAGAGTTCTACTCAAATTATTCCTTAGTAGGGTCCTGATAGAGGTACTAGAGGAGGTGCTAGAGGTGTTGGCCAGGCTTCTACCAGTCAATAGGGAGGTCGAGGTTAAGCCAGAGTTTTCCATCTCACTTTGCAGGATGCTTAAGCATCTAATGCAATCATGCAGGTATTATTTCTATCTGTTACCTGGATGCTTGGGTTTTATTTGATCTGAGTGCCACGCATTCATTTGTATCTCCTATTTTTGCTTCCAGGTCTTATTGGTAAGCTTTGAGGATGGCTCTTCCTTTGTCTGTCACCACTCCTTTAAGCGATTTTTTGGACACCGATGTTATTTTTTCTGGTTGTCCAATTTTTGTCGGAGGTAGAGAATTGCCCACTGAATTGGTGTTATTGAATGTGATGGAATTTGATGTAATTATAGGTATGGATTGGTTATCTTAGCACTATGCCATGGTGGATTATCAGAGTAAAGAGGTGACTTTCAGAATTCCTAGTGAATAAGAGTTTAAGTTTGTGGGTGATAAGAGTTCTGCACCTCAGAATCTCATTTTTACTATTACGGCTAGGAAGTTATTAAGGAAGGGTTGTCAGGGTTGGCATTAGTCAGGGATACTTCAGTAAAGAAGTTGTCACTCACAGATGTTCTTGTTGCTTGTGAGTTTCCTGATGTTTTTCCTGAGGAGTTGTCAGGTTTACCACCTCACAACGAGATTGAGTTCTATATATATGTGGTTCCAGGCACTACCCCTATTTTGATGCTACCCTACAGAATGGCTCCTGCAGAGTTGAAAGAGTTAAAAGAGCAGTTGGAAGAATTACTGGATAATGGTTTTATTAGACCCAATGTTTCTCCTTGGGGTGCACCAGTCCTGTTTGTGAGGAAAAAAGATGATACCCTGAGACTGTGCATTGACTACAGAGAGCTGAACAAGGTGACAGTGAAGAACAAGTATCCTCTCTCGAGGATAGATGACTTGTTTAATCAGCTATAGGGTGTACAGTTCTTTTCCAAGATTGATTTGAGGTCAGGTTATCATCAGTTATGGATCAACGAAGCCCATGTTCCTAAAATGGCATTTCGCACTCGATATGGCCATTATGAGTTTCTGGTTATGTCATTTGGCTTGACTAATGCACCAGTAACTTTTATGGATCTGATGAACAGGGTATTCAAACCATTTATGGATCAGTTTGTGGTAGTCTTCATTGATGATATATTGGTGTATTCGAGGAGTATGAAAGAACATGTATATCACTTAAGGACTGTACTACAGACATTGAGAGAACATCTACTTTATGCTAAATTCTCGAAGTATGATTTATGGATGGAGAATGTTGCATTTCTTGGACCCATGGTGTCTAAAGAGGGTATCCAGGTTGATCCACAGAAGATTGAGGCAATGTCTAAGTGGCCTAGACCAACTTCAGTTACTGAGATTCGGAGTTTTCTAGGTTTAGTTAGGTATTATAGGAGGTTTATACAGGATTTTTCCATAATTACAACTCCTATAACTCGCTTGACTCAAAAGAATATAAGGTTTGAGTGGTCAGAAGCTTGTGAGAATAACTTTCAATTATTAAAGGAAAAGTTGACCACAGCTCCAGTTTTGGCTTTGCCTAATAGAGTAAACAAGTTCATAGTGTATTGTGATGCCTCTAGAGTTGGCCTAGGTTGTGTGTTGATGCATAATAGTAGGGTGATAGCCTATGCTTTGAGGCATTTGAAGAAGCATGAACATAATTATCCTACCCATGACCTAGAGATGGCCATAGTGATCTTTGCTCTCAAAATATAGAGACATTACCTATATGGGGTGACTTGTGAGATTTTTATGGATCACAAGAGCCTTAAGTACATTTTCCAGTAGAGATATCTGAATCTGAGGCAGAGGAGATGGTTAGAATTATTGAAAGATTATAACTGTAAGATCCTTTATCATCTAGGCAAGGCTAATATGGTAGCAGATGCCTTGAGTAGGAAGTCCTTAGGCATTCTTGCTCATATTAATATGGAGAGGAGACCGTTAATATAAAAATTGCATCAGTTAGTGGATCAAGGTCTGATGGTAAAAGTGAGTAGATCAGGTGGACTGCTAGCTCAGTTTAAGGTGCGATATGTGTTGAGAGATAGGATTAAGGCAGCTCAGAGCCGAGATCCTATTTTAGAAGAGCTTGCAGAGAATGTTTGAGTAGGGAAGTTCACTGATTTCATGATAGATGATGAAGGTGTTTTGTGGATCAGTGGTAGATTGTGTGTTCCTAATGTGGATAATTTAAGTGAAGAGATCCTTGAGGAAGCACATTCTACAGCCTACGACATACATCCAGGTGTCATTAAGATGTACCACAGTATCAGAGATTTATACAAATGGGATGGACTGAAGAAGGATGTAACTAATTATGTTACTAAGTGTTTAACATGTCAACAGGTGAAAGCTTAACATCAAAAGCCTTCTAGGAAGCTTCAACCTCTTCCTATTCTTGAGTGGAAATGGGAAAGGATTGCTATGGATTTTATGGTTGGTTTACCTCATTCCAAGGATGGATACGATTCCATCTAGGTGATTTTGGACAAGTTGACAAAGTCTGCACATTTCTTGCCTATGAAAGCCACTTATTCTATAGCTAGATTGGTGAAACTATATGTGAAGCATATTGTGTGCCTTCATGGGGTACCTGTGTCCATTGTGTCAGACAGAGGTTCAATGTTTACCTCTTATTTTTGGTAGAAGCTGCAGGAAGCGATGGGCACCAGGTTGGATTTCAGTATTGCTTTTGATCCTCAGATAGATGGTCAGTCTAAGAGGATGATCCAAACACTGGAAGATATGTTGAGAATGTGTGTTTTGGATCTAGGAGGTAGCTGGGATGATCATTTTCCACTCTTCGAGTTTGCTTATAATAATAGCTACTATAGCAGTATTGGAATGGCACCATATGAGGCTTTGTACAAAAGGAAGTGTATATCCCCTCTAAGTTGGGACGAGATTGGAGAGAGAGCTTTGACTAGACCTGAGATAGTTCAGGATGCTATAGAGAAGGTTGTTGTGATCAAGAGGAGATTAAAGACCACAGTTAGTAGACATAAGAGCTATGCGGATCTGAGATGCAGAGATGTAGAGTTCCAGGTAGTAGACTATATGTTTCTGAAGGTGCCTTCGATGAAGGGTGTGATGAGATTTGACAGGAAGGGTAAGCTAGCACCGAGATATTGGAACATTTGAGATTCTGAAGAGAGTTGGCACTGTTGCATATTGGTTGACTTAGCCTCCGAATCTGTCTCAAGTGCATCCAGTGTTTCATATCTCGATACTGAGGAAGTATATTTCATACCCTTCACACGTGTTACAGCCCGATAATGTTGAAGTGAGTGAAGACTTGACATTCGTGGAAGAACCTATTGCGATCGTAGACTATAAAGTTTGACAGTTGTGTTCGAAGCATATTCTAATGATCAAGGTGTTGTGGCACAGCAACAACGTAGAAGAGCATACCTGGGAGACTGAAGCTGAGATGCGAGCTTCTTATCCATATCTCTTTCATCCTTGACTCTTGTAATTATTCTTTTCTTGAATTTGGGTACGAATTCTTGTAAGGAGGGGAGATTGTAACAACCTATATTTTTAAATTATTTTATTTTAAAATGGAATATGCAGTGTTAATAAAATTTAAAGCTAAATTTGATTATTTAATTTTTATTTTACTGTTTTACGATTAATTATTATTATTCTATATTTAAACAAATTTTCTACGTAAAAATAGTGTTTTGGGTCGTTTGATTTGCAAGATTATTTTAGTATTTTTATTCTATTATTGTTTTATTATTTTCCCTAATTATTTTATTAATAGATTATTTTATTAATTCTATTATTTTATGTGTTATATATTATAATAATTAGGGTTATTATTATTTGTGTGTGTATTATTTATTATTGTGTTATTGATGTGTGTGTGTGTGTGTATATATATGTATAATATGCTTGTGTGGTGGGGATTATTGCATGTAAGTATATTATATAATATTAATATATAGTATAATATATATATTTACATTAACATACATAAACAACAAACACAAACAGTATCATCTTCCTCCTCTCCCGCGCAAGTCGATCTCTAACCCTTACTACTCCTCCTTTACCTCCGCCAGCAACCGCCTTCGTCCTGCCATCACTGCCACCCTGTCCTTCTTCTCCGTCAAGCTGCAGATCGACAACAAGCAAGAGAAGCCAAAAGTGAGCTCATCGTCATTCCAAGCTTTTTCGGCCACCATTTTTCCCACCGCCAATCTCTTTCTCTTCCTTGGACACCCGTGAGTGTGAATCCAAACTCCTTTTAACTTAAAAACTCGATTTGCTTTGGTGTTGAGCAATTTTTTGATTTTGATTCATTAGGGTTTTTAATTTTTTTTAGGGTGTTAATAGTTGATTCATGAAAAATTCCTTCATAAATATTTATTATACTAGCTTAATCTATTTCCATTAATTTTTGTGTGATTTTTAGAATTTATTTTGATTTTTGTGAATTTTTAAATATTTTATTATTATTTTATCAATTTTCGTAAATTCATTATATAAATTATGAATTTGTGATTTTTAGTGTTATTATTAATTTTTATTAATTTTAGAGTTGAGTTTATAATTTTTGTGATTTTTATGTAATTTTTATAATTATTTTTAGTTTATGTCAATTTTGAAAAATTAGGTTAAATATATATTTTGGTAGGAATTATTGGTTAATTATATGTTTTTGTTGATAATAATGAAATATATGTTGAGAAAATAATTTTTATGTATTTATAAAAATTTTATTGAATTTTTGAGTAATATTAGTATATTATGTGTATTTTTGAATATTAGGGTTAATTGTGTAATTTGGTGATAATTTTAGTTAAATATTATGTTTAATTGGTTTTAATATTATTTGAGGTATAAAAATGATTTTTTACAAATTATTTACTATTTTTAATAATTAATACTAATTTTCAAAAATTATTTTCAAATAATATATTATTTACCATTTTTGTAATAAAATGGATTTTTAGTAATTTTTAAAATGTATTTGGACTAATTAAGCTATTTGGATTAGTAAAGTGAGTTTTTATTAAATTATATTGAATTATCGAGAAAATTTAGTTTTAATAATATTATATTATTATTTAGGGTTTTTAAGTAATTATTGGGAAAATAATTATTTTTGGTGTTTTAATGTTAAATATGTAATAATTTAATATTTTGAGGATATTTATGGTATTTATTGATTTTTGAATATATTTTATTATATTATTTGAATTTTAGTGAATTGTGGACCTCGATTGGAGGAATTTTGTAGTTTGGGATCCCAACCGAGTGTTGTTTGAATTCTGGAATTAGAAGTGTATTTTTCTTACAGAACCGACTCTACTTTTTAGTAGAGAGATGTCCTTTTTACAGAGAAGGTTCTGCCGAATTTTTTATAGAATTCTCGTAAAACGTGACATCGGATCAATTCTGTGTCTATCTGTGTTTAGTAATCCTAAATCAAGTCTCTAGAAGTTAAGCTAGAATTCATTCTAATTTCTCCGTGATTATTTTTATTATTTAGTTGTGCCGGGTCCGAGACCTAGCGGACCAGGCCCGTCAGACCAGTCTCAAGGAGCACATCCCTGTGAGTGGTTATTCTATATATATATTGCACTTAGGCTGCATGTTTTAAAAATATATGTTTAAATGTATAACTATGCATAATTGTTTTTATTAAATGCTTGAGTATATTTCAGGTATATTTTTAGTATATCCTTAGTATATTTTAAAATAAATGCATGTTTTACTTTTGATTTATACCTAAATTATTTTTAAGTATATTGTTGGTTTATTTGAGTATATTTCATTATTTATTTGAATTTATTTTACATATATGTACTTGAAATATACTTAGTTTATTTTAGGTATATTTCAGGCATATATATGATTTATTTAATTATTATGAATGAAATTATGCATTATTTGTTTACTTGAATGTATGTTTTATTTTAAATGAAGGATATTGATAGAACATGCTACCTAGTGGACAACATTAGGACCGTATACGTACCGGTGCAACAGATTAGGGTTAAGTGAGAATTAATTGTGGTGATTATGATTGATTAATATTGATTTGATTGAGATGTTATGTGATTAATAGTGTGATTGCTAGAGCTTGGTTGACCAAGTGTCTCAGGGCCAATCACATTGACAATCAGACTGTTGGAGTTCGGTCGACTTAGTGTCTAAGGGCCAGTTTACTGTCCAGATGGATTAAGTAAATTTACTTGGAATTAAGTGAGCTAATATGGCTAGAGTGTTTTCTACTATTAATTGAGGTTGTGATCATTAGGGTTCTATTTGGTCCTTCAAAACTTATATTTTTCAATATTATGAAATAAATTTATTTTTAGCATCTGTGCGCATGCCTGTATAATTATTTTTTATTTACATATGATTGTTTGTATTTGACATATGGTAATGTGTGTATATATATTATAACAATTCACTCAGTGAGGTATGACTCCCCTCAGTTGATATTTTTACAGGAGAGTCTTCTTCTTCAGACCTCAGCAATAGGCCTATCCACCGAATTTCTTCCGCCCCGACCCTATTATGTAAATTACCTATTTAATTATTTATTATTGTACTCTAAAAAACTGTAGTAGTTATATTATGTATCAGTAATGAGTTTTATTTTATTTTACTATATGAGATTTTAATTCAAATGTTTAATCTGAATATTGTATTAATTCATTTCATGATATGAATAAGTTTTATTTTATCATATTAAATTGAAATTTTAATTATGGTATATTTATTTTATTATATTATTGTATGTTTTTATTCTTTTAAGGCTTGCTACGGGTTCTGAATTCGAAAGAATTCTCGTTTCCTAGCACCTGTAATGGACCCCGGTTTAGGTCGTGACATTGATTAACCATCTTCATCACTTGATGACCTCGATTAACTTGTTGCCGATAGTGTTGATTCCATATATTGGGTTTATTTTTTCTGGACTTGTTGTTCTTGAAAACTTGTTAAAGTTAGTTTCAGCGTGAAAACTATACAACAAAGTACACTATATTTTAGTTGAATATGAGAAAATTCATCACTTTATTATAAGATAATGTGCACCCAATGAATCTCTTTAATTTTGATTTCTATGACTATCATTTATTTGCCATTCATAAAGGTCAAAGGTATCATTAACCATCTTATGCTGAGAGCATATTTTTTATCAAGTGAAGAGCTTACTTCCACACTTAAGTTCAGGGAGAATCTGCTTAAACAAAACTCATGAAAATTAAGCACAAACATATCGCATTATGAATATCATAACAGCTTTTGAATTATTTTTGTGCTTTTCTTCCTTATTCGAGTATTCCTTCGCCATTCTGATATTACTCAGTATGGATACTGCTGGATAAGTCTTTTAGATACTCATACCCTTTTTAAAGCATTAGAGTAAATAGAGCAGCTTTTGATGTGGTCCTTTTTTAATATTCCCTACCTTTCTCATATTACTCAGCGTGGATACCGCTAGAGGTTTCATGCTAATACTCTTACTCATTTTTTAGCATTAAAGTAAATTATGGTTACTCTTATTTTGATTCTCCTCTTAGTATTCCTTGCCTTTCTCATATTACATAGTATGGATACCGTTAAGGAATTTTGTACTCATACTCATTTTTTAGCATTGGAGTATATTATATGTACATTTATTATTTAAAATAATGAAATAATACTCTGAAATTCAAGCAATTTATACTACAAGTCCATAGACTTTGTTTTTGAATTTTCCTCCCCTCATTTGGGTGCAAAGCAAGCATTAGATTGATTAGAGTTTTCAAAACTCTCAGCATAGAACTATCAATAAAACATCTAAATTCTGCGAGGCTAATAAAAGAAAGCCATTAAGATCAAAGGTCATGAGATATATGATCTCATAAAGTGGATGAATTTACTTTCAATTTATGGATTTTATTTATTGAGGTTGTATTTTATTGCAAAAACAAAGGAAATAGAGTTATACTACTTCCCTTTGGTATTTGTCAGGTTGTTTGTCATGCGACATAATATTCTGATGAGTGATTGGCATTTGCTATCTTGCCCATTCTTATTGATATATTGATTCATTTCCCCTTCTTCGTTCTCTTTTGTTTTTGCTGCATAAAATACCACAAGTTAGTATAGTTTATTTACAAGTGAAGAAATTTTATTAAAATGCAATGTGATTCTTTTGCATTCTTCCCTTTTGATTATGGTGATGATGTCTCTGATCATAGGGTCATGATACTCTGCCATTGAGGTTGTGGTTTTCGACTGAATTTGTCTTTCTATTATTTCATTGATGCTATGGTAGAGGGCTTCATTCCTCTTCCTTGCAAAATAAAAGATTTAGGAGTTATAGGTCTCATTTCATGATCAAAGAGGTTTTAAAAAGCATTCATCTCAAGTTTTGAGTGCATTCTTCCCTTTTGAGGGTCAAGCGCGTATATCATTGGCATAATGGATTTTATCATTGCCATATTTCATACCCTACACTACTCTAACTGTTATGGAGAGATATTCCTAATGATGCTCCAAATGGATGTTGAATCTGAGGAGTTCTTGAGGTTGCCAAGATGAGGTATCTTGATAATGTTACTCTTCCTATTTTACTCTTTCAGATGCTTTACATGTGAACACTCTAACTACTTTCCTGCACTTTTATAACACTAATTTTGAATGTTAGTAGCAGAGTATTTATACAATCTTGTTTGGGCTCAAAGACTTTTATTATGCAGAGCAAGTATTTCATAACAGATGTATGCAAGTGTATGCATGTTATGTATGATATGTATGATCCTAATAAGTCTTCTTTTTGGAACAGAGCTATGTTGTTGATCTTGGAGTGTGAGAATGAGGTGCTTCATTAGTAGTTTGTAAATTTAAATATTGGATGCTTCGAGGTTGGTACTTATGATGTTAGAGCTTCTGATACAGTTTGTCAAAAATGACCAAGCGATATTGTATTGATGAGATATTGGCTGTTGGTTGTAATTTATTTCTTTTTGCCCCCAGTATTCTTTTGTTGATTCTTTAACCCTTGAATAAAGACTTAATGTTTTACCCCTAACTTACCCCCCAATTTCATCCTGAATTCATCAACTTTGTTCTGGTAGTCTTTTCAATGTATGCAAGAAACTCAGTTTGTTCACTATTGTTATTGATCCTTTGACTTATAAACCCCATTAGGTTTAGTCTCGTGTACAAAAGATACAGAGAGGTGGGTGAACTGACTGAAGCGACTGCTTGAAGCTAAAATCAATTGGACTTGCTCTTCGAAGAACTTTTGAGCAAAATATGAGGCTTGATGCTAATGCAATTATTAAAGGACACTAGTTATTGAGCTACGTAAATTCCTTAGATACTAAAGGACACTAAATTTACAAACAAAATGACAAAGGTGTGATAAGAAGAGAAAACTTAACTAGAATAATGATCTCATAGCTCTGTTTTAGCTTTCATTATGTGTTGTTTTTCCATTCAGATACTTATGTAGTATGATAAAGACAAATATGCAATGTTTGAACAAAAACTTCAAATTCAATTTTACTCATTCATTAGGGAAAAAATGAGAACATTCATTACATCACATGATACAACTCTTATCATCAGTTAGTCCTTTCAAATTTTCTAACTAAACATTTTCTCTCACTTTTATTTTCCCAATTTTTGCCTGACCAACCCTTTGCGGGTTTTCTAAACAACAGGAATGTCCTAATTTTTGCCTAACTAGCCTTTTCAGGTTTTCTAGCCAACAAACTTTTATTTATTTTATACTACTTTTTATTTATTTTTACAGGTAGTATTTCTTGAGGCAATCCAGGTTGATTGGCTCAGTGAACTCATTCCCTTCAAGATCTAATATTTTTGCAGCTCCCTTAAGTAGAATTGACTTGACAAAATATAGTCCTTCCCAATTTGATCTGAACTTTCCTTTTTCATCAAATACTACTACTCTAGACTGCTTTAACACCATGTCCCCAGCCTTTATCTTTTCAGGCTTAACTTTCTTATTGAATGATGTTGCTATGCTTCTCGGATATATCTGTGTATAAAATAAAGCATTCATCCTCTTTTCGTCTAAAGATACCAGATGATTATATCTTTTTTGTGCCCATTCATTCTCAAGTATTTTAGCTCCTATAACCACTCTCAAAGATTTGATCTCAGTTTCTATAGGCAAAACTGCTTCACAACCATACACTAAAGAGAATGGTGTTTGGTCCTTGGAAATTCTAGTAGTAATCTTATACCCCTCAAAGCAAAAGGAAGAAACTCATATTAATCCTTGTAAGTCTTGACCATTTTAGAGAGAATCTTCTTGACATTTTTATTAGCCTCTTCTACTGCTATATTAGCCTGAGGGCGATAAAGTGAAGACTTATGATGTTCAATCCTATACTTTTGAAATAACTTTGTCATTTCTGCCTAAAATTAGATACCATTATCTGTCACAACATAGTACAAAACCCCATACTTGTAAATAAGACTCTTCTCAATAAACCTTGCCATTTTTTTTTGCTTTTAGAGTGTTGAAGGACTTAGCCTCTACCCATCTAGAGAAGTAATCTATTGCCACAACTATATACTTATGTCCATTAAATGCTATTGAAATTTCTCCTATAATATCAATCCCTATACTATAAAAGGCCAAGGAGATGATAAACTATTTAGCACCGTAGGAGGAAGATGGTTAAGATTCCCATAGATCTGGCACTGATGGCACTGTCTTACTATTCTAATATAATTTTTTTCATACTCATCCAATAATACCCCCGTCTGATTTCTTCTTAGCCAAGATCATCCCATTCATATGAGAACCGCAAGCTCCTGTATGAATCTTTTTCATCACTTCTTCAGCTTCATATTTCTTGAGACATATGAGTTGCATTCCATTCAGTATTCTTTTGTATAATACTCCATCATGACTTGCATAATTACGTGCAAGAACACGAAGAGCATATTTCTCTTTTAAAGTTATTTTATCCAAATACTTTCCTTCTTTAATAAACCTTTAAATATCATAAAACCATGGCCTCTCTTCAGGCCCTATTTGAATACCCATAATTTGTTCTCCCCCATAATATGGAGCTCTTGATTTTATGATTACCAAAGGCTTCATAGTCAATCCAGTCACATTATCCCACATCAAAGAGAGTGTTGCCAGTGCATCTACCATCTAATTATCATCTCTTGTCAAATGGATGAATAGGCATTTAGTGAAGTTCCTTCTTAAAGTTTTCAAATAGTAGATATAAGGCTTTACCTTTTCCTCTTTTACTTCCCATTCTTCATTAGCCTGACTAATGACAATATCGAATCCCTATATACTAATAACTTTTTCACTCCAACTACCATTGCTACCTTCACTCCGTGAATGCATGCCTCATACTCAGCCATATTATTTGTTACCTTGAAATCTAACTTCTTGGCCATTGGTATGGTTTCACCTTCTGACATAATAAGAATCACTCATAATTTGGCTCCTTTGTTGTTTACAGCCCCATCAAAATAAAGCTTCCACTCCCAATGCTCTACGATTGCTAAGTTTTCATCTGGAAACTCTAAATTCCACTGTTCATCACCCTCTACTGCATTCTGAGCTAGGAATTATGCTACTGCCCTTCCTTTGATAACCTTCATGGTAATGTACTTTATATCAAATTCATTCAGGAGTATGAGCCATCGAGACATTTTTCCAGTTAAAGCATATGCTTGAAATAAATATCTTAAAGGATTTATCTTTGAAATAGCCTAAACCTTATAGGAATGAAAATAATGTCTCAATTTGCTTGTTGCCCAAATCATTATTAGATATGTCTTCTCTACCAAATCATACTTTTCCTCATATGGCAAAAACTTCTTGCTAAGGTAATACACCGCATGTTCTACTCCATTTAGTCATTCTTGTGCTAGCATTACCCCCATTTCATTTTCCTCTAGAGCCAAGTACAGGATCAATGGCTTACCTTACCTTGGTGGCTTTAATATAGGCAGATTGGCAAGATATTCTTTAATCCTATCAAAAGCCTTCTGACAATCATTGTTTCACTTTATAGGTTGATCTTTCCTTAAGAGCTTGAAGATAGGGTCATAAATATTAGTAAGCTTTGTGATGAACCTACTAATATATTATTACCTGCCAATGAATCCTTTTACTTCTTTCTCTGTCTTTGGCACTGACATTTCCTAGATAGCTTTCACTTTATCTGGATTTACTTCAATTCCTTTGCTACTAACTATATGCCTTAGCAGTTTTTCTGAAGTAACCCCAAAAATGCATTTCTTTGGGTTGAGCCTGAGATTAAACCTCTTAATTTGAGCTAAGAACTTATCTAAAGCTTCAAAATGTCCCTCTCTTGTCTTTAACTTGACCATCATGTCATCTATAGATACTTCTACTTCTTTATGCATCATGTCATGGAAAAGAACAGTAGCTGCCCTTTGATATGTTGCACCTGCATTCTTCAATCCAAAAGGCAAACCTCATAACAATACGTCCCTCATTTTGTAATGAAAGTTCTTTTGATTTTGTCCATAACTACCATTATTATCTGATTATAACTTAAAAACCCATCCATAAAAGAATACATTGTGCTCAACACCATACTGTCCACTATCACATTGATGTGAGATAAAGGAAAATCATCTTTTAGGCATGCTTTGTTTAGATCCCTGTAATCCACACACATACACACTTTACCATCTTTTTTAGGTACTAGTACTATGTTTGCCAATCATTGAGGATAATCTACCATTTCTAGAAAATTAGCCTAGATTTGTTTAGCAATTTCCTCTTTTACATTTTCAGTCCACTCTGGTCTTAGCCTGTATAGTTTCTATTTAACAGTTTAATTTCTGGATAAGTTAGGATGTGATGTTCCATAATTTCCCTGACTAAAATCGACATATCTTCATAAGTTCAAGCAAATACTACCTTTCTTTTTATTAATATTCTCTCAAAATTTTCTCTCTCTTCAAGAGTTATATCATGTGATATAGAAATGTTCTTAGGATTATAATTTGTGCCCATGTTTAATACATCTAATTGAATGGAATTAATGTCTAACATGCACATATGATCAATATTAAATTGCACAAAACCATCAGGATGGACATCATACAAGTAAGCCAAACCAGAATTCATATCATTAACTATAGAAAAAATAAAATCTTCATCCTCATAAAGGCTGGACATTATTACATTAATTTCTTCATAAAAAAATCACTAAAACTTTTACTAATTATAGTATCTAAATCCTAGGGTGGCTCCTCTTCAAGTGGCAGACATAATAGCTCTTCAACAACAGTATCACCCATCCTCTCAGCTACCTGCTTCATCACTTCCTCTTTGTTATCTTCTACCAAGTTCCCCACAATTTGCTCCTTGAAGATCTCAAACCCAGGAATGTCTTTTCTAGCAATATTGACAGATTCCTTAGCACCCATATAGTACTTGCCTTCCCCTGACTTGATAAAATTCTCACTCATCAGCCCAATTCTCCCTAAAGGCTTATTTCTCTTGGCCTTTCCCTTCTTCCTTCCTCTTTTGCTACCAAGTTATGTCTTAGTGCACCCTAATCCCTTGGTGTCGCCCTGACTTCTAAATTTCTGGGGTTTAGGGCTTCCTTGCTCATTCTTTCCCAACCCCAATCCAGGTTGATAATTCATACTCTTCATCATCTTCACAACTCTCAAATCCATCTTAGTTTCATTGAATATTCAAGAAACTTGGAAACCATGAGGAACACATACTTGTTACTGTTTATTTTGTATCGCTACCATAGCTGCACTAGTTCCAGCTTCTATAGTTACAACCTCTCCTTTATGAGAAAATTTTATCTTTTGATGCATAGTTAAGGGTACCCCTCATAGAGTATGGAACCATGGCCTTCTTAAAAGCAAGGCATTTATAACAAGGATGTCCAATACAGTGAACTCAATAGTTGACTCTACAGGTAATGTTTTAACCAGAGCTTGAAATGTGCCCTCCACATTCCGAGTGCTATCATTATAGACTCTAATTATAAGAATTGAACCTTTCAAATCATCAGTTTTAAAACCCAAATTAGGCAATATTTTTAACGAACACTCGTTAATAGCATAACTGTCTTCTACTATTGTAAAATTGGTTCTCTTTCCCCTCACTTCAGTTGGGATAAATAGTGCCTTGTTATGATTTCTACCTTCCAAAGGAAAATCATCATCAAAGAACATTATCAAGCCATATTTCTTTTCTGTGACCTTTGCTACTATAGCCTCAGGTGTAGCTGTTGTTTCGATACTCATATTTGATAAAGCCTTAATAAGAGCGCTTCGATGGCTACCTAAATGTATAAATAATTCCCAAATACTCACATTTTCCATAACTTTTTTTAGCTGCTCTAAGATTATGTCTTCTTTTTGCCCTTCCTTTACTTATACATCCTTTGTATCTTCTCTTTCTGTAATTCTCTCAATTTTCTTTTCAATTGCCTTGTAATTCTTTCCACTTCTGGTGACATGGTTCATATTAGGATTATCACTCTATACGTCAAGATAACCAGGGCACTCTTCATCAGAGTCATACCAAATGTTAATAACCTAGTAATTCAATCCCTTTTTCCATCTTTCCATACTCTCACTGTGCATGTTTCTTTCCCTTTTATCTTCTCCATGTTAAGTTTGCCTAAATATTGGCTTAGTAGCTCTTCAACTCCCTCTTAAGACTGTTCAGGAGTAAAAGATCCCTTGTTCTTTCCTTTTACATCATCATCTTCGAAATCTTCACCCCATCCTGAAGGCACAATCTCCTCTATTAGTATATCACCTAAAGTGGGCTTAAAATAAAATACTTTATAATCAAACTTTCCTGAAGGTTGCCTCAATAAATCTTCAACCCCTCTTAATAGTTATTTAGTAGTTTCAGATTCTCTCTCTTCTTCCATTCGCTCATTATCAAACTCATCACCTCATCCTGAGGGCACAATTGATTCAAAGGGAACATCAGTAGAGGGTGGCTTTGAATATAATACCTTAAAGTCAAATTTGCCTGAGAGTTGCCTTAATAAATCCTCTACTCTTTTAAAGGCATCAGGAAACTTCTCACTGTCTGTAAGGTTTAAGTTTTCAAAGGAGTCTAGCACTTCCTCTTCGCTAACTCCTGAGTTGATCATTAAGGTGGTTGGTGGTGGAACATTTCAGTAGTCTGGGAAAGGATTGTTTTTAGTGTTTGGGTTGGATTTGGACTTTTCGGGGTCTGTGATTTTTTTGGAGTCTATAAGGTTTTAGATTTCATGTTTTAAATGGATAAAGGTGCCTGTGGAGTGGCCAACTACTTAGTGAAATTTATAGTAGCTGTTTGGGTCATAGCCTGAAACATTTAGGTTTGGTGGTTTGAAAAATATTAAAGGTCTAAGTGGGCCTTTTTGGATCAAACGGTCTAAGACTTTGGAAAGTGGTTGGTTAAAATTGGAGAATCTCCTGGGCTGCTGAACTACACACACCTCCACAGCTCGACTAGTACTTCCATGTTGTGTGCCCCCCAGTTAGGTAATTTCAGATTCCTGTGCCTCTAAAACTTTTTTTCTTCTCACTCTCAATCTCTTCGGCTTGTAAATCATCATCATATAAATCTATAAATTTTTTAGGATTCATCATTTGTAGTCTCTCAACCAAATTAGGCAACACGTTATGGACTATCATCCTAACTTGATCTTTTTTAAACAATTTATTGTTCATTATTCCTACCTTGTTCATAAATCTGGTCAAAAAATCAGAAAAATATTCATTTGATTTTTGCTTAGTCAATTCCAAATCCCTGATGGACACTTCCAATATAGTGTTATAATCATACTATTTTAAAAAAGTAGTACACAGTTCTTTCCAGTTAACCCTGATAGACTTTTTTAACCCATGATACTAGTTTACAGCCATTCCCTCTAAGGACAATACAAACAACCTAATGATCATTGCTAATAGGGCCTTAGTAGTACTCATAGTTGTTGTGTACTTGTTGAGATGAATCTTAGGATCTCTAGTTCCATTAAACTTCTACAGCTGAGGCATTTTGAACTTCTCAGGTAGCTTATCACCCTCCATTTGCAACATATCATCAAAGTCAAATGAATATCCCATGCCTTGTCCTCTAATAAGCTCTTCCATCTTGGATACTTTCTAAGTCAGTGTTTGCATCTGCTTGGACTCATGGTCTTGTACTAGTTCAAATGATTCTCTCTTTGCCTTCTCTACCATGTAGTTCTCAACATCCTTAAGCTTCACATCAACAGCAGGTGGGTTTCTAGCAACAAGTTGCCCCTCAGTATTATTGGTAGCAGGTGGAGCATCTGCAACAAATAGGATAGCTATAGCAGTAGGTGGTTGCTTAATAGCAAGGGGTGGTATGATAGCAACAGCAGGTTACATCAATCTAGATAAAGCCTGTCTTAGTTCATCTTGCATCATAGCCCTTATGTCATCCATCAAAGCTCCCTTGATGTCTTATAAGGTCTAGTTCCCTCTTTGTTATTATTCCATTTCTATCTGCTAAGTTGGAGTTATTTCCGCTTACAAGTAAAGCGAATTAATAGGACTCTTCTTTAGTCTGTGAATGATCTCTTTTGCTATGGCTTTAGGACTTAAATCTATTCTTCTTAGTTTGCCACCTTTCCATCCCCAAATACGAGAAGACCCAGATGAATCTATGATGACTACAAAATAAAATGTTAGTGTGATGGATGAAATGTATGTATGCATGATGCACATGCTATGTAGCAAGTAGTAAGTATTAATTAAGTGTACAACATTCATCCTTCCAACCTTATTCGTCCCACACACGTGTTCAATAGCGAGTCTCTTTTTCCTAGAATTTTTAGTCTTGGCCTTAATATCAACAAGGGATATCAAGAATTGACGCGCATGCCAAATCTCTTAAAGTAGTAAAGCTATAGAAATAATATTTCTAAGTATAAAAGATTAGCCCAATCCTTATTAACCCTAAATGGATTTTTAAAGTATAGGCTTGGGCTTTTATAAATAGAAGTACTTCACGGAAATCAATCATACAAGTAATTTGGGTAATTCTAGAGGAAGTAACTAAGCCATTATATGTGGTTAAGGTCCAGTGAAAAGTCAAGGTTCCCTTAGCAAGATGCCCTCCTTTAAGACTTGAGTTACAGGCCAAGGTCAGAGGGGCCCGACATCCTTTACCAACTCGAGAGAAAACTACCCCCTTAAAGACTTGGGTTATAGGCTCAGGTCAGATGAGCCTGGTAATCTCTCTTGAATCGAGTTAAGGCTAAGAGTGATGGTTAGCCAATCTACAACTCCATAAAGCTAGTGGAATTATAGAACCATAAACCAACGCCATTGGTCAATAGGGACATGCAAAATGAATGCAAGAATAAAATAATAATTAATAAAATAATTCTAAAGAACATAAGTAGAATTAGTATCTCTTATCCCCAATGGAGTCACCATTATAGACGGCAGGGTTTAGCGTGCATCCAAGATTTTAGCAATCGCGACACAGTTTAGGCTCAGGGCCTTAAGGAACACACTACTATGTCACAAAGACATAGCGTGGAGATGAGGAGTCGCCACCCAGGGTAATAATTGGGACAAGTCATTTTGGTGGTGCTCAATTCCCTAAAAGAAAGCTAGCACCACAACTAGGAGATTCTGGGAATGGAATTCCAACTTCTTTAAGTCTTGTGTTCATTTAAAATTAATTTATAAATTACTATCTTAATCTCTATTTACAAACAATTTTATTAAATCCTAATTAAACATCCATCTAGCCATAAAGCAAACTAGTCATAAAATTGCATATAAAAAATGCATACAAAACGCATCGTCCCTGGGTCTAAACAATGTTAATTTTATTTTAAAGTTAGCTAATTATATATTTTTATTTATAAGTAAAATGGACTAAAGGTAGACCTACATGTCAATAAATGAGCCTAAGTCTATTCATTTTAATTTAGCTAAAGAAATAGGCCTATAGTCTATAAATTTTAAAGAAAAGAATTAATTAGTGGGTCTAATTCTAACCTGATTTTAATTTAAATGAAAAAATGGGCCTAAGTTTATTTGTTTTAAAAGAAATGGAATTAATGGACTAAGCTAAAGTTAAAGTTAAATTTTAATTAAACTAAAAATGAGGCTAATTCTAAATTAACCAAATGGGTCTAAATTAATTTTAAAATTAATTAAACATAAATCCAAATTTAAAAAGCCTATTAATTAAATAGGTTAGAACCTAGCATGGGATTGAAGCCCAAAATAAATAAAAAACAAAAAAAATCCAAAAACATAAAAAAAAATCACGTACAAACAAATACAAAAGATCAACCATGCCATTAAATTATTTCTTCTAAAAAAATATTATTTTAATTAACATGCAACCTAAATTAACCTACTATCTCTATTGATTTTAATTAGGGTTTACCAAATTGAACCTAATTTACTAATTAATTTTAAGAACACAGAAAACTAAACTTTTCATTATTCCCACTATAAAACTATTACAAAATCTAGTAAAAATTAAATAAAATAATAAATACATACCCATAATAAAAATACAAACCAATAAAAAAAATAGAAATAATAAAAATAAATTAAATTAAATTAAAATCCTAATCTATGTTCAAATTATACAGGGGCATATCTATGGCATTCCATGGACCTTTATGGGTTATTTATTGATTTTGTTCTCGACAGTGTTCATGTCACCCCATCCATCAAGAGAATAACAAAAAAAAATAATAAAAAAAAGTCAATAAATGATTAAAAAATAATAAAAAATAAAATTAAATATGAAATCAAAATTAAAATAAAAGAAGAAGGAGAAAAAGATTTGTGAATAAGATGTAGTATTGATTTCTCTCAAAAGGATAATTAGCTTTGATGAAATTCTCTTGCTTTTGTTTGTATTTTTTGTAAGTATTAGTTTTAATTAGATCTGATTTTTTGGTTGACAAAGAACTAAAAAAAAGTACATAAAAAGTTTAAGTGAGTGTATTGTGGCTCACGACTAAAAAGCAGAGAAAAAATAAATAAAACCCTAGAAGCCTCCCCCTCTCTATAAAGTTTTAATTTTATTTATAAATGAAAATCAAATCGTCAAAAAAAAAAAATCTAATCCTAACCACTTGATAATTGTGATTTATTAAGAATTATCAACTAAGAAATTAATTAAAAAAAATCGCAAAATTAGTTAATCAGTGAATTATGGCGCTCCATTCTTACTGCACAATGCCAAATCAATTTATTTTGGTCCATTTGGGCCAACGTTGGCCCATCTCCTTTCTTTAATTTTTTTTTTTTCATTTTCTTTAGGCCTATTTAAGCTTTTGGCGAATTTTCTTTTTTAAAAAAAATTCTTTTTTTTCTTTTTATTTTTTTGAGAATTTATAAATAATAATAACAATAAATAAATAAAATTTAAAAATAAATCCTAAAAATAATTTACATTTTAATTCAAAACCAATAAATCAAGTCCAATAAATATAATTTTACAGTCAATTTTCATCATTGGGTCCTTTGTCTCATCTAAATTCAAGTTATCCCAAAATTAGGTGCTTACAAAAGGTTCGCCCATAAAAAAAGCAAACTATCATGTTTGGTATGAAAAACAGGAAACATGTTCAACACCCTCAAAATGATGCACTCGTAATAAGCACTTTCATCAATAATTACTTGGTGAAAAGATTGTTGATTGATAATGGGAGCGCTATTAACGTACTCTCTTGGAATGCCTACAAAGCAATGGGAGGTTCTGTAAAAAGATTTGAAAGCTATCTACAAATAAAAAGAAAAACAAAAGTCAAAGTAATACCTTCTAAATCTTAGAACTTACCACTAAGATGTATGCGGTTGGGACAAACTCTCCGAAGGTATCTTCTAGATAAATTTGTGGTAGATCTTGCATCAGCTATGCCATGAAGATGAAGCTTCATGACCATCTATGTATCCTTATTGGATAGTCTTGGAGGACGCTTCACCTTGTGGCAGTCATCAAACCACATCCACCGGATGTAGATGAAGTCCGATGGATGTTCAATAATAAAAAACCTATGTCTCCACTTCTTATGGAGATCTGGAAGTTTTACGAAGAGGCTACGGTTTAAAATAGTTGATAGAGAGAACATCAGCTCACCTTTTTTCCTATTCAAGCTATAGAGATATCGCAGGACATCCAAATTTGGCTCTCTACCCTCCTTGTGTATCAATTCTATGAAATCGGTCAAGATCTGGTAGCTATTAGGATGGAGTTGGCTAGGAGCTATGTTATACCTATTCAGAAAACTCTTAATAAAAGGATCTAAAGGGAATTTCAATCCCCCTTCTAATTGATCAAAGTATACAACTAATCTATCAAAATCCAACATAAGGATATAGGCTTTGAAGTTCTTATCTACAGTGTGCAGAGCGAAGTTTGCTGGAGTGCTAAAACATCTCTGGTACCATTTTAGTTTCCTCATCTATCCTAGAGACAAATAAGTCAAAACTAACTTGCTCTCATGGAGCCATAGATCATATTCAACAAATAAGAAAAAGAAGAATATGAAGGAGAGAAGAAGTTTCACCTAGAAAAGAAAGATGCAAGTTTACTGAAGAAGGCTCTTGAACACGCAACAGAGAATTTAGTAAGGAAATAAAACAGCAAGTAAAGTGAAATGTGCAACAAACAAATGGGTTTGATCTAGTTAAAGCACAACAAAAGGTTCTAGAATGACCATCATTGCCCTCATGAACATTTTCGTCTCTCTCATAGCAACAAGGGTAATTCCAAGTGAGAGAAAAGCCCATTAATCGAACAATTATTATCATGGCAGTTGAAATGTCTCATCTTTTGACACACGAACAGGCATGATGGTTACACAATTCAAAATTCAAAGGAAAATGAAAAGACATAGCGATTGATAATCCCGCTCCTCTCACTGCCAATTGTCTCCCCCACTGACACTCGAATCATGCTTCTAATGCATCGAGATTTTAAGTTTAGTGACTGAAACTGACACCTCAGGTCGCTTCTATAGTACTGAGGTTTCGAGCATATAAGTCTCGAGTTATAATACTGAGCATCTAAATCCAACGACTGAAGCTGACACCCTCAATTCGCTTTTATAGTATTGAGGTTTTGAGAATATAAGCTTTAAGTGATAGCATCAAGCATTTAAACCTCGAGTATTTAAGTCCAGTGAATGAAACTTGTCAAACAAGACATGTGATGATAATTCCTCAAAAAGATTTTCTGTATTTTAGTTTAATTATGCTTAATGAACATGGCCTCATTTGTTTTGGTTGGGCTAATTAATGGATTCTAGCTTATTTAATTTTAATTGGGCTGATTTGTCGTTGGGTTCTCCCATCTCGTCTTTTCAAAAGGTTTTTAATGAGTGATGATTTAAATACCTTATTTTTTTTTAGAAAATTACACAGGGTACAGTTTTTACAAAATGTTTTCACAAACAACAGTTGTTTTTTTTTTTTTCAAAAATATGGTCATTTGTTTTTTTTCATGCTTACAGTTTTTTTTTTTCAATTTTACATTATTTTTTCAAATGTTCAAGATTTCTTTCGTCTCTTTTTCTTTATTAATTTGTGTATTTTGTATTTTTATTTTTGTTTACTTTTTTTTTAACTCTTTTTATTTGTACAATGTTTTTGTAATCATTTTGGCAGTTGTTTTTAATTTTTCATTGCTCTAGTTTTATGAGTAGAGGTGGCTATGGTTTCGGTTCAAAAATTTTTGAAACCGAACTTGAACCATATACAGGACGGTTTAGGTTCCAGTTCGGAACTAAATTGGATTTCGTTGTAAAATTTTTTATTATTTTTTAATTTTATAATTATATTTAAATAATTTAAAATACTATAATAATTTTCAAAATAATTTAAATTAAGTAAAAAACACTAATGTAATTAAAAATTGAAGTGAATAAAATTTTAAATAATAAATGAATTAAAATTAACAATAAAAAATTAAAGGATTTGAACGTCATATTATCATATTAACACTTGATTTATATATAAATTTCTATTTTTTGCAAATAATTTACAATATTTATTTTATCAAAATTATTTTATCTATATTTATTCTCTAATCTTTTCATTAAAGAATTGGTTATATATAAAAAATAAAATTAAATGATTGTATCTTAAAAAAATAAAATCTAATAAACAATATATATATATTAAAAAAATCCGGTTCGAAATCGTTGAACCGATAATTCTGGTTCAGAACCATCGATTCATGGTTCAAAAAATTTTGAACTGATCTCAAACCAAAAACAATATAGTTTCAGTTCCAGTTTGGCCCAGTTTTGGGCCAGTTCCCTTTTCTAACCTGTATGTGGCCACCACTATTTATAAGACTATTTTGTAGTAATTATTTTTTTGGTTGTTCTTGGTTTTATTTGTTATTTATTTATTTTTCTTTTTCTTTTTAATTGTACTATGTTTTTACAGTTGTTTTTTTAGTTGTTTTTATTTATTCTTATTTCTTATTTTTTATTTTTTTATTTTTCTTTTTCTTTTCATTTGTAATATGTTTTGGTGATTGTTTTTCTAGTTGTTTTGACAATTGTTTTTGGTTCATGATTGTTTTTTCTTGTTGTTTTGGTAGTTGTTTTAGTGATTTTTTTTATTGATTTTGGTTGTTCCGGTGGTTTTTTTTCTTATTGTTTCGGTGGTTGTTTTTTTAGTTATTTTTGCATTTGTATTTTTCTAGTTGATTTTGGTTTTTGGTTGTTATTCTAGTTGTTTTTATTTGTTTTTCTAGTCTTTTTTGCCATTGTTTTTTTTATTGTTTTTTCAGCTATTTCCCTAGTTGTTTTTGGTCAAAAATAAACTCAAAAAAATGTAAATGAACTAAAAAAAACCAAAAAAATTGAAATAATAACAAAAAGCAACCACAAAAACAATCATAACAAAATCACTACAAAAACAAGTTTAAAAACTGAAAATAAATCAAGACAAAAATTTTAAAAAATTGAAACAATAACCAAAAACAACAAAAATAAGAAATGGACATGGTTAATTGATGTCGTTGAGTCGATCCAACAAATCTAAGTTTTTATTAAAAAAATATGGATTAGGTATAGGCGACGGGATCTAACGCAAAAGAGAAAGAATAAGAAGAAATAAGGAAAAAATACCACAAATTTTTTAAAAAATTCTGTTTTTCCGTGTTTTTTGAAAAACTTCATCCGAATTTTGTGTTTTTGAGAAGTTTTTCATTTTTTATACATTTCTAAAAAGGTTACTTTTTTTTAACTCAATAACCAAGGCCTCTTTAGCTAAAATGTTGTTGATAACTGATAGTCAATAGTTAATGCTAGTAGCTTATAGTTGATAGCAGATGACTAATTAATGTTAAGTGTTTGATGTTTATATGTTTAATGAGTATTATAGATATTAATTAATATTTAAAATTTTACAATCATTATAATTTATTTATTTATATGTTCAATTGTATTCATTATACATATTAATTTTAATAAATATTTTATATTCATTACTTTTAAATATTAAAAATAATATACTTAAATTTAATAAAATAAGATAAAAATAATACAAATTTAATATGTTTTAAGTACATTTAAATATGTGTGTGTACATTTTCATAAATTTGCATATTTTCAAAAGAAGTTACGTAGCGGAAGCCCTAATAAAAAAAATAACATTGAAAATTGAAATAACCTTATATTAATATATTGATTTAAATGAATATTCAAATAAAAGGTATCAAAATTCAAAATTCTAACAAAAATGCTGAAAGTTGAAAAAATAATAAGAGAAATTTTACTACCATCAAAACTATCCCAATAACTTTAACGCTTACATATTTATACAGTGGTATAAACTTATTAACCTTAATTTAATTAGGAAACAAAATAAAAATAATTTCTAGCTAAGATAGAAAATTAACAGTGGTGTATTCAATTAGGATTTTAAAAAATTTTAATTGATTTCAAAAGTTTGATGGTATTCAATTAGAACTTTTAAAAAATCTAGAAAAGTAAGGAAGTATTCAATTAAATAAAAGTTAAAAAGTATTCAATTATAATTTTTAAAGACTTAAAAAAAGTCTATAAAAGTTAAAAAGCTATTCAATTACAACTTTAATAGACTATATAAAAGTAAGATAGTATTCAAAAAGTTATTGATTTTTATAGACATTAGACTTTCATGTACTTTTACGGACTTTTTATGTGACGGTATAAATGAAAAAAATCTAAAAAAATTTCTTGTACTTCTTCTCAAGATTTCAATACAGTTTTTTTGTTTTAGGTGTAGAAACCTAATCCTACGACCCAAAAAAAAAAACGATCTTCAAGCAATCTTGTGGTAATTCTTCAATCTTTTTTATTGATTTTGATTTTGGATTTGTGTGGCTTCATGATTTTGTTGGATTATTGATATGTGTTTGTTGGCTTTATTGGCATGCATGGCTTCGTGTGGATTCGTGTGGCTTCAATGATTATTGATATGCGTTTGTGGGCTTAAATATTGAGAATCTAACACTAAACTGAAGCTCAAATGGCATGCATGGCCCTCCATAGTTATTTCTGGGATTAATGGATACAACAATGTGTCTATAAAAGTTTTCCCTCCTTTACTAAAAAGGATTAACTTATTAAAAATATCGTCCATTGTTAGTTCAATTTGCAGCAATATAAATAACACTGTAAGTAGGATAGATGCTCACGACCTTGTAAGTGTATAAATTCCTCTCGAAATTTATAATTTTTTATTTTACATAATAATTTAATATAATAAGAACAAATTCTATCTTCTAATCTTTTCTTGATGTAGGACAAATTGTTATTATTATTTTCGTTGGGTCACCTGGTGCCAATTGCAGCTTTTAAATCATTTTTTTTAACACAGCTTTTAAATCATTATATTCCAGTGTAATTGAACCATAAATATTAAAAATGTAACTTTAGCATGTCTTTTTATTATTTGACCTTTTATTCATACATAAATTATTTTAGTGTAAAAATTATTTTTAGAAGGATTATTTTATTGAAAAAAATCATTGTTGTTCCATGTTGAGGTCATCTACTACTTATGATTACGATTAAAAAAAAAAATTGTTTCATTATTTGGTACACTGCATATGTTATATATTTTTTTCGAACAGCACTGCATATGTTACATATAAACACTTATATATGTTTTGCAGTGATGTATTTGTGTTTTCTTGGATATGTATATCTATGGTTAAAGCTTCCAATTTTTTATTTTGATGTATGTGAACACTTCCCTTTTTTCACTTTAGCTAATTCTGTAATATGAATCCCATAATTTTTATGCAATTTATATGGTTATAATTTTTTTATTGTCATTTATATATATATATATATATATATATATATTCTTATTTGTTTGTCATATTACATGTATGATATAGTAACATTGTAATGAAAAAAATAAATAAAAGAAATAATAAGGCTAAAGGAAAAGTTGGAAAAAAATATAAATTATGGATAGTTGCAGAAACTAATGAGTTACTAAAACTCATAGTTGATGCTACAAATCAAGGTTGGCGTATCACAATGGCTCAATCAGCAAAGTAATTGTTGCAAAAAAATAATAATAATACTCCCAGCTCTGAATGAAAAACTTAAATGTAAAATTGAAATGGTTTAAATAAAGATAACAATTATTGTAATCTCTTGTGCTTTAGTTCTGGATTTGGATGGGATCCCTTGACAAGAAAATTTACTGCTCCAGATGAAGTTTGAGAAGATTATTTTAAGGTAATTTTATTTATTTAAATCAATATATATAGTTTCATAATTTCAAGAATTGTATGAGTTATATGTATTATATACTAATAATTTTTATTTTATTTTTTTATTTTCACTAGTCTCATCCTACCCATAAAAGTTATTGTACAGACACAATTGTAGACTATGAAGATTTGAGAGTTGCAATTGGAAATGGAACTGCTGTTGGAAGGCATGCAATTAGATTAGGCGATGACAGTGATGCAAGAACAAATATGGAAGAAGAAAGTAGAGGTTCTGCTTTAGATGACTTAGTTTGTTATCCTAATACTACAACATTTATACAGAATGATACACAAGATCAATCTCCATCATACCATCATTTCACTTTACCACTACCTTGAGAATCCATTAATGGAAAGGTCCCTCCAACACCTAAAAGATGCAGTTGTAAGCATCCAATTTCGGGATGATAAGGTGTGAATGCGATATATGACTTCAATGATGAAAATATTATAAATAAATCATCAACACTTGAAGTTTGAAACCTTAAAAGCATTTTCAAAAGAGTTTAATTGTTTTTTAAGGACTTAATTGTGATGTTTTCTTTAAGGATCCAATTGAAAAGTTCAAATTCTTTTAAGGGTCTTTTTATAATTAAAATAAAAAAATTAAAATTCTGTAATTCTGATCGGAATTAATTAGAATTACATAAATTCGATCAGAATTATGTAATTCCGATCGAAACTATATAGTGCCGATAGGAATTAAATGTTTTTCGTCTGTTTTTTATTTTACAGTGAATAAAAATTTTGTTTTGTGAATTTTATTGGTCAAATAATTTGATAAATCCCTTTTCTAGGATTTATATAAATTATTCAGAAAATCAAAAGTTCTTTTAAAATCAAAACTCTATCACTATGAAAGGAGGAAGTCATAGTATGATACATTTTTTAGTTGGGGTTTTCTATATAAACCCAGTTCAAACTCACTTAGGGAGACCTTTTTTTGGACTTCTTTGTGGACCTCTCCTTTTCATTTCACATAGTTTTCAAATAATATTTTTTTGAGAGGTATTGTTTTGTAAAGAAGAAACAATAGGCTTTTGGGAGGAAAGGTCAAGCATTAGATATTTATTCTAAAAAACAATAGTGATTTACACCACTCTAAGGAGCAAATCAATAATGCATCCGTACAATTATCTCCTCTCCTACTCTTTTATTTTTTATTTGATTATTTTGGTTCTATTTAATTTTAACTTTATTTAATTTTTATTGTTATTTTTTTTATTTACTAATTATTGTTTAATTTTGTGTTTGTTGGTGATTATGGAGAGGGTTACATAATAAATTCACTTAAAGAACAAAATCCATAAAGATCTATGGAATGTCATGGATTGAAGTTTGTAGCCGAATATAGTTTCTAAGTTTTTTTTATTTAATTGCTTATTATTATTTGTTGGTTGTTTTATTTTGTATTTTTGTATTTAGTTTTTTTGGGTTGTATTAGTTCTTTAAATCTTTGCAATAGTCCCAATAGTGAGAATAATGAAATTCTATGTGTGTAGTTGTGTGTTTATTTTTAATTAATTGGGTAGTAAAATTAGGATTTAATTGGGTGATTAATTAAATTTAAAGGCTATAGGGATAATTAGATTTTTTTAATTAAAATTGAATTAGATTTAAGTGCATAGAATTAGGATTGCTTGTTAAGGTCACTTTAACTAAATTAGGTTTTTTAGAAGAAATAAATTTAATTGATTGTTTTATTTTTTATTTGATTGTTTTGATATTTGTTTTATTATTTTTGGACTTGTTTATCTATTTTTATGTGTTTTGGACCCAAACTCATGTTAGGCTCTAACCCATTTAAATAATTTTAAGTTTAGGTAGTTCTTTTTTACTCATATTTTAATTAGCCCATTTTATTAATTAGGTCCAGATTTTAATTAAAAAGGATTTTTACATAAATATACAAAAAAAAATATTTCAAAAAACCATTTACCTTAAAAACTTTCAAAACTATTTTTTCTAACTTTTTTTTTTCAAATATAGTTCATTTCCCTTGACACCCTTATTTTTAGGGTTGTCTTTTATTTTTCAACATTTTTTCCTTTTTATTGATTTTTTCATTTTTTTTACTTTATACTTTTTTTTCAACATTTTATTTATTTTCTTTTATTTATTCAACAATTTTTTTTATTTTTACTGTTATTATTTTTTTTCAATATTTTTTTACTGTTTTCATCTATTTTTTTCTTAATGTTTTTTTGCTTAACATTTTTTTCTACTGTTCTTCATTTTTTCCTCAATATTATTTTGCAAAACATTTTTTTTTCTATTTTAATAGTAATATATTTTTTCTTAACATTTTTTTTTCTAATATCTTCATTTTTTTTTGTTGAACATTTTTTATTTTTATTTTTAAGGTATTATCTTTATTTTATTCTCAACATTTTGTTTTTTTTTTTGCTCAATATTTTTGTCTCTTAAGATCTTTTCTTTTTCAAATGAATAATTATTGATACCGTCTAGTATATTCCCGCCTAGTTAGGGGTTCCTTATCTCCTAAATAGGGACACTTGGATTAGCAAGAAAGCAGATCCGTCCGGAATGGGGACTACCCCAAAGTGGAGTCCTAAGCACAGAAGGAACACTCTCCTACCAAGATTATGATTCACTATCCCATATGGAATCTAATTCCTTCCAGGTTTGAGTATTGCTATATATAGAACCCTATACCCCTCATAAAGGGGCATCTCATTCTCACATATTCTAGCTATCTTGTAATCTCCCTACTTCTGTTCTCTAACTTTGGCATTGGAGTGTTCGTGGGGACTCTCCCCACCTCTCACCTTGCCTTTTGTTCGTGGATTGCAAGATACCAAACCCAAGAGTTCCGAAAATCAATTATCAGGTGGTGTCGTCTGTGGGAACTCCTTGGGAAAAGCCATTCATTTACTTGCTAAGCTAAAGACATCTTCACTATGACTTCTAGCCTACCACCAGCCTTGACTCTTAAAGCCGGAACCAACCCTTCCACACCTATCCTTGCGACCGACCTCTTAGACCCTCTCCCAGCAATAGTGCTTCCGCCCACCTTACAGCACGCTGGAGCCTCACCTGGACATATACCTTCACTCCCTGACAACACTCTGAGATGCCCATCCTTAGGCATAGACCTCCCGTATTACGCTCTATTACAACATGATCGATCAATGCCTTATATACCTTTTCCAAGCCTACCAAAAACACTAGCAATAACCACTCCAAACTTAAACATTGTAAACCAAACACTTAGCCTTGATCAAACTAGCAGGGAAACCATGATAACAAATATTTAGGCGCAGATAGCTTTGATACAACAACAATTAAATGCTATAATACAGAGTGGGCGCCTAAGCCGGCTCAAAATGATGATAACATAACACCCCGGCAGGCCCCAGGGATAAGCATGGGGAAGGGAAAAGCACCAGAAGGAGAGTGCAGTTCAACCATTCCGGCTCTTAATGATTCAAAAATAGCTCAGAAGGTTAAAAAAGCCATATGCAAAGCCTGGACCAAACCTAAAAAGGAATAAGAGTGTGTTATGGACAGCAGAACTCCGTTTGTTAGCAGAATAATTAAGACAGAGATCCCTACAAAGTTCAGAATCCCACAGCTTGATCAGTATGATGGGACGAGAGACCCCATCAGTCATATATCAGTGTTCTAAATAAAAATTCTGCTCTAGAACGTAAATAATGGAATCATGTGCAGAGTCTTTCCAATCACACTCATAAAGAATGCTCAAAAGTGGTTTCATCGACTCCCGGAGAATTTTATCACTTCTTTTGAGGATCTGGCAGAACAATTTTATATCAAATTCATTACCAATATTCCCCCAGCCAAAAACATCAACGATCTTTGGATGTGCTGGCAAGAAGTTGATGAATCTTTATAAAGTTACTTTGACTGTTTCAATAAAACAGCCATACAAATTGAGTATCTTGTTGATGAAGTCGCTATAGAAGCTTTAAAAAATGGCACTAGACTCGGCAAGCTTAAAGACAAAATAATGACTAAAGAACTGAGTACTTTTGCAGAAGTAATGGCGATGGCAATCCGAATGATAAAAATGGATGAAGACAAAAGGATGCAACGAGAAGAAGACAGGCCATCGATCAAGGATGAACAACCGAAATAGAGACGAGCAAGCTTCCCAAACATGAATTTCAGAAATTCGGCAGAGAGATTTGACAGGGAAGCGAACAGATATACACCATTGAACACCTCTCGATCCAAAATCCTCATGTGGGTCAAGCAAAATGGAGTTGGGATCACACCAGCTAAGAGAATCAGCCCAAGCCAGAGATTTACCTGGGACAGAGGATAATACTGCGAGTACCACCGGGAATACGGGCATGACACGGAGGGTTACAGAGAGCTGAAGAATGCCATAGAAAGACTGGTGTAGAGGGGAAAGCTCAATAATTTCACAGACACACTAAGGAGAAGCGAAATCTTAAAAAACCAGGAGCAAGACAGGCCGAAAGCAAAGAAAACCCAAAGGGAACCGATTGGAACAATCAACATGATCATAAGGGGAGAACACACTTAGAAGAGATTAAAGCGTAATAGAGGAGAAAAATCAATACCTAGGAGAAGCTATATTGGGTTCAATCCGAAAGACGATTCACATGTACACCACCCCCATTGTGATGCTCTGGTAATAACTGCATGCATAAATAAGAATCGGGTAAAAAGGCTACTAGTGGATAATGGAAGTGTTATCAACGTATTATCCTAGAATGCGTATAAAGCAATGGGCGGCTCCATCACTAACTTGAAAGCCATCTAGAACCCTATCACGAGTTTTTGTAATAGAATCGTGCAAGCAATGGGGATTGTCGAACTGAACCTAGAATTTGTAAACCAAGATGATGAGGAGATAAAGTTTGTCCGAACTGTATTCAATGTGGTGGATATACCACTGGCCTATACTGGGATTATAGGACGGCCGACACTTTATGAGGCAGATGCAGTCGCCAACATCCGGCACTTAACTATGAAAGTTCCAGTCAAGAATAGAACCCTTACTATTTGGGGAGATCAGCACATGGCCAAACAGTGTTACCAGATGGCCATGAAGCCTCAAACGGAGGCTTTTCTTTTAAAGGCATGGGAAGTTGAGAAGTAAGGTGCTGATCCATAACCAGTAGAAGACATAGAGACCTTACAAATCATGAAAGGAAAGACTGTAAAAATTGGCAACGCACTCAATCGGAATATCAGAGATAAAATAAGGGAAGTCCTTACCAGACACTCGGAGGATTTTGCTTCACAAGCATCTGAGATCGTCGGCGTGGACCCATAAGTTGCCTGTCACGGCCTAAACATCAAACCGGGAGCCAAGACAGTAGCATAGAAAAAAAGAACCTTTGCCTATGAAAAGTAGAGAATAATTGCTGAAGCAATAATGAAGTTGTTAGCAGCTGGGTTTATTAAAGAAATTACTCACCCGAAATGGGTAGCCAACGTGGTATTCGTCAGAAAAGCAAACAGAAAGTATAGAATGTGTGTAGACTACACCGACCTCAACCGAGCATGCCCTGAGGACAGTTACCCGTTGCCCACGATTGACCAGCTTGTCGACTCCATCGCTAGTCATAGATTATATAGCTTCGTCGACACGACATAAGGTTATCACCAGATTTTGATAAAGGAAGAGGATCAAGAGAAAACATCCTTCATCACCCATGAAGGATTATACTGTTACAAGGTGATGCCCTTCGGATTGAAAAACGTCGGGGCCATGTATTAAAGAATGATAAACCAAGTCCTCCAAGACCAGATTGGAACAAGCGTAGAGGTATAGGTGGACAACATCATCATCAAAAGCAAACATCCAGAACAACACCCAGCGGATGTAGATCGAGTTCTCTAACTACTGAGCAAATACAGAATCAAGTTAAATCCTGAGAAATGTGTCTTCGAAGTCCAAGCAGGCAAATTCCTGGGATTCATGATATCTCACCGGGGCATTGAAGTCAATCCAAAAAAGATGGAAGCCATACTCAACATGGAAGCACCAAAGAACATCCATGAGGTACAAAATTTAAATGGCAGAATCATCATGTTAGGGCATTTCATTTCTTGCTCGGCTAAGCAGTGTCTACCATTGTTCTGAGCTCTCAAAAATTCTGGGAAGTTTCTATGGTTTGCTGACTACCAAGGACATTTGAAGACATTAAAAGATTCTTATCCTCACCACCCCTACTCAATCAGCCGGTCCCAGATGAGACCTTGTATTTGTACCTTTATAATGGCAAAGAATGCATCGCTTTAGTACTAGTAAGACAAGAAGGAAACCAGTAAAGTCCTGTCTATTACGTCAGTAAGATGCTCTGAGGACTTGAATTCGATATCCCATATTGGACAAGTTAGCCATGGCTGTGGTCCACGCCTCTCAAAAGCTTTGATATTACTTCTAAGCTTACCATGTCATTGTCCAATCTCGTTTCCCACTGTAGAAAATCTTACAATGACCAGAGACTTCGGGCAGGCTAGTATAATGGTCAGTATTACTCAGTGAATTTGATATTGACTATGAGCCCCGACAGTAGATGAAACCCTAGACATTAGCAGATTTTATACAAGAAATGGCTTCGAAAGACATAGCCTTAACCAAAGCACTGGAATGAAAGCTTTATGTTGACGGAGCATCCTCAACTCAAGGTTCTAGTGCTAGAATAATCCTCAGAGGATTGTATAAGGTTCACATGCGATACGTAATTCGTGTCGAGTACAATGCCATCAACAATGCAGCCGAGTACGAAGCACTCATTACAGGTTTGAAGTTGGCCACCGAAGTCAGGGCTAAACACCTCATCATATACTCAGACTCCCAACTAGTAGTCAACCAAGTCAGTGGAATGTTCCAAGTCAAAGACACCTGCATTGCCAAGTATGTAGACAAGGCCAGATAGCTTTTGCAATACATCAAATGGGATGGAGGCTGATGGGAGATCATCCAGATTCTCGGGGAAGAAAATAGTGAGGTCGACTACCTTGCCAAATCTGCAGCTAAAAATAGTCAAGCATTCTGGGATATGAATTTCATCGAGTCGCTAACCAGTCCTAACACAGAAGACATCAAATTTTTGGAGACACAGGTAGTCTCGAAACGGATGCGATCGATAATCCAATATCTAGAGCATAGAACTCTCCCATAAGGCAAACTATAGGCTCGGAAGCTCAGGACCAAGGCAGCCCACTATTCTATCCATCAAGGGGAGCTATACTGAAAATCCCTTTCACACACATGGTCCAAGTATGTTTCACTAGAGGAAAGGAATTACATACTCTGAGAAATCCACGAAGGAATTTGTGGAGCGCATGAATCCCACTATTCGGTCACTCGAAAGGCACTACTCCAAGGGTATTACTGGCCTACCATGTCTAAAGATGCCCAATAGCTAACGCAAGCATGTCCCCAGTGCCAGCACTATGCTTAACTCAATCACAAGTCTTCTCGCCCCTTGCATCCCATCGGCAGCCCTTGGCTATTCGCTATATAGGGGATGGACATCTTTGGTCCTTTCCCTCCCTCTACCTCATAGAAATTTTTTTTAATTATGGCTATTGACCATTTCACCAAGTGGGTAGAAGTAGAAGCAGTCTTAACCATTATAGAAGCCTGGATACAACACTTCTTCTGGAAGGAGATTATTTGCAGGTTCGGCATCCCCTACACTTTAATTACGAACAATGAAAAATAGTTCAATAATAATAAATTCAGAAGTTTCTGCTCAGACCTCGGTATAAAGCTGCGCTTCACCTTAGTAGCCCACCCACAAACAAACAGACAAACGAAAGTCACCAATAGAATTATCATGCAAGGATTAAAGAAGAGACTTGATGAAAAAAAAGGGAATTGGGTCAAAGAACTCAACAACGTCATTTGGGCCTACAAAACCACACCTTGATCATCCATCGGTGAGACACCATTCAAGCTAACTTATGGCATGGACACGGTAATACCAGTGGAAATTGGTTCACCAAGTTACCGGGTAAGCCAAAATCTTGATCACTCCATCTACAACGCTGACACCCGGATATGCCTAGATCTACTAGAGGAATGAAGAGAACAAGTTGCAGCCATAACTAAAACACTCAACAAAAGGTGACATGGTACCATCGTCAATGGCCTTACCCAAAACAATTCAAGTTGGGAGACTGGGTACTCAGAAGAGTAGATATCAGTAAAGGAAGCTTAAGAACTAGCAAGTTGGGTCCAAACTGGGAAGGTCCATACTAAATCTTGGCAAGCACAACCAAGGGAGCATACAAACTAAAAGAAAGAGGAGGCAAAGAACTACCACGATTTTGGAACTCTGACTCTCTCAAAAAATACTATCAATAAGATTGTATTCAACACATCATTCAATAAAGTCTCTCTTCATTAATAAAATGCCTTTAAATGTAATCGGTTATAAAAAAAAAACATATACATATCTACTCTACTATATGTACACCCGGACCCTCAAGCCTGGAAACAAAGGGGGAAACCTCATCAACAGTCTCTGGATGCCCTACAGACCCAGTACCAATAGTAGCCTCTGCAATCTCCCTTATAGGAGCAGAATTGGCCTTTTGATGGGCGTCCTCCTCCGCAGTAAGTTTGGCAAGGTCTACTAGCTTTATTTGATCCAACGCCCCCAGATCTAGTCCGAAGTCTTGAGCGAGTAGGATCCTCTTACACTCAGCCCGATAAGCTTTGAGAAACCCTCATACCATGCCTTGGTACGACTTCTTATCATTCGCTCGGGATTTCTCAAGCTCCGCCAGCCTTCCCTGAAGCTCAGCAATTTGAAGGTCCTTCTTTTCAATCCTCCTCGTCAGCTGGGCTTGGCTATATTCCAACTCAAAAACTTTTTTCTGATTCACCTCAGCATCAGATTTGGACTCAGCATATTTTTTCTGGAAGTGCTCTAGGGCTGCCTTCGTGCCATCCAGCTTCTTCTCAAAATCTATGGCTATGGTCCCCACCTTGATTTCCTTTAGGTTGTACTGGCTCTTCAGGTAGAAGTACTGATCCTTTACCAACAGTAAGGCCTGAGTCATCTATTAAAAACAAAAGTTAGTTTCAATAAGAAACATATATGATAACAACATCAGTGGCAGAAGCTAGCTTACTTCTAATGACTGGCCAATTATGGAGTCAAGCAACCCCTCCGGGCCCTTATCAGACCAACGCTGCAAATCACCGAGCAGCTTTAGCAACTCGACATACTGATCCCACACTTGGCTGTTAGAGATACTCGGGGGCTTCATTCGCTTCAATATCCAATCCCTCATATCTAGACACCTAGATAACCGTGGGCACTGAATGTAAATCTCCTCATTTAGCCCCTCAACATCCGACTCTAGATCAGTTAACCACCTTTTTCTTCGGCCCACCCGTTCTGGTTGTGCAATTTCCAATGCCACTTTGCCCTTGGGGTCAGCAGGAACTGCTTCAAGCACTGCAGGAACTTCGGGTTCCGGGGAAGGAGGAACTGGCTCATCAACTAATGAAATCCCGCCCATAAAATCAAGAAAGTCAGCCATCTACAGTCGTAAAAAATAGATCAAGTCAGAAATATAGCTCAAAGTAAAAGAAACATACCAAGGGAGTGAACGCAACTAGGACAGACTCTCCATAGGTACCTTCTGTACACATCCTCTATCAATCGAGGTTCGGCAAGCCCATCGAGATGTAGCCACAAAACCATCTCCGTATCATGGTCAAAAAGTTTTGCAAGCCGAGTCACCTTATGACACTCGTCAATCCACATCCTCTGGACATCCAAGAAGTCTAACTAATGCTCTATAATAAAAAAAATGGTGTCTCCACTTCTTGTGGAGATCCAGAAGCTTTACAAAAAGGGTATGGTTAAGTATAGCCGACAGGGAGAACATTAGCTCTCCCTTCTTTCTAGTCAGCCTGTACAGGTATCAAAAAACATCTAAATCGGGTTCTTTCCCCTCTTCATACATTAGTTGGATGAACCCAATCAGTATCCTATAACTATTCGGGTGAAGCTGACCCGGTGCTATGTTATTTCTATTCAGAAATTCCTTCATAAAGGGATCTAGAGGAAATTTTAAACCCCCCTCTAGCTGGTCAAAATACACTACTGATTTACTTAGCCCTAACAAAGGGGTATGGGCCCTAAACCTCATATTTATGGTGTAAAAGGTGTAATCGGCGGGGATACAGAACCACCTCTAATACCACCCCAGTAACTCACTATCTACATTGAGACAAAAAGGTTAGAACTAACTTCTTCCCTTGGGGCCATAGTAAAGAAGCGAAATACACAATAGCAAAAACGAGGAAAAAAAGAAGAAGAAAAATAAAAGATCACTTGGTTACCACAAGCAAGAATTACAGCAAGTAGAAATGAAAACAGCGAAGGCAATACCAATGCAGCGAAGGCAAGAACAACAAAAAAATAAAGAAGCAAAATACGTCAATTGACAAGTGTAGCAATATTTATAAAGACACGGAAGGATTTGGAAGCATGCCATTAACTGCCCTCATTATTATTGTGTTCCTCCCTAGGCCATCAGGGGTCTTTTGGGGATAAAAAAGCCCATTAGATGAGGAGTCACGATAATGGCGGCAGAAACGCTTTATTTACTGACATACGAAACGATGCATCACTCACACGATTTTAACTATAAATCCCTAGGAACAACGCCACCACATGTCGGCCCACCCATATTTCAACTAGGCCGCTTCATCAAGCTACTCATAATGAATCCAAGCAACGTTTTGAGCCCATTCTGGGAATCCAAGCATCTAAGTCTCGCGCATCTAAGTCCAGTGACTGAACTTGGCACCCTCAGGTCGCTTCTGTAGTACTGAAGTCCCGAGCATATAAGCCTTGCATCTATGAACCGAGCATGTAAGCCTCACGCATCTAAGTCCAGTGACTGAAGCTGGCACCCTTATGTCGCTTCTGTAGTACTAAGGTTCCGAGCATGTAAGCCTCGCGTCTATGAACTGAGCATTTAAGTCTCATGCATCTAAGTCTAGTGACTAAAGCTGGCACCCTCAGGTCACTTCTGTAGTACTGAGGTTCCGAGCATGTAAGCCTCGTGTCCATGAATCGAGCATCTAAGTCTCACGCATCTAAGTCTAGTGACTGAAGCTGGCACCCTCAGGTCATTTTTGTAGTACTAAGGTTCTGAGCTTGTAAAGCCTCGCATCAATGCACCGAACATCAAAAATCCAGTGACAACTGGTTCTATCATATTGCTTCCAAATGGACGGGTTAATCTATTGTTGTGCTCATACGCACTTGGCGTATATCCAAGCTCTACAGATTGTAATTCAGCAACGACCATCGTAAGACTCGGCATCGAGCTCTACTCTTACTATGACTGAGGCTAGCCACCTCAGCTCACTCGCCTCTATTACCATATTATACCCCTTATAAGAAAGCATCAGCATCCTACTCGGACACGACGGACATAAATATTCGAGTACACCCGGGGGGGGACTCTTGATACCATCTAGTATGTTCCCACCTAGTTAGGGGCTCCTTATCCCCTAAATAGGGACACTTTGATTAGCAAGAAAGCAGATCCGTCCGGAATGGGGACTACCCCAAATTGGAGTCCTGAGCACAGAAGGAACACTCTCCTACCAAGCTTATGATTCACTATCTCACACAGAATCTGACTCCTCCCAATTTTGAGTATTGCTATACATAGAACCTTATACGCCTCACAAAGGGGCATCTCATTCTCACATATTCTAGCTATCTTGTATTTTTCCTACTTTTATTGTCTAACTTAGGCATCAAAGTGTTTGTGGAGACTCTCCCCACCTCTCACCTTACCTTTTGTTTGTGGATTACAAGATACCAAGCCCAAGAGTTCTAGAAGCCAATTATCAATTATGGACTAAACATCTTCAATTGTTGTTAAACCAAACAATAAATATTTTCAATTATTTAATAGTAATAAATAAATAAAATTTTCTCCTTTTATATTCTTAAAGATAAGAATTTTATTTTTTTACTTTAATTTGTTTATTAAAATGTTTTAAACTTTTTTTAAAAAAATTATTTGATAGTTATTAATCATCAATTAATATGTAACAAGTTTACAATCTTTATAACGTATTTGTAACATCAACAAAAAAAATGAAAAAAATAAAAAAATCAGCAAATTAAAACAACAATAAAAACTAAAAACAATAACTAAAATAACAAAACAACAAAAATCAACAAAATTTATGTTGTTGATTGTTAGTTGTTGATTATCAGTTGTTGATTGCTGTTTCTTTTTGTTAATTTTTTATTATTTTTTAAATTATTTTTCCATTATTAATTACAAAATTAAGGCTATAAATAAAATTTTTACTTTTATTAGTATTACTGATAAAAATAATATTTTTTATATATCTCATAATTTTTATTGTTTTTTTATTTTTAAAAAAAATCAACAAATATAAATAAAGAGAAACAACAAAAACAATTGAAAACTACAATTGAAGTAACAAAAGCAACAAAAAGCAACAAAAGCAACAAAAAATTGCAGTTGTTGATTTTTCATCATTAGTTATAAAATTAATATCATAAATATAATTTTTACTTTTATTACTATCAATAATTTCATAAATTTTTTGTTATTTTTATTGAAAAAACAATTATTGAATACCATGGGTAATTTTTAGTTTAATTTCTAAGTTCTAAATAATTATGAAAAAAATAATTATTGAAGACTATGAAAATTTTTTAGTTTAATTAGCTTAATTTTTATATTCTAAATAACAGTAAGTTTAAAATTTTTAAAAAATTGTTATTTAGAATATAAAATTAAATTATTTAAAATATACAAATCAACTTAAATTAAATATGGTTTCAAAAATAATAAATAAATATAGAAAAAAAAAAGAAGAAAAGATAAAAACAGATAAAACATGCAAATCACCAAAATTTGATTCAAACTTTCAAAATTAGACCAAATTCAAGACAAAAATGAAAGAGACAAAGATAAAATTGAAAAAAAAAAATACACCCAGCCACAAACGAAATAAGTGGCGTTGACTGGGCTATCATGTGAAATTTCCTCTAATTAAAATGCATCTTTAGGCTCATAATTAATTAGAAATTAGGTTAGAGATAGCTTAGACCCATTTAATTAATTAGATATAGGCCCAGTTAGGTTAATTAAAATTAATTTAAACTTAACCTATTAAATTTAAGTCTTTTCCATAACTTGTAGATTTAATATCACTTTAAAATTAAAACATGTAGAACTAGGCCTACTAATTTAAATGCTTTATAATTTGTAGATTTATGCCCTTTTTTTTAGAATTAAAATAAATAGACTTAGGTTCACTTAATTAAAATTAAATAGGAATTAGGCCCATTAGTCTTTAGGGTCACTTGTATATTAAAACATGTAGATTTAGCCAATTTAATTAAAATCAATGTAGATTAGACTAACATGGAGGTTGTGAACTTAAATGAATGCATTATTTATATGTATTTTTCATGACTATTTTGCCTGGAGTTAATTCTTTAAATAAGGGTTTATATTAAATTGCATGTAAATAAAGGATAAAATAGTAATCCATAAAGTAATTTTAAATGAGCATGAGACTGAAAGAAGTTGGTATTTCGTATCCATAATCTCTTAATTGTGGTATTAGCTTTCTTTAGAGAATCGAATACCACCATTTTTTATTTGTCCTAGTCATTACCCTGGGTGGCGACTCCTCATCTTCACGCCATGTCTTTATGACAGTGGTTAGTGTGTTATCTAGAGCCCTAAGTTCAAACAGTCTCGCAGTTGCTAAAATCACGGACACATACTAAACCCCACCATCTACAATAGTAAAAGTGAGTTTGAAGGAAAATCTGCTTTTTCTAATTATAACAATAGTCAATCAGATGTTATAAAGAAACTCACTACTTTTGTTAACAAGTTGGCTGAAGCTATTAGTTCATTTGATGATAGCGAATACAGTTGTTGGGATCTTGTCAAAGAAATACCAAACTTTAATAAGCGTGCACGTTACAAGGCACTTAAATTGCTTAATACTATAGCAAAGAAGAATGAGTTTTCAAAAATAACTCTAGAAGAACGTTCTAAATTGATTGCTTATGAATTGGAGCAATGAATTATAATATTCCTTTCTTATGAATTCTATTATTGTTTTGGTTTTTGTGTGTGTGTGTGTGTTTTTTTTTTTTTTTGGAACTAGTAAAGCATTTTACTAAGTACTTTGGGTGTTTTGTTTAAATTTAAGATAAGCAATAAATTATGCTATTTTGAGTTTTTTTATTGGTTATTTTTATTTTCATATTAGCTTCTAAGAATGGAGAATGGATTTTATAAGTTTTGTTTTATAAATTTTCACGAATCAGAACATATACATAGGTTTGTTTATTTTATTTTTCCATCTCAGATAATTTTATTTCTTTTATTTATTAAACTACTTTAGGATTGTATTGGAGCTATTGATAGTAGCCATATTCTAACAATAATAATTGGACGTGATACAAGCAGCTATTGCAATCATTATGGAACAATTTCACCAAATGTTTTAGTAGCTTGTAATTTTGATTTGGAATTCATTTATGTACTCAGTGCTGGGAGGGATTTGCACACGACTCTAAAGTTTTAAATGATACTCTATCGAGGAATAATGGACTTAAAGTGCCATGAGGTTTTTTTTTTTAATTTATTTTCACTTTTAATATATTTTTACTTGTTTAATTTATTTAGCTTGTTATTTATTGTATATGTTAGGTAAATATTTTTTTAGTGGATTGTGGATTTCTAAATTGGCTCTAATTTTTTGCTCCTTTCTGAGCTGTCCGCTATCACCTTCAAACTTTTCATGGTTAAGGTCGTCATCTTGAAATTTCAAAAGAGTTATTTAACCTTTGTCATGCTTCTTTAAGGAATACAGTTGAGAGATTATTTGGTATATTTAAATCACAGTTTACCATTTTCAAAATAGCTCCTCCATTTCCATTTACCACATAAGCGAAGCTAGTGTTGGCTTATGCAGGAGTACATAACTTTCTTCAAAAGGATTGTCGTTCAAATGAATTTTCAGTTGAACCAGATACTAAAATTTCATCATCTTCACATATACCAACTAATCAAGAAGAAGAGTTTGAACCATTTATTGAAACTCAAGAGCAACAAAGAAATAATGGTAATAAATGGAGAGCAATTATAGCTAATGATATGTGGAGCAATGTTAAGCATATGGATCCTAATGTTGAGCAACTGTTGTCTATTTCTAGATGTTATTGACTTTGCCATAACATATTTTAACAAATTTTCATTTTGGTTGTATCTAGTCATGAAATATATTGATCTTCATATAGATTTTGATATGCTTTTGTCTCAATAAAATAAATATCTTAATTATTAAAAAATTAATTGAAAGCTTTAATTTTATTAATTTTGTAAAAGTTTATTTTTATTATATGGGAAATATATTTTTATTGCATATGTATTTATCAAAGTCAATAAAATTTGCTCAATATCTATAAAAGTCTATAAATATCTATAAAATTCTTTTAAAATAAAGTTTGTGAAAGTTATTGACAAATTCATAAATTCTATAAAATTCATTAAAAGTTTATAAACTTTGTAAAAGTTGTTCACCTAAAAAATGTCTATAAATGTCTTTTAAAATTCTAATTGAATACACCCCCCTAGATCTCAATAAAAAAGAAAGGTAAATTCTAACTGGGAAAGAAAAATTCATATCAATGTAAATAAAATAAAAATCACAATCTAAAAAAAATAGGAGACTAAATAATAGTAATACTAATAAAATGGGAGCATATCATGGCCTCTTATCCTACTATTTTAAAAAAATTTAATGTCAACTGGTCTACATCATTCTCCCATGGGTATAGAAAATTCAATCTTAAATTGTTAAAGTAATCATCATTTGAAAATTGCCATAAAAAGAGAAAAGGTGCAACAATCTTTGCGAAAATCTTCAATTGCATCCTTTATCAAATACTTCCATTGTGTTGGAATATCTTCAACAACCTTCCTATGCAACCTTGTTAGTTGTTTAACCTTATCTCTACAAGTAGATTCATCATATGCCTCATGAGGTCCATAACATAATTCTCTTATGTTATATTTGGTTCAATTTTACTAATAAATTTATTTCATTTTCATTCATTTCCAAATGAATTTTTATTAATCAAGTGTCTTCAAATGAATACTTTATGAAATTCATTTGAAATGAACTGTATATTTTATTATAGTGTGTTTTGAATAAATTTAAAATTCAAGTGAATTTTTAATTTTCGTAAAAAATACCCTTTTAAAAAGAAAGATATCTTTGAAAATAAAAATAATGAGAGATATTCTAGTCATTTTAGAAATATAGACTTAAAAGTTGTAGAATTTATTTGGAAATTCCAACCATTTTGTTAGAATTTGATATAGTTAGAATCAATTCCACAAATTAAAAAATTTGAAATTACAAATGAATTTTACAACATATTCATTTAAACCAAACACACATCATTTGAAATTGCAAATGAATTCCATAAAATTTTATGGAATTCATTTGAACCGAACACACTATTACATTAATAATATAGACAAGACGCATCCAAGGCTTCCCTTTTCCTTTACCCCTTGTTTGGTTCAATTCCACCAAGAAATTCATTTCATTTTCAAATGAATTTCAAATAGAATTAATTTCCAAATGAATTCCAAATTCATTTAGGGCTTGTTTGGTATAAATGAATTCCACAAATTTTTGTGGAATTCATTTGCAATTTCAAATATTGTGTTTTGTTTTAATGAATAACTTATAGAATTCATTAGCAATTCCATGTTTTTAAATTTGTGGAATTCATTATAACTATATGAAATTCTAATGAAATTGGTGGAATTTGCAAATGAATTCCACAATTTTTAAATCAATATTTCTAAAATGACTAAAAATATCCTCATTATTTTTATTTTTTTAAAAAAACTCATCTCTCACTGCCTCTCTCATTTCTTTCTAGTTAATGGCTTAATGCTACATACCTCTCTCAGTACCTCTCTCGTTGTGCAAATTGAATCATATCTGCTCAAATTGAAACATCTCTTCTTAAATTCAAGGTACTTTCAACAAAGATTCTTGTCATAACCCGAAACCCGAGGGCACGTGACCGACACTAGGGAATGGGAAGGCATAAGGTCCTAGAAACCCGTAGTAAGCCTAAAAGAAAAGAAAAATAAAACCTTATAATTTTAAAACTTTATTTTAAAATAGAGCACAAAATCAAACTTAAATCATTATACATAAACGTGGTGTATATAAATTAAATACACAAATATACTTAAGTCATACAATTCATAGTATAGTTACTACTGCAGCTTCCTAGAACATTACAACAGTACAGCTTACAATGACCTACATAAAATGGCTGGTGATGAAGAAATCCGGTGTGGAGGCAGTCCAAGGTCGAACTCCCAAGCTCCTGAAAAAAAATAAATTGAGGGGAATCAGACCTCACTGAGTAAGTCAATAATAAGAGCTATACGGTTTGAAAACCATAAAGTGATAGTGAAAATAATTTATAATATATAGATATAGCTTTTGAAAAATCTCGGTAGAACCCTAAACCCAAAGTTCTAATTGGCCAACCGGGCCCACTTATCCCAGCTAGACTATCGGTCCCCGAGAGCAAAGGCATCAACCGAGGCACCAAGTCGCAGTCATTCACTTAATCCAAATATATGGCATTGGCGGTCCCCGAGAGCTAGGGCATCAACCGAGGCACCCATCCCAGTCCATTATTAAACTTCTAATCATTGGCGGTCCCCGAGAGCATAGGCTTCCACCGAGGCACCCGTCCTAGTCCATCATTCACCAGTCATATATAATTCGGATCCACCTCTCAATCTCTACCATGTGCACACGGTCCTAGTGAAGCTCACCAGGTAGCCCGTTCTACCAAAATTTCTCAAAATTGATTTTTAAATAAATAAAATGCGTTTTAAACCTTAAATAGCAGCATTAAATTAAATAAATCATTTAATATTAACATAAAAATATGAGCGCATGCATCTTTAAATAAAACACACTCACATATCATATTATCGACTTACAAGATGAATGAGAAGGTTGACGACCATGCGTCTGCCTCGATCTCACGGCTTCTGCTCCAATATGCTCTAAAAAGAAATTAACAAATCGATTTTAAAACATGTCTATGAAATTGAAATCGATAATCAACAAAAATAGTGAAATTCTAAACTGACTCTAGGAAGACCGGATAAGACTCGATAGATAGGAAAAAGCCTAATTAACAATAGAAATTTATGGAAAATATCACATTTTACGAAAAAATCTATCAAAATTTCGGTAGAGTCTCCTCTGTAAAACGGACATCTCTCTACCATAGGTAGAGCCATTCCTGCATAGGAAACGCACTTCTAATAATTCGCACACATTCTACACTCGGGTCGGCTCTCCAACACAGTATTAGCCCGACCGAGTTCACAACTTAATTCTAACTAATAAATTCATGAGAATTTTACTTTCATAAATAAACCTTAAAATCATATTTAAAATGTAACATGACACTTAATTAAATTTAATTAGACATAAATATATATAAAAAAAACCCATAATTTCCAACATTATACATTATTCTTAGAATATGCATATATATTTCATAATTAATATAACTACCAACAAAAACCTTAATTAAAACCATTATACCAAATATGCTAAATACAACCATATATTCAATTTTTGTTACCAAAAATAATATATTATACATATATATATATAAAATATTTGGGAACACTATTCAAAATTTACATTACTTAATTAAAATATCAATTAATTTATAAAAATCGTCTAAACCTCTTAAATATTAATAAAACTATCTAAAATATATGTTTAACTATAATTAGCAAAAATTTACATTTTTACCCCTAAATACATAAATTACATAATGTATTATTAGTATTAAAATTTGCTTAAAAAAATTATATAATTATCTAAAAATTATTTTCTCAACATTAAACTTCTTAATATAATTAAAAACATAAAATCAACTAATAATTTCTTCCAAAATATAAATTTAACTTAATTATTCACATTTGACAAAAACTTAAAAATAATTATAAAAATAGTATAAAAATCACAAAAATTATAAATTAAGTTATTAAATTAATAACATTTAATATTAATACCAATTATCAAAATTTCATAATTTTTTTTTAACAATAATTTTTGAAATTAATAAAATATGCAAAATTCACAATTAACACAATAATTTTCTAAAATCTTAAATAAAATTAATATACTAAGAATAATTAACTATAATTACTCTAATTACTAATTACACCTAAAAAATAGAATAACATCAAAAAATAAAAAAAAATATCAAATAAAATTCTAGAAAAATCAAGTAATTCACCAAAAAATTCCAAAAATTAAAACCAACTTCAATACATACTAAACAACCCTAACTAACCTAAGATCTACCAAGGACAAGCAAAAAAATCAAAAGAAGAAAGAAGGGATCAAGTGAGTGTTACTCACTGTCAAACTGAACGAAGGGGAAGGGCGGAAGAGCTTGCTGCCACCGAAAAATGGAGTAGCACAGGCGGGGCAGAAGGCAGCGACAGGCGGAGGGATGAAGTTGGCAGGGGTCTGTCGTGCGAAGGAGGAAGGCTTGCTGTCTGGTGAGGAAAGAAGAAGCGCTGCCACGCGAGGAAGAAGAAAGGCAGCAGCAGCAACAACCAGGAAGCTTCAGTGCACTGCAGCGATGGAGTCTCAAGTGGTGGAGGAAGCGGCACAGGGAGAGGAGAGATGGTAGGGGGAGTCGGACAGAATGAGGGAGGGTTGGTAATGGTGGTTTGATGCTGTGTATGAATGTACATATACATATACATATACATATATATATATATATATATATATATATATATATATATTAGGCCTAAAATAACAAGATTAATATAAAATAATTTACACTTACAAAATAGTCAAATAATAGTTAGTTTTATAGGAAATATAATTCACTAAGGTAATAATTACATAACCATAACATAATAATATAGCTATCTAATTAACAATTATTTAATATAATTTAAAATTATTTACTAATAATGCAAACTAAATGATTACTTTATTTAAATAAAACGTAGGATATTACAGTCTCCCCTTCTTATATGAATTCATCCCCGAATTCAAGAAAAGAAAGAAAAGAAGAATTACAAGGCTAAGAAGGAAAGAGATACGGGAAAGAAACTCGCATCTCAGCTTCAGTTTCCCAAGTGCAATCTTCAGCAGAATGGTTACTCCATAACACCTTCACCATTGGTATCTCCTTAGTCCGCAACTGTCGAATTTGGCGATCTACAATCGCCACTGGGTACTCCTCATAAGTCAGATCGTCGCTAAGCTCTACGGCTTGAGGTTACAACACATGAGATGGATCAAGAACGTATTTCCTCAGCATGGACACATGAAATACAGGATGGATTCTCGACAGTTCTGGTGGTAACACCAGCCTATATGCCACTTCGCCCACTCTAGACCAAATCTCAAATGGTCTAATGTATCTAGGAGCTAGCTTACCCTTCTTGCCAAATCTCATAACTCCTTTCATTAGAGACACTTTCAGGAACACCATGTCTCCAACCATAAAGGATACATCCTTCCTCCTAGGGTCAACATAGCTCTTCTATCTGCTGAAGGCTGTTTTCAATCTCTGTTGTATAATAGGGAACTTCTCTGAAGTCACTTGCACTAACTCTGGTCCCGTTAACTCCCTTTCACCAATTTCCCAACATAAAGGTGATCTACACTTCCTATCATATAGTGCCTCATATGAAGCCATCTCAATGCTAGCGTGATAGCTATTATTGTAGGCAAACTCAATCAGTGGCAAGTGTGAATCCCATTGTCCTCCAAAGTCCATTACACATATCCTCAGCATATCTTCTAACGTCTAGATGGTCCTCTCTGACTGACCATGCTTCTGAGGGTGGAAGGTTGTACTGAAATCCAATCTGGTACCTAAGGCCTTATGTAACTCTCGCCAAAAGACTGAGGTGAATATGGCTCCTCTATCCGACACTATACTCACTGGTACTCCATGTAGGCAAACAATCCTATTGACATAAAGTCTCACCAGTCTATCAGTAGAGTACGTCTTCTTTATTGGTAGAAAGTATGCTGACTTAGTTAGCCTATCAATAATCACCCATATTGCGTCATAACCTCCAGTAGTCCGAGGTAACCCAAACACAAAGTCCATAGCTATCATGTCCCATTTCCATTCGGGAATTGGCATAGGCTGTAACAATCCCGAGGGTCTCTAATGTTTAAGCTTCACTTGTTGACAAGTCAGACATCTAGACACAAATTCTGTAATGTCCCTCTTCATTCCATTCCACCAATATGTATCTTTAAAGTCATGATACATCTTGGTAGAACCTGGATGAATACTATAAGCAGAAAAATGTGTTTCTTCCATGATTTCCTTCCTCAAGTTGTCAACATCTGACACATAAATCCTAGTGCCTAATCGCAACACACCTTCTCTGTCAATCACAAAGTCCCTTGACTGCCCTTATTGCACTTCATATATAACCCTCTACAACTGTGGGTCTCTATTCTGAGCTGCCTTAACTCGATCCAAGTATATAGATTGTACCCTGAATTGAGCTAAAAGGCACTTCCGAGTAACTGCCATCTGTAACCCTTGATCAATCAACCCGTGCAATTCTTTAACAATGGGCCTCCTTTCTGTGCTGATGTGGGCAAGAGTACCTGCAGACTTCCTACTCAAAGCATCAGTAACAACATTCACCTTGCCTTGATGGTATAAAATGGAGCAATCATAATCTTTAAGAAGTTCCATCAATCTTCTCTGCCTCAAATTCAAGTCCCTCTGCTGGAAGATATATTTCAAGCTCTTGTGACCAGTGTATATCTCACATGTCACCCCATACAAGTAATGCCTCCATATTTTTAAAGCAAATACAACGGCTACCATCTCTAAGTCATGAGTAGGATAGTTTTGCTCGTGCTTCTTCAACTGCCTCGAAGCATAAGCAATTACTTGGCCATTTTGCATCAACACATAGCCCAATCCTACTCTGGAAGCATCACAATACACTGTATACCCTTCATTTCTAAAAGGCAAAGTCAAAATTAAAGCTGACGTCAATAAATCCTTCAATAACTGAAAGTGCTCTTCGCATCTGTCTGTCCACACAAATTTAGCACTCTTCTGGGTCAATCTTGTTAAAGGTGCTGCAATTTTAGAAAAGTCCTTCACAAATCTCCTGTAATAGCCAGCTAGACCCAAGAAACTCCGTACTTCTCTAACTATAGTCGGCCTCGGCCACTCCGTAATAGCTTCTATCTTCTTAAGGTCCACTTGTATGCCATCCCTAGAAACCACGTGGCCTAAAAATGCCACCTGATTCAATCAGAACTCACACTTTGAAAACTTGGCATACAACTTGTACTCCCTTAAAGTTTAAAGCAACCTTCTCATATACATAAGATGCTCAGCTTCACTCTTGGAATAAACCAAGATATTATCAATGAAGACTATTACAAATTGGTCCAAGTATGGCCTGAATACCCGATTCATCAAGTCCATAAAGGCTGCTGGTGCATTAGTCAACCCAAAGGACATTACTAAGAACTCATAATGGCCATCTCTCGTCCAAAATGCTATCTTGGGCTCATCACCTCTTCTGATCCTCAACTGGTGATACTCAGATCTCAAGTCTATCTTAGAGAAGCATGTAGAACCTTGAAGCTGATCAAACAGGTCATCGATCCTTGGAAGTGGATACTTATTCTTGATGGTGACCTTGTTCAACTGCCTGTAATCAATACAGAGTCGACAGCTACCATCCTTTTTCTTCACAAATAACACTGAAGCACCCTAAGGTGATGTACTAGGTCTTATGAAACCCTTATCAAGCAACTCCTGTAACTGCTCCTTCAGCTCCTGTAATTCAGCTAGTGCCATTCTGTAGGGTGGCATAGAAATAGGATATGTACTAGGTATGACATCGATACAGAACTCTATCTCTCTGTCTGGTGGTAATCCTAGTAATTCTTCAAGAAAGACATCCAGAAATTCACACACCACTGGCACCTATTCAATCACCCCATTCATTTGATCAACATCCTTACCACTGCCAATTAACCCTGACAACCCCTTCTAAGCATCTTCCGGGCTGTAATGGCAGAAATGAGATTACGAGGCATGGAGCTCTTTTCGCCTTTAAAAAAAATTCTTCTTCATTTGGAATTTTGAACACCACTTCTTTCTCTCGACAATTCACAAAGGCATAATACCTCGACAACTAATCCATACCCAAAATGATGTCGAATTCTAACACATCCAGCAATACCAAGTCCGCCAATAATTCTCTACCATCAACTAACATCGGACACAAAGCAAAGAAAATATCTATCTCCAACTCGTCACTAAGAGGAGTCGACACAGATAAAGGAAAGGACAACCTGGAAGGCTACCACTTGATTCTCGAAGCGAACATAGGAGAAATGAATTAATGTGAATCATCGGGGTCAAACAATACTTTAGCATCACATGCACAGACTGAGAGAATACCTGCTACTACTGCATTAGAAGTCTGAGCATCCTGTGGTGTCAAAGTGAACACTCGAGCCTGGCCACGACATGCCTGTTGAGATGTTGAGGGCTGCACAAACCCACAACCACTAGGCCTACCAACTGAACCTCAGTCCTGCTGACCCATAAGCTATGGTGGTCTCTGCTGTGTCTGTACTGGTGCTCTATACTATTGGGACATCAGATAGTAGGGCTGAGCCATTGATGAAGATGAACCCTGAGCAAACTGTGGCTGATATCTTGAGTGAGGACAAGCTCTGGCAAGATGACCAACCTGTCCATATCTAAATCAAGCGCCCGACAATAAATGACACAGACCCTAATGAAATCGTCCACAACTCACACATGCACTGGCCCCAAACCCAGAACTACTATGTCCGGAGCTCTGCCCACTACTACTACTGCTGACTCCAGTATAAAATTTGTGACCCCTACCACTTCTCCTGTTCGTGGCATAACCATGGCGACCAACTAGGTGAGTCCTGGACCTCCTACCACCCTGCTGTGAAGTACCCGTGGCCTGCTAACTCGTACTACCAATGTGAAATGCTGGCTACTGATACCCGGGAGCTACACCATATCCATTGCCCCCAACCATATAAGGATCTATCATGGTGCCCTGGCGAATATGTCGCCTCTCAATCAAACGGGCCTCCTCAATCACACACTCTAGGGTGCGATCCTTGGTATGTATACTAATAAAATTAAGTCCCAATCCAGTAACATATAGCTCTACTACCCTGTAAAGGTCCCTTCTGATATCCTCTGCATGACGGGATAGTATATTAAACTCCTTGGTGTAGTCCTCCACTGACCTATCCCTTCTTGTGATGTGGAGCAACTGCCACCTGTAGGCATCTGTGGTGGCTAGAGGATAGAAAAATCTCAAGAAGCGATCCTTAAACTCTAGCCAAGTCAACTCATGCATAGATGGCTAAATCATAAACCAGTCTTGAGCTGCGGCTTGAACTAACAACTCCACAATCATTATCCGCTGATAATCCATGTGTCCCATCCTAGTACGTGCCTCAATAGCATTAATGAAGTCTAAGGCATCACCCATACCGTCAAAAGAAACTCTACCAATCTGAGAGTAAAGAAGTGCAGCCTCAGTATCTGTCATCCCCTGATTCCTTTGCTGTAACATCTATTGTATAAGGGGCATCGCCTGATTCAATGTTGCAAGACCCTGATTAATCCCTGCCAGTCCAGCTGCAAAGGTTGTAGGGTCAACGGCTGGGGCTTCAGGCTCGACTGGCTGCTGATTAGGAATCTCAGCTGCAGCTACCCTGGCTCGACCTCTACCTCTACCTCTACCCTTACGACGTGGAGCAGGAGGAAGAGCCTCATTATGCACAGACTACTCATCCAGTCCAAAAGTCGGATCAGCAACAGGGTCTGTTCGCACATGCCTCATTCTGAAAAGACAAAGAAAATTGAATTCAAAATAAGGTAAGAATATTTAACGACATGCGAAATTAGAAACAGGAACATCTCAAAGACAATTATCAACCCTATTGCTGCAGTAGTTACACAGAAAGACAGACATAGATAATTAATCAAACTTATGCTCTGATACCAATTTTGTCACGACCCAAACCCGAGGGCACGTGACCGACACTAGGGAATGGGAAGACATAAGGCCCTAGAAACCCATAGTAAGCCTAAAAGAAAAGAAAAATAAAACCTTACAATTTTAAAACTTTATTTTAAAATAGAGCACATTATCAAACTTAAATCATTATACATAAACGTGGGGCATATAAATAAAATACACAAATATACTTAAGTCATACAATTCATAGTATAGTTACTACTGCAGTTTCCTAGAACATTACAACAGTATAGCTTACAATGACCTATATAAAATGGCTGGTGATAAAGAAATTCGGCGTGGAGACAGTCTGAGGTTGAACTCCCAAGCTCCTGAAAAAAAAATAAATTGAGGGGAATCAGACCTCACTGAGTAAGTCAATAATAAGAGTTGTACGGTTTGAAAACCCTTTTGAAAACCATAAAGTGATAGTGAAAATAATTTATAATATATAGATATAGCTTTTGAAAAATCTCGATAGAACCTTAAACCCAAAGTTCTAATTGGCCAACCGGGCCCACTTATTCCAACTAGACTACCGGTCCCCGAGAGCAAAGGCATCAACCGAGGCACCAAGTCACAGTCATTCACTTAATCCACATATATGGCACTGGCGGTCCCCGAGATCTAGGGCATCAACCGAAGCACCCATCCCAGTCCATCATTAACCTTCCAATCACTGGCGGTCCCTGAGAGCATAGGCTTCCACCAAGGCACCCGTCCCAGTCCATCATTCACCAGTCATATATAATTCGGATCCACCTCTCAATCTCTACCATGTGCACACGGTCCTGGTGAAGCCCACTAGGTAGCCCGTTTTACCAAAATTTCTAAAAATCGATTTTTAAATAAATAAAATGTGTTTTAAACCTTAAATAGCAGCATTAAATTAAATAAATCATATAATATTAACATAAAAATATGAGCGCATGCATCTTTAAATAAAACACACGTACAGATCATATTATCGACTTATAAGATGAATGAGAAGGTTGATGACCGCGCGTCTGCCTCGATCTCACGACTTCTGCTCCGATATGCTCTAAAAAGAAATTAACAAATCGATTTTAAAACATGTCTATGAAATTGAAATCGATAATCAACAAAAATAGTGAAATTCTAAGCTGACTCTAGGAAGATCGGATAAGACTCGATAGATAAGAAAAAACTTAATTAATGGTAGAAATTTATGAAAAATATCACGTTTTACGAGAAAATCTATCAAAATTTCAGCAGAGTCTCCTCTGTAAAACGGACATCTCTCTACCATAGGTAGAGCCATTCCTGCATAGGAAACGCACTTCTAATAATTCGCACACAGTCTACACTCGGGTTGGCTCTCCAATACAGTATTAACCCGATTGAGTTCACAACTTATTTCTAACTAATAAATTCATGAGAATTTTACTTTCATAAATAAACCTTAAAATCATATTTAAAATGTAACATGACACTTAATTAAATTTAATTAGACATAAATATATATAAAAAAAAAACCCATAATTTCCAACAATATACATTATTCTTAGAATATGTATATATATTTCATAATTAATATAACTACCAACAAAAACCTTAATTAAAACCATTATACCAAATATGCCAAATACAACCATATATTCAATTTTTGTTACCAAAAATAATATATTATACATATATATATATAAAATATTTGGGAACAATATTTAAAATTTACATTACTTAATTAAAATATCAATTAATTTATAAAAATCCTCTAAACCTCTTAAATATTAATAAAACTAACTAAAATATATGTCTAACTATAATTAGCGTAAAATTACATTTTTACCCCTAAATACATAAATTACATAATGTATTATTAGTATTAAAATTTCCTTAAAAAAAGTATATAATTATCTAAAAATTATTTTCTCAACATTAAACTTCTTAATATAATTAAAAACATAAAATCAACTAATAATTTCTTCCAAAATATAAATTTAACTTAATTATTCACATTTGACATAAACTTAAAAATAATTATAAAAATAGTATAAAAATCACAAAAATTATAAATTAAGTTATTAAATTAATAACATTTAATATTAATACCAATTATCAAAATTTCATAAATTTTTTTTTAACAATAATTTTCAAAATTAATAAAATATCCAAAATTCACAATTAACACAATAATTTTCTGAAATCTTAAATAAAATTAATATACTAAGAATAATTAACTATAATTACTCTAATTACTAATTACACCTAAAAAATAGAATAACATCAAAAAAATAAAAAAAATATATCAAATAAAATTCTGGAAAAATCAAGTAATTCACCAAAAAATTCCAAAAATTAAAACCAACTTCAATACATAATAAACAACCCTAACTAACCTAGGATCTACTAAGGACAAGCAAAAAAATCAAAGGAAGAAAGAAGGGATCAAGTGAGTGTTACTCACTGTCAAACTAAACGAAGGGGAAGGGGGGAAGAGTTTGTTGCCACCAAAAAATGGAGAAGATGGAGTAGCTCAGGCGGGGCAGAAGGCAGCGACAGGTGGAGGGACGAAGCTGGCAGGGGTATGTCGCACGAAGGAGGAAGGCTTGCTGTCTGGCGAGGAAAGAAGAAGCGCTGCCACGTGAGGAAGAAGAAAGGCAGCAGCAATAGCAACCAGGAAGCTTCAACGCACGGCAGCGATGGAGTCTTAAGCGATGGAGGAAGCGGCACAGGGAGAGGAGAGATGGTGGGGGGTGTCGGACAGAATGAGGGAGGGTTGGTGATGGTGGTTTGATGTTGTGTATGAATGTACATATATATATATATATATATATATATGTACTTTATATATACTTTATATTATAACCTATTAATATATATATATGTATAAATATAGGTGTATGTGAATGTATATTACCCTAATTGTATATACTTTATATGTATACACACATGTATATCTATGTATATGTATATACATATACTATTATAATAAACTTATATTTATTATAAACCTTATATATATATATATATATATATATATATATATATATATATATATATATATATATATATATATATATATATATTACATATATTAGGCCTAAAATAACAAGATTAATATAAAATAATTTACACTTACAAAATAGTCAAATAATAGTTAGTTTTATAGGAAATATAATTCACTAAGGTAATAATTACATAACCCTAACATAATAATATAGCTAGGTAATTAACAATTATTTAATATAATTTAAAATTATTTACTAATAATGCAAACTAAATGATTACTTTATTTAAATAAAATGTAGGGTATTACAATTCTCAACAAAGATTATTAATAATTTTATCAAATTGATTGTGTTAGGTGTAAGTAGAAATTTGAGAATTTAGGGTTCTTAAATTAGTGGGCATTTTTACTGATTGATTATTTCTTAGAAAACTTAAATCCTAATGTTATGGGTTTTATTTTGTTTGCGTGTTTCCTCTTATACATTAATTATCTATATTTTTCTGAAGAAAATTAAATATTTTGAGTAATCCTGACATATGGCTCTAAACTGTTTGATGAATTGCCTAATAGAAATAAGTTATAGCATTGATAATTTTTTTTTGGATTATTATGCTTGTTTTTAGAATGAAAATAGGAATATGATATACACAACACTTTAGTAACATTATCTTTAGTTTTGTTATTGGTTTTGTGTTCTTTTACTTTAAAGATTAATTATAGATGTTAATTAGAACATAACATGAAAATGCTCTTGTCTAGGTTGCAAGATTTCACGTTAGGCTTCATATTCCAGGCTCTTATATAAAGAGGTTAGTGTAGACTCTATCTATATTATATATTTAGTGTTTCCTTTCTTGCATTTCTTTTATTGTTGTCATTTTTGTTCTTTTTATTGTTTATTTGTATCAAAATGAGCTAATTGGTTTATGGGATCATATTAATTCTTGGTATAGATTAAAGTGTTTATGTGTATATGTTGCTTTTTAAATTGATTGCAGTATGAACTTTTTATTGTCTTAGATATTATAATTCTTCAATTCATTGCAAAGTACTTCTATCTTTTTCATGTTTTCTAATAAAAAGTGCAAAGCTATTTGTTATTTTCTTATCTCAATTTGTAATCAACTTTATTGTGTGCTTTATAACCATGGTTTCAAATGAGTCTCAAAATCCTTACTTTTTAGGCATCATTTTTTTAGGTTTTGCTCTCTTTACAACTTGAAACTTGCAAACTGAAAGCCTAAAAGTCTTCATAGATAGGATTGTTAGATTGGCATATCTGATTGAGTTCTACCATATGAATTGACTAGCACAAGCATATTTTGATAAGGACCAGATATCTTGTATTCAATTTAGTGTTGTATATTTAATTATTTATGCAGGCTGGTGAACCTATTAGATATGAATATGGCCATTTATGGACTAGGATATATTTAAGGTGATTTAAATTTAAATAATATAGTTGGGGTTTAAAACTTTATTAGGAACTAATTAATTAACTGTATAACTATACAAATAAAATCAGTGATACCATTAGACTTTACGTGATAGTTGTAAATATTATTTATTTGTAAATATTTATTAGTTGAAAAAAATGAGAAGAGCTAAAGAGTTAGTTACATACAGACCTATAAGTATGAAACATAAAAACTTAATTTTTTTCCTTCCTTTAATTTTTTTGCTATTTGTCTTCTCCAATTCTTTACCTCTCTTGCAAAAATGTCACTATCTTTGGTGCAAAAAAGATCAATAGCATGCTCAGGTCTATTTGTGACACATTATTGCTACCCAACCCCACCCCACTCCACACCCCCAACACCACTTTAGCTAGCTCTACTTTTTTCAGCTATTGTCTCTATTGAACCTATTTTGTAAACATTAGTCTTCATGTCTACCCTATCCCTTTAACAAACAATAGTTTATAGCATTTTTAAGTCAATAAACTAAAGTAAATCACAATGTTCAATCATAATATCATGTTTAAAAAACACCAAGTTAATATAGGGTGCACAACATAAATAAAGTCATGAGACATCTAACTAACTCTTTGATAATTATGTTTGCTTGTAGCCACTTTTTCTCTTATTTCTTAGGCAATATAATTGGATTGCTATCTTAAAATTCACCATATATTATCTAGCTGGCAACAATATGATATACATTTAACAAATAATAAAGGATCTAAACAACAATTTTGTTTAGTTTCTAATAGTTTAATGCCTGATCATATTACACAAGTTATGGTGTTTCAAAGATAAATGTATTTATTACATCATATTGCATAATTCTTTATTTTTTCTTATTCTTATTACTTTCTTTATTATATTTGCTTACTATATTCTTGAAATTATTATCAGGCAATATAAGAAACATTCATAATATTGAAGTAACAACTTTATTAGATATGGCAGCTATTTAGCTTTCATGCTTCGTGTTTATCGGTATATTAAGAGACCATTGACAAATTCTAATACTATGAAACATATTACTGAACAAGAGTTAATGTGGCAAGTGGAAAATAATCCAAATGCCAAAGACATCTTACGTATGAGACCAAATGCATTTAGAATATTAGTTAACATCCTGAAATAAAAAATCTACTTAGAGATACTCGATTTAGTTATGTGGAGGAATAACTTACAAAGTTGCTACACATTTTAGCTCATAATGTGAAAATTCGTATGTGAACTTTTTATTTCATTGAAGTGGGGAAACTATAAGTCGTCATTTTCACTAAGTTCTTAAGGCAATTATACCACTATAAGATATGTTTTTAGTGCAATCAAATGACTTGACAATTCCTCCAAAGATATTAAATAGTGAAGGAAGATTTTATCCTTATTTTTAGGTAAACATAGAATTAAATTTTGTAAATCTTAAAGTGTTTTTAGTTTTAATAACAAATTACTCTAATTTTGTATATAATTATATTGGTGCTATTAATGGTACACATATTCAAGTTAAAGTTCTTAAAGAAGATGTACCAAGATATAGAGGAAGAAAAGGAATACCAATGATGAATTTTCTAGTTGCATGCAAATTTGATTTAAAATTTACCTATGTTTTACCTGGTTGGGAAGGGTCAACTTCAAACTCAAGAATACTTGAAACTACTCTAACTAGGGAAAATAATATGAGAGTTCCAAAAGGAAATTCTAGTTAGTTTTATATAGTAACATTTTTCATTGCTAATCTTAGGTTAACCAACTATTAAACCCAAATTTCTAATTTTTATATAGGTAAATTTTTTCTAGTCGATGTTGGTTATCCTTTGAGGTCTAGGTTCATTACTCTATTTCAAAGTACTAGATACCATCTAAAAGAATACTCTCGTCATCCTCCTATCCAAAAGAGTTTTTTAATCTTCGACATGGTTCTTTGCATAATGCAATTGAAAGGGCTTTTAGAGTTTTGAAAAAAAGATTTCCTATTATAGCTAGTGGAATGGAGGTGAAATATGATGTTGATAAAATTTTTGATATCGTTCTTGCTTATTGAATTTGACATAATTTTCTCATGATACATGATCCAAATGAAGATCTTTTATGTGAAGTTGATGAGGATATAATTCAAGAAGACTATGAAGTATATGAGATTGGATGCATTACTAAAGATGCCGATTTTAACTAGGAGAAAAAATAAGAAATCATATAGCTACATTGATGTGACAAGATTATGTATCTAGATCCTAGGATTCTAGTATGATTTCAGTTTTATTTTTCTAAGACCTTTTAACTTCTTTGTATTATTGTACTATTTATGCATTTTACTCTCTTTGTTTTGTTGTTTTAATTTTTTTGCAAGCTTTACATGATATTATATATTTTAATTATATTGTATATTATTGTAAATAGATGGAGACATCAATATTTGATAAAGTTGAAGTTGTGAGTAATTTCTCTAAAAAGAAGGAAAAATATTTTCAATTGCCAATAGAGATCAATAAACTCCTCCTTAATCTTTTGAAGGAAGAAAAAGCAAAAGGAAACAAGGATGAGAAACAATTTAATAAAAAAGCTTGGGAGAATGTTGTTTCTACACTTAATTTGGATGGAAAAATAATTGATAAAGGAAAATTAGTTAATAAATTGAAGACCATTCAAAAGCTTATGAATTTTTCCATTGAACTTGTGGATTTGGTTGGAATGACATCTCCAAAAAAATTGAAACTATACTGAGTGTTTAGGAAGATGTTATTCAAGTAATTCTTTAGCCCTTTTTTTTTTAATGATATGCTTGTTTCTTGGTTTGTAGTCCATATGTTGTTATTGTTGTTATGGATAATTACATTTTAGTTAACTCGTTCTTTATAGAATATGTAGATTGAGTTGCCTTCAGTGTTACTATGACTGTATGAATTGGTTTTAATGTGTCTAAGTGATTACTATTTACAATTTTACATTATTATTTTCCATATTTAGTGCAGTATTCTTTTATTATTGGTTCCTTGGTTATTGTTTTGGGTGCTAAATGGCTCTTATTTTGATTGGTTTGAGATTGTGTTGAGTTATTATTAAATGTTCTCCATTATAAGTCAGAGAGTGGTAAGTAGCATGGTGTGATAAGGCAATTTTGCATACACTTATTCTGATGTACTCTCTTTTGGGGAGAATGTATAATAATATCCTAGAATTTGTTATGTGGTGCATGTATTGAAACAAAATAAGATATGAGATTGACATTGGACTATTTTTACATAGAAGCTATAATCGACGAGGTATAAACATTACATGACCAAAGTTGCTTTATTTTTGTTTTTAATGAATTATAATACATAATGTTGTGTGGGATTTCTTCTCATGATTTTTTTTTTTGTTCAATTGGTTAAATTTTTGTTATTAATATCTTAAATTGTTTATTATAGGTTAAGAGTGAATATTGTTTGGTGCAGGATAAAGAACTTTATTTTTTGGAAAATGCTCATAAACTATTTGAAAAAGATCGAGCAAATGGAAATGGAGCTAAAACCGCAAAGGAAAAAATTCATAGGTGGCAAGCAGAACAGAATTCACATATTAAAGGCATTTATGAGATGCAAATAAATGATGTGCTTTCAGATACACAAGATCCTTTGACTTGATCTATCCCACAATTACCATCCCATGATAGTTTTTTATCAGCTTCAAGGGCATCAAAACTACCTTCCAAAGGAGGTAAAAATAGACAAGCCACTTTTGATATCATTGGTAATGAGCTTATGGAAGTAACTTCTTAAATGAAAGAAATTGCATGTGCAATCACAGCAATTAACCAACGTATATACACTGCAAGGGAGATTACAATGGAGTTAAAAAAAATTAGGATTGGAGAAGTGGGAGTTGATGGATACCCTTGACTTTTTGAAGGATAATGAACATTTGGTTGAAAGATTTTTTTGCATGTGATGATGACATTAAACTTGATTGGTTGAAAAGGAAAATGGAAATAAATATCTAGACTATAATATTAAATTTAATTTGTTAGACTTTTTTTTACAATAGTTGTAAGACTTTGAGTTACTTTTTTTTACAGTAGTTGTAAGACTTTGAGTTATTTTTAAATTATGGATGACATTATAAGACTTTTGTTATTATTTGTAGTAGTAGTAGTATTACTATTACTATTACTATTATTATTTTGCTATTTAAATATATATATATAATATAGTCAATGATTACTTGTAGTTGAGTTGTGTTTTTTTACAATTATTCACATTTTTTAATTAATCTAACCTTAATTTAGATTTTTCATATAATCATAATTTTACTTTTTAATGAATTTCGAATTAAAAATAAAAAATTTATAAATTGGAACATTAATTTAAAAATATAATTAAAAATAAATATTTAAAAAGAAATTAATAAATATTTAAAAAGAAGTTGAATATTAATTTGAATGTTAAACAATCACACTTTTAATAATGTAATATAAAAATAAAAAAGAAAGTAAAAACATAATCTATTTAGAAGGGTATTTTTTACCAAAATCAAAATTAACTTGAATTCTAAATTCATACCAAACACAGTATAATAAAGTATGTAATTCATTTCGAATGAATTCCACAAACTATTTATTTGAACCAAACACACTTTATTAATAAAAACTCATTTGCAAATGAATTCCATGGAACTCATTTCCAAATAAAATGAATTCCTTAGTGGAATTAAACTAAACAAGGGCTTAAACTAAACATGTTTTGTTAATAAGTTCAAATAATTTCACAAAATTAAAAAGTTGAAATTCAAAATGAATTTCACAAATTTTTCATTTAAACCAAATATACTAACTTGAATTTACAAATAAATTCCACAAAATTTTATAAAATTTATTTGAACTAAACAAACCCAATATTAATATTTGTAGATTCTTCTTTTAAGGACTGCAGTTTAAAACTCTCATAGTGTTGGTCCTTATACGCAATACCTACGTTGAATTAACCTGATGAAATTTTATCGTCATTGATGACCAAATTTCTATAGTTTCGTTTGAGTTCATAGTCTCCACACTTTCATAATCAACAAAAACATCATAACTTGTTCTTCTCCAACCTTCATTTTTTGCTAGTTGATGATTAAGACTCTTTCATTGGGCAGAGGACAAATCAATTCCTTCCTGTTCCTCGTCAAAACACTCATCAATAAATTAAATTTTTGAAGTCTATTGGATCGACTTCAACTATATCTTCTTCATTATAAAAATTAAAGGTGTGAAACAACTCTTTCATAACACCGCTTCTATATATTTTACATTTTCATTGTAATTTTTTAGTTCAATACCAGTCATAGTAAACTGAGACTCTTTATTTTTTAATTGTTGTGCATGTGAATGATGTTTATTAAATGAGATTCAAATAAGGATGACTTTTTTAATATATTGACAAGCTATACCATTAGTTCAAACTTTGAAGATTTCATATATACCTGAAATATTTTATATATACTTTGTTTTTTTATTTTTTTTTGACAAATCCTTTCATTATCATTATTATTTAAGACACATATTAATACAAAATTATTAATTAATCTAGTTAATTAATATTGTTATGAAGTTTGGAAGATGTTTACTAGTTTATTTATTTATTTTTATAAACAGCTTCGAGAGTAAGTTGCTAAAGTCAAATAATTTACATCGTGCTCTTCTTTTTTTTTTTCTTTTAGGTGGTTTTTGGACGTATCCAAATATTTAATTTCTTGTGATACTATTCATAAATATTTTAATTTTTACGGGTTTAATTTTAATTTTAATTTTTGATTTGCTAGTTAAAAAAAAAAATTGCAGGGGATTTAAATTGTTATTCACATTTTGAGCTTGATGTGTTATATATTTTAAGTGTCTGATTATTTTCTAGTTTTAAAAGTCAGTATTTATAATTTCTTATAATTTTTCTACATTGTTGATAATATTTTATTAAGTTGTATCTAATAATAATAATAATTAATACAGGTAAAATGAAAACCATAGTTGTCCTGCTATCATCACCGGGCATCACTTTGTTTTGTGACGGTTGGGTTCATTGTTAGCACTTAGGATTTGTAGGGCCACAGGCTCCATTATTTTGATGATTTATTTGACATAATAATATAATATAATATAATAAGGTGACATCTTGGCCCGTTGTTAGCTTCATTGGCCATGCCAGAAACGAGGGCCCTCGCTTTCACACCACTTTCAATTCAATCCAAGTTTTTCTTTTTCACTGAAATACTCACTAATTATATTTGTAATATAATTCAACAATTTCATAATGATGAGAATCTCAGTGTAAACCAACTGATTTCAATTTTTATTGAGTTTCAATAACCGTACAGTTGCATGTATTTGAATTTGATAGCAAATATTATCGACGTAGGTCTATTTGCAGATTGACCCCAAGCAGCAGCAGCAGCAGCTGCAGCTGCAGCTTTTTTTTAATTAATTGATAATTTCAATCATATGGTATGAACAAAAACTTGGCGGAAGGTATTGAAAGCAAGTCTTACAAGCAACAACAATTTAATTATTATTATATATATATATATATGTATGTATGTGTATCTTCCTAATTAAGTTTTCTTTCTTTTGAATAAAAATGAATTAAATTAAATTAAGCAACACAATTTTAATTATTTAATTATGATATTAATTCAAAACAACAAAATAAATTAAGGATAATCTCTCTCTATATATATATCTCATAAGTAGTTTAAGTAATAAAAAATGTAGATATCAAATTATATAATTAGGGTTCAAACCTGACTCTCTCCCCTTGTAGTGTTGAAATTTAACCACTTCATATGATATATATATATATATATATATATATATTAAGTTTCAAAATTATTAAGTTCAATTTTTGATAAAATGTCCCTCTTCATAATTCACCATTTACCCATAAAAAATTTTATGTTAAATTATTAAAATTAATAATATTTTTTAAATAATAATTTATCTCAAAATAATAAAATAATTATCAATTTATATGTAACAATTGAATTAAAATAATAATTAACAAAAAATATATATACGCATCAATTTGTCAAAAAATTAATAGCTCATGATTAACTTGTAAAAAATGTCATAGTTTATGCTTCTTCTTTTTTTTTTACAAAATAATCAAAATAATGTACTTTAATGTGGTGTTTATGTGGATTGCCTCAGATTTTTTCGGTGATCATGTCAGTAAATTTACTTACATGAATCGACTTAGATCTTTTTAGTGTCCATGTCGACAAATTTTCACCGAATTTTCAACTAATGAATGAAATTGTAAAAATAAAAAAATTTATTAATAAAATTGCAACATGTATTTTTTTTAAAAATAATCCTTTAGCAAGTATATGTTTAATTGTTTAGTTTTGTTCAATTATTATTTTTTTTTTTAAGGATGATCAATTATGTTTAGTTGTTTAGTTTTGTTCAATTAGTAAATTGTGAATATGCACAGCTCTTTCTCTTCTATTTAACGTTGAAAAAAAGTAGTATACCATTTTTATTTTTTCTCATATTTTATTAAATTTTTTAACATTAAATATTACTTAAATTTCAATTGAATTTTTACTCCTGATTTATTTGCTTGAGTTTTTTATTAGCTTAATTTATGTCAATTTTTTTAACTAAAATTTACTAAGACATGGAGAAGAATTATAAGATAAAAGGATGAGAATTTAGTGATGAAATATAAAAATGGCAAAAAATTGCATCCTTATTGTTTCACTCCAAATTTGATATAGAGATTTTGTTAAAAATTTACTTTTTTTTTATATATAGAAATAATTGTAATATGTGTTTTATTTTTATTTTTCTTCTTTTACTATATGTTACAGAGAGAGTGAGAGTTTACTACCGCATAGTCATACTCAGATAGCAATCCTAAGTTAAAAGGTAATTAATTTCCACTGCATAGTTTATATTTTTTTATATGTTGCTTTATGTTTGTCACTTTTTTTAATATTTGATTTTTTTAGCTTTTTGATAATATGTTTATTCCTAATTTGAACTTGTGATTTTTATTTTTTTGAAAGAGAAACTTGTGATATTTTAGGTGTATAAATTGTTAACTTTTTTACCCTGATTATATCTAGACCTTATAGGTAGCTTTTAATTTGTATAATTGGAGGATTGGCGACATATATATATGTTGAATATGATTTTTTTTTTTTTTAATATTGTAGTAAAGGAGAAAGATGATGATCTTCTTTAAACTACTAGACTTTTGTTTACAGTAAAATTGTAAGTGAATGAGAGGAAGTATCAAGTCCTTTATATTTTTGTTATTGTAATAACAATTTTACTTTATTTGTTTTAAATTTTCATCTTTTTTGTTTTATTTTATATTATTGTAATATTTTATATTTGATTAATTTATAATTTTATTAAAATTATTAATTCATTAATTTAAAATAATTTTTAAAATATTTATTATTTATAATTTGTGCAACAAGTATATTAAACCATATTTTTTTATAAGAAATTTTATATTGTTGATATTAATGTGGATAGTTAATATTTTTTAATATTATTTTATAGTGGTGACATATTCAACCCATCATAACATAATTATAACACATATTAATTAATTTTATATTATACTTTTTATTGATAACTAATTGCATGACTTGGTTGGGAAGAAAAATTTGTAATTTTCTTTTTTTACCAAATTAAGATTCATTGAACGGCAAAGAAAGACAATTACAATAAGCCAACACCAGCAAAATAAAGTTCGTCATTACTTTTACTTCTACTAAAAAGAAGCTACATGTAGAAGTAAATAAATATGACTAACTTATTGCAAGTAAAAATCAAATATCTGTAATTTATGGTGTAGGTAATATAATTATGATATCATTAAGGTACCATGAATCTTCAGGAAGAAAAATATATATTAAAATATAAATTATGAAGAATATAGAAAATAGTCTTAATTACAAGGTTATATTTAAAGTATAGATGGTATATATGATTGATGATTGATTTAAATATTTTAAAAATATATGTGATAGATATAGTTTTTCTAAACTTACCATAATAAATAATTATCTTTTAATCATTAAAAAAATGAAAATAAAAGAAAATTTGAAAAGTATATTTTCCCATAATTCAACAATTATTTTTAAAAATTTGTGTTTAATTATTAAAATTTACAATATTTTTTTCAAAAAATATATAAAAAAATTATTTTAGAATACAAATATTTTATTTTATGTAAAACATTATTTTTTTTAATAGGGAGATCATATGAAGCATTAATGGACTGCACAATAAGAGAGACTGCATAACAGAGGGCAGTCCTCCTTTAATTGATAACAATAGAATTCGAACTCTACACCTCATGATATCCTACAAGAAAAATTATTCCTTGACTACTATCTCACTGACAAAACACTCCATTTCTATTACATCTAATACATTACTTTTCCTTTTCATAATAAATTATATCTTTTATTTATTTTAACTAAAAAGTTCATATTTTTCAACTATTTTCTTTTTTTATCAATTATTATTATTACCGTACATATTAAAAATGTAAATGTACTTTTGACAAAAAATAATAAAATAAAACTATCACAATAACTTTTTAAATTCTCATCTTTATATTTAATTAATTTACAGTTTTAATTTAAAATTATTTAATTAATTTTTAAAAAATATATATATTATTTATAGTGTGTAAATAGTGTGAACTAGCGTGTGTGTGTATATATATATATATATATATATATATATATAATTTTGAGCTTAAATGTCATTAAGTAAAAAATTTAACAAATGTCTATTTTTATATTTAAATATTCACTCTAAAAACTCATATGTCAAATTATTAAAAATTCTAATTTTTTATTAAAAATAAAATATTCATCATATTTATTTTGTATTATTTTATAATTAAAACACTACTATACATATCTTAATACTACTCAAATTTTAAAATATTTATATATTACATATTTTCTACCTTAAATCATTGAAATATTTTTTTCAAACCATTAAAAATTTTATTAATCATTAAATTTTTTATTAAAAGTATAATAATATAATAATTATTTAGTATTATTTTTTACTAAAACACTACTATATATACTTTAATACTAATATACTAATTTTAAAAACTAATTTCATTATAACTAAAAAATTATGGTAATAAAAATTAAATTTATATTTCAGTATTTACTTTTAAAATTTTATATGTAACATCATTAATTAAATCTCAAAATAAAATTTTATACTATTTATTTATGCTAAAAAAATTTATTATACTATTTTTCAATTTATATAAATTTTATAATTTAAATTTTTTATTACTAAAATATATTAAAATATAAATAAATAATTTATTAATTAGTAGCCCCAACAACGCTGCTCTGATATACAAGTAGTTATTAATTAATTTGTGATGCTGATTATAGACAAGAAGATCAAATATAAGAGATCACTCAATCACATGGGGCCATCCATAATCCATGCTCACTTATAATTGACACCAATTATTTTCAGACGTAGTACTCCATATATTTGTTGCTTGTGAATCCAAAATTAATTATAATCTAATATTTCTTCTTTCCTACTGGAAATTGTCGGCATCTTTTATTTCTTTATCCACTTTTAATTTATTAATTATTTTTTAAAAATTAATTAATTTGCTAATAATTTTTATTAAACATATCATTTTCTAAATAATTTAATTTTAATAAAAAATTTTATGATTTTACCTTTTTTTAACTCTTGATTTCTTTTATAATAAATTAGTGGCTGTTTTACACCAGTAGTAAAAAAGAAAAATTGGTGAAACATATATATGTGTATATATATAATTAAATTATTTTTTTAAAGAAAAAGCATAAAATGGTGCATAGGTTATGGTTTAATTTTCTGCCTTTCTTGTAATTTATTTTGCAATATGCTAATACCTAATAGTGCACACAATTAGTGTAAAATAGCAATTTTTTGAGTTATATGAGTTATATTTTTTAATATGTATCAACGGACACATATATAATTGGAGTTAAATTGAATAGATCGGTTCTCTCTCCTTTTTCTCTCTCCCTAGTTTGGTTATTTTTCAAGTGACTTTTAGGGTTGTTTTGACCCTTTCTTGCAAAAAAAACCGTCCAATTATTTTTTTTCTGTTTTCTTTTATTTTGCTTATTTTTATCTATAATTAATATAAATTAAGGTTATAATCCTTAATTTTAGCAAGTGCTCTTAGTTTTTTGTAGTGTTTTCTACTAGATTTATAGATCTAGTTTTTATGAAATAGTTATTTTGAGAGTTTTAGTGGTTGGATCTAATCAATGGAGTTTTAGGTTGATGGATCAATCTTAACTATATGAAAGGTGAAATGCTGAAAAAAATTGTTAGATTCAACTCCAACCTAAGCTCCTTAGTCGCATCAACACATAAAATGTCAACCATTAAGAGTTTTTTCAGTAATTTTACCGCTTAAATTTATATTATTGATGCACTTTCAGTAAATATTTGTAGTTAAATGATGTATTTTCTATGTCTATTACTAGTATAAGTTATATACTTTAACTGTAAATTTTCTGTATTCCATTGTATGGAAGTCTTTATCAAAATGAATGAAATTTCATTATTGTTAAAAAAAAAAAAAAAAAAAAGGACACATATAACATATTGGGTGCAATCTTTCTGGCATTGCAAATGATAATGATCAATAATCAACCAACCTATGAACTGCCAAATCTGTAGGCAAATTATTGCCTATAAAATATTGTGGTACCCAGATTCAAAAGGATAATTTACAGTTTTGATGATATACATACATCACAGCATTATTTTATACAAGGTTCTGTTATACTAGAGTTAATTGATTGATTTTTATTTTCTAACTACTCATGAATCCGCGTGATATACAGACTGAAAAATAAAATAATTATATAAATAATTTAAAATGAATAATAATTAAATAAATTAAAAGAAATAAATTACATTAATTTTATTTTTTTTAATTTTTGTTATCATAAATTTTTAGTTATAATAAGATTTGCTTTTAGAATTATTAGATTAATAAGATTTGATTTTAGAATTATTAAATTAGTATTGAAGTATGTATAATAATGTTTTAGTTAAAAAATAATATTACGTAATTACTGTAATTGTTTTAATGGTTTAGAAAAATTATTTTAAGTGATTTAAGATAGAAAAATATGTAATAAATAAATAATTTTAAAATTTAAGTAGTATTAAAATATGTATAATAGTGTTTTAGTTAAAAAATAATACTAAATAACTATTGAAAATATTGTATTCTTAATAAAAATTAAAATTTTTAATAGTTTGACATATTAACTTTTTAAATAAACATTTAAATATAAAAATAAACACATGTTAAATTTTTAATTTAATAATTTTAAAACTCAGTATTTAATATTTATATATAAATTTGTGTCATTTAGTATTGGTTTAATTTTTTTTTTGTAAACACAATAAATTCAGTACTATTTAGAATGGGACAGAGATGGTAGGACTCAGACCCCAATTTGTCCCGGGTTCCCTTTTATACAAATACAATAAAAGTGCCTTTTTTTTCAAAAAAAAAAAAAAAAAAAATAGGAATGTATTAAGAAAGATAGACCAGAAGAAAGAGAGATTTTTTTTAATAATCACAATCACAATAATTTATACTTCAGCTTTTATATATCTTTTTTTTTTTAACTGATCCTTTTATATATCTAACAAAGGTGATCTATAGGCGAGGAGGCCTACCCTAATGGCTGAGGAGGAGGCCATGAAATCTAAAGGTTTAAATTTTGGTTTAGTCAGTTTTGAGTTAATTAAAAAAAAATTATTGTTCTTCTGTTAATAACAAACGGTCGTGATTTCATAAAGTAGTAATATCTAACATCCAATTATTCATAAAGTTGCAGCCATGGATACATGGAGCTTATTGGGTGCAATCTTTCTGGCATTGCAAATGGCAAATGATGAATAATCAACCTACCTATGCCAAATCTTTAGGCAAATAATTGCCCACCAAATTTTGTGGGATCTGAGGGTTGATTTGCAGTTTTGATGATATACATACATCACAGCATTATTTTCTACATCATGTGTAATAGTTAAGGTATGAACTTTTTTTTTTTGGTCAAAATTTTCTCGTTTGTTTGTATGCGACCAAATAAATTTAAATATAATTTTTTTAAAGAAAAGGACAGCCTATGATATATATTGAAATTTTAGATTTTTATAATGTTTATTTAAATTACTGATATTTTTGAGTTTTTATTAGGTTTTAATCAGTTCAAATTGAATATATGTTTAAATAAGAATAACTCTTTTCTTCAACTTATCGTATGATTGTTGAAAATATTTTATTGTATAGCTGAGTACGAAATAAAAAAAATAGTAAATCGTGAAATTTTGAATCAAAAGAAATTAAAATTATAATGAATTGAATAATTTTAATTTCAAACCGAACTCAACTAAATTATGTGACTAATTTGGTATGATATTGATTTTTTACAAAAAATCATATTGTAAACCATACCGAACCATATTAAAATCATGCAAATTAAAAATTGAATATAGTAATGAATATTCATTCAATAAATAATATAAAAACATTAATATAATATTAGTAAATTTAACTACATACTTTCACTATATTATCAATCAATATATATTAAGTAACATATGTATAATAATATATGATAAAAATAAATATTTTTAGATTAAAATATAATAAATAAATTCTTATAAAAATATTATTATTATTATTATTATTATTATTATTATTATTATTATATAAAATGTACATTATATTTCACTTTAAACTTAAAAATATGAAAATAAAAAAAATTAACATTGTATGATCCAAAATCCTATACTCTATTAAATTATTTTTCATTTGTTTTAAATTTTACTGATTCTTAATTTGATTTTTTGACAGAAAATGGTTATTCCCGATTTTGTACTTTAAATAATTTGTTTAAATTTTTTAATTTTTATTTTAAGTTGTACCATATCAATCCGTTTTGAAAGAATAGAATCTTCATATCAAACCTTTTTAAAAAATACGTTGATACTCACATGAAAATTTTTAAATTTAATATTCTAAAACTTTTATTTTTAAAATCTCCAAATCTCTCTCTCTCTCTCTCTCTCTATATATATATATATATATATATATATTAAATGTTGAGCTTTAAATTCATTAAGCTAAAAAGTTGACAAGTATCTATTTTTATATTTAAATGTCTAATATGCCCCTGCATGCCTGGTCTAATGGCTAGGCTGTTGACCCGAGATCCACCTCACCCCTCCCCATTTGATAAAAAAAAAATTCTTAAAAAAGTTCTAATTTTTATTAAAAAATAAAATATTTATTATAGTTGTTTAGTAATATTTTTAAACTAAAACTCTATTATACATATTCTAATACTATTCAAATTCTAAAAGTTTTTATATAATACATATTTTTTAATCTCAAATCACTCAATCATTTTTCTTAAATCATTTGAAATTCTATTTTTAAAAAATTTCTGAACTATTATACATACTCTAATAGTAATTTAATAGTATCAAAATAAATTCTATTATATTTAAAAATAATGGCAATAAAAATTAAAGAAAATAAAATTAATGTAATATATATATTTTTTTAATTTATTTAGTTAGCTTTTTCTCTTTATAAAAATTCTTATTTTAAATTACATATGTTTTATTCAATATAGATCATTTTAATTACACTACATCTAAATTACTACTTTTTTTTTTCATTAGAAATTGTCTTTTATTCTAATTAAAACATCCACCTTTTATTCAATTAAAAATACATTTTTCTTTTTATTTAACGTAATTATTTTCCATTTTATTTCTCCAATTATTATTATTACTATACATACATACATATATATATATATATATATATATAATTAAAAATTATTAAATAAAATTATTATAATAACTTTCTAAATTTTTACTTTTATATTTAATTAATTTATAGTTTTAAATTTATTAAAATTATTTGATAATTGTATTAAAATATATATATTATTTAAAGTTAAATTACCGCACAAATTTACAACTAATTTTAATTTAATTTCGAAGTTTTTAAATCTCCACTTACTAACGCGCATCTACCCCTATTTTATTGTAATTTGAACATTAACTAATGTAGGATTTTATGTATCCAAAACCAAGAATAGATTGACCAAACTAATAAAAATGGTCCAAAATTTGTAGCTATATATATATATATACACAGACACAAGTATAATGCACAAAGCACTATAAATGGCAGGAAGAAATTCCTTATTAGGTTATTTAATTTCAGGATCAGACTGCAACACTGTTTATAACCAAAAAAAAAATGTTTATGTTTGAACAGAAATATACATACATACATAGAGAGAGAGAGAGAGAGAGAGCGGTGTGCATCTGCATAACAGTTGTGAACTGGCTCATCAAAGTGTTCAAATAAGTTGGCTTACGCGTTAATGTACATATGCAGATATGATGAGCTGGTTCGAAACACACATGTGCAACCGTCAATAATATTTCGAAATCATAACCATATGAATATTATATACAGCTAGTAATCAATTTTACTATCATATCTACGGTGTATTCATATTCAAAGTGAAGTGTGTATGGATCCAGCCATCTGCCGCATTCATCCTGTCATGATTAATTCTTCCTAATATTGCTAAAGAAAATTGAAAAAAAAAAAAAAACCATGGGGCATTAACATCCATAGAAATGATACTATAAATAGAAAGAATATGCCTCAGAATTTTGTTATCACAATCAAGTTTCATAAACATATACAACTTCACTCAAGAAATTCATTGTTGCCAATAATAATAATATTGATTTCATGCATGAAATGATGAAGTGATAAATGTATAACTGGAATATTTATGCTTCTTTAAAGTAAAATAAGGGGTTAATGTATAATTCTACCCTAAACTTTATTCTATTTTTAAAATTAGGATGAATTGATATATGAACTTTGTAATTGGTTGTAAAGCTATTCACAGTTAAAATAATATGTATCCATTCTAACATCGCATACATATGTAAATTTATTTGTTGATTGAAAAATTAAATAAAGAAATTAGTAATATTCTATTCTTAACAACATTTTTTTTGCAAATATATTTTTAATTTTCATCTTTTTTCTCAAATATATCTTTATTTTCAGTAAATAATTTATAAATGCATATTTTGTCAGCATGAATACATATTATTTTGACCATGGATAAATTTACAACTAATCAAAAAGTTCATATACTGATTCACCATAATTTTAAAAGTATGATAGATGGACAAAAATAATTAGAGTTCATAGTTTACTTATACAATAGCCCTAAAATAATTACTGGCTGATAATTGAACAGTCAAATGACAAAAATCTCGTTGACCATTCGCATGAGAACTCTCTCCTAAATTCAAAATAAATAAATAAACATTGAACTATATATATCCATGTTCACCTTATATGCAGTACACACAATGTGTGAGAATGGGTTGGCATATGCCCAGTTAAAACAACTTTAATTTATAACAAGTATACTTAGGAAAATGGCAATGAAAATACATATTTATAGATCTACGAATATTCACTGCATCTCTCTTGTCCAAATAAAGATACAAATTAAATTTTTGAGAATAATTTAGTTTTATTCTATTAAATCATTAAATGAGTAACGAGTACTTATAGTATGTATTTATAGATTTTTTATTTTTATTACTTATTATATCTATTTGTAGGATAGGTAAATTAAATATGGTCAGATTGAAATTAAAACTCTAACAACTTAGTAAGGTATAGAATAAAAATACACTTATCAACTACCTTGATATTATCATGTAGAGTAGAACATAAGTGTAATATATATATATATAGCCATTTACTTAGGATCTTTTCCTAGATTGTGAAGATCCTAACAAAGCTTTCAGCAAGAGGTGTGGCCATATAATATACGTTGTTAAACTAAGATTCAACTCTGCTTATCAAAATAAAAATGTTAAAAAAAAGTAATATTTTGTGTCGCAGATCAATTCTACCGCTGCTTGTAAAAATAATTATTTATTATATTTTTAGTACTTTCTTTAAGGGTTGGTCCAATATAATTTAATTTTAAAAGATTAACGACCAAATGGCACTAAAATATATATATATAAGTCAAATTCAAACTCTGGAGTAAAGTTGGTTCAATTTATACTTTATCTCTTATTCATTAGATATGGTACGGTTGTACACTTAAAGCAAACAATTTTTTTTTCTAAAACTCCGATGTAAATGTTGGAAAGTAGACCTTCCACATGAAATGAAAATGAAAATTACTTTTGTTTTCAATTTATCAAATGGCCATAGTAGTTTTTTGATATGCAATTACTCCAAATTTTGCTAACATATAGATGTGAGACAAAACTAAAGTTCAATGGCCTATTTATAATAAATTAAGATAGTATGTTCAATTTGTAATGGTCCATATGATATATGGTGGGACCTTTTATGAAATTGGCCCCTTGTTTTTAGGGAAATTCCTATTTAAGTGTCATGGCCTACCTTATGGCCTTTTTCCCAACCAAAATTATATATATATAATGTTACATTCTCTAGATTTTCATTCAATTAAATTATCAACCATAATTTTTATTTATATTCAGTTTAATATATATAATTATTGAATGTGTATGCATATTTTAAATATCTTATATTTAATTAATATAAATATATTTTAATTATATACTTAAATTTTCTCATATCAACATAATGTATTACATTCTGACTAATGTACAAGAGCAAAACAAATTTCAATATATACAACACGGTCTAATAAACCTGATTTGTGTCACACATGCATCCAGGTTGCTAGATCTATCTATCTTCTTTACTAAGGAACTTGCAGTGTAGCAGCTGTAATTATATCCACAGATTTAGCAGCTTCTTCCGAAATCCAAAATTTTGCATTTCCCTAGTATAAAATATTCTGAATAACTTGTGGGTTTGTCTTACCACATGCACATGACAAAAAGAAAAGAAAAACAAAAATACAATTTCTTCAGGATTCTAATTGGGTATACCTGACACCACTCTTCCAGAAGCAAAAATCAGTCGTATGCACATTTCTTTGACTTTCACATTCAATGTTGAAATTTAAAAACTTTATAAATTCAACCGTTATGAATAATATCATATATATATATATATATATATATATATATATATATATACCACAAATCCATCTTTTTGTACTTTGATTTAAAAAAAACAAAATTTTATATTGAGAAATTATATACTTTACTATTAGAGATGATATATAAACGCAATATGTGAACTTTTTAATCAGCGATTGCTTAAAATGTTCTATATGCACAATAAATCTTATTATTACTTTCTAAAAAATTAGGTTGTTACGAGTTCAAAGTCGACTCAAATGAGAGGTTGTATCCAAGTAAGAAAAGAAAAAGGAATAAATAGAAAATTATTAGACGTGCTTCCTCTAAACTCATAGGCTATAGTTCTGCACCCATCAAGAAGAATGTACATTTATATTTGTGCATGTATAAATGAATGAAAGTTGCAACATAGAGACACACCTACTCTTCTTGATGAAGTTGAAAGGCATTAGCAAGAATGGACCATTAACAACACAACTGTGCACCACGATAAGCTTATTGCGTTACATAGGATATTCATATATATGTATATGCTTTTCATGATCATCATCTTATATATTGTGCCACTCCCAAATGCCTAAGCTTTTGGTTCATGATGTTTTAAGGAATTAATTAGTTTTAATTAACTTAGTCTCGACTCAATGATAACAGAGAAACTTTCATGATTAAGATCATATATATATAAGAATATAAGAGTAGAATAATTAAAGATTAATTCTAATATAAACTCTATGTGTATAGAAGTTGAAGCTTTCCGTACTAGCAAAAGAAGCCACACAATGGGCAAAAAGAACAATGCAAGAGACAGACATATTAATATAACGTATCTAATTAAAGAACATTAACATCTCCAAAATGAGAGTTCTGGGGACAAACCTCTCAAAGCATTGTTCCTCTTCTTGTTCTTGATCTTCTTCAAAACAAGAAGTAAAATTGTAATAGCTTTGATTACATTTCTTCTCTTCTGAGCTTGTCAAGAAGTGCTGTAATGAGTGCATCCCTCTTCTCGGCTCGAGCTTCTTCTCTTATCCCTCTTTGTTCTTCTCGTTCTCTCCATCTTCTATCCATCATTATCCTCTCATTCTCCAATGCTTCCATCGTCTGTCTCCACTCCATTTCCTTTATCCTCCTCTCGTTTTCCCTCGCTTCGAACGCTTCCCTCCATTGCATTTCCATGTGCATCTGCTGCTTCATGAAATCCCCCAAAATCTCCCTCAAATTATTAGTATTACCACCACTACTTCCGCCGCCTATATTCACACTGCTTTTGCCCTTTTTCTTCTTTCTGATACTTCCCTTTTCCCCTTCGCTTTCTTCATTATCGTCTTCCTCATCGGACGAGAGCTGCACCGATTTTTTCTTATTAGACCCACCTGCAGCAGCAGCAGCAGCTCCTTCAGCTTCAGCCCATAACATTCTTTGCATCCTTGCTGAAAAAATCGCTTGCAGTTCATTATAGAATGGGAATTGTTGTCGCAAAGATTCAGGTTCCATGGTCTCACACCCCTATAAGATAAAGAAACACAGATCAATACCCTATAGATATATAGATCATCTATACAATATAGGGTTTTTTTTTTTTTTTTCGAATCGGTCGATATCCATACAAGAAAACAAGTATATATGTATAGATTAATAGGTACCTTGTATCGAGTAACAAGGTTCTTCCACTTGCACTTGCACTGCTCTGCACTGCGATGAAAACCCTTTTCTTTCATCTTATTAGCAATAACTTCCCAGAGGAGCTTATTTCTTTTAGTCTCCATGAAAGTACGATCGAGTTCTGCTCGAATCATCAAGAACTCCTTCGTTTCTTGCATGCTCCATTGGGGAAATCTATCAGTATCGACACTAACACTGATGTGGTGCTGCTGTTGATGAGGATGAGGACGAGGATGCTGATGATGATGAGAAGGAGGAGGATGATGATGTCCTTCCATTAATTTAAAACACGCAACAAAATATAAATAATTGAAAAGAGGGTTATGTATGAAGAGACACAACCACACAACTACTACAACAACAATAAGATCGATTTGATTTTTGGTATTGATCGAAAGAAAAAGAAAAAATAGAAAGAGAAAGAGGAAGAAAGATTTATACAAAGTTGGTGTGAACAGAAAAGGAAGTGTGAATCGTCAGGAAGAAAATTCTAAAACAAAAAACTTAATTAAAAAATAAATAAAATTGTAACAAAGAAAGTCTAATTCGTACTTAATTCTTTATAACAACATCCTTAAGTTTTTTTTTTTTAAAGCTATCGGTCACTTATAAACGAATATATTACATTTTTTTAATTGAATTGGTGAAATAAAAATATATTTTTTTATTTTATCCATAATTATTGGAATGATTTAGTGGATGATTGATTTTGGTTAAAGGACATTTCGGATTTGAATAGTTATATATGCAAAATTGAGTTTTTTTTTTAATTTATCCGAATTGAATTTGATTAATTTGAGTTTAATAAATTTTAAAAATTAATAGTTTAAAAGGAGTCAAGTTATTAATTCTTTCCAAATGCATTTTAGAGTTTAAATCCTACAATTATTTAGTTGTGAAACTTACTATTTGATTTAAAACGATATTCAGTTGTAGAATTTATTTTCACCTCAGTTAAAAGGGTAAAACTATTTCTTATTATATAATTTATAAATATTTAAATTATATAAATTTTCTATTAATTAAAAAACAAATATTTTAATTTTATTTGTCAAATATAAACTATTTAAATTATATATCAAAAATCCAATTATAAAATATTATTAAGATAATAATATTTTAGATTGGTGATAGTCATCAAATATGAATCCAGTACAGTATGGAAATATCTTGAAAAAAAAAATGTTTAACTTTTGAATTTATAAATCAAATAAAACGAAAATGAATTTTTCTTCCTGTTGATGCACACTTTTTTTTTTAGGTCTTTATCTGTCTACGCGCAAACATTTCCTTTCCTTTCATTTCATTTCCCTCTCTTTTTCTTTTTAATTATTATTTTTTTTGAGTTCACATTTCGTGTACGTGTCGTCAGGCTTACGAGACAAACATGATGAGGTGGGAAGGCTTTATTCTGTGCAATCAGTTATAGGAAACTTGCACTGCAAGCTAATTGCTCTACTGCATCTATTATTTTTTATCCATATTATTATCGCTTAAATCAATTAATATAAAACTATTTTTACTTAAATAATATATTAAATCAGTAGTGTATTATATATATAGTAATATTAAATTAATTATTAAAAAGTTTTATTATTTCTGTATTTTTATTAGAATTGAATTGAATAAATTAATATTTAATTAATTTTAAATATTAATAATTTAGATAAATATATATAATTAATTTTTTTTTCTTATAATAATTTAACATGGTCATTGTCAACTTTATTTATTTTTTTCATATTTTTTGAACTTTTAATAATATAAAATGTTTGATCAAGTGATATTGTCAACTTTCCAGTCTTAGTGCCTTTGAACCGTGGAAAGGGTACAAATTTAAACCATAGAAAGGAACAAAAGCTACGAGACCTCTGTTCTGTACGTGGAGAGATAGCCCGTAATGCGCTTTTTTTTTTTTTTTTTCTCTGTGAAGTAAGGAAAGGTTTTATTATATTTTATTTATTATTTTTTTGTTTTACATGGATTTTCAAAACCTATATATGTAGTTAATTCATTTAGCTTTATTTATTGTTCTCTAAATTCTGAGATTTATCAGATTTCTTATGATTTCTTTTAGATCTGATAATGATAAAAGGAAATTCAAATTTTTCTATAAATTTATAATTAACTTTATTAAAATTAATTTTTAAAAAAAATTAAACCTATTTATAATTTTAATGGTGTCATATAAGTTAAAATTAAATATTATTTTATTCTTATTCATATTTTAGTTTTATTTTTCTTGAAAGGTTAAAAAGACTCGATTACTCATATTTAAGCATTTTAAAATTTATTCAATTTCAAATTAAAACTTTACTGAGGTATAATTTAACTTATTTTCAATATAAACATTAATAGTAAATTAATACTAGAAAATATATTATTAATTTCATCGGACATGCCACAATGTTATTTATAATTATTTTTAATTGAAATCAATTGTATCATATTAATTAAAATTGCAATTAAAAGTGACATAGGGATCAAATAACAAAAATTTAAAAATTTTGGATGAAATTACATACATGCAAGAAGATTTAAATTTTGTTGATGAATAGACTTTTATTTTAATCTTATTTTACAAGTATAGTCCCGACTGATATAAAAAAAATTAAAATCATTTTATCGTTCAAAATGAAAAAAACAAAATTTATATGAATAAATATATGATTTCTAATCACATTTGACCGTTGGCTCCATGGGGGCAAATTCTGATATTTATTTCTGTATGTTCAATTTTATTACAAGATATAAGTTTATTTAGTATTTACATAAATACTATGTTTAGTTATAAAACCACTAATTTGCACTATTCTAGGTTATCATTACACTTTAAATTTCTCAATAATTTTCTCGTCCAATTACTCACTCTAATTCCTCTAGTTACTCACTCCAATACTTCTCCTAAAATTGTTGCACATGTGTCAGCAATGCCTAACTTGTCCAGTGAGTTATAAAACACTCGGTTTGAGACAACTTTTATATATACATTTACTAGCTGGTCTTTAGACTTTACAAAAGGAAGTCGAATTATTCTCACTTCAAGTTTTTCCTTGTTAAAGTGTCAATTTATTTCCACATGTTTTGTCCAATCATGTTGAACTGGGTTATGAGTAATCTCGATAGTTGCCTTGTTATCATAATATAAGTTCATTTTAGTTTCGAGAGGATAATCGATTTGCTTAGTAACCTCCTCAACTAAAGAAGTTCACATAGCTCTTTCAATATGCCTCTGAACTTGGCTTCCACACTTGATAATGCATTAACCTTTTGCTTTTTACTCCTCCAAGTAACTAGATTACTTCTCATGAAGGTAAATTATTCAAATGCTGACTTTTTATTTGAGTTAGTTCTTGCCTAGTCTGCATTAGTATATCCATTAATATTCAGATGGTTGTGCTTTTTAAACATGAGTCCTTTTCCCGATAATGATTTTAAGTATTGCGACATTCAACATATTGCCCTCATATGATCTTCACGCTGATTATGCATGAATTGGCTGACTAGGCCTATGGCATATGCAATATCCAATCTCGTATAGCATAAGTAGATCAACTCACCCACTAGCCTTTCATACATTTCTCTATTTTTTTGTGTTTGATTCTCATGGATCCACAATCTATGATTCTGAGCTATATGTGTGTTTGTTGACTTACAATCAAGCATTTTAGTTTCTATAAGTATATCAAGTACATATTTCCTCTAGGATAGAAATATACTTTGTGTTAACCAAGCTACTTTAACTTCCAAGAAATATTTCAATCACCTAAGATTCTTCGTTTTAAATTCATTTTCTAAGTGTCTTTACAGGTTTGAGATTTCCCTCTAATCATCCCCTGTAATTATCATATCATCCACATAAATAATTAATGATGTTGCCTTTCCATTTTATTATTTCAAGAACAAGGTGTGATTCGAGTTACTTTATTTGAACCCATGCTTCCTCATCACAAAGCTAAATTGACTAAACCATGATTAAGGAGATTATTTTAAATGGTATAATGCCTTTTGCAATTTACACACACCTTCAGCTTGTGATGAAGTAGTGAAGTCTGGTGGAATGTCCATGTATACTTTTTCCATTCCCATATAGAAATGTGTTCTTTATATCGAATTGATAAAAGGGACAATCTAGATTTATTATAATAGATATAAGAACTCTTACTGTGTTTAGTTTTACAACTGGAGAGAATATTGGTAATCAATACCATGGGTTTGAGTATAATCCTTTTACTACAAGTTTCACCTTGTCGATTCATATGCATTGTGTTTGATGGAGAGTACCCACTCGTATCTCATAGTTCTCTTTCCCTTAAGTAATGAAGCAATAATATAAATATTATTTTTTCATATGGTTGTTATCTCCTCAAGTATTGCTTAAGTCCATTTGGAGTCATTCAATGCTTTTTGTATAGTATAGGGAATATACTTAGCAGACAGCTTATGCACAAAGGCATCTAAAGGCTTCGATAGTGTTTGAGTGGATACATGATGAGAAATAAGGTACTTTCCCATCTTTTCTTTATGGTCAAGTGAGTACTAACTTGATGGATTTCCTTGATTATATCTAAAAGCTAATTTATAGCTAATAGAATCATCTAGAATACTCAAAGGAGAAGGGCTCAGAATTTGTACCTCATGAGTACTTTCAGTAAATATGTCACATTGTACTGTGTGGGGATTCATCTTTTTTTATAAATGCTCTGCCCTTCCTTTGACCCAACATTTGTCATGCTTGACATTATCTTTTAAGTTCTCTTTTTTTAACCTAACATTATTATGCTCAAAATGTTTAGGATGCTCAATAGTCCTTTCTAAGTTCCCTTTTAATCCCCAGCTCATCCAATTATTTAAATATCCAATTTTGCTCTTTATATAGTGGCTACTCCTAAAAAGAAAAATGAATAGCTCAATTCAGAAAAAAAAAATTAATTCGAGAAAGTCACATCTATAGAAGTGTACAAATGTCGAGTAATCAGGTTGTAACACTGATATCCCTTTTTAGAAGCTCTATATCCCAAGAAAACACATCATACTATAAAGGGATCAAGTTTTGATTGTTGGTTTTTATTGAGGTGGACATAAACGATCGAGCCAAATATTAAAGGAGATAGTATAAGAACTAAAGGCAAGCGTACATGACAAGAAAGAGTTTGAAGTGAAGTTTCAAAGTCTAGGACAAAGGGTATTTATTTCAATAGGTATACTAAAATACATATTGTATCTGCCTAGTATTGCCAAAGTGCGTGAGCCTTAATTAGAAGTACTCAGGTTATTTCAAGTATATGCATGGATTTTTATTCTGCAACACCATTTTGTTGTGTGTTTATGAATATGAAGTTTCATAATACAGGTTATAACTCTAAAAGCATTATTGGAACTCATGGTTGATAAATTCTCCTCCAATGTCTCATCAAATTAAAGGATTTAAAATTGAATTAAGAATCGTGTCTTTATCATAATGTGAAAGGATCTGAATATATTGAACATTTCATATTTATGTTTCACCAAGTAAAGTCATATTTATATTTCATCAAGTAAAGTCAAGTCATATATGTACAATTATCAATAAAGGTCACAAACCATTTAACACTAAAATTACCCAAACTGGAAGCCAGTCCCTAAACATCAAAATGAATTAAGATCAAATGAGTGCCATATTTATTAAATTTATTAGGCAAGACACATTATGACTTTTTGCTTGAATACAAGTTTGACATCCAAACACTAACTCATTTAACATTGAGAACATATTAAAAAACAAGTGCTTTAGGTAAATGAATAATGGATGTCCCAACTGTTGGTGGTATAATTAAATTTATTGGTCCTTATAGCTCATTTAGTGCGCAGTGTTAGCTTGATAAAGGCTAAAGTCATCCATAAAATACTACCCCTCTTTCTAGTTCGATGACCAATAATCTCCTTCATGAGAATATCCTAAAATAGAAAAAAAAATTGGTATACATTAATGTACAACAATTTATTTCTTCAGTAGCTTAGCCTAGGGTGTGCAACCCTTCTGATCAAACTGAACTGAAAATTGAACTAACCTAATTTGATTTGGTTCAGTTTGGTTAAATTTTGATTTTTTGAACCAAACCAAACTAAATTTTTTATTCAGTTTGGTTTGATTTCTAGAGTCAGAAAATCGGTTAACCAAAATATAATTTATTTTTTTATTTTTAAATATTATAATAATATAATAAAAAATTATAAATAAGTTATATTTATAAAAAATTTTGTTTGTTCAATTAGTTCAGTTTTCATTTCAAAAAATTTAGTTATTTCGGTCGGTTTGGTTTAGTTAATTTAGTTCGGTAAAAAATGGCCCAAAATTGACAAAACTAACCGAATTCACACCCCTAGCTTAGCCTACAAACAAAATTTTGTTTAAGATAGCTGGAACTAATAAGTTATTTAGTAATGAGAATGAAAGAGAAAGTGCTACTTTTCCATCCCTTATAATTGAATACATAACACCATTACCATTGACAATTCATGTTTGTTATGGGTAATCAAATTCCACCAGGTCATTCGGAGCAAAGGTTATATGGTCAATTACCCTAAATTGATAATCCAACTAGTTGAATTTTCCTGTCTAAAGCAGTATAAACCATAACCGTTGTTACATTGACCATTAAGACACTTGGTTATGTTCTTAGTAAAACATTCTTTACTCAGCACTATTGACTATTAAGGTTTATTGTTAGTAAATGTTACTCGACTAATGCTTTTACTTGTATCTCCTTCTCGTTTCTGCTTTTCCTTTAACTCGTGCTATTACTCGGGATACCTGTGCAACTTAAAGTAGGTTTTTCAAGTATGTCTTGTATTTTCATAGTGAGTACATCCTCCTTCCTCTATTTACCTTTTCCTTTTCTTTTTTCCATTAGACATAGATGATAGGCCAGTTTTAGATATTTATAAGCTAGAAGATTGAGCCTTATACCTTTTAGCAATCATCGTAACACTATATATTATCTTTATGCCATTCAACATAACAACTTGTTGACATATTCTCTCTTTGGACTTGAGCATGGGCTTGCTACACCATCGGAAATGGTCATATTTGCAACACATCACTCTAGACCTTGTCTAATAAGTCATATAACCTATCGAGGAAGGTATAGACCCTATCTTTCTGTATATTGGCATTGTAGATTTGAATATTTTCAGCACACTTCATTGGATTCAGTCACTAAAAGTTGATCTCCTGCCATAATCCTTGGAGATTATTGTTTTATAACTTAATAAATCCTCCAGTTTGCCTTATTCGAGCTACATACCTTTTCATGTCATAAACTTGTGAGATGTTTGATCCATCAAAAAAGATTATGGCAATTGAATTCCTTACCTGTTTAACAGTAAGGTATCATATGAAATTGTCAATCAGTGACTGGTCCATAGAGTTTATTAGCCATCCCTTTACAATAGCATTCTTTGGTCTCCATTTTCTAAAAGTTTTTATTTGCTTGCTCAAGTTGTGAAGTGTCTCCAATGATATACACGAGTTTGTCCTTACCTGTAATGTACATCTTCATTACTTAAAACCATATGATATAGTTAGTTCCATCTAATATTATGTCGATCTGAGTATTGAAAACGTCATGGCTTATGGTCACTGAGGTTTGAATTAGGTTCTAGACAAATGCTTGTTGCATCTTAGTCGTTACATCATCTAAAAAGGCAACAATATGTTTTTCACTGGATGCCACCATTGGGAGCAAATTTCAATCTTTTAATTTTGTATATTAAAGTTTGTTATAGGATACAAGTTTATTTATTATTTACATAAATGATATTTTTAGTTATAAAATCACTAATTTACACTTATCTAAACTATGATTACACCTTGAATTTCTCATTGATTTTCTCCTCTAATTACTCACTTCAATTCCTTTAATTTTTTTTAAAAGGTTAACTTCAATTCCTTTAATTACTTACTCCGACAACATTTACATTTGCGTAAGCTTTTAAACAATTGACATGATAATTTAAATGTAGTTATTAATTTAATTAAAATTAACCTTTCTATTATATTTAAATTGAATAAGAATTTTTTTTGGAATAGTACTTGTCTAATTTTAGCAGACTGTTTTCTTATATAACCTTAATTTGGCTTCTAACTACCAATATAGATTTATTTTAATTTTACATTTTTAGCTTTTATTTCTTTGTAATCATATTCATTTTATAAATACCAAAGCACATCTATAAAAAGAACAAGACTTATCTATTTTATATAAAAATATGAAATAAATAAATGATATATAATTACGAACACTTAATTAATGTTTAAATATTTAAAAAAACTATATTATTAGTGTTTTTAAATTCTAACAATTGCAACAATTTTGCAATTTTGAAAATTTGAATACCAACATATTAATATTTAATAATTAATATGTAAATGTCATATATATATGTATGAAATATGCAATAATTTTGCCTAAAAAAAGGATAAACAAATTAAGAGGAAAAAAAAAAAGGGTAAAATGATGAAAAAAATCATTTGATTGAATTGTAACGGAAATGTGTTCCACAAAAAAACTAAACAATTTCATTATTTTAAAGCTGAATGCGTTCTGTGGGCTGTTGGTCTCATATTGTTGAATCAAGTACACGGATTCCCGCCACCACGTGTAGTAGCCAGCCGTCCTTTTTACACGTGTCATTCATCCATTAGATATACAGGATTTGATAATGTGCGGGCCCATGTTTTCTTCGCGTTCACACCTCCAGAGGACCCATTCTCCTTTATTGCATTTCTTTTTTTTTTTTTTGAAACACTTTATTGCAATTCTTAAATTACTACTAAATTGCAATTTAACATAAATTAATGAGCACAATAAATAAATAAACATAATATAAACAAAGGATTTTTCATTTAAAAAAAATATTAATATACCCAATTGAAATGTGAATGCATTTTTTAATCTGTTAGTTTGATAATTAATTTTTTAATCATTTGATGATGTCAAATCTAGCTATATAATTGGTAAAAAAAAATCTAGCTATATGACATATAATTAGCAAAGACAAAAATAATTACTATTATGGGTATCTATATATTTATACTTTTGTATAGAATTTTGATGTGATCGGCATGCATATAATAATCATTTTAATTATTTAAGAATGAAAATCCGAAATATAATACGAAAAGATTTTTGGAATTTTTTTGTTAATCACGTGTAATTTTCTTATTTTTATAAAATTGCATGAACCATGCTTATATTTTTTATTCTTAAAATTAAATTAAAAATCTCATTAATTAGTAATTTTTTAAAAAAATTAATTTCATTTTATATTGAATAATTATATATCACTTCAATTTTATTTTAGTTAAGAAGAAAGTTTTTTTTTACCTCATTAAGAAGAAATTTTTAAATCAAAATAGAAAATTATTACTAACTTTAATTTATAAAAAGATTGAACGTGTATATATATTTTTAACAAACAATTATTTTTTTTATTAATTAATTTTTGGTATGTCAAATATATAGATTTGATTTTTTGGAGGAATTAATAGGAGTGGAGGAAGTCTTGCTCTAACAATAAAAGACTCAAGACTTATAGCTATATTGCCATGCATTTTCCTAGTAATTTCACAATGTATGTTGTTTGATTATTCTTTTCAATGGATAAGGCTAACTATTAGTTTTATTATTTTAAAAATAAAAATAGAAAATTAAGAACATCGAATGTATATATATTTTTAACAAATAATCAATTTTTCATTAATTCATTTTTTATAAGTCAAATATATAGATTTTTTTTTTTTTGAGGAATTAATAGGAGTCGAGGAAGCCTTCCTCTAATAATAAAGACTCAAGACTTATCCATATAGTTCAAGATTAGTTACATTGCCATGCAATTTCCTAATAATTTCACAAGATTGGTTTTATTATTATTTGTTGCTTTTGAATTGTTTAAATATGCTTCAAGATTCTTCCATTCCATAAAGAAATTAAAAGAAAGCTTTAGTAAAAGTGATAAAATGTCTTTAACTATTCATAAAAGGTGCAGTTAAAATAATTTAAATTGACCATATATTTATGTATGATAAAAGGTATGTGTTTTGATTGGAAGGAAAGAAATATCCGTAATTATCCACTTCGTCTTTTTCTTTTTTTTTTTTTTCCTTCCAAAAGAAAAATTCTTGGGACATAGCTCATCAAATGCATCATAGTTTCAGTACCACTTGATGGATTTTGATGTTCTATATGTATAAGTGGTGTTTTCATGTCCGAATTGATGGTGTCTGCACCTCAATTAGAGCTAAGTTGCTAAATGGTTATTCTCGTGTAGGGGAACTCTACTTTCGCTAAACAATTATAATAATCATTCATTTTAATTAAAGAATTATAATAAAAATTCATTTTAATTTCTCTTTCCCATGAAGAGAAATTAAAGTTTACTTATGTTAGCTGTCTCTCTTTGATTTTCATTAAGAATTTTTATTTTTACCAATATCGATTATATTTTAAATTTACGATAATTCCTTTCATGTTTTTACATTTAATAAATATCGATTATTTATTTTTATTGACTTTTTTGTTATTATCCTATATTGAACTTCATTTTTTTTTTATAAAATATGATTATCTTTCAATTGTAATAGTTTTGCAGATATTTCTACGATGGAACATAGGTAAAGATCCAAAAATCAATTTATGACTAATTAAAACTATTAATTTGAGTGATATTTCTTGATTGTATTATTATTGATGTTATTTGTTTGTCAAGGAGTACTCTTAATTTTCAATCAATGAAAAATTCTTCTTTTTCTTTTAAAAAATTACTGTTTAGTTATGTTGATGTTTAATTATTATTATTATTATTATTATTATTATTCTTTCTTTTTGAAAATCAATTATTGAATCATGTAATTGGATTTCAAGCTAACGAGTGCATATATGATTATATATAACCACTAATTGGTCATGTTATTAGTGATAAGATTAAAAGTGTGTTTGATTCAAATAAAGTTTACAAAATTTTATGAAATTTATTTTGTAAATTCAAACGTGTTTGATTTAAATAAAAATTTTATAAAATTTATCTTCAATTCTAACTTTTTAATTTTATAAAATTGTTTAACTCTAATTCTATTTTTATTGATCAAATGTATTTGGTTCAAATAAATTTATAATTCATTTACAAATAAATTCAATTTACAATTTATTTCAAAATGAAATTAATTGTTTAATGAAATTCAACCAAATAAGGGTAAAGCTCTTTTGCGAATTGAGGTTTCAAAACAGCATTTGATTTTTTTTTTAATGATATTTTCTAAATTTGCATTTAGATTTTGAAATAAATAGAAATTCTATTGGGAATTGAGGTTTCAAAATCGCATTTGAATTTTTTTAATGATATTTTCTAAATTTGCATTTAGACTATGAATTGAATGGAAAAACACGTATTAAACACTGAAACATAACATCAAATGGATTCTTCACCATTCTAATTAATGATTAATAAATTAATTTCATGTTATTGCTGTCAACACAATTCATTTATTATTTGTTACTATTCAAATTGGTAGGTAAACACCAGAAAATGGTCGCCAAATTTTTTTTCTTTTGAATATAAATGAAGCTTTCATTTAACTTAATATTAATTTTTTAAATGTGTACTTATGAGTGTTCGTTGAGTTCAAAAGAACAATCATTTATTTCTTTTATTAATTACAACTCAAATTTTCTGAAGAAGGCTTGTAAAATTTATTTGTAAATATATTAAATTAATGTGAGAATCTTCATTTCTAAAATTATCTGGAAAAATATAATTTCAGTTAATGTGTAAAAGTAGCAAAATTTAATGTCTACTTAAATTTTCTTTCAAGCAGAGGCATATTTGGATTATCCAAATAATTAACTTATTTTACATATTATATTTTTAACTTTTTAAAATATATAAATTAAGTAATTTTTTAAATTTTATTAATAAAAAATTATGGTTCTTTAAATTAAAATTTTCAGCCAAAACCAAAAAATAAAAAATAAAAATAAAAATCATAACCTAAACAACCGAATTGTTTTTTTATTATTATTATTATTTAAATTTGATTAATTTTGGTTATAATGTGTCAATTGTATGAAAAATAGTTGATATTAGGGGTATGCATCAGTTGTATTGGTTGGTCTAAAAATAAACGAACTTGAGTTCGAACTCAAACTTGTTGAAATTTCAAAACTCTAACTCGAGCTAAGCTCACGAGTTAGGCAAGTTTAACACATCATGTGGCTAAATGGCTTTGTCCACCACAATTACTTGGCTCGGCTTGTCTTTCAACTATATGGTTCGCACATGTGCTAGAAAATGACATTTTATGAACTATTCTTTTAATTTTCATTTGTCTCATTTTTAATGTGGGATTTTGAACTCTAAAACTATACACCATAAAAATTTATATTCTCTTTTCAATTTTTCTTTTATTTTTTATTCAATGTGAGATTCTAAATCTGAGCATTATACACTATAGCCACATATTTTTCATATATTATTTCTCCAATATATTTATTTTCTCAAAACAAAAATTAAATAGCCAATTATAATTGAGTTTTAGTTTCTACATTTATAATAACTTTTATATTTTTTGAACTAGTACCTTATACTATAACATCTCATAAAACTTTGTGAAATTTTAATTTTTACAATGTTTCACTTTGAGAAAAATAAATAAATGAATGGTATTTCACCTATTTAATTTTTACTATTTTCATGTTTAAATTAATTTGTTAAATTTTTTTACTTATTAATCTGTTTTATTTACCTAATGTTGTTATTGATGCCAATATTAATTAAAAGTACAAATATATAATTTTTATTATATTTAATAATATTTATTTACTTAACACTGCATTACTATTTCATTATATTTACTCAAAATTATTATTACTTAATACAAATGCCAATTAACTTCAAAACTACATAATTTATCATGAAATTAAAATTATATTTAATAATGTTAATTTAATTAATATTAATACTTAATAATTTAAATTATATTTATTTAATACGAATATTAATATTAATTTATATAAAATTTGTATAATCTCATTATTAATATGTAATGTTTATTATAAAAATCAGTAATTTTATTACAAATACAAAATATTTTTACTAGAATTAAAAACTTTGATTATATTGTATAATACTTTCTTATTGCTATTGTTATAACCCGATATTTTATAAATTATTAAATTAATTTCTAGAATTTACAGTGTTAATAAATATTTTATTAAATTATAATATTTGATTATCTTGTGAAATTAAATTTGAAGATTTAGTGTTGAATATCATTTTAATATTATTAATATTATTATTTTTATTATTGTGAACTATTGGTGTAGTGTATTTTAAATTTTTGTATATATATATTTTGTGGGTGAGAATAATTGAGTTTTAATTATTATTTTAATTAATTATTTATTAAATCAAATTGTGAGATTTATTAGTGTTGATTATTATTTAATTATTTTATGATATTATTATTAGTGAATGGTGTTAATTTAGAGTATTTAATATATTTTAATATTTTTGTGATGAATTTAATTAGAAAAGTAAATATTAAATTAAAAATATTATGTTTACATTATTTTTTTCCTTTTCTAATATATATATATATATTATACTATTTTGTCTTTTCTCCAAAACGAAAAAAAATTTATAAAGGTAAAAAACGTGCATGTGCACAGCCCACCTCCCTTCCCATTTTTCTTCTTCTTCTCCTTTCTTATCTCTTTCTTTCTTTTTTTTTTTTCTCTTTTTTTCCTTTATTTCCCTTTTTATGTAAACCACTAACGACCACCACCAACCACCACCTCAGGACATGAGGTTGGTTTCTTTTAAAAACTCATCCTTCAGGTTTCTCAAATCTTTAAACCGTTTCGAGTTTTGATTCCAATAACTATTTCGTTTTTATATATTTCTACTTTTAGTATTTTGAATTTTTGTTAGTTTAAGCCCTTATTTGATTTTATTAACTATTGTTACTTTAAGATTAATTATTGTAGAGGTTGTAAGAAAACTAAATGTGATTTTTATTTATTTTTCTAAAAATTTTGAATTTCAGGCTCAAGAGTTACTGTTTATATATTGTTTTGAGCTCAAGAAATTTATATTTTTAATAAATTCTATAGACTATTTTAAGCATGTTTCGTGAAAGAAGTGTATTGAAATTGTTTTTGAATTTTTACTATGAATTTTTGAATGTATATGTAAAAATTGAATTTTTTGAAAAATTAATATAAATTAGTAAATTTTGTATTTTAATTGAAATTATTGTTAATTGTTATGTTTTGGATAATTTTTGAGTAATAAATAGTATTAAAATAATTTTTATGAATTATTTCCTATTTTTAACTAATTATTAGTAATTTCTGAAAGAATTTATGAATAATAATTTTATTTATTATTTTTAAGCTTAATTGAGTTTATGGTTATTTTATTATATATTTGAGTAATTTAAATAATTATTTTTAATTAATTTTATTTAATTTCAAAAATTGGAAGAAATGAATTTAATAATGGAATTTAATTATAAATTTGAATTTTATTATTTAGTAAATAGATCGAATTGTGGTATTTAATTAAATTTTTGTAGTTTATGTCTAAATGTGTATTTTTGAAAATTATTGAAATTTAGTAAATTATTTGAGTTTAATTTAAAATCGTTATTAGTTATTATGTTTTAGACTATTTTTGGATTAATAAAAGTATGAAAGATAATTTTTATTATTATTTTCAATTATTAGTTAATTTGTGATAATTTTGGAATAATATATGAATAATAAATTTATTTATTATTTTTGAGCTTAAATGACATTTTATTATTTTTGTGATGTTAATATGTGATTTCAATACTTATTTGCAATTTATGCTACTTTAATTGTAAATTGAGAATTTTATTAGCAAATATTATTTAAAAACTAAAATTTTATTATTTATTTGGAAAATAAAGGGTTTTATTATTTTTATGAGATATTTTGGTGATTTGAGAAATTATTATATTTTTATATAGATTTTGTGATTTTTGGTGAATTATTGAGATTTATATTACTTTGGATTTTGCTAATGAATTGATTCTCGATTGGGCAATAATTTTAATTTGGGGGCCCAACCCAAGATTTTGAGTGCTATGAATTTTTGAAGTGTGTTTGCATGCAGGAACGACTCTATTGTTAGTAGAGAGATGCCCGTTTTATAGAGGAGATTTTGCCAAAATTTTGGTAAATTTTTCGTAAAATATGACATCGGCCTGGGTCAAATTTCTGGTGTTAGTTGAGTTATATCTTTGGTCAAGTCAGTTTCATCACTCTTATAGTTTTCATAATTCTGAGAATTTTCATTAATTTATTTATTTTATTTTACAAGCATATTTTAAATAAATATTATTTATTTTAGAGAATTTTGGGACTCAAGCTATAGCACCAAGGCAGTAGAGAATGCGTTGCCCGACATGCTCGACTTGTGAGTTCATTTTATAAAATGTGGGTTGTCTGTGTTTTCATTATATGTTCAAGTAATTAAAAATAATAAAGAAATAATTATATGCTTAATTTATGAATATATTTATATTGTCATATGCATGATCACTTCTTCTACATTTATGAATAGTAATTGAACACATGGTTAAAGAAAAATTATTTCATTATGTTTATTTAATTATTATTTAGTCGTTTAATTATCCATTATTTAATGATTTATTTATTTTATTTAATTATTTATAATTCAAATTGATTTGGAGATAACAATAGAATGAGCTTCCTGATGAGTTTTATCAAAACCGTGTATGTACCAGTAGGATTGAAAGTGAGTGTTGGTGGTTATAAGGCTCAATGATGCTTTGCTCTCGGATATGATTTTGTGAGATTATATATAAGGCTCGGTGGATGCTTTGGTCTTGGGTGTAATTTATAATTACTGTGGCCGGTAGCTCAGTGATACTTTACTCTTAGGAACCGCCAGTATATATTGGGTTAAGTGAATTGACTGCGGCTGGTAGCTCGGTGGATGCTTTGCTCTTGAGAACCGACAATCTTTGGATTATAAGAGAGTCGAAAGACTATTAGAATAATGGTTTAGGTATTCTACCAGATTTTCTGTTAAAATAATTATTTTATATATATTCATACAGGGATTCCATATTAAATTAATTTAAAGATTATAAAGAGATTTTATATAAATATTATCAAGAAAAATAAATGATTTTAATAATTATAATTACTTTATTCTATTTTATTTAAAAAAAAAAGGTTTTAACAAATGGTTTTAAAATCAGTATGCATTTTATAAAATTGATTAATTCAATGAGATCTGATTTTTCTCAACTTATATTTTTTAGGACCTTATAGTCAATTTTCTAGTGTTCCTCATTTGCACTGGGTTCATTCTTCACCGGATGTACTATGTATGTTGAATTGAAATATGTATTGTATAACTAAATTTTAGATACCGCAGTAATTAATTAAAGAACTTGTATTATTTGTATTCTGATTTCATTTGACTTGAGATGTTGTAATTGAAGAATATTATTTTATATATTTAGTTTTGTGCATTTATTATCGGTTTATTGTTAAGTGTATTGATACGATCCTCAAAAGGGTTAATTTATGAAGTCAACACATCAATAAAGTCAAGTACAAAGGTTGAACGAAATTTTGGGTTATTTTCTATTTTGGAGTCAATAAGGAATATTCTAGAAGATGTGAGAAGATTCAAGGATATTCAAAGTCAACAAGTCAAAGTCAATGGTCAACATCCAACTTGACATGTGATATGGCATGCTTCAAAGCTTTGTTGTCATTAGTTATTTGTTTAGTTGTCATGAGTTGTCAATATGACTTTTCAATGCTTTGTTATCATGAGTTGTCAGTTTGACTTTTCAAAACTTAGTTGTCATTAGTTGTTATATTTTTAAAGGGATCCTATTTAATAAAGGATTTTCCTTTATAGTTGTCTTTAGGAATAAGTAAGAAAACCTATTTCTTTAAGGATTAGGATGTTTACATGCCTATATAAAAGTCATAGCATTGTAGAATGAAATAGAATGAGTTTTATCAATTAAATTTCAATTCTTGTGAGGTTAAAGTCCTTCTCTTTTGTTCTTAAAAGAACTTTAGTGAATTTATCAAGTGAAGGCTTGGTATATTCAAACCTAGTTTAATTTAGACTTAAAATTGACTTTGTTAATCTTAGGTTTATATTAAACAACCTTTAATTCTTTATAATTAAGGCTCTTAAGTGTAGGTTATTTTAGGGTCTTATTGGGAATTAAAGTTTCTTTTTGCTTGATTTATGAACGATCCTTGACAAGGTTATCAAGATTGAATACGGGTTTGGTACAAGTTAACCACGTTCGTATCATTTGATATCAGAGCTTTGGCTCATTAATCAAGTACGTATTTTTACTTTTCTTTGTTGTTTGCATTTAATCCAAAAGGAAATCATTATTTCTTTTTTCATTCATTTTTTTTATCTTGTTTGATATCAATTTGTTTTCTTTATTATCTCGAGTCAATTTCATTCTTTTTTTCATATTTCAACCTATTTTAGTCTTTAAACAAAAAATAAAAAAAATCATTTATATTCTTATTATTTTGCATCTTAAGAGTCTTTGTTTATCACAAATACATATTAATTTGATTTTGTTCTTAATTTGGACATTTTTGCATCCGTTATATAAAAAAAAACCAAAAAAAAAAGGCTTTGAAGTGTGAAAAAAAAGTTGAATTAATCAAATTTGAATTCAATTTGGCCTAAAACCATTCCAATTTGCTGTTTTGATTCTAAATTAAATACCTTTGCCTTATTTCAATTCTGAATATTCTACTCTTCTTCTTAAGTTGCATTTAGGTTAGTTTAAATACTTATTACAAAATTTCTTATTTTTGTTTTGTTTGGATATTGTCCTTGTTTATTGCATTTTCTTTGACTCTTATAGTCAAATTTGAGTTTATTTTTTTGCTTTGTTTATTTTGTATTAAGCTTAATTTGATAATTAGTAACTTAAGTTCCATAAGAATTATAAGAAAGGAACTTGAGAGGTAACAGGCAAGTGGTGAGCTCATAAGAGGGTAAAAGCCTAATTGAGTGAAACACGAGCATTAAGTGACATTCTTTGAGTGTAAACACGTGAGGGAGTGTTACTTGTGACTTTTTGTTTTCTTTTGTTTATAACATGGCAGATCTAAAGAAGGCTGAGATAGATCCCGAATGGAAGCTCTTTATGAAGGCAATGCAAGAACAAATGAGTCAATTATTAAACAGCCATCAAAAGGTTCAAGAGCAAATAGGGAGGTTAGAGCAAAGCCAAGCTACAACCACCACCAATAACACCAATAATACGACTCAAATCACACCTACATAAGTTCATGGAGTGAGATGGCATGAGGATGATAATGAGTTTGTTAATGAGAGCATTCAAGGGTACAATAGGCAAGATAACAACCTTGGGAGCATAAAGAAGAAGATACCTAATTTCTATGGCAAAAGTGATCCCGAAGCATATATAGCATGGGAAAAGAAGGTAGATTTTATTTTTAACTACCACACCTACTCCGAGTAAAATAAAATCAAGCTTGCAACCAGCATGTTCATGGGCTATGCACTAGCTTGGTGGAATCAATTAGTAGTCTCAAGGAGGTATTGTGGAGAAGAACCTATCTCTACATAGCAAAAGATGAAGACTATCATGCGAAAGAGGTTTGTGCTAAATCATTATTATAAGGATTGGCATAATCACTTTAAAGGGCATAAACAAAGTTCAAGGAATGTTGAAGTTATTGAGAGACATGATAAGAGAAAAGAAAAGAGGGAGTTGGGTGTTAAAACTGAGTTGAGTGAGTTAAGTGTTGAAAAAGGGTTGAGTAAGCATGGTGAGAAATATGAAGAGCAATTATGCATTGAAGTAGATGATCAAGTAATTAAGGAGGATGACAACATTCATGTCTTGGTTAATGAAGAAAGTGTGAACAATGATTTTGAAGAGATAATAGTTGATGAAGAAATTATAGAGGTGTTAGAGAAAAATAATGCCAAAAGCCTTAATGAAATATCATAAAAAGATAAAAATAATGGCAAGTGTGTACAACCTAACAAAGAAATTGATGAGAAAGTGCAGATCTTTGAAAGAGATTTGAAGGAAAATTTTCATGTCATGAAGGATAAGACCTTGAAGCCATATGAAGATCCATTTGATGATGTTATTACAATGCATTATAAGGTCAACAGTACCATTGAAGATTTCATTTCTTGCATGAAGTATGAGAAAGAGCTACAATATTTTACTTCTTTCAAATGAATCCATGGAGTTTTCAATTGTAGCAAGAAGAGCTTAAGATATTCATATTTCAAATTTAGAAGGAAACAACAAGTATTCAATTCTTACATGTTCATGAATACAAGCTCTTTGTTCCAAAGGTGCAATCAAGTTCAAGTTGTTGTGTGGATTATTACTTCAAAAGAGAGGATTTCACTCAAGGAGTTTGTGTTTAACCTGGAGGATATATGAATTTATCAACTTTAGAAGATGGGTATGATTCGAGGACGAATCATCTTTAAGAGGGAGGGAATGATACTATCCTTAAAAGGGTTAATTTATAAAGTCAACACATTAATAAAGTCAAGTATAAAGCTTGGATGAAATTTTGGATTATTTTCTATTTTGGAGTCAATAAGAAATATTCGAAAAGATTCTAGAAAATGTGAGAAGATTCAAGGATATTCTAAGTTAAAGTCAACAAGTCAAAGTCAAATTCAAAGTCAACAAGTCAAAGTCAATGGTCAACATCCAACTTGACATGTGACATGGCATGCTTCAAAGCTTAGTTGTCATTAGTTATTTGTTTAGTTGTCATGAGTTGTCAATATGACTTTTCAATGCTTAGCTGTCATGAGTTGTCAATTTGACTTTTCAAAGTTTAGTTGTCATTAGTTGTTATATTTTTAAAAGGATCCTATTTAATAAAGGATTTTCCTTTATAGGTGTCTTTAGGAATAAGTAAGAAAACTTATTCCTTCAACGATTAGGATGTTGACATGCCTATATAAAGGCCATAGCATTGTAGAACGAAATAGAACGAGTTTTATCAATTAAATTTCAATTCTTGTGATGTTAAAGTCCTTCTCTTTTGTTCTTAAAAGAACTTTAGTGAATTTATCAAGTGAAGACTTGGTATATTCAAACCTAGTTTAATTTAGACTTAAAATTGACTTTGTTAATCTTAGGTTTATATTAAACAACCTTTAATTCTTTATAATTAAGGTTCTTAAGTGCAGGTTATTTAAGGGTCTTGTTGGGAATTAAAGTTTCTTTTTGCTTGATTTATGAACGATCCTTGGCAAGGTTATCAAGATTGAATACGGGTTTGATACAAGTTAACCATGTTCGTATCATGTATTGTTCTTACTTCATAAAATTTTTTTAAGGCTTACTATGAGTTTCGGATAATTTATATATTCTCATTCTCTAATGTCAATCACATATCTTTTAGTTCAGATCATGACAACTATACTTTATACTAATATTACTTTACATCAAAACTATATAATTATTATTATGAATATATATTTTCTATTATATTTAGTAATTTAAATTATATATAATTTCTATTATGAATATATAATTTCTATTTAATACCACCATCTAATACTAATATTTAAATTAACAAGCTAATAAATGAGTCTGTTCACAAGCTGATTCATGAACTTGCTCACTAACCTACGAACAAGTATATTCATGAATTTAAATAAGTCGAACTTAAGAAAGATCAGTCTCGATTCACTTAGCTTACAAGCCAAAATAAAGCTCAGACTTGGCTCATTTAGTTTAATAAATAAACTCGAACAATTCACAATCCGCTCAACTCGGTTACACTCCTATCGATCAAGATTGAAAATAGAACCAAATTTTAAAAAATTAATTAAGTACAGTTCGATCGGTTTGGATTTTTTTTTTGTTTTTTATAAAATTGAAGAAAGAATCATCAGACAGTGCTATTTTAGTTAGGCTAGCACCTGTGTAGCATCTACATCATATGAAACTGTCATCCGTATTATTAATAAAAAGGAAATACAAAATAGCCATACAACTCATAAAGGCAAAAATCAATAGAAGAAAGAAATCAACAAAATATAAAATGTTCCCGTTCCATAGCATCATGGAACATGGCCTCATGCGCCTGTCTTGAATAGGAATCCCACCATTGAATCGTTTGCAACCCAACGCCCAAAACGGAAAGGCAATCAGCAACACAATTTCCTTCTCTATAGATATGACTTACATGAATCTTCAAACTATAAAAAATGCGTAAGCAAAACTTCCAATCCCTGTACAGTCTCCATGGGACTGCAGCACTTCGCTGAAGAAGAAGCTGAACCATAAGCCTTTTGGACTTTTGTAAGTTTAGGCTTATTGAACTTTTTATAATGGAGAAAATTACACTAGTTACCTTTTTTTTTAAAAAAAAAAATTCATGAATACCACAAATTAAAATTTTTTTAAGAATACCACAAATACCTAAAAAAAATTTTAAAAATACCACATTTACTTTTTTTTTTAAAATCACAGGTACATAAAATTTTTTGAAAGATACTACATGTGTTTATTTAGTTATTTTTGCCCTTTTTTCCTTGTTCCCTTTTTCTTTTCTCCTTATGTTTTTCCTCCTCTTCTTCTTTTTCCTTTTTTCTCTTTTTTACTAATACTTTTAACCTTCTACATAAAAAAAATATATAAAAATGGCTAAAAAATTGCACCCTAAATCCTTTTAATTATAAAAAATTTGACACTAATTATGCCAAAATATGTTCAAACAAAAGCAAATTTATACGTTTTCTTTTTATCCTGATGGGTTTTTTGGTGGACAAATTTTGCTGTTGAGCAAAATTTTTCATGTTTGATTATTACTGATGAGCAAATGATGTTAATTCAGTGAAGTACAAAATAAAAGGTATGGTTCAGTGTTCCAAACTCTTACCCTAACCTCCAGCTTTTCTAGTCACAAGCGCGGCCATTCCATGACATGGAGTTTTGGAACATGTCTTTGATGTAAATATATATTATGTCTACCTATCAAATAATATATTATGTCCAAATTTATATGATTTGAATATATAACTCGTTTATCATTCCATATTAAGATTTAATGTGATTAGTTTTTTTTTAAAACATTAGCTTTTCTTTTTTTAGTAATTAACTATCAACTCAATAGAGAGGTAAGTTTTTTCTTATCTTATATTAAGTGAATTTTTTTATTGCATATTAGCTTCATTTCTTTTTTTTTTTTAAAAAAAGAAGATTTTATAAGTGTTGAATATTTGTTTGTTTTAATGAATTTATATAAATTCACTGTTTGTTTTCGTTTTTTGAAGACCTTTTTTATTGCTATTTTATAATCAAATTTTTGTTTGTTTTGATGTTTTGAATTGCATTGGAAATAAATAATATACCAAAACTATACTCATTGTATAATATAATATATTTATTGTTCATATTTTGTATTTTTAGGAGATTATGTGTATGATTATGAATTTTGTTGTTTGAATACATACAATATGTATTATATTTAACATAGAGTTTGTAGAAATTTTGTATTTATTTAAGAAGATGACTTTGATTATGTATATGAATTGTTTCATATACATAATATAAATGAAAAATAAAAAAAATTAGAAATTGAATGAAATTGAAACATCAAATACATTTTTGGAAAAATAAGAGACGCTTAATATCTGTCTTCAAATAATATATTATTTTTATTAGGAAATAATAGTTGAAAAAATATAATGAAATTTTTTATTATTTTCCATGAAGCTAAATAAAAGTGTAAGAAATTGTTTGATATACAAAAAATAAACTAAAAGCAAACAAAAAAAAAATTCAAATTTCATGCCTTTAGTATTTATATCCTAGTCAATTTAAAATTTTTCAAAATGCAATTGTTACTCCATTCTCCACTGTAATGAATAAAAACTAGTGTCTCTTAACTTACGGGATTTTTGGTAGATTTTTATTTAAATTAAATGTTATAATTAAATTTTTGTTTGTTTTGATTTTTTGAAGTGTATGGAAACAAAAAATATACCGAAAGTATACTTGCTGTATACTAAAATATATTCACTGTTCATGTATTTGTATTTTTAGGAGAATTTTTCTTGTATATGATTATGAATTTTATTATTTGAAAATAAATAGTATATATTGTATTTAAGAGAGACAATTTGTAGAAGTTATGTACATATTTTAAAAGATGGCTTTAATTATATATATGAATTGTTTCATATACATAATATAAACAAAAAATAAATTAAAATATAAGAATTTAAATTTTAGTTTTAATTTATTATATTTAATTTATTTTTATTTTTAGCATTTATTAATGTTCTTTTAAAAAAAAATTAATAACAATTCATATTAAATTCATATTAAATTGTAGTTCATAAAACTAAGCAGCTGCTTGCTTCCTTCTTCTATGATGATCTAAAAATTCAGTTACTAACTCCTTTACTACGGGTAACACCATTATCATGGAATTTAAGTTCTTTCATAACATGAAAATTGAGCATGACTTATCCATACAAATAAAAATTCAACAAACTTCAACATTTTAACTGTGATTTCGAGAACAAAATTAACATGACATTTTAGATTGAATATGAATTTGTGCAAAGACCAAATAAAAATGAAATACACAAGATATTATAACTAAAAATTATTGTTTATGTATTAAAAATTTTAAATTGTTTTGTTCTATGATATTATAGGGTTAATTATTTATGCAAGTTGTTTCTTAAATGTTTTATAAACTGAAAATATACCAAATATATTCAAATATGAAACAAATAGAAAGTGAGATGTTTCTTGTGGAAAAGAATGTGAAAGTAACACCTAAATGAGAAGCATATGTTCTTGAATTATAAGAAACATATACGAAACAACAATCATATTATTTTTTTTCAACAATTTGTGAAGTACATTCATATTGTCAAAAAATTATAAGAAGCTGAATAATACTATAAATTAAACAGAATAATTCTTTGTCCATTTTCTATTGTATTGAATGAAAATTGATATTTTATCCATTCCTACAAAATTATATTATATTTGAAATTTGTTGATTTGAAATGCTATGAATATCATTGATTAGAAAAGAAAAACATACAGTATATTTACAGTATCAATAAAACTTATGCTATTTTTCTAGGTATGTTTGAAACTCGATGGACACATGTTTTTGTTTTAGAAATTAGAAAACTATGTAACATATATGATACTGGAAAAACATATACCATAATATGGAAATATACAGACCTATATCCAATCTGAAAATTTACCCAAAAAAAAAATATTTTGGGTAAATTTTCAGATTCGATATAGGTCTGTATATATATATATTTTTTATTTTCAACATGTTTCTCATATATACTAACATAGATAACAGTATATACTAATTTCTAACTATTGAAAGTGATTTGTAGTTTCTTGTAGGGATAAATATATATATGGTGTTCAAACTTTTTACTTTTATTATTTTAGTGTTCGAATAATTTTTTTACAATTAGTTGTCCGAATTTGCAAAAAAAAATTTAAAATGGTGTCTCTATTAGGTTTTATAAGTTAAAGTGTTTATATGTTTTATTTTAAATAGTAAATTGACGTCAATGTCTTTTTTATATTAGATTCATTTTTTATTTTTTAATTTAAAAAATTATTTTTTCACTTTTATATATATATATATATATATATATATTAAATTTGAAAGAAAAATATATTTAATATTATTAAAATAAAATAAACAATTAAACTATTATCATTGAAAAATAAAGAAGAAAATAAAGATATTAAATTAACCAAAATAAGGTGCAAGTGAATGTTTATTTATTATAATTAAACAATAAAAAAAATAATTTGTTAATGAATAATTTTTTTACTAAAATCATGAATAAAAAATAAAATTCAGCCACTATAATTAATAAAATAAATTTGAAAAGAAAAATATTTAATTTTTTCAGTTTAATATGGTAAATAAAAATTAATTTAATCATTTCTAATAATTTTTTAAAAAATAATTAGAATACCAAAGAAAATAAAGTTTAATATAAAAGAAGGATATTTAAGTCAATTAATTATTTAAAATAAATATATAAACATTTTAACCTGTGAAATATGCTAGAAATACTATTTAAGAATTTTTTTGTAGATTCAAAACCAAATTGTAAAAAAAATTTGTTTAAACACCAGAAATAGTAAAAGTAAAAATGTTTAGACACTATTTATACATTTACCACTTTTTTATTACAATGGTATGGAATTATGATTTTTGAATTTTATTTTTGGAAGAAATTCAATTAAATGTCACGGAAGATGAGAATTAATGATTTCATTTTATCGATTCACTATTTTTTAATATAATATTGTTGAAATATGCTTAAAATAAACAATATTGCACCTTGGATTTATGTTTTCTTGATCGTTTCTTGCTTTTCTTTTCTTGGACTCTTCTTTCTTCAATGGTGATTTGAAATTGATTTTGCTGCAAATTTCATGTATTATGGAGGTCGATTTTGTTGAGAAAAAAAAATTAACGTCAGTTATAGATAGAGAAGCATAAATCTTTGAGTTTTTTGCTTAAGGATGGGAAGAAAAGATATGGAGATGGAGATGGAGATGGACAGGGAGAAATAGGGCACAGAGAAAATAAATAAGATGCTTTAGGTTTTATTTGTTGTAGCTTTGTGGTATTTATGAAAAATTTTGAGCAAGTTATGGTATTCTTTAAGTAAACCAACTAAATTGATTACGCAAACTCAATTTAAATAACCTTCGTTTCAATAGTTTTTAGTAATTAATAATTTTCTCATGATTTTAAGTACTTAAAAATTAATATTGTTAATCTAAAATGAAATATTAGTGTAGAATCGATTAAATTGAACCATGGACATTTATAAAAATTATAAATATTTTAATAGTTAAGTTCAGCTTAGTTTAATCATATTTTAAACAATAAAAATCAAACTAAGCTGAATTAATTTTATTTTTAAAAATTAAAACTGAATTAAGAAATTAATAAAATTAAACCAAATCAAATCAACCTCAATTTGATTCAATTTTTAATTATTTTTCTCAGCCCGAGTTGATAGAGTTGGGAGACGTTGGCTTTCTTTCGATGACTATAGCCTGTGACGTGCAATTTCTTTTTCTATTTTTGTGGCCCACAATGAATTTCTAACGTCGCACATTTATGGATCTGATTGCGAACCCCAAAACAAAACCTCTCATGTTTTTATATTTGTCAAACAAATTAAGGAAAGAAATTTGCTAAAAAAAAAAAAAGTTTAAAGTCACCCACTAAAATTGAGTCGATTCAGCCACGGAATTAATCTTCTTTCAAAGTAGAGGATTTAAATTTCTCTCCTCCCTTCATCTCTAAAAAGAGTCATTAAAAAAAAATTTGGTAATATATATATATTAGTTATATATATAAAATATGAAAAGTATTGTCCTCAATAATACATTATGAATTAAAAATTATAATTTTATATACCATAAAAATTGAATCTATAACCTTTTTATTATAGATATCTCACCTTTGTCATTTAGACGATATCTCATTGAATATATATTTCAATTTTGTAGATGATTAATACTCATCATCATGTTTGAGTTTTAACCCCAATTTTATTATTATTTTTAAAATTAAATTTATTACTTAGAACTTTTTCAATATTAATCAAAATCACATCAAAACTTTTAAAATTTGATTTTTTTTTTTAAATAGATATAGAGGAAAGATGAAGGATTTGGACCGTTTATCTTTTAATTTGTGACAACCTTAGATGGGCTGACTTTAAAATTAGATTTCGATGTAATCTTTTTTTAAATATTAACGTGTTGAATTAGTGTCGTCTTATGTATATAAACTTTTTTCAAATAGTACAAGCGTATGGTCATATGACAACTCATCGGGATTAGGTGTCAACACATCATTCTCTCTTTCAAATTTTATCAAGTAGAATTATTTTGACACCTTTTTTTTTTTTTTTTCTAATTTGCATATATTAATTTCAAAATTTTTATATATCTTTCTCGTAAATTACAATTTTTTACATTTATTTTTTTTACAAACATAAACTAATCTAACAATATATATCGATTTATATGCATAAACTAATCTAATAATATGTATCAATTCATATATTAAGTATGTTAAATAATTTTTGTTGTAAGTTTTTTTAAATTTTTTTTATTTTTAAATGAGTATTTGCTATCTATTTAATAATCCGATTAATATATTTATAAACAACTTTCAAAAATTAGTTTTCTTTTAAAATAAAATTAAAGACAAAATCAACTACAATAAATTATTATTTTCTTTAATTGACAATGTAAAATGATTAATGTGAATCATTAATGTTAAAATGGACGACCACATGCATCCAAATAAAAGAAGAATTCGCTTTTTGTTTTCCCTTTTTTTTCTTTTGTTTTGTGTTTCATGAGGACAATTATTAATTACATTAATTTGTACATCCCTACCCAAATAGCTAGAAATGCAAAAGCAATCCAAATATTATATATATAACCATTGAATATTATTTTTCAGTTAATTTTTTCTTATAATATTGTATTAATGCGTGTGCATTATATATATATATATATATATATATATTTTCCATGCGAGATTGACAAATTTACATTTGTGACTAGAGACAATTGAAGTTGAAACTTAACAACAGATGTTGAATTAAAGAATTGGTAATAACAATTATTAATGATTTCTTTATCTAACTATTTATTGTTAATGTAAAATTTCCACGAGTAAATTTCAGAAATGTATTATCTTTTTCATTTTTCATTTTATATATTAAAAGAAATGTCAAGTTGTCGAAATAGGAATATAGTCTCTTTCATGTGCTGCACAACAATGTTTTTTTCTATTAAAATATAGATTAATTTCATTAAAATCAAATTTGAATTTTGTACCTTTTTTATTATTTGAGTATTTTATTAATACAAAGGTAAGATGATTTATAAATTGACAAATAATATAACATAGGATAATTTTCTTATTTTATATTATATAAAAATTAATTGTACAAATTAATGACGATATTATTTAAATTCTACATCAAGATGTATAAATAAATCGAGTTGAGTTAAATTCTAACTAGTTTGTACTTGATTCATTTGTGATTGAATAGAATTTATTAAGCATATTAGTGCTAAAAGTCACAACATTTTTAACATTTTGCAAATTTATAGCAAACTTTAAATCTTGGCAAATCTAACCCACTGTGACAAATTATTTGTAATTTTAGTACAATTGCAATTTAATCTATATATGACATTTAAGGTGAAGTAGTTAAATAGCCGGTTAGATTTCAATCTCAATAATTTAAGAAAAATTAAAAATGGGAATGAAAAATTTATTTAATTTGTAAAGACTATATTCATCTCCTTTTTTTTCTTTTTTTATTTTACCTATCTTAGATCTTCATATGAATGTGAGACTATAACAATAAACGTTGGCTAATACACCTCAAACTTCACATATGTATTTTATTTTTTAATTCATGATCAAATCACAATTGAGATAAAATTGCAAATAATATGTTAAATTGTGCTAAAATTACAAATAATATGTTAAATTAGACTAATTTTACCAATTTTAAAATTTAATATAAATATGCAAAAAGTCAAAAAATTTATAATTTTTAGCTAATTTATTATGTCATTTATTGTTCTCAAAGTATTAAAGAGCCTACATGAGCTTTAAAAATTTTTAAAAATAAAAATTATAAATTATAAATTGCTCACTATAAACATTTAGTAAGTAAATAATATATTAGTTAAAAATTATGATTGTATTCTGATAATATATATTTTAAAATATTCTTATATTTATTATCAATAAAAATTTAATATTATATATTTAATATTAATTTATTAATACATTAAAATAGTTAACAAATAAGAGATGGCGAGAATAGTCACTTATATATTGATATTGAATAAGATACAAATATATAGGCATGAGTTAGATACAATAGCAGTAGTTAAATATATAACAAACACTAGCTAATGTTTATCATCTGACATCCCCTCGAAAGTTAATGGTGGTGTAGGAAGTCACCGAAGCTTGGACATAAAAAATTGAAATTGCCGTTGAGATAATGGCTTAGTTAGTATATTTGCCAGTTGATCAGAAGAAGAAATGGTGCCAACGGAAATCTATCGTAAAGCAACTAGGTGGCGAACGAAGTGAAAATCGACTTTAATATGGCGAGTTTGAGCACGAAAAATTGGATTTGTGGACAAGAAAATAGCTCCTATATTGTCACACCAAACATGAGGTGGTTGTTTGCCATGGACACCAAGTTCGCCAAGTAAATGAGGATGCCATTTTAATTCAACACACACATCTGCTACTGCCTTAAATTTGGACTCTGTAGAGGATCTTGCAATTGTGCGTTGCTTTTCAAAATTCTATCCAATTAAATTCTGACCAAGATAAATGAGATAGCCTCCAGTGGATTGGCGGTCATCGGGACAACCTGCCCAATTTGTATAACTAAAAGCAACCAAATTTGTAGAAGAAGTAGAAGAGAGAAATAAACCATGTGTAACGGTACCTCTTAAATAGCTTAACACTCGCTTTAGAGCCTGTAAATGAGTGTCAGTTGGCTTGTGCATAAATTGACAAAGTTTATTAACAACAAAGGATATGTCAAGGCAAGTGATGTTGGTGAATTGGAGACTACCACATCACTGTCTGAATCGGGTAGCCTCTTCGGGCGAAAGTAAATTACCTATGTGAAAAGATAATGCTTTGCTAGACTCCATTGATGTAGATGACGGGTTTGCACTGGACATGTTCATTTTGGTTAACAAATCCTGTAAATAAGCTTGTTATAATAATAACATTCCATTTTTCAAGTGATGGACTTGAATTTCCAAGAAGTAATGTAGCTTGCCAAGGTCCATTAATTTAAATTCGGTAGAGTTTTGCCAAATAATAAATTATATGATTTGAAGACTATTGCCTGTGAGAAGTAAATCATTTACATAGACCAGTAAAAGGCACTTGGAACCACCATGATTATAATGAATAAAGAAGAGTCTGAATGAGAGCCAACCAGCTCGATGTTAATTAAAAAATTACAAAGTTGTTGGAACCAAGCTCTAGGTGCCTGCTTGAGTCCATAAAGAGACTTCATTAGCTTACATACATGATGAGGAAGCTTTTTATTGATGAATCCTTAGGGTTGAAGCATATAAACATTTTCATCTAAATTTTCGTGTAAAAAAGCATTACTGACAAGCTGGCAAAAAAACCACTATTGGGAAAGAGCCATATAGAGTACCTTTGAATTATAATTGGCTCAATTACCGAACTAAAGGTTTCATTGTAGTCCAAACCATGCTCCTGGATATACACTTTTACTACCAAACGTGCTTTATACCTCTCAATTGTACCATCCGTATGCCTCTTTATTTTGAACACCTATCGATTGCCTACCACATTTACATTGGGTGGTTTGGGTACAAGGGTCCATATATTTGTTTCATGAAGTGCATCAAGTTCCTGTGCTATGGCCATTTTCCATTGTGGGTATTTAATGGCCTATTTAAAGGAGGAAGGTTTGATGGTAAGGATGGGTGGTGTTGTGGATGAGTGAAGTGGTTGTTTTGTAGTGTGTGTAGAAGAAGAGATGCATGTAGTATGAGCTGTAGGTTTTTTGTGATTCCATAACACCATATGATGTCTTCGGGCTGGATTATTGTTTGTGAGTGATTGAGAAATGGTTTTGGAAGATTTGGTTATGGAAGATTGTGTGTTATCAGATGAGGTAGTGTTTATGGTAAAGAAGGATAATTGTTCGGGTGAAAATTGGTTTGGGTGTGTTAAGTCAATAATAAGATTAATCCCATCAGGATTAAAAAGTTGAATATGATTAAGGGTTGTTTATGAATAGGATAAAGATGATAGAGAAGATAAAGGTGAAGTTATAATAGGAAAAGAAGATAGACCTGTTGGTGATAGAGGTGGAGACTGAATGGAATTTGATAAGGTTAAAGAGTTGGTTGTAGTGGATAAGTTAGCTATAACCATTGCATTAAGGACTGACCTGAATTATACGATGTGGTTGATTTGTTAATTGCCAAGGACACTTCTTTGAAGGGAAAATTTTTTTCATTAAATTGAACATGTCAGGCTATGTAAATATGCCTTGTATCCTTGTCTAAACATCAATAACCCATGTGGTGTGGAGAGTAGCCTAAGAACACACACTATTTAGACTGAAAGGAGAATTTATGGTGATTGTATGGGTGAAGTAAAGGGTATACTGCACAACACCAATGTTGATAATGTTTCAAATTTTCCTCTCTATAGTCCATTTTGTTCATGGGTATGTGGATAAGAAATACGATGCACAATACCATTGGCTTTAAAATGAGCATGTAATGGACAAAATTCACTACCCCAATCTGAATTAAATGATTGAATTTTGTATTGCAATTGATTTTCAACCATTTTTTGAAACTGTAGGAAAACTAAAGGAATATCACCCTTGTTTTTAATGGGAAACAACCATGTAAATAATGATAAATCGTTTATAAAAATCACAAAAAATGTTATAACTTGAATTTTTAAATTAATTATTAAATTTAAATATGGAATTAATAAGTGTTAATTATTATTTAATTATTTATGAGATTATTATTATTATTTGTATAGTTTTATTTAATTTTGATTCATTGTTAAATGTATAAATATTTTGGGAGAAATTTATATTTTTAAATATTAGATTATTATTACTATTTTAAAAGATATTATTTTTTTATATTAAATATATATATACAAAAACAAATTTTTTATTTTTTCCTTCCCTTTTTTCCTTTCTTTTCTTTCATTCTTCTCTTTTTCTCTCCTAAACAACCTAGCACCACCACCAACCATTGCCACCATCACTGTCCAGCCATCACCACCACCTTCACCTACTGAAACCGCCAATACCCCTTAGCTTCCGGCGATGTCCCTCTCTTTCTTCCTCCTTTTTTCTCTCGGTGACTAGAAGTGGGAGAGCTCCACCAGCGACGATTCCGGTCACTCCAGCTGTTGCTGCTAGTCTTGATAAAAAACTCTTCCTTCGGGCTTCGTTTCCCCCAACTCAATTTGTCAGGGCAATTCCGATAACGATCCTAATTTTGAGAAATTATTTTTAGGTTAATTTTGATTATTTTATTAGATGGAGGTTGAATTTGATTTGATTAGATATAGTTGCTTTGAGATTATATGAAATAGAGGTTGTGATCTAGCAAATAGTGATTTTTAATTATTTTTATGATTTTTCAAATTTTTCGGGTTTAGGTTATTGTTCACGTAACTGTTCTGGCCCAGAAAATTTTATATTTTTAATAAATTCTAATAATTATGTAGAGTAAACTTTGTTAAGTAAGTTTTATGAAATTATGCATGGAAATTTAAATATGAATTTTTAAAGGTTATGTTTAAATATGTATTTTTGAGAAAATATTAGAAATTAATAAATTATTTGATTTTAATTGAAATTATTATTAATTATTCTATTTAAACTGATTTTTGATAAATAAAAATATGAAAATAATTTTTATAATTATTTTCCAATTTTAATTAATAAGTAGTACTTTTGGGAAAATATATGAAAAATAAATTTATTTATTATCTTTTAAGGCTAAATGAGCAATTTATTATTTTATGATATTAATAAATGATTTTAATTATTATTTACAATTTATGCTAATTTATTTGTAAAATGGAAATTTTATGCTATTAATGGATTTTATTAGAAAAATATTATTTAATAATTAGAATTTTATTATTTATTTGGAAAATAAATTTCTTCAATATTTTTATGATATATTTTGGTGATTTGAGAAAATTATATTATTTTATTGTATATTTTGTGATATTAGTTTTCGGTTGGGTATGAATTGTAATTCGGGAGTCCAACTCGAGATGTTGAATTTTGAGATATTTGAAGTGTATTTTTGTGCAAGAATGACTCTACTTTTAGTAGAGAGATGCTTGTTTTATAAAGGAGATTCTGTCGAATTTTCAATAGATTTCTCGTAAAATGTGACATCGATTTGTTTTAAGTTTTGAGTTTTTTATTAGAGTCATGTCTTAAATCAAGTTTTCTATAGAAATATAGAATATATAAGATTAGGATTTTATCATAATTATTTTATTATTATTATTTTTCTATAGTTGTGCCAAGACCGAGGCCTACAGGATAGGGCCAATCGAGTTATTTTAGAGGAGCGCACTCCACTTGTGAGTTATTATTATATCTATGCATTGCATGTAGAAAAATTATAGGCATCCATATTTTCAATAAATGTGAATTTATTTATGCTATGTTGCATTAAGTGTAAATTGTTATTGTTAATATACATATGTTTGCATATATATAAAGGTGAATATTAAGTTATGTAAATTGGATGTTGTTCATATTTAATATATGATTTTATTATCTTATTTATGAAATGTTATTTTAAAGGATAACGATAGAACGTGCCACCTAGTGGGCTACACTAGGACTATTGTGCAGTAGTTCGCTAAATGCTAGGCTATAATTTTTACTGATATGAGATATTATTAAATTAATTATTGAGATTTGTGATGAGAAAGTGATGTGACAGTGCTGTGAGTTATTATTATATGTATGCATTGCATGTAGAAAAATTATAGGGATCCATATGTTCAATAAATATGAATTTATTTATATTATGTTTCATTAAGTGTAAATTTTTATTGTTAATAGATATATGTTTGCATATATATAAAGGTGAATATTTATTTATGTAAATTGGATGTTTTTCATATTTAATATATGATTTTATTATTTTATTTATAAAATGTTATTTTGAAGGATAGCAGTAGAACATGCTACCTAGTGAGCTACATTAGGATTGTTGCGCAGTAGTACTATAGATGCTAGACTATAATTTTTATTGATATGAGATATAATTAAATTAATTATTGAGATTTTTGGTGAGAGAGTGGTGTGACTGTGGAAGCTCAGTTGACTGAGTGTCTCGAAGCCAGTCTACTTTCAAAATTGAGAAGATAAATATTTTGGAATTAAATGAGTCTATTGGCTAGTGAGGTTATGATATTGAAGTTATGGAATATTTTAAGGTTCTGCTTCGATCCTCCACCAAAAAATCTTTCTGCATTTATTTGTTTGTTATGAAATGTGATTTCGAGCATCTGTATAAAATGCATGTATAAAATAAATAAACAAAAATAAATAAATAAATATTATTATATTGATGTTTGACCGTCTGTATCCTTAGATTGCATGCATATATATAATAATGATTCACTAAATGAGGTTTGACCCCCCCTCAATTATTTTTCAAGATCCTTCTTGTCAGACCTTTTATAATAGTTCCCTTCGTCGGACCTTTTCATCTCCGGTTGATTTATGTAAACTTTAAAATATCCTTTCCTTATATTGTTAGACGCTGTAGTAATATTGTATACTTATTGTATTAGTAATATTGTATACTTGTTGTATTATCTAGTTCTTATTAATGGTGGTTATGTATTTTGAATATTGTAAAATATTTTATTAAAATATAATTTATAGAGATTCTTTTTCATTATTATAAGTTTTAATTCTGAGCATATTTATGTTTATGTTTTGTTGAGTTTATATATTTTAAGGCTTGCTACAGGTTCCAAATTCTCACAAATTCTCGTTCCCTAGTGCTGGCCATGACTTTTGGGTTTGGGTCGTGACAAAATTGGTATAAGAGCCTAGGTTTAGTATGATTTAACCTAGGTTGCTAAAGTTTGAGTTTTCTTTAAAACTACTACAGTTATTAGGTTTGATTATGTTTTTGAAAGTCTTCATTGCTTTAGAATTCTGCGTAACCGTTAGTGTAGATGGCAGGGTTTAGTCTAATGCATTCAATACAATCCCTAAGTTAGTCTAATCTATATTGATTTTAATTAAATGGGCTAAATCTACATGTTTTAATTTACAAGTGAGCTAAAGACTAATGGACTCAATTCCTATTTAATTTCAATTGAGTGAACCTAAGTTTATTTATTTTAATTCTAAAAATGGGACTAAATCTAAAAATTATAGAGTATTTAAATTAATGGGCCTAATTCTACATGTTTTAATAATGAAATGATCTTAAATCTATAAATTATGAAAAAGACTAAAATTAAGTGGCCTAATTCTAAATTAATTATATTAAATTAGGTGGGCCTATGTTTAATTAACTAAATTGGCCTAAGTTATCTCTACCCTAAAATTAATTATGGGCCTAAAATGCATTTTAATTAATTAAACCTACAAAAAATTTAAATTTAAATGGGTTAAAGCCTAATGTGGGTCTAAGGCCCAAAACATATAAACACAAATAAACAAACCCAAAAACAATAATAAATATCAAGCTAAACAAAAAAAAAGATCAAACAATTAATTTAACTTATGCTAAAACCCTATTTTAATTAAAGTGACCATAAACAACAAAATAAAATAATCAATCAAGCAATGCCAATTTTACCAACTTAACTCTAATTTAATTAAAAAACCTAAGGATTTCTATAATCATTAATTTTAATTAATTACCCAATGAAAACTCTAATTTTACTAGCCGATAAAATTAAAACAAAAAAAAACACACACACACCAAATTCCATTATTCCCAATATTGGGACTATTACAATAATCTACTGTAAATAGGAATAAAAACTAATACGACCCAAAAAAAATACCAAATAAAATAATCAACAAAATAATAGCAAATAAATAAAAAAAACTTAAAAAAACTATATTCAAATACAAAATTTAATCCATGGCATTCCATGGATCTTCATGAGTTTTGTTTTTATTCAATCACATGCTACTCCACAGCTTAGGTTACTCCCACCATAATTATGAATACAAAAGCAAAATAGATAATGATTAGAGCTTAAATAAAATAAAAATAAAAACTAAATAAAATTAAAATCAAACTAAATAATCAAATAAAAATAAAAGAAAAGGGTAGAAGAAGGGATGATTGAATGGGTGTAGTATTGATTAGCTCCTCAGAGTGTTATCAATCACCATTGCTTTTAATGGTTCTTCAAAACTTGATGTCCTCCTCTTTAAAAGTCTATTGCATTTGCTCCAAAAATAAAGAAAATCTAAAGAAAAATATTTTCCGTACTGCTTCAAAGAAAAATATAGAGAGAACCTTTTTTTAAGCAAAAGGAAAGAGCTTGTCCAAAGAGAGCGCCCTTTTTAAAAACCTAAACTATCCTTATATTGAAAAAGAGTCAAACACCCTAATCCTATGTACTTAAGAGTTCCAGTTTTAACATGACTTTATTTCCTGAAAATCTAAAAAAAATAAATTTTAGAATATTTTTAGCCAATCAAAATTCAGGAAAAATATTTTTAAAAATTGAAAAAATAATGCAGGACCCAATCGAAATTGTAGATTTCCAATCCGTAATAATTTTTTTTACATTTGATTATAAAAGACCCTTAAAAGAATTAGAAATTTTCAATTAGGTCCTTAAAAAGTATTATAATTTAGTCCTTGAAAACATTAAACCCTTTCTTTGAAAAATGCATTCAGACTTTTGAGGTTTCAAACTTTAAGTATTGAAGACCTATTTATGATATTTTCATCATTGGAGTCCTCTGTCACATCCACATTTTATTATCCCGAAATTGGGTGCTTACAGTTAGGATGTCTATTTTTGTCTGAATTATGTTGTTTATATTCTTTTTAGAATGAGGAGAAGAGCATGAGTCAGTCCACCGATCATTAAGGTCGAGGATGATAAGTCATACCAGGATGAGATTCTACTTATTGAACCGCTAGTTAGGCGTAAGGGTAGAGGTAGAGATAGACCCAGAGGAGCAGTAGGTCACCGTAGATAGAGAGAGCTATAGGATGAGGAACCTTTAGGCCAGGATTTTAAGGAAGATGCTTTTGCACTAGGCATTTAGCAGGGTGCAACAGATATACCCTAGGGTATACTACCTTTGCAGCCTCTATATTAGTAGGGAGTTCAAGGTATGTCAGACCTAGAGGTAGTTTTATTTTATGCTAGAGTCAACAGGATATCCTTTGATAGGACTTCAGACCCGTTTAATTTTCTTCGCGTGATTGAGTTGAGGACTCAGACTACAGACACCGAGTATTAGAGGATTTTGATTATTGAGCTATTGGTTGAGAGGCTAATGTTAGATTGGTTTGTTCAGGTGATCCAGCCCCACTGACTCAGGCTCAGTTTAGAGAGCGATTCATCAGATGATTTTGCCCAAAGCCGATGCCGATGAGTTATAGACTTTGATTGATGAATAATTCTAGAGGTGACAGGTCAGTAAATGAGTACACTAAAGAGTTTCTTTGATTGTCCAAATATGCTGAAGACTTAATGAGGGAGGTGTATTTCATTATCAACATATATATTACTGAATTGGGTTCTGCATTTGCTGGGATGCCTACTACGGGCTTGACTCACGAGTCAGTGACTGAGCTAGCTAAGGACATTGAGCTTAGGCTCATTAGGCGAGGATTTATGCTTAATTTTTATTAGGTGGGAGGTACCAGAGTAGGAGGATATCAAGATACTCTATTCTCGACATTTCATATTGGCTCTAGTAGACAGCCTAAAGGATTTATTTAGCAAGGCTAAAAACCCCAGCAGAAAGCCCATAAGAGCAACAAACGTGGTCATAGTAGGACCTAAAAACCTATTAAATTTAGTTTAAGTGCTACTAGCAGTAGTAGTGGACAGAGTTATGGATACGGTAGCATAGGATCTATAGTCAGTGCCTACCAGATTTATGGGAAAGTCCATCAAGGACCGTGTTATAGGGCTCTAAGGGCATGTTTTCGATGTGAACAAATGGGACATTTTGCCAGATCTTACCCCTATTCAGGTTTTCAGTAGCAGTTTCCTTAACTATCTTCAACTGAGCATAGCTCCAGCTTAGTTTCAACCCTCGCCATTCCAATACCTGAGCACTTTTCAATTTGTTGTCCAACAAGGGTGAAGTAGAGGGGGTAATGCCAAAGGATTTGGTCAGGCTTCTACTAGCCAGTAGGGAGGCAGAAGATAGGCTAGAGTCTTCACTCTCATACTGTAGGATGCTTAGGCATCCAATATAGTGGTAGCAGGTACACTTCCGGTATGTTATTATAAAGCTAGAGTTTTGATTGATCCGAGTGCTACTCATTCTTTTATGTCCCCTGTGTTTACTTTAAAATTAGGTTAGCAGGCTACGAGGATGGAAATTCCTTTATCAGTTGTCATGCCTCTAAGTGGTTCATTGGACACCAACGTGATTCTTCTTGGGTGTCTTATGTTGGTGGAAGGTGGAGAGCTACCTGTAGACTTGGTATTACTAGATGTAATGGATTTTAATATAATTCTAGGTATGGATTGGTTGTCTCAGCATCATGCTATTGTGGATTTTCATAGCAAGGAGGCGATTTTCAAAATTCCAGATGTAGAGGAATTCAAGTTTGTAGGTGATAAGAGTTATACACCTCAGAATCTTATTTCTACTATTACAGCAAGGAAGATGCTAAGAAAAAGGTGTCAGTATACAACAGCAAAACTGACATCCATCTCAGATGTTCCTATAGCATATGAGTTTCCAAATGTCTTTCCTGATGAATTTTTAGGTTTACCACCTCACAGGGAGATTAATTTTTTTATTGATGTGGTTCTAGGCATAGCTCCTATCTTTATAGGATGGCTCCTGCGGAGTTGAAAGAGTTAAAAGAGCAGTTGCAAGATTTGCTAAACAAGGGTTTTATAAGACTCAATACTTCTCCTTTGGGTGCACCAGTCCTACTTATGAAGAAGAATGATGGTACTTTAAGATTGTGCATTGATTATAAAGAATTGAACAAGGCGACTGTTAACAACAAATATCCTCTTCTGAGGATAGATGATTTGTTAGATTAGCTTTAGGGTGAATAATTCTTTTCTAAGACTGGCTTGAGCTCGAGCTATCATCAATTACGAATGAGTGAGGCCGATGTTCTTAAAATGGCATTCTAAACTAGATATGGCCACTATGAGTTTATGGTGATGTCCTTCAGATTAACCAATGCACCAACAACCTTTATGGATTTGATGAATAAGGTGTTCAAACCATTTATGGATAAGTTTATAGTGGTTTTCATTGATGATATACTAGTGTATTTGAGGAGTATAGATGAACATGTATATCACTTGAGGATAGTATTATAAACATTAAGGGAGTATCAATTTTATGCTAAGTTCTTAAAGTGTGATTTTTGGTTAGAAAGTGTAGCAGTCCTTGGGCATGTCGTGTCTAAGGATGGCATTCAGGTTATTCCATAAAAGATTAAAGCAATGTCTGAGTGGCCTAGACTGACATCAATCATTGAGATTTAGATTTTCTTAGGTTTAGTTGAGTATTATAAGAGGTTTGTCTAGGATTTTTCAAGGATTGCAACACCTATGACCAGCCTGACTTAAAAGAATATAAAGTTTATATGGTCAGACGCGTGTGAGAACAGCTTCCAATTGTTAAAAGAAAAGTTGGCTACAACTCTAGTGTTGATTTTGCCCAATAGAGTAGACAAGTTTACTGTGTACTGTGATGCTTTCAAAGTTGGCCTAGGTTGTGTGTTGATGCAGAATAAAAGGGTCGTGGCTTATGCTTCCAGGCAGTTAAAGAAGCACGAGCAAAACTATCCTACTCATAACCTAGAGATGGCCATTGTAATCTTTGCTCTTAAAATTTAGAGACATTATTTGTACAGGGTAACATGTAAAATCAACACTGATTAAAAGAGTCTGAAGTATATCTTTTAGCAGAGAAATTTGAATCTCAGATAGAAAAGATGGCTAGAACTTCTGAAGGATTATGACTGTGATATCTTATACCATCTAGACAAGGCTAATGTAGTAATAGATGTCTTAAGTAGGAAGTCCTCAAGGAGTCTTACTCATATCAATGTGGAGAAGAGACCGTTGATCTGAAAGATGCATAAGTTGGTGGACTAAGGGTTGATGATAAAGATAACCAGGTCAGGAGGATTGTTAGTTCAGTTCAAAGTTAGATCAATATTAAAGCATAGGATCAAAGCAGCTCAGAGCTGAGATGCTGATTTAGTTAAGCATATGGAGAAAGTTCACAAAAGGAAGTTCATTAATTTTAATCTCGATAATGAAGGTGTGCCATGGATTAGTAGGAGATAGTGTGTTCCTAATATGGATAATTTAAGCCCATTTTGCAGCCTATAGTGTACATCCTGGTTCCATTAAGATGTACCATAATATTAAGGATCTTTACTGGTGGGATGGAATGAATAAAGATGTAGTTGAATTTGTTTGTAAGTGCTTGACTTATCAGTAAGTGAAAGTAGAACATCAGAAGCCTTCTAGGAAGCTTCAATCTCTTTCGATTCCTGAGTGGAAATGCGAGAGAGTCACCATGGATTTTATGACAAGATTGCCTCATTTAAAGGATGGATATGATTCCATCTAGGTAATAGTGGACAAGTTAACCAAGTCAGCTCACTTTTTGCCAATTAAAGCTACTTTTTGAGTGGCCAAGTTGGCTAGGCTATACATCAAGAATATTATGTGTCTTCATGGGGTACCTATTTCCATTATTTCTAATAGAGATTCAGTGTTTACCTCTCGATTTTAGCAGAAGTTGCAAGAAGCGATGAGTACCAAGCTTGATTTCAGCACTGCTTTTTATCCTTAGACAAATTGTTAGTTTAAGAGAATAATCCAAACACTTGAAGATATATTGAGAATGTGTATAATGGATCTTTGAGGCAGTTGGGATGATCATCTTCCATTGGTAGAGTTTGCTTATAATAACAACTACTATATTAGTATTGAGATGACACCATATGAAGCATTATATAGAAGGAAGTATAGATCTCCTCTGTGTTAGAATAAAGTCGAGGAGAGACAATTAACTGGACCAAAAATTATTCAGGATGCATTCGAGAAGGTCACTTTAATCATAAGGTGATTGGAAACATCAGCTAGTAGAAAAAAGAGTTATGTAGACCCAAAGTGCAAAGATGTGGAATTTCAAGTTGGAGACTATGTATTCTTAAAGGTGTCACCAATGAAGGGTGTTATGAGATTTGGAAAGAAGGGAAAGTTGGCACCAAGATACATAGGACCTTTTGAGATATTGGAGAGAGTTGGCATAGTTGCATATCGGTTGGCTTTGCCTTGGAATTTGTCTTAGGTGCATCCAGTGTTCCATGTTTCGATGTTCAAGAAGTATATTTCGTATCCTTCACATATTTTGCAACCCCATAGTGTGGAAGTAAATGAAAATTTGATGTATGAGGAAGAACTAGTCGCCATTGTTGACTATCAAGTTCGACAGTTACGTTCTACGTAGATTCTGATGGTCAAAGTCTTGTGGAGGAGTAATAATGCGGAAGAGCACATGTGGGAGACTGAGGCAGAGATGTGGGTGGCATATCCCTATCTTTTTCACCAGTGAAGTCTTGTATTTTCTTTTTAGTTATTAAAATTCGAGGATAAATTTTTGTAAGGGACGAAGATTGTTATAATCCAAATTTTTTAATTAATTATTAAATTTAAATGTGGCATTAATTAGTGTTAATTATTATTTTTTTATTTATGAGATTATTATTATTTATGTAGTTTAATTTAATTTTGATTAATTATTAAGTATATAAATATTTTGGGAGAAATTTAGATTTTTAAATATTAGAATATTATTATTATTTTAAAAGTTATTATTATTTTATATATATAAATAATATATATATATATATATATATATATATATATATATATATATATACAAAAATGAATTTTTTTCTTTTTTCCTTCACTTCCTTTCTTTATTTTCTTTACTTCTTCTCTTTTTCTCCCATGCACAACCCGACACCACCACCAACCACAAAATTGTTGAGAAAATATTGGAAATTAATTAATTATTTGATTTTAATTGATATTGCTGTTAATTGTTTTGTTTAGACTGATTTTTGATAAATAATAGTACAAAAATAATTTTTATAATTATTTTTCAATTTTAATTAATAACTAGTAATTTTGGGAACATATATGAAAAAAAAATTTATTTATTATCTTTTGAGTCTAAATGAGCATTTTATTATTTTATGATATTAATAAGTGATTTTAATAATTATTTACAATTTATGCTAATTTATTTGTAAAATGGAAATTTTATGCTATTAATGGATTTTATTAGCAAAATATTATTTAATAATTAGAATTTTATTATTTATTTGAAAAATAAATTTCTTCAATATTTTTATGATATATTTTGGTGATTTGAGAAAATTATATTATTTTATTGTATATTTTGTAATATTGGTTCTCAGTTGGACGTGAATTGTAGTTTAAAGGACCAACCCGAGATGTTGGGCTTTGAAATATTTGAAGTGTGTTTTTGTGCAGAAATGATTATACTTTTAGTAGAGAAATGTCCGTTTTACAAAGGAGACTCTATTGAATTTTTGGTAGATTTCTTGTAAAATATAACATCGGTCTATTTTAAATTTTGAGTCTTTTATTAGAGTTGTGTCTTAGATCGAGTTTTCTCTAGAAATCTAGAATATATAAGATTGGGTTTTTATCCTAATTATATTATTATTATTTTTCAATAGCTACGTTGAGATTGAGGCCTACAGAACATGGCTAGTCGAGTTATTTTAGAGGAGCACTCTCAACCTATGAGTTATTATTATATGTATGCATTGCATGTAAAAAAATTATAGGCATCCATATTTTTAATAAATATGAATTTATTTATGCTATGTTGCATTAAGTGTAAATTTTTATTGTTAATATATATATGTTTGCATATATATAAAGGTGAATATTTATTTGAGTAAATTGGATGTTGTTTATATTTAATATATGATTCTATTATTTTATTTATGGAATGTTATTTTGGAGTATAGCAGTAGAATGTAATACCCAGTGGGTTGTATTAGGACTAGTGCGCAACAGTACACTAAATGCTAGGCTATAATTTTTTTTATTGATATGAGATATGATTAAATTAATTATTAAGATTTATGGTGAGAGAGTGGTGTGACTGCAAACTCCGTTGATTGAGTGTCTCGAGGCCAATTATGCCGACAGTGAGACTGCAGGAGCTCGGTTAACTTAGTGTCTCATGGCTAGTCTACTGTCAAAATTGAGAAGAGAAATATTTTTAAAATTAAATAAGCCTGTTGGCTAGTAAGGTTCTATGATTGAGGTTGCATAATATTTTAGGGTTTTGCTCCAGTCCTCCACTAAAAAATCTTTTTGCATTTATTTGTTTGTTGTGAAATGTGATTTCTAGTATATGTATGAAATGCATGTATAAAATAAATAAATATAAATATATAAATATTATTATACTGATGCCTGAATGTTTGTGTCCTTAGGTTGCATGCATGTATATAATAATGATCATTTAGTGAGGTTTGATCCCCCTCAATTATTTTTTAGGATTCTTCTTGTGAGAGCTCTCATAATAGTTCCCTTCACCAGACCCTTTCTTATTCGGTTGATTTATGTAAGCTTTAAATTATCCTTTCCTTGTATTGTTAGACGCTGCAATAGTATTGCATACTTATTGTATTCTCTGGTTGTTATTAATAGTGGTTATGTATTTTGAATATTGTAAAATATTTTATTAAGATATAATTTATAAAGATTCTTTTTCATTGTTATAAGTTTTAATTTTGAGCATATTTATTTTATGTTTTGTTGAGTTTTTATATTTTAAGACTTGCTATGGGTTTCGGATTCTCATAAATTCCCGTTCTCTAGTGTTGGTCTTGACTTTTGAGTTTAGGTTGTAACAAAAAATCTTTCTCCAATTGACGAACACATAGGGGCAGGACCCCATACATCAGAATGTATCAATTGTAATAGTTTTATACTTCAATTATGAGTCAATGGAAGAGAGATTCTATGTAATTGCCTAAAACAATAAGCTTCACACTGATTACTTAATTATTTATTGGAAGAACATGGAAGATGAAATTGATGAACTAAGGCACAGATAGTTTGGTAGTTCGAATGACTAAGTCGAGTGTGCCAGTTTTCTAAGGTGGCTAAAAACGTTGTTGTATTGCAGTGATGTTGCTGTTGTAGAGTATTGTGCAATTTATATAGTCCCAAATCAATTGTTCCACAAAGTATTGGCTACCTCGTTACTTTGTCCTTCACAACACAATAATCATTATGAAATTCAAGAAAATAAGGATTATCATCATATAATTTTTGCACATATAATAACAATTTTATTATAGTGGGAACATGTAAGACATCTTTTAAAGCAAAAGACTTTGATGGAGAGTGAAGTTAAGAAGAACTAATATAATTGATGCACAAACCCTTACCATTACCAATCAGAAGTTGCTCCTTACCTTTATATTCATCCGCGAATATGAGTGAACTCAAGTTAGGTGTGACATGTTGAGTAGCACTTGTGTTTGGATACCATGAGTATGAAGATGAAGTACACCGATCCAAATATAGAGAAAAGGAATCATTAGGTATTGTAGAGAGATTTGCTTGAACTAAATTAAAGGGTTGTGAGTTCCAGTGACCATTCTATGAGGCAATAATATTAAAATTGGAATCAAATCTTCTACGACATTAAGAAGTAATATGATTGTGATAGCCATACATTTGGCAAATAACAGAGGGTTTAATGTTACCATGTCCATGGCCACGTCCCCGGGAGAAGTGGCCATAATTTTGAGTTCCTCGATAATTTGAGTTAAAGGAAAAGGACTTACCTCTGTTTGTTCATTGGGTAAGATTTATCGATGGTATGACAAGTTATTGTGATTTGAGGAGAAGTTCATGGCTTATAAATTGGCCATGTGAGTCATGAAAAGTGGCAAGAGCAGGATGTTGTTATAGTGCAGTGATGATTGGATTGAAGTCAGCTCCAATTTATTAGAAAAAAATTGAATTAAATTCATCATTTGAAATAGGTTGGCCAGCAAGTGTCAATGAGTGAAAGATGGCTTTGGCTTTGTATAAAAATGGAGAGATCAATTTATTTGCTTTGGACAGATTATGAAGTTCAAGATGCAATTGTGTCTTTTATGCATGGCTGACAGTATCAAAGGCTATTACAAGAGCATTCCAAACACTAAAGGAAGAAGAGAGTCTAAGAAGATGAGGGTATATCTCCTTTGTGATAAAGGATAATGGCCAGGAAAAGAGCAACTGGTCCTTGCTGAACTATGTAATAAAGTCTGGGTTGGGTTCAGGTTGATTTGCTTTAGCATTAACTTGCTCTTTTAGGGGACATGGTTCTGCACCTGTAAGAACAACATGAAAGTTATAAAAATTCAGTAGAGGGTTGAATTAAAGCTTCTAAGGAATGTAGTTCTTAGATGTTAATTTGATAGAGAAACTTTAGTTAATATGGGTAGATGTGGTGGTTGTGGGAAGCAAGGTTGGTAGGGAAGGAATAAGAGACAAAGAGGAATTCATGGTTTAAGAAGATTGAAAGGAGGTCGAAAGATGAGAGGGAGGTAAAAGAAGATGATGTTGTCATTTTTTTTTAAAAAAGAAAGCTTTAATACCAATTTAACAAATCAAAGATGGAGAGAATAGTCACTTATATATTGATATTGAATAAGATCCAAATATATAGGCATGACTTAAATACAACAACAGTAGTTAAATACATAACAAACACTAGCTCAAGTTGATCATCTGACAAAAATTATGCTTTAGTTCATCAATTTTTATTCGAGTTTGTTTACAATCTTCACAAATTAAACTTTCCATAATTTGATATAGACTCATTTATCAAATGAGCTCAACTTGATAAAAGCTCATTCATATGAGCTTTCATTGTATAGATCTGAGTAACTCAGTTCATTTATAAATCTACCTAGATCTTATGATACTTTTAAATATAAGTGATCAATATATCATTTTCTCACCCATTGACACTACGCTCTAATTGAATTTTTTTTCCATTTCGCAATTGCACTTAATAAAATAGGATAAAAATAAATTTTATTTTTTCTTCATTATTTTTTTAATATGCTTAGTACATCGATGATTTTTCACATTTGATATATTTTGTCAATTTAACCATTAAACTTATAAATTTATCATTTTAACAAATCAATTTGTTAAAAATATGACTCATACATACATTTTTTTTTTATCAAATTTAAGTATTTGAATAGTTTCACTTTAATTTATAAAAATATTATTTAGATATTTCAAATAGTATGGTAAATTTTATTTTTAATAGGTTAAAATATGTAAATAACTATTTATGCCATATTTGAAATTTTTGGGCTGAAATATATTTAATTTAATTAAAATTTGAAAGCCCAAAAATAATTAAAAAGCCTAGTCCAAGTAAAAGAAAGTTATGGAGATGAAACTGATTTTTACATAGCAACTTATTGCCAAAGTAAGAGGATTCTAGGAATGGACTGTTTAGATGTTACTTGGGGATGAAGGTTACGTGAATTAATTCATCAGGAATGGAAGACTCTTGAGTTACTAAAGAATAAATGGGAGAAGTAGCCTGCAAGTAAAAGAAAGCCTATAAAAGTAAGGAAAGAACACAGATCAAGGATGCACAACAAATCATCACAACAACATCTACATCAATCTACAATCATCAGCAATTAATCAAAAGTTATTAACAGCTACTGTTGTTTTCTTTTAGTTTTGCCTACTGTACTTTCTTTTATTTTGTTCGTCCTTTACTTTGTACTAAGCTTAAAAAATTTAATACAAATTTCCTTTCAATTTTCCAATAGTTTTCTTTTATTATTAATTTACATTTTGTTTGAAATCAAAGCAAATTATGGTAAAGGCACTTAGGAACCCATTTTTTGTCTGAAGAAGTTAGGTTAAATTTTGAGAACTTGCTCCTATGGCATGCTCGCAAATCAATAAAAATCAAAAAATAGCCAACAATCTTTTGGCACACTCGATAGGACATGTTTTAACAAGATGAATAGATTTGAAGAAGAATTTTTCAAAGTTGGTTACTGGACCAATAAGTCACCTATAAACCTAGATGATTTCTAAAAATAAACTAATGAATGCTTGATGCCTCAGGATCACTTTTGGACTAAGGCACATTTTGGCTATTCAGGTCAAATTTTAAATATCACTATTAATAAAGACATTAGTGTTCAAAATATCTTCATAGAAGGCAATCAGGTGCCTTAATGTCAAAAAAAAGATGAGGTACCCACTAATTGAATAGGTTAGAATCTGAAAGCAGTTAGCGCTTTTGAGAGTACTCAAGTTTTCAAGAAAGTCTTTCAGGATGCAATACCTCAAATGGTTAATTCCCTGAAGCAAGGCTTTAAAAAAATGTTATAGGATACTGTGCAAGCGTTTTCCAAAATGAATGAATAGTCATCTAAACAACATACCACTATATCCAAGCCAGATATAGTTCAGGAGGAGTTTGGCAATTATGCAAAAATTCTAGAAGTTTAATTAGTCACTGATGAAAGGACTAACGTAGCCTTACAACCATGAGTGTACGAACATGAAGGAAGACGCACATGGGGCAATTTTTCCTAGGGTTATTTGCCAAATCCCCAATCCTAAATGAAATTTCCCCAGGGGTAAGAACTAAATTCCTAAGGACAAAAGCAAAGCACAGGGAGTACACATGAGAAACAATAAATTTCTCAAGCTCACACACTAGTTCCCTAGGAACAGGAATTAATTCCCCAAGGATTAAAAAAAATTCAAAAAGTGACATTTTACCTGAGAAAAAATCAATTTGCCAAACACTGGTTCTTGAAAATTTGTCTTCTCCTTAATCCTCTGTCACGACCCAAAACAGGGGCCATGACCGGCGCTAGGGAACGGGAATTCTTTCGAATCCGAAACCCGTAGCAAGCCTTAAAAATAAAATAAAACATGAAATATTAATAATAACAACACAATTAAGTAAATATTATGCAATGGAAATACAATCATAAATATTACAAAATAATAATCCACTACGGGATTTAAGTCAACAACTCAAACTCATATATATAAATAAATCTTTAATACAAATCCAGTTCAAATATTTAAAGTACATATCTCATACAAATATAATACAACAATCTCACAATCGACCATAACTACTGCAGTGTCTAGATTATAAAAATATAACTCAGGTAAGCAGTTTACATAAAGAAGCCAGAGTGGAAGAAATCCGGCATATAGGTCTGCTACTGAGGTCTGATGAAGATGACTCTCCTGAAAAATAATCAACGGAGGGGAGTCAGACCTCACTAAGTGAATTACTATAATATATATACATGCATACTAAATGACAATGTATACAGGCAAATACACACAGATGCAATAAAATCATTTTTATATATTTTGTTTGAAAACCACTGGTTATGAAGGATCAAATAGAACTCTAGAAAATCGCAACCTCAAAATAGTGTTAGACAACACTCTAGCCACACAGGCTCACTTATTCCAAAATATTCACTTATTCCATTTAGACAGTAGACTGGCCCCGAGACACTAAGTCAATCGAGCTCCAGCAGTCTGACTGTCAATGTGATTGGCCCCGAGACACTTGGTCAACCGAGCTCCAGCAACCACACTCTCAATCATATCTCACACATCAACTAATCAAATCCAATCAATATCCACAAATGGTTAGTAATATAGCCTAAATGCTATCAACGTACCGGTACGTACTTGGTCCTAGTGCTGCCCACTAGGTAGCACGTTCTATTGATATCCTTCATTAATATATAAAATGTACATTCATAAAAATAAATGATGCATGAATTTGAATAAATCTCAACATAAACCATATATATATACTAGAAATATACCAAAAGTAAACCAGATATATTTTGAGTATATATACGGCAAATAAATCTAATTAAATTACTAAAATAAATTAGAAATATATTCAAAAACATTTTAAACATAATTCATTAATAAAAAATGCATATAGTTTAAAATATACCAAAAATAAACCAAAAATAAACTAAAATAAACTAAAGTACTAATTAATACCATTATGCATTTTTAGTCAAAATAAAACATAGATTTCTAAAATCATGCACCCTAGAGCATATATATATAGAATAGTAACTCATAATTATTGCGCTCTTCGAGATGGGTCCGATGGGCCTGGTCCACTAGGCCTCGGTCTTGGTGCAACTAAACAAACAAATGATAGCACGATATTAGAATAAATCTATAAGAATTCCAAAGACTCGATCTAGAATCTTAGACACGTAATTAAATCAGAACTTGACCGGATATCACGTTTTAGAGAATTCTATCAAAAATCCGATAGAACCTCCCCTGTAAAATGGATATCTCTCTACTCAAAGAGTAGAGCTAGCCCTGCAAAGAAACACACTTCGAAAATAAACGCAGAATACAACCAAAATCCCTCGGTCGGACTCCAAACTACAAATCACCGACCAAGGTCCACAATTCACGGAATATTTACAAAATGCCAAAAATACCCTTATATACCACAAATACATTTTATAAGTAGAAATTACGTAATTAACCCTAAAACACAGTAAAAATCGATAAAAACTCATTTTATTAGAAAAATCGTATATTATATATATAATTGAAAATAATTTACAAAAAATAGTTTTAATTAGTTAAAAATACTAAATAATTTTTAGAAATCATTTTTATACCCTAAATAACTACTAAAACCAATTTAATTACATTTTTAGCCAATTTAGTGTAAAATTACCAAAATACCCCTATATATATAAATATACTAAAATTAATCCAAAAATTCACCAAAAATAATATAATTGCACAAAATTAATTTTCCCAACATATATTTCAATAATATCATTAAATAAAATCAATTAAGTAATTAATTTCAATTAAACGCATAATTAACCCTATTTTCTCAAAATTACATAAACTAAATAAATTCAAAATAAATACATAAAAATTCATGAAAATTACAAATAAATTTCTATAATTCATTTCAACACCTATAATTACCATAAAACACAATTTCATAATTTAATTAATTAATTTTCAAAAATTAGAAAATAATAATAAAATAATCAAAAATACCCAAAAATCAAAATAAATTCCAAAAAATCCCACATGAAGATTAAGCTACTAGGTTCAAAGTTTGTGAAGGAAATTTTCATGAATCAATCAAATTAAAGCTAAAAAAAATCGAAAACTCAAGTTGATCGAAATGAAGATCAAGCTTAAACCTCAACAACCACCCGTTTTCCGATCAAAAGAAGCTTAGAATAGGGACCACTAGAGCTTAGGGAGTCGATGGAGACCGGCGATGCACAAAATGGTGGTCGAAATCCCGATTGACGGTGAAGAGCTTAACACGCTGCCACAGCAAATTTCGGGCGTTCTAGCGAGCTTTCGGCGACCTGATCACGTCAGAGAGGAAGAGGAAGGAGGGGGGAGGAGGTTGGCGGCAGCTGGTGGCAGCGAAGGGTGGTCCAACATGCCAAACCGAGAGGCACAGTGAGGGTAGGGCGTTAGGAAAGAAGAAGGAGGAGGGAGGGGCAGTTTGGTAATTTGGCAAAGTTTGATTTTTTTAAACTATATATTATGTATATATTATGTATATATATAATCACACTATATATTATAATAATATAAACTCCCACACACATATAATTTAATATATTAATAATTTTATACACTCAAAAATAATTAAATAATATTAAAACTAAATAATAAATAATAAAAAAATTAGGGTAATTAATTAAACCCTAGTTTAATTTAAATATATACACATATATACACTTTATTTTAGCACCTTAAAAATATATATGAGTTCATGCAAATTCGTGAAATTGTTTAAAATAATTAATATTAAATTATTTATGTGTTAATTTTCACGAAAATAAAATTCTCGAAATTTTTTTACGTAAAGTACTTAAAATAATATAAAACAATTAAAATTAGCTTTAAACAAATAACAACTCATAAAAATATCATAATTATATACAAAATTATTAACACTGCATATCCCGATGCAAAATAAAAATATTTAAAAACTCGGGATATTACAGTCTTCCCCCCTTACAAGAATTCGTCCCCGAATTCCAGAAATAAAATGATTACAAGATCAAGAAGGGAAGAGATATGGGTAAGAAGCTCGTATCTCAGCTTCAGTCTCCCATGTATGCTCCTCAATTCTGTTGCTACGCCACAGAACCTTGACCATTGGAATCTGCTTCGACTGCAACTGTCGAACTTGATAATCAATGATCGCCACAGGTTCTTCCACAAATGTAAAATCTTCACTCACTTCTGCACTGTCGAGCTGCAACACGTGTGAAGGGTCTGAGATATATTTCCTCAGCATTGAGATATAAAACACCGGATGCACCTATGACATACTCAGGGGCAAAGCCAACCGATATGCAACAATGCCTACTCTCTCCAAGATCTCAAACGGTCTGATATATCTCGGTGCCAACTTACCCTTCCTGCCAAATCTCATCACACCCTTCATCGGAGATACCTTTAGAAAAACATAGTCTCCAACCTGAAACTCCACATCTCTGCGCCTAGGATCCGCATAGCTCTTCTGTCTGCTAACTGTGGTCTCTAATCTATGCTTAATCACGACGACTTTCTCTGTAGCATCCTGAACCATCTCAGGTCCAGTCAAAGCTCTCTTACCAATCTCATCCCAACTCAGAGGGGATCTACATTTCCTTCCATACAATGCCTCATACTGTGCCATGCCAATACTGTTATGGTAGCTGTTATTATATGCAAACTCAATAAGAGGCAAATGATCATCCCAGCTATCTCCCAAATCTAGAACACACATCCTCAACATATCTTCCAGTGTCTGGATCGTCCTCTCAGACTGACCATCTGTCTGAGGATGAAAAGCAGTACTGAAATCCAACCTAGTGCCCATTGCTTCTTGCAACTTCTGCTAAAAATGAGAGGTAAACACTGAACCTCTGTCTAACACAATGGACACAGGTACTCCATGAAGGCACATAATATACTTCACATATAACTTCATCAATCTAGCTACAGAATAGGTGGCTTTCACAGGCAAGAAATGTGCAGACTTCGTCAACCTGTCTACAATCACCCAGATGGAATCGTATCCATCCTTAGAACAAGGTAAACCAACCACAAAATCCATAGCTATCCTTTCCCACTTCCACTCAGGAATAGGAAGAGGCTGAAGCTTCCTAGAAGGCTTCTGATGTTCAGCTTTCACATGCTGACACGTTAGGCACTTAACAACATAATCAGCGACATCCTTCTTTAGTCTGTCCCACCAGTATAAGTCTCTGATACTGTGGTACATCTTAGTGACACCAGAATGCTATAGGCTGTAGAATGTGCTTACTCTAGGATCTCTTCTCTCAAATCATCCACATCAGGAACACACAATCTACCACCGATCCATAACACACCGTCATCATCGAGTGTGAAATCAGTGAACTTCCCTGCTCGAACATTCTCTGCAAGCTCTTCTAGAATAGGATCTCAGCTTTGAGCTGCTTTAATCCTATCCCTCAGTACAGATCGCACCTTAAATTGAGCTAGCAGTCCACCTGACCTACTGATCTTCATTATCAGACCTTGATCCACCAACAGATGCAACTCCTGGATTAACGGTCTCCTCTCAACACTTATGTGAGTAAGACTGCCTGAGGACTTTCTACTCAAGGCATCTGCTACCACATTAGCCTTGCCCGAATGATATAAAATCTCACAGTCATAATCCTTCAACAATTCCAACCATCTCCTCTGCCTCAGATTCAGATCTCTCTGCTGAAAAATATACTTAAGGCTCTTATGATCAGTAAAAATCTCACAAGTCACCCCGTACAGATAATGTCTCCAAATCTTGAGAGCAAAGATCACTGCAGCCATTTCAAAGTCATGTGTAGGATAGTTCTCCTCATGCTTCTTCAACTGCCTTGAAGCATAGGCTATCACCCTACCATTCTGCATTAACACACAACCAAGGCCAACTCTACAGGCATCACAATAAACTATGAACTTGTCCACACTATTAGGCAAAGCTAACACTGGGGTTGTGGTTAATTTCTCCTTCAATAATTGGAAGCTATTCTCACAAGCTTCTGACCACTCAAATCCAACATTCTTTTGAGTCAAGCGAGTCATAGGGCTGCAATTCTGAAAAAATCCTGCACAAACCACCTATAATACCCGGCTAAACCCAGAAAACTTTGAATCTTAGTAACAGAAGTCGGTCTAGGCCATTCAGACACTGCCTCAATCTTCTGTGGATCAACCTGGATACCTTCTTTAGACACTATGTGTCCAAGAAAAGAAACACTCTCCATCCAGAAATCATACTTTGAAAATTTAGCATAAAGCTGATGATCTCTCAGTGTTTACAGTACAATCCTCAAGTGATATACATGCTCCTCCATACACTTTGAATAAACCAGTATATCATCAATGAAGACTACCATAAACTGATCCACATATGGTTTGAATACCCTATTCATCAAGTCCATAAAAGCTGTTAGTGCATTAGTTAAACCAAAAGACATCACCAGGAACTCATAATGGCCATATCGAGTGCGGAATGCTGTTTTAGGAACATCGGCTTCACTAATATGCAACTGATGATAACCCGACCTCAGATCAATATTCGAAAAGAACTGTGCACCCTGTAGCAAATCAAATAAATCATCTATCCTCGGGAGAGGATACTTATTCTTCACTGTCACCTTGTTCAACTCTCTATAGTCAATGCATAGTCTCAAGGTACCATCCTTCTTCTTCACAAACAGGACTGGTGCACCCCAAGGAGAAACACTGGGTCTAATAAAACCCTTATCCAATAACTCTTGCAACTACTCCTTCAACTCTTTCAACTCTGCAAGAGCCATTCTGTAGGGTGGCATAGATATAGGAGTAGTACCTGGAACCACATCTATACAGAACTCAATCTCTCTATAAGGTGGTAAACTTGGCAACTCCTCAGGAAAAACATCAGAAAACTCACAGGCAACAGGAACATCTGTGAGTGATAACTTCTCCACTGAAGTATCCCTGATCAATGCCAAATATCCCTGACATCTTTTCCTCAACAGCTTTCTAGCCGTAATAGCAGAAATGAGATTTTGAGGTGTGGAACTCCTATCACCCACAAACTTAAATTCTTCTTCAACAGGAATTCTGAAAGTCACCTCTTTATTCTGACAATCTACCACGGTATAGTGCTGAGATAACCAATCCATACCCAGAATAACATTAAATTCCATCACAGCCAACAGAATCAAATCAGCTGGTAATTCTCTACTTCCCATGAGAATTGGATAACCAGAAAGAATAATATTAGTGTCCAAGGAATCGCTCAGAGGAGTCGCAACAGATAAAGAAAAAGCCATCCTCGAAGCTTGCCAACAAGACTTGGAAGTAAAAATGGGAGAAACAAACGAATGCGTGACATCCGGATAAAAAAAAACCCATGCATCCAGGTAACAGACAAAAATAGTACCTGCCAAGACTGCATTAGATGCCTGAGCATCCTGCTGAGTAAGGTGGAAGACTCTAGCCTATCCTCGACCTCCCTGCTGACTGGTAGAAGCCTAGCCAACACCTCTGGCACCTCCTCTAGTACCTTTACCATGACTCTACTGTAGAACAAGCTGAGTGGAACTCTGATGCTGGGCTGGAGGCAACTGAAATGGTACGAGTGTAGCACTAGCAATCGACTGCTGTGGAAATCATGGAATCTGCGGCTACTGATGCCCAGAGTAAGGACACGATCTGGCATAATGTCTTGTCTGCCTGCATCTAAAGCATGTCAGTGGTGTCAGGTAACATGGTCCCTGATGGACTCTACCGCAGGTCTGACAAACACTGGCAGCTAATCCAGAACTATGACCATTGCTACTGCTTGAAGCACCTGACCCAAATCTGAATGGTCTACGCTAACCTCCACGGCCATGTCTACTGCTCTGATGCACTCGCTGCTGCTGCCTCTAACTTTATTGAGTCGATCCTCTCTGCTGACTACTCGAACTAACATGAAAACTAGAATACGGAGTAGCCTGCAATCCACTCAATTGAACTCCCAGCTGGTAATAATCAGGCATCGCTCCCTGCCTAACTAGCCTCAGCTTAATCTCCTTGGCCAACTCAATCATAGACTCCAGAGTAAGGCCTGTTGTAGGCATACCATCAAATGCAAAACCCAATCCGGTGACGTAGGTAGTGACTACGAAATACTGATCTCGCATCAGGTCCTCTGCATATCTACCCAGTCGGAGAAACTCTCGGGTGTACTCCTCTACTGATCGATCACCGTGAGAAATGCTAGTCAGTCGGAGATGATAGCTTATGCGGAGAGGCTCTGGACAGAATCTCCTTATAAACTGCTCTCGAAACTGAGCCCAGGTCTTCGTCATCATATAGGGCTGAATCATCTGAATAAACCAGTCTAGAGCTGGTCCCTCGACAAACAGCTAGACGATCATAATCCGCTGATACTGGGTGTGAGCAGTCTGAGTCCGAGTCTCGATCACATGTAGAAAGTCTAACGGATCGAAAGTTCCACCAAACGTAATCCTGCCAACTCTGGCATAAAACAGAGCTGCCTCAGGGTCAGACATACCCTACTGATAGGTAGGCCAAACAGGCTGAACAATTGGAGGTACAGGAACATCAAACTCAGGCTCTACAGGCTCCTCGTCCTGTAACTCTCTCTGCCTACGGTGACCTACCGCTCCTCGAGGTTTACCTCTGCCACGACCTCTGCATCTAACTGGCTGCTCAGGAGGTAAAACCTCATCCTGAAAAGACTCATCATCCTCGGCCTCAACGATCGGTGGAGCGACACGCGCTCGCCTCCTCATTTTAAAAAGACAACAGGACAATTCAGACAAAACAGACAAATGAGGAATAACGCAGAAAACTAAAGCAAGGAATACTTATCAAGACATACTCGAACCTAAGTCATTATAGTAGTTTCAAAAGAAAACACAACTTTAAAAACAAGGGCCACAACTCACACAATTAAGCCCTGACACAGAACTCCGCTCTGATACCAACTTTGTCATGACCTAAAACAGGGGCCATGACCGGCACTAGGGAATGGGAATTCTTTAAAATTCGAAACCCGTAGCAAGCCTTAAAAATAAAATAAAACATGCAATATTAATAACAACAACACAATTAAGTAAATATTATGTAGCGGAAATACAATCATAAATATTACAAAATAATAATCCACCACGGGATTTAAATCAATAACTCAAACTCACATATATAAATAAATCTTTAATACAAATTCAGTTCAAATATTTAAAGTACATATCTCATACAAATATAATACAAAAATCTCACAATCAACCATAACTACTGCAGTGTCTAGATTATAAAAATATAACTCAGGTAAGCAGTTTACATAAAGAAGCCGGAGCGAAAGAAATTTGATGTACAGGTCTACTATTGAGGTCTGATGAAGATGACTCTCCTGAAAAATAATCAACGGGGGGGAGTCAGACCTTACTGAGTGAATTACTATAATATATATACATGCATACTAAATGACAATGTATACAGTCAATAGTATATATATAAATATATATACAGGCAAATACACACAGATGCAGTAAAATCATTTTTATATATTTTGTTTGAAAACCACTGGTTATGAAGGATCAAATAGAACCCTAGAAAATTGTAACCTCAAAATAGTGTTAGACAACACTCTAGCCACACAGGCTCAATTATTCGAAAATATTCACTTATTCCATTTAGATAGTAGACTGATCCCGAGACACTAAGTCAACCGAGCTCCAGCATTCTGACTGTCAGTGTGATTGGCCCCGAGACACTTGGTCAACCGAGCTCCAGCAATCACACTCCTAATCATATCTCACACATTAACTAATCAAATCCAATCAATATCCACAAATATTTAGTAATATAGCCTAAATGCTATTAGCGTACCGGTACGTACTTGGTCCTAGTGCTGCCCATTAGGTAGCACATTCTATTGATATCCTTCATTAATATATAAAATGTACATTCATAAAAATAAATGATGCATGAATTTGAATAAAATCTCAACATAAACCATATATATATACTAGAAATATACCAAAAGTAAACCAGATATATTTTGAGTATATATATGGCAAATAAATCCAATTAAATTACTAAAATAAACTAGAAATATATTCAAAAACATTTTAAACATAATTCATTAATAAAACATGCATATAGTTTAAAATATACCAAAAATAAACCAAAAGTAAACTAAAATAAACTCAAGTACTAATTAATACCATTATGCATTTTTAGTCAAAATAAGACATAGATTTCTAAAATCATGCACCCTAGAGCATATATATATATAATAGTAACTCACAATTATTGCGCTCCTCGAGATGGGTCCGATGGGCCTAGTCCATTAGGCCTCGGTCTCGATGCAACTAAACAAACAAATTACAGCACGACATTAGAATAAATCTATAAGAATTCCAAAGACTCGATCTAGAAACTTAGACACGTAATTAAATCAGAACTTAATCGGATATCACGTTTTAGAGAATTCTATCAAAAATCCGATAGAACCTCCCCTGTAAAATGGATATCTCTCTACTCAAAGAGTAGAGCTAGCCCTGCAAAGAAACACACTTCGAAAATAAACGCAGAATACAACCAAAATCCCTCAGTCAGACTCCAAACTACAAATCACCGACCAAGGTCCACAATTCACGGAATATTTACAAAATGCCAAAAATACCCTTATATACCACAAATACATTTTATAAGTAGAAATTACGTAATTAACCCTAAAACACAGTAAAAATCGATAAAAACTCATTTTATTAGAAAAATCGTATATTATATATATAATTGAAAATAATTTACAAAAAATAGTTTTAATTAGTTAAAAATACTAAATAATTTTTAGAAATCATTTTTATACCCTAAATAACTACTAAAACCAATTTAATTACATTTTTAGCCAATTTAGTATAAAATTACCAAAATACCCCTATATATATAAATATACTAAAATTAATCCAAAAATTCACCAAAAATAATATAATTGCACAAAATTAATTTTATCAACATATATTTCAATAATATCAATAAATTAATTCAATTAACTAATTAATTTCAATTAAACGCATAATTAACCCTATTTTCTCAAAATTACATAAACTAAATAAATTCAAAATAAATACATAAAAATTCAAAAAAATTAAAAATAAATTTCTATAATTCATTTCAACACCTATAATTTCCATAAAAAACAATTTCATAATTTAATTAATTAATTTTCGAAAATTAGAAAATAATAATAAAATAATCAAAAATACCCAAAAATCAAAATAAATTCCAAAAATTATAAAAAAATTCCCACATGAATATTAAGCTACTAGGATCAAAGTTTGTGAAGGAATTTTTCATGAATCAATCAAATTAAAGCTAAGAAAAATATAAAAAACTCAAGTTGACCGAAATGAAGATCAAGCTCAAACCTCAACAACCACCCGTTTTCTGGCCAAAAGAAGCTTATAATAGGGACCACCAGAGCTCAGGGAGTCGATGGAGACCGGCGGTGCACGAAATGGTGGCCGGAATCAGGATCGACGGTGAAGAGCTTCACATGCTACCACAGTAAATTTCGGGCATTCCAGTGAGCTTCCGACGACCTGATCACGTCAGAGAGGAAGAGGAAGGAGGGGGGAGGAGGTTGGCGGCAGCTGGTGGCGACGAAGGGTGGTCCGGAGTGCCAAACCGAGAGGCACAGTGAGGGCAGGGCGTCGGGAAAGAAGAAGAAGGAGGAGGGAGGGGCAGTTTGGTAATTTGGCAAAGTTTGATTTTTTAAAACTATATATTATGTATATATATAATCACACTATATATTATAATAATATAAACTCCCACACACATATAATTTAATATATTAATAATTTTATACACTCAAAAATAATTAAATAATGTTAAAACTAAATAATAAATAATAAAAAAATTAGGGTAATTAATTAAACCCTAGTTTAATTTAAATATATACACATATATGCACTTTATTTTAGCACTTTAAAAATATATATGAGTTCATGCAAATTCGTGAAATTGTTTAAAATAATTAATATTAAATTATTTATGTGTTAATTTTCCCAGAAATAAAATTCTCTAAAAAATTTTACGTAAAACACTTAAAATAATATAAAACAATTAAAATTAGCTTTAAAAAAATAACAACTCATAAAAATATCATAATTATATACAAAATTATTCACACTGCATATCCCGATGCATAATAAAAATATTTAAAAACTCGGGATATTACATGCTCGAAGGTGGAAATGAACTTGAATGTAGAATAGAAGATAGAGCTAATAGAGGAAAATTCACTTTCCTTAATGGTATTAACCAAATATCTTATTATGGATTTGAGAACATTGGTGGATGTAAAAATAAAAATTAAAGAAAAAGAGGTGGTTCATCCTTCAAACATAAATCCAAACAGGTTTGAAAATTATTAGAGGTCAGTTTCTCACAAGAAATTTTTACCATCAGATGAAAGGCCACTTGATCTAAATTCCTTAAAAAATAACCATAAATAAAGGCCAATGAAAGATGAGAGGCTTGGGTAATATAGATTTTTAATGTCATAGTTTGTTCTACCAAACAAGCAGTGGTGTAAAATAAAGCATAGGAATTTTTCTTAGCCACTGACTCTTATGCACATAAAAGAAGACTACAGAGACAAAGGACATTTGAAGAATAGAAGGTCCAACCTAATGCTATGGTCAAACCCAAGCCTAAAGCTATAAGTGATCCACTTTCTAACACAAGAAAGTCCTTAATGTAAAAGGCTGAGTTAGGTGTCATTAGATTCCACACTCGAGGGGGCAACTTTCCCAAGAGAAACAGAAAGGAACGTCCTAGAAAAGTCATCAGCAGAGGTAATTAATGCAATAATAATGGTTTTTCCAATTACTGTTGACAATTAAAATTCTCTTAATGTCTCCTCTATGGTAGATTCGATAAAAATACTGAGCTTTAAAAGGAATTCTTCTGCATAGGACTATATGAAAATGCTAAGTTAGGTGGTTGATATTACCTCCCTAATTAGCCTATAAAGGGTATGAAAGGGGGTGGAGCTGAAAATATTTCCCATTATGTGAGAAAATAAAAATTAATTAAATAAATATAAATAATTGGCCTCTTGCCAAAAATTTGCCACTAAATGGCAATAGTTTGTTCTTTGGTTTTGAAAATTGGCTTGATAGCCAAGTTTTAATTTTACAAGTTTTGATGTGTTTCTATTTACTATTGTTTTTCTAGTATGTTTTTAGTGTCTGAATAAGGTGTAGTGTTATCTTGATGAAATTTCAGTAAATAACGGCTGAAAATTTTACATTTGGTTAATGCATGACTATGGTAAATATGTGAAGTGTGACTAGTTATGCAAAAGGTTAAATTGAAAAGCAGATAGATAAATTATTGTTTGGGTATTTGAATTTTGAAAATATAGACACAGGTTGAGAAGAAATTTATGAAGGAACACTGGGTTTTCTTATGGAAGATGGAGAAATTAACAAGAAATTATTTGATTTTTCTCATTAATTTTTTGTCAAAATTTGAATTTAAATTTTTTGCTAAAGAAGAAGAATCGGGTTGAGAGTGAGAGCTGGCGAAGTACAAAGAATTTCATAAAACTTATTTTTGTTGCCTGCTGATGCAATATTAAGCTTGACTTTGGTGATATTACTAGGTGATATTTTATTTGAAAATTGGGCTATTAAGCCAAATTTCACTTTTGATTTTGCACAATCATAGAGATGAGGAGAGTTTAAGCTTCATGAATATATTGTCTTTTTTTTTTAACATGTAAATTAGCATTGCGATTGCCCAAATAATTACATGCAGGGAGCAATATTTGTGTCATATTTGAATTTTTTTGATTGAAATACATTTGATTTAATTAAAATTTGAAAGCCCAAAAATAATTAAAAAACCCAGTCTAAGTAGAAGAAAGTTATGGAGATGAAACAGACTTTTACATAGCAATTTGTTGCCAAAGCAAGAAGATTCTAGAAATGGTATGTTCAAACACTACTTGGGGATAAAGGTTACGTGAATTAATTCACCAGGAACAAAAGACTCTTGAGTTTCTGGAGAATAAATGGGAAAAGTAGCCTACAAGTAAAAGAAAGCCTATAAAAGTAAGGGAAAAACACATATCAAGGACACACAACAAATCATCAAAACAACATCTACATTAATCTACAATCATCAACAATTAATCAAAAGTCATTAGCAGTGACTGCTGTTTTCTTTTAGTTTTGACTATTGTGTTTCTTTTATTTTGTTCGTCCTTTGCTTTGTATTAAACTTAAAAAATTTAATACAAATTCTCTTTTAATTTTTCTATAGTTTTCTTATATTATTAATTTCTATTTTGTGTGAAATCCAAGTAAATTGTGGTAAAGGCACTTGGGAATCTATTTTTTGTCTGAAGAAGTCGATTTAAATTTTAAGGACTTGCTCCTCTGACACACTCACAAATCAATCAAAAAAAAAAAAATAGCCAACAATAACCAATTTATAAAATTAATAAAAATTTCAAGTTCAATGACATGATGTTGTATTAAGCTTTTTTTTTTTTTTGAACATAGTTGTATTAAGCTTTTAAATAGAAATAAACCATCTTAACGTCCATAAACTTTTTGATTTTCTTTCAGTTGATTCTTATTAAATTTTTAACTTTAATTCAGTTCTCAAACTTTTATTTTTTTTACATCTTTAATTTAACGTATGTTAAATTTGTATAAAATTTCCGTCAAATGATTGTCATATCATATTATTTTAAATTTGAACTTTTTGAGTTTTGTTCAATAGGTCCTCAATGAATTATTACATTTAATTGAGTCTTTGAACTTTATTTTTCTAAATTTTATATCCTTTAGTAGACATTTACAAAATACATATCAACAAACATTGTGTAATGCTATATGATGAAATTTATACCATGTAATGTATTTTTTATTTGTAAATTTAAATTTGAATTGAGCTTAGCTCACAAAAACTCAAATTCACCTCGAATTTAGCTTATTTTTTAATTTAATATTTTTAGCTGTTAATTTTATATTTAAATAATAAAATTTTAATTTACTTTCAATTATTAATAATAGAAAAATTTAGACTACTAACTTCACATTTTTTATCAAAATATTCATATATCAATATCCTTTGACTTATAAATTTATTGTATATATGTTATATATTAATATAGTGTCATAAAATTTGAATAACATAAAGTATAACTTAAATTCAATCTTTTTCCATATTAATTTTTAAAATAAATTTATGAAATAATTTAACTTAATTTTATTAAATTAAAAATTAACTCATTTAAATAATAAAATTAAGATAACTTTTTTAAATAAATTTATGAAATAATTTAACTTAATTTTTAAAAATTGTATTACATAAAAAACTAAATAACTAACATATATTAAATTAAAAATATTTACTAAATTCGAGTGAAACTCAAGTTTTTACAAGCCAATCTTGAGTTAAATTTAAATTTACAAATAAAAAAGATTTACATGGTATAAATTTTATTAAATAGTTGTGTTATATAATGTTTATTGAGATATATTTAATAAATTTTTACTAAAAGATGTAAAAATTAGAAAAATAAAAATTTAAAGACTCAATTAAATATGATAAAATCCTATTAAATGAAATTTAAAATTACAATATGACAATAATTTAATAAAAAAACTATTAAAATTTAACGAAAGTCAAGTAAAAATGTCAAAATTAATAAAATTAAAGTTTGGGAACTCAAAATAAAAATTCAGTAAAAATCAATTAAATAAAACTAAAAATATTCAGAACCTTAACATGATTTGTTCCTTTTTAAACATAAAAAAGTTCTTCTTCCTTATATTAGTGTCGTTACCACAGCTCTTTATTTTTCACCCTCTTGAGGGAATAATAATTACAATTCAATGTGGCTGACAACTGACAAGCGAATCTCAACGTCCTATGAGTACAAAGTACATCAAAAGTCAAATAAAGGCATCGATTTCATTTTGGTTGATGTACTTGTTCTTGGAGCAAATGATATAGCATTAAGGTTTTGTTTGGATGGGTTTAAAGGATATTACCCTTATTAAAGGGACTATTCACAGTTAATGTGGTTTTTTTTTTAAGTGCAAAAATAGTACTATCCAGTTTAACATTTTTTACTTTTGAATCCGTAATTTTTTAATAACATTTTAGTAACTTATAATATTCACCGGTAGTAAATTTAGGTTAAATTTGTTAATATTATTAATTATGATGGTATATATATTAACATGGATGCAAATATGTTAGTGTAGATAGTATAATATTGATGTAAATATCAAAAATATCAATGTAAATATTGACGTGTTGATGTAGATATCGTTGTTAAGATTCACATCAATGTCCACAACTTCACAATTAACAACGATGTTAGTAAGTTTAGTTCAAATTTATTACTAATAAATATAACAAAATAGTTAAATATCACGAAAAAATTACAGTTTCAAAAATAAAAAAAGCTCAAAACTACAAAATATTGTTTTTTTTTTTATCCTTTATCTTTTTTAGCATAGAGGTGGGGAGAGGGGATTTGTACTCCATATCTTACAAATGTCATGTCCCGTGACAGAATAGAAAATCATCTTTTTCTAAACGGAGCTGGGCACAGTTAGTGAAAAAGAAAATTTTAATTATTTTTTATTAATTTTAAAAATTTTAATTAATTGATAATGTAATTATTAATTTTAGTTTTTTTTTTTAATTTCAATTGAGAGCATCATAACTTGCAAGGCGAGGGATATTTTCAAAAATTTGTGCAAATTGCACAACTTAATTTTATTTCATCTTTTTAGCTAATTAAATTCATAAATACATACGGGAAAGAAATATCAATTTTTTGAATAAAGCGTTGAATTTTAAATTGCAAAACTAATAATGATAGGTGAGGAAACCACTCAAATTGATAGTGAGTAAAGCTGCGTAATGGAAACTATGTACTGAAAATAAGTAAATTTGTGCAAGTAAATTATGTAGCAATGTAAAAGAAAAAGAACTATAAATAGTAACAAATCATCATCATCCCAAGACTTATGTGTACATGTCTACGTATAGGCATAAGTTTTATGCGCCATGTAAACCAATATCGTCACAATTTGGGAAAACATTTTTTTGTCTTCTATATTTATGGGCGTATTAGGAAACTAAAAGGATAATAAGTGCAAAATAAAAAAAAAAATATCATTTTTCCGCTATACAGTACAATCTGCGATAAATATCACCATCAATAAGGATTAATTTGCCCCTTAAACTTTTCACTCATAAACAAATAAATCACTTGGGACTTTTTAGAGTTAATTTAGTCACCGAACTCTCCAATAAAAGTAAATTACCCCTAAATAATAATACAATCAGCTCCTTATTTTTGACAAATAGATAAAAGGCCCTTAACAAATTATAAATAAGTTTATAATATTTTAAATAATTAACAAATAAGTCCTTATTTTAGTAAAAGCATTTTTTATTAAAAAAATTAATTTTAGAATTATATTTAATTCACTTATAACTTGTGAAATTTAAAAATCTGATAATATATTATATAAATATAAATTTACCTACTCATTAGTATTGAAATATAAAATTTTTATTTATATATAAAAAAAATTTATTTTTTAAAAATATATTTAATATTCAAATTTATTTATAATTTTAATAATAATGATTTCCTATTAACCTATGATTGATTATAGCTACAATATTTTTATATAATATTAGATTTAGAGTTGAGAACAATATTTGCTATAAAAGTATTGAAAAATATTATATAATTATTTAAATAAAATTAACTATATTAAGTTTATAATATTAAATTTTTATATAAATAAATAAAATTTTTAATATAATAATAATAGTATCAAAGACGACATTAAATAATTAATTTACTATCATGAGTTTAAAAAATTTTATATTCACACACGAAATATATGAAAATTTTATTTTTAAAAAATTTTATATTCACACGTAAAAATCTTATATTTTCTAGTATATATATATATATATGTCACAAATTTAATTGTAACACATTTTTCTTTGTACAATACTAGTTTAAATCATGGGTTGGGCCAACCTTTTCATTAAGCCTGACTCTTTAAATACTTTTTTTGGGGGAAAATTATATTGTACACTGTATTTGACCGTGCTTTTTTGTTTTTCTTTTCATTTTTATGGTTTTTTCTTATTCTGGTTCAAAAGTGAATAAAAAAGCAACAAACCCGTACAAGATAGTTATTTCCTTTCAATTTTTTTTTCACTTTTTTCAAAACTAAATCTCTCTTAAAAGAACCGGAGAAGAAGCATATACATGAACCTTAAACTAAACTAAAAAGCACCAAACACCGTTAATAATGGAAAAAAAATTGAGACATTGGGATGATAAAGGCGACAACAACGACAATGATTTTCTTTCAGAAAACAAATTGGAAACAAAAAAAATGATGATGCTAAAGAAGAAAACAGAGCAAAAAAATTTTTAATTATAGATGATGAGTTTCAAAAGAAGAAGAAGATGGTGAGTTTAGTTGTTTTATAGGCGTTTTGTCAAAACAAATATGAAAACAACTATAAAAGCCATTAAAAAAATAAACTTATAAAACTAAACAAGAACAAAAAAAATAATTGCCAAAATAACCATGAAAACAACAAGAAAAATCATTTCAAAAAAGCTTATAAACCTAAAAAAGAACCAACCAAAAAATAAATAAAAACAATTGCCAACACAACCAGAAAAACAACCTCCAAAACAACCATGAACTAAAAACAACTATGAACAAAAAACAACTTGAAAAAAATAAAAAATAACAATTAAAAAATAATGGCCAAAACAACAAAAACCAACCTTATAAAACTAAAATATAAAAGCAATTGTCAAAAAAAAAAAAAAAACCGCTAAAACAACTAGAAAAACAATCAAAAATTAGAAAAACACACTCTTATCAATCCAAACTAATCAAACCAGATCCATTACAACACTCAAATTTCAACGTCTAAAATAATTATAAAATTTAAGTTTTTAGCTATGAAAACTCTTGATTTAAAAAAAAAAAAGTAAAAATCCAAATGACCATTTTACTTTGAAAGTCACCCTCTTTCTCTCTGCTCGTTTTATTGTTAAGATTTTTGTTGGCTATTGGAGGGAAAATATTGAGAGAAGTAAAAGTTAGATCAATAAATCAAAAAAGGTCATATATAAGAATATTTGAAGATAAAATTCCTGGTTGTTTAGTTTTATTTTGGAGATTGTGTTGATGATATCATGTAAGAGTAGAGAACTAAAAGAGAGGAAAAGAAAAAAAAATGCAGTGAAAGAAAAATGAGGGAAAAAAAGAAGAAAAAGACTGTAATAGATAATGAAAATAAAGAAAAAAAATTATAGAGGAAGAAAAACAACACTGTAATAAAGAATAAAAAGAGAAAAAGAAAAAAATTGCGGAGAAAAGAAAAGAGAGAAAAGAAAAAGAAGGAAGAAGGAATTTTTACATCCGTGTTTTGATATTTTTATAAAATTGTTTGAGTCAAAAATATTTTCCTTTTTTTTTATACATTTCTGAAAAAAATCTCTCTTTTTTTTTAATTTCCAAAAGTACAGTCAGCAAAACGAACATTTATGTATATTTTGTTGTTGCGTGTGTTTTGTGAAATTGGGTAAAATGGGCCTTGAAAAATAAGAAAGTTATCAGACCCAAGCCTGCCAAAATGAGCATTTGAATGTAAATAAAATCGACATATGTTTAAAAAAAAATTCTAAACCTGAAAATTTAGCGTTAGTACAGTATAACCAATCTTTATGTAAAACTACAAAGCAAATCTCCAATTTTTAAGATAATTAAGCAACAAGATGGAAATTAATTTAGTGTCAATTTCACATCTGAATTATTTATGAGCATACGTTGAGTTGGGTATCTAAAATTTTAAGGTTAGCAGTGAGTTTTTGCGATACTGAGGCCAAATTACTAGAAAAATATTGAAGGTAGGCACAGGAAATTGGCATGCAGTTATCATATGGGCTTGCAATCCAACATTTACCATCTTGAAAATGAAGTGAAATGGAAGATTTAGAAGATGGGTTTATATAGCGAGGAGGTGAGTCCATATCTTCATGCATTATATATGTTTTTGTTATATTCAATTTTTTTTTTTCAAAGAAAAATATTGAGAGACAAAATAAAAATAAGTTTTTAAATTTTAACTAAACTATATAAGTAGTTATACGACAACTAAATTGCTAAATAATTGAATGAGGTTGTTTGGCTAATTGCAGTGATAACACTCTTCCAACATTAAATGTGATGTTAATAATCTTTTTTTCTTTTTTTCTAAAATATTTTGATTTTTGATTACTTTCGACAATTTTTTATGGGTGTAGATTTGTGCACTATACTAGTTGATTTTTGCACTTCTCTTTTAATTTTTTGTATAGCAAATTACATAATTATCCTTTAATTAAAATTTTAATTTTTTATGAATTACAATTTCTAAATCATCCTTTTTTAATATTTTACTTTAATAGGGGACACTTTAGTTATGATAGGCTACAACATTATTTTATTTTTATTCTTTTTATTTTGCAACTATTTATATTTTTGAACAAAATTTTACCATTATACATATATTTTTTTTATTCGCATCACTCCCTCTGTTGCTGCTCTCTTTTTTTTTTCTTAAACCTTTTTTTCATTGAATTTTAGATAAAGCTATTAGACTTGGAATCAACAAAATATCATATGCAAGTTGTATTTATATCAGCTTTGGAGATGGTCTATTATTGGATGGAATGAAAAAACATAAATAGCAGTGAGTTTATACATTATATTCAAACATGTATAAACATCAAGCAAAAAAGAGCTATAAAGATTGAATTGAGTTTACATCTCCTGAATTAGGGGAAGTTAAACGAAGAGCAAGATGAGTAAGTGTGATCTAAAAGTAATAAGCAAGATAAACAATAATTTCTTGATAAGTAGCAGCTATCTATACACTAATAAATTAAAATTAACCCAAGAAACAGTCAAAAAAAGAATAACATCCTAGTTTCTATTAGAGAAACAAAAAAAGGTTCAAGAAAAAAAAAAGCAGCAACAGAGGGAGTAATGAGAACAAAAGGAATTAAATATGAGAGTAAAATTTTGTTCAAAAATGTGAAAAGCTGCAAACAAAAAAGAATAGAGATAAAACAATGTTGTAGCCTACAATAATTGTAATGATTCAAATTTGTATGGTTATTAATATTATTTTTATTATTATTAATATTATAATTCTAGTTCTTATTATTATTTTATTGTTATTATTATTATTATTATCTTTATTATTCTATATAGATATATATTATTAATTATCATTATCATTATTATTATTAATTTATAAAGAGAAAACCGTTGGTTAATGGACATGTGGGTGTCCATCATTTTAAAAAAGTAGAAATGTGGCCTGCCGCATGAGAAAAAGGAGCAGTGGAGAGTTTGAGTTTTGGGTTGTTTGAGATTTTAAGTGTGTCCAATTAATTATTAGAAATGTTTTAGGATAATTTTTTTGGTTGGATGCTGTGTTTTCAGGTGAGAATTCGGTGGGTTCTACATGAACTTAGGTGAATGAATAATATTTGTAGGTGTTGAGGATAAGTGCGCGCTCAAGTGTTGGTGATCACAGTGCTGTGTTAGTTAAGGACCCACCAAAAAATATAAAAATGGGTTTGTGATCCAAAATGGAAATTAAGTCACCACTCAAATAAAAATTGGGATACACTATATAACAATTAGATTTTACAGAGATTGAGTTTGAAAACTGGATATGGGCTTTTAGAATGCCCGTCCACCCAACCTTGCAGTTAGTCTTTATATGTGTTTCGTATTTTATTATCTTTGATTATTAATTTATTTCCTTGTTTTAACATGGATTGCAATTGTTTTCAATTTTATATTTTAGTTCAAGTTTGCACATTAGTCCCATTTTATGCTTATAGCCCAACATACAATATAAATAAAATAAATAATAAAAAATTTACAACCATACATTTCAAATAAATAAGGGAAATGGATTAAGGATTATAATGCTTTGTACAAGAAGTAGAATAAACAGAAAATAAACCATACATAAATAAAAAATAAACCAAAAGCAAATTAATTAATTACACAAATAAAACCTCTCAAGAACTAATTAATGAAATAATTATTTGATAATTAAAAATTACCAAATAATCCTTGCAACAAATACAAGTTAATCTCATCTCGCAAGATGACAACATTATTCACAAAATAATATTCATAGAAAATAGAAATAATATTACAAAATAGTCTCATAAATAACACAATAATCATCATTCAATAACAATATTAAATTACATTGTAACAATGCATAAACTCAACATATATAACAAGAAAAACACAAAAATATGCAAAAAAATATCAAATAAACATTAAAAACCAAAGCATAATGGTGCAAGATTTTGACGAAGAGGCGTTGTCTCCTGACTAAGAGGCAATCTTAAATCACCTCAACACGAAGGGGCGACGCCTCTTCTCTTCAACAAAGATAGAGACAGAGACAAAATACATTTCTTAAACTCTAACAAACGTAAATATTCATGCAAATAAATGAAAACAAATACAAATATACTAAGATCAACAATCAATACTCAGTATTTCATGCAATTATACCTCACATATGACCTTATTCACATAATAAACTCAAGAGACAAGCAAAAAGGTAATGAAATAAAACTTTTAATAGAATAAAAGACTCAAAGCTTAAATACAAGAGGTTCTCACTAGTTAGGATGAGCTTGACGCTCCTAACTAAGCCCTTATAGCTTGATTGATTAACTTGAATGCTTGAGATGCAAAGAAACCTTCATTCTTTTTAAGAAATGAGGTCTTTTTGGTTTAAGAGTCCCTTTCTTTCTTCCTCTTCTTCCTCTTTTTTCTTTTCTTCTCTCTTTTTTTCTCTTTCTTTTTAGCTCCAAGAATGTTCTCTCCAAAGTCCCTCCACATCCAAAATCCAAATAGTCCTATTTTTCTCTTTTTTTCTTTTCCTTTTAAGCCTATCCCCTTCTTTTCTTTCTTAATTCCCCACCAAAACCACCTTCACCTTCTCCTCACCATTTCCAATGCCCCCTCTCTACTTTTTCTTTTTTTTTCTTTTCTTTGGAGTTAAAAAATGCCTCAAGTTAGGGGCAGGTCAGCCCCAACTGCTGCCATTAATGACATTTAATGTAGTAGTTATTGGTGGGCGTGAAGAGGCACTACCTCTTTGATGAGGCGTCGCCTCATCGATGGCCTAAGTGAAGAGGCGATGCCTTTTCGTTAAGGTGATTGCCTTTTTACCCGGACCAGGTCTGGGCCTGGTGGGCTGAAAGGCAATGGGCCTGGGCTTTAGCTTGTTGTTTAGGTTAAGTTTAATGTTTTGAGCTTGGGTTTGGTATTTTAGACTTAGAGGCTTAGTGTTTGGGCTTATGAGTCCATTTTTGAGAGGTTTCAAGCTTTGATTTCATTTCAAACTTATACTTTTTCATCATTAGGCTTTTGTTGTGGGCCAATCAAATTAAAGGTGTCTACAGTTTACCCCCTTGATTTTTCAAAAAATCAAATTTTCTTAAAATAATTTTTTAAAAAAGCAACATAAACATAAAATAGAAAAGGATAAGAATGACGTACCTGAACTTCGAGTTTCACTCGGGTCGTTAGTCTTGGGAATTCAAACCCAAAAGGCCAAACTTTAGTTTTGAAACATGACCATGATCCTCGGGTTTTACTGTCTTGATCAATCACTCATTATAAATTTACTGTGAATCTCGAGCATGACCCAATCTTCACTCAATAGAAAGAGATGAAACGTAACCATGTTCCTCAAGCATGGCTCGATCAGTCACTCATTCTAAATTTATAATGAATTGCGAGCATGGCTCGATAAGTTACTCATTATAGATTTTTCGTGAATCTTGAGCATGACCCAATCTTCACTTAGTAGAAAAAGATGAAACGTAACTGTGTTACTTGAGCATGACCTGATTAGTTACTCATTATAGTTTATCGTGAATCCCAAGTATAGCCCAATCTTCAATCAATAAAGGAGAATGCACTTCAGGGATTAAAATATGACTAGATGCTTCTTCTTTGACGCACTTCGAGGATTCAAACCCAACTAGACACTTCTTATTTTGCACACTTCGGGGATTCAAACCCGATCAAACACTTTTTCTTTTACGCACTTTAGGGATTCAAACATGACTAGATACTTCTTCTTTTGCACACTTCAGGGATTCAAATTCCACTAGATGCTTCTTCTTTCATGCACTTTAGGGATTCAAAACCAACTAGATGCTTCTTCTTTTGTTCACTTCGGGGGTTCAAACCTAACCAAATGATTCTTCTTTCATGCACTTTAGGGATTTAAACCTGACCAGACGCTTATTCTTTACTGATGCTTTAATTAGTATATTTTCAATTTTCAAACATCAATTTCAGGGTACACTAGAGCAGTAAAGTAAAAATTTTCCTTTCTTTGGAAAAAACTTTTAATGGGCTATGGGCCAACTCCTGTTCTTTTTCATTAAATGGGCTTCACCCTCAATCTTTTCTTTTTTTTTAGTCTTTCCCTTTTCCCTCAACATTTAAATTCTCCATTTCTGTTTCAAAGGTCACTTTCTATGGTGCATCCTTTATAGAGTTTCGGGCTCAGTGTTAGAGATGAGATTCCCCTTCCTAAGGACATGCGATCCCACATTTATAGATTGGCCACAAGACAGGTCAGTACCAATTTCTTTAATTTTTTCTATAAATAATGACAAAAAATATCAAGTTATTGTTCATAAGTGTATATTTATCATTTTAACTAAAAAATTAAATTTTATGAGTGAAAACAAAAAATTTGAATTACTCTGTTAGATCCTCGGCACGAAGAGGCATCGCCTCTTTAATGAGGCGATCTCCTTATCATAAAAAGGTGCTCACCTTTTCATGTCAAGGCACACATGTGGAGGTGATCACCTCTTAATAAAGAGGCAACGCCTCTATAATGAGGAGATCGCCTCTTTGCCTAGAGGCGTTCACCTATTGGATAGAGTTTTAAGAAAAGTTACTTTTATTTATAATAATTTCACTCCATGTTTTCTTCTTGTAGCTTAATGCCCACACCCTCAAGGGTGCTGGGAACTTTAGTGGCACATGTATTTGGTACGATGAGCTCACAGACATGGTGTAGACTCGTATTTGGGACATAGGGTTTTCCAACTTCATCTTAGCACTTCCAGCATAACAGGGATGAACGGACTACTAGCCTCTTCATGCACTGATGGAGAGATGGCTGGACACTACCCACACATTCCACCAGACTTTTAGATAGTTTACGCTTGACCCGGTGGCTTTTGTTGTAATCACTGTCATAGCCTGTGCAGGGAATTCAGTCCCTTTCGATGTAGCCTCCACCAACTGTCTTAGACTGCCTCACTTTCATTAAACATCCACTTAGCATGGTCTTAAACATGAAGGGGACCCACACAGTGAAGCTTGATTCCATCAGGAGCTTTTATACTTATGCTAGAGTTGAGGCGGGTGTCACACCTCGACAGATTGATAAGGTAGTGCATGTGTTTCTGGTATACTTGCTAGGCACCATGCTATTTGTAGACACTGTGAGCTCCATAGACTTGAGTTTCTTGATGCCCTTTTAAGACCTTGATTTGGTGGCCGTATATAATCGGGGTAGCTGTGCTTTGGCTTATCTATAATGGAGTAAGGATGAGTCTATGTGCGGAGCCTAACTACTCGATTCCACTGTCCCGAAAGAGGGTACTACTATAAGAGCCCTACTATAGGGTTTAGTATTTTGGCGAGAGAGTCCATCTGTGGTGGATGGGTGCTCGAGTGAGACGGTCACCCCTCGCTCCTCCTCGACACATTTTCTGGGCACATAAGTTAGAAGGAGATGAGCTTGACCAGGCCTTAATGGGAGGTGATGTTATTGATTACTAAGGGAGAAGAAAGTCTCGCTACGTTGATTTCACCTGAGCTCATCTCATACAAAGGGTGCCTCTACCTACACCTGCACTTCAGGTAAACATGCAATCTAAGTAAACACAAATCTTACACTTATGCCTATGGATATCATTTCATGATTTAGTTTTCATCCTTAGGCACCAGCTAGGGTATCAATTCCTTCCTACTGCCCAGGAGAGGCCTCATTAATGTCCTTGGATCATGATTTTGGTGTACCACCTGCTATGAATCCTTCCAGCTCTCGATTCCAGATGGTAGCTGGTAGGCTGGCCTCTACACCTGACTTGCTGACTTACTACTGGGCACCTTTAGGAGCACTCCCTCATCAGTTCCTGATGTTAGACATGACCTTGGAGCTGGCATTCTTTCTAAAGACCGCTACATATATGAGTTCCTTTCTTTCAAAGTCATGTTCTTAAGCTCAACTTAACACATGGTTAGTTATAATATTATATTAATTATGTAGATACCTTGAGATTAGGGAGAGTATATGTACAGAGTGATTGAGGCCCATCGAGACTTCCTAATGCAAATGACGTAACAGTGGAAGGTGAAAGTAACTACACTTTATTTCTACATGTATACATACTTTTATGATTCTTACCTCTTATTATGCCTTGATAGGACTGAGATGAGGCTAGTCAGGATCATCGCCCTTGAGTGCCAACTTGTTACTCTCTGAATTGAGGGTGATGAGGAGGAGGAGGAGGCTGATGAGCATGCTGAGGATAATGGTGATGAGGATGGAGCTAATCCTGTTGATGCCTCCGCGGATGACCTTACTGATGAGGGAGTAGATGATTTCGAGGATGACAAATAGAGAGGATGCCCGAGATGATGTGTTAATATAGGATTATTTAGACTGGAGAGATATTTAGCATTTCTCACTTATTGCTTTATCATTATCTGAACTATCCTTTACTTTTCGCATTTTCATATCTTGTACTAAATGACTGGATGCAATATTTAAATTCAAGTTTTGACAGAATTTTGAATCAATCATCAAATTTTATTACTAAACAACTTTCCTTTTGATTTTGCATGTTCAATTTAACCATTTCGTAGCATCATAAAGATCAGTTCCTTATGTTCAAGAGGGGTTGCCTCTTTGTGAAGAGGCAATAGGGAATCGCCTCTTCATGTAGAGGCACCGCCTAATCATAGAGGCGAATACCTCTACAGATTCAGTTTGCACAATTATAAAAATCCCCCAATCTTCTCTAAAATCCCTAATTCCTATTCACATGAATTCCCCTCATTCTCCTTATTTTGGTAGCACCCTACCCCTTTAATATGACTGAAAGAAGATTGAAACAACTATAATAAATTCTGAAAAATCTAGATGGCAGCTCATGGGCTAGATTAAAACCATTTCACTTATTAGTCTTCCGATCTCTACATGCCAGGAAGATCAATATCCCATTTCTCCATGTTCTTGCTCAGTTTTAGGATTGTCAGAAGCATGTCTTCTGGTTCAACACAGTTGAACTCTGTCCTTTGCTGGAGGAATTTAAAGTTATCTTGAGCTCTCAAATGGATTCTACTTGTCAGATTGTAATTCCTTTAGTTGAAACTCCAGATTTACATGCTATTCAGTACCAAATGGTTAGGCTATTCAACATGTCTCCTCAATCTTCTCTTTACCATGTATTTGGTAATGAAGTTCTGATGAGCCATTTTCTCGAAACTTGTTATGATTGTAGACAGCAACAAGGTTCACTAGCCTCGGATGATCGCCCTTTTTCTATATGCTTAGTTTCTTTTGGTTTCCACTTTTGGAAACTCTGACCTAAAGATTCTTCACATTTTGGACCAAGTGGAAGCTAGCTTGAACCTTTTCCCTCTCATTCTAGTGGAAACCATCATTGGTCTTGATAATTTCTCTAAAACCAGGTGATTCTTTATGAGTCCTATTCTACTAGAGATAAGCTTCTTTTCTCTTTTATCCTTTCCTACTTTTCTATCATTTTTACCCATTCATCATCCCTGTAGGCTTGGTTGCAAGAAAAATTGAGATTTCTCGAACCTCCCCGAGACATCGTGCACTATAGGGCCAAGCATTGTCATACTAGGAGACTTCACCCCATCCCAAAGGATATTTAGAGCTAGTTTTCTACATTCTCTGACACTTTAATTTAGTGGATGTGCCTATGGTGGAGGTTGCAGCATGTGACCATTTGGTCCTACACCTATTATGTACCTTGGTTAGTCTCCACTTTGTCACTTTCTACAATCTAGCTAGGCTTTGCAAGCAATACAGGTAGAGATAATAGATAATGGATCTAGTGCATGAATTTGAGCCAGGGCCTCTTTCTCAAAATTTTTTGGATAACCCGATTGCTACTTGGCCTCATAAAATTATTCAAAGGTTTATCAACTACAATGAAGATCAATATACTATTGACTAGTACAAGGCATGGATTCAGTTACAACAAATAGAGAAGGATGAATTTAAAAGAAATAAAAGAACAAGGGCTTTATAGGCATCGAGTGCCTAGGGTACTCAGAAGAGAAGCAGACAAAACTAGTTTATGAAATTTAGTCTTTTATATGCTTTTCATGAGGTAGAATTTCCTTTCTAGTTAAAAAGTGTGTAATAAGCATTTAATGCAATGTTCAACAATAATAAAGGTGACCTACTTCATTTAATTTAAGCATAAAGCGACTATACCTTTTGCTTCTTACACATCTCCTGTTGTTAATTGGCTTGCCCTTGCAAGCTTTCTAACTAACTATTTTTTCCTCTCTCTCTCATTTTACATGTCCTTTACTTTTGTTTGAATCGCCCTTTTAGGTTTTTAATCCAGCAAGACTTTTTACTTTTTCATTTTATTGTCTCTAACTTTTGCTTAGACAACTTCTTTTGAGGTTTTCTCTCTAGCGAGACTTTACTGAAAGTATTTCTTGAGCTTATCTAGGTTGATGGGCTCTTTAAACTCATTCCTTTTTAGATCTCACAGAATAGCAGTGCCTTTGAAAAATAGTTCTTTACTTGATATGGACCTTCCTAATTTGGCTTGAACTTTCCTTATGGATCATTTATGATTGGCCTAGTGAGTTTCAAGACCAACTCACCCTCTTTGATTTTTCCTGGCTTAATCTTCTTGTTATAAGCTCATGCTATCCTTTTCTAATACAATTGAGAGTGATACATGGTTCTCATTCTCTTTTCATCAAGCAAGGTTAGTTGCACCAATTGACTTTCAACCCATTGATAATCAAAGATTTTAGATTCCAGGAGAGCCCTCAATGACTGAATCTCGACTTCAATAGGCAACACAACTTCACATTCACACACCAGAGAATATAGAGGATCTCCCATTAGCATTTTGGCTATGGTCCTATAACCCCATAATGCAAATTGTAGGTAGCTTGCCTAATTTTATAGTTCTCTAGTATCTTGGCTAAGATTCTCTTCACATTCTTATTTGCCACTTCTACTGCCCCATTTGCCTATGATTTGTAAAGAGATGATCTATGGTGTTCAATCTTGTATTCCTCCAATAAAGTGGTCATTTCTGCTCTAAATTGAATGCAATTATTAGTGATGATATGATGAGGCAACCTATATCTGAAGATTATATTCTTTCCTATGAACCTTACTATTTGCTTCACTCCAACAGTCCTGAATGATTTTGCTTCAATCCACTTAGAAAAGTAGTCGATTACTACTATAATATAGCGATAACTGTTAGATGCTTTTGATCTTATCTCCCCAATGATATTAATTCCCCAGATGGTGAAAGGCTATGAAGAAGTCAATCTTTAAAGTTCCATAGAAGGAAGATGGCTCACATCACTATACACTTGGCAATTATGGCGTTTCTTCATATATTTTATGCAATCTGCGATCATGAAATCAAAAATTTTTTATGGGGTCGATTAGCATTATTCTGATTTCTCGTAGTAAGGAGTTCAAGACTTTACCAAAATAAGAGGCTTCCTTTTTGCCTATTTTCCTCCTTCCCATGTTGAAGCTAGAGTAGCTAAGGCATCTGTTATCTGATTATTTTCTTATGGCAAGTGCATGAATCTGTATTGGTTGAAAGATAACAGAATTATGGTTGAATAATCCCAATACGGTCTCAACTTATCTTCTCTTAATTCCCACTCTTTGGAGATCTATTTCACCACTAGCATTGAATCTCTGTACACTGTAACCTCTTCTGCCCCTACATTCCTGAGTGCTTCCAGACCAAAGATGCAGCCTTCATATTCATCTTGATTATTGGTGAGTTCAAATTCCAATCTCTTTGCCATCAGAATAATTTTTCCTTCTAATAAAACTAAAATCACACCCATGCCAATTCCTCTACTATTAATTGCTCCATCAAAGTACATTTTCCATGTTTAGATCTCTATTGCTCCTAGGTACTTATTTGGGAATTTCAATTCCTATTCTTTCCCATCGTCTATCGGATTCTGAGCCAAAAAGTTTGCCATAACTCTTCCTTTTATAATCTTCTTTGCCACACAATCTATGTCGAACTCAATAAGTAGGACCAACCATCTGGCTAATTTCCTTGTAAATGATAAAGTCTGTTGGAGATATCTGAGAGGATTATGCTTAGAGACCACCTAAATAAATTCTATAAGATTGGAAGTAATGCCGGAACTTCTTCGTTGCCTAAATTATAGCCAAGCAAGTTCTTTCTACTAGACTGTAATTGGCTTTATATGGTAGAAACTTCTTACTTAGATAATACACGACATGCTCAACTTTTCCTTCTCCTTCTTTAACTCACATTGCTCTAATTGTATCCTTCTCTATCGCCAAGTAAAGAATTAAGGGCTTACCCGGCCTTAGTGGTTGCAAGACTGGGGGTGTAATAACCCATATTTTAAAATTATTTTAATATAAAACGAGATATGCAGTGTTAATAAATTTAAAAATTATATTTAATTATTTTACCATTTTATGATTAATCATTATTATTTGATGTTTAATTATATTTTCTACGTAAATATTTTATTTTGAAAGTTATTATTTTGGACATTTAATTTACGTTGTTTATATTTACTATTTTCGGATAGTATTATTTTAATAATATTTAATTTAGAGCATTATTATTTCTATTATTGTTTTATCAAATTGTATTATTTATTTTATTAGAATTATCATTATTAAATTATTGTTAATTGTATATATGTTAATGTATGTGTATATGTGTGTGTTTATATATATATGTGTGTGTGTGTGTGTGTGTGTATATATATATATATATATATATATATATACATTTGCAGAAAATAGAAAACCAAAAATGCAAAACCTACTGTAAAAACCTTCCTTCCCCGCGCACGTCTGATTCTTCGCCCATCGGTGTGCCTCCATCACTTTCGGCCGACCACCCATCTTCAACTAGCCATTTTGCCATCCTCCTCCTCCTTCCCCGGCGCCGGCAACATATAGAAATCGATAGAGGCTGTATTTCCATTTTTTCCGGCCATTCTTGATTCTGGCCACCATCTTGCACATTTTTTTTTGTCTCTATCAACTCCCTGAGCTTCAGTGAAGTTGATTCCAAGCTCCGTTTGAGCTTAAACCCAATCGTTTGTGAGTTTTCTCAATTTTTCAGTTTTGAGCTATTTTGTTTTTTATTTTTAGGTTGATTTTTGGTTAATTTATGCAAACTCCCTTAACAAATGTTGATTCTAGTAGCTTAATCTCCATGAATATTTTTTTTTTGAAATTTTGGAATTTATTTTAATTTTTATGAATTTTTTATTATTTATTTAATTTTCCTAAATTAATTTATTCAATTATAAAATTGGTTGATTTGGTGTTATTATGAGTTGATATTAATTTTAGAGTAAAGAAAATAATTTTTGGGATTTTTATATAATTTTTAGTTTATGTAAATATTGGATTATTAGGTTAAATATGTATTTTTGTTGAAATTATTGGTTAAATATGTGTTTTAGTTGATATTAGTATATTATATGTTGAGAAAATAATTTAATGATTTTATATAATTTTTGAGGAAATTATTTATTATTATGTATATTTTGAAATTATGGGGGTAATTGTGTAATTTTGTTAAAATTATAGTTAAATATTTTTATGTTTTAGTTGGTTTTAAAATTATTTAAGGTAATAAAATGATTTTTATAAATTATTTACTATTTTTAAATAATTAATACTAATTTTTGAAAATTATTTTCAAATAATAAATTATTTACTAAATTGGTGATTAAATAGGTTATTAATTACTTTTAATATATATTTAGGCTATTTTAGTTATTTGAATATATAAAGTGAATTTTTACTAATTAATATTGAATTATCGAGAAATTTGATTTTTAATAATATTATATTATTATTTTGGGTTTTTTTATATAATTATTGTGAAATTAATTACATTTAGTCTTTTAATGTTAAATATATTATATTTTGAGGATATTTGTGGAACTTATTGATTTTTAATATACTTATTATATTATTTGGATGTTGGTGAATTATGGACTTTGGTTAGGAATATTGTGTAGTTCGGGGTCCCAACCGAAGGTGTTGTGTTTTCTGAGTTTGAAGTGGGTTTTCTTGCAGGATCGATGTAGACGGCGGGGTTTAGCGCGCGTCCAAAATCTTAGCAACCGCGACACTGTTTAGGCTTAGGGCCTTAGAAAACACACTAACCACTGTCACAAAGACATAACGTGGAGATGAGGAGTCGCCACCTAGGGTAATAATTGGGACAATTTGATTGGTGGTACTCGATTCTCTAAAAGAAAATTAGCACCATAACAAGGAGATTCTGGATACAGAATACTAACTTCTCTTAGTCTCGTGTTCATTTAGAATAATTTTATAAATGATTATTTCATCCTCTAATTACATGCAATTTTATTAAACCCTAATTAACATCCATCTACCCAAAACGGTAACAAGTCAATAAAATTACAAGTAAAAAATGCACTTAAAATCACGTTGTCCCTAAGTCTAAACTATATTAATTTTATTAAAAAAGTTAGCTAAATCTACATTTTATTTACAAGTGAAATAGAATAAAAGTGGGCTTACATTTTATTAATTAATGAGTCTAAATCTATTTTTTAGTCTTTTTAAGATATGAGCTTAAATCTATTCAATTTTAAAGAAAAATTAAATTAGTGGGCCTAAGTCTAACTTGGTTTTATTTTAAGTGGAATGTAGGCCTAGGTCTATTTATTTTAAAAGAAATGAAATTAAGTGGGCTGAGCTAAGTTTAAACAATTTTAATTAACTAAGCGGGCCTAAAATCTAATTAACCTAATGAGCCTAAGTTGATTTTAATTATTTAAAAAAACCTAAATCATTTGTAAACCTATTTATTAAGTGGGTTAGACCTAAACGTGGGTTTGGGGCCCAAAAACATAAAAACATAAAAAACAAGCCCAAAATAAATAAAACACAAAAAATAGATCAAACAAACATTATAGCGATTTTCTAAAAAAAACCCTAAATTAATTATATGCAAACCCTAATTTAAGCTACTGCCACCATTGATTTTAATTGATTTTTTTTCCCAATTGAACCTAATTACTAATCAATTTTAAAATACAAAAATTTAAATCTTTCACTATTCCCACTACTGGGGCTATTACAAACTACGTATAGAGTTAAAATTAAATAATTATACACCTAGAAATTAAAATAAACAACACAGGATACCAAAATCCGAAAAAAAAATTAAAATCCTAAAAACTATTATTAAAACAGTATAGGTTCATCCATGGCATTCCATGGATCTTTTGTTCAATTAAACATAGGCTGTATCGTCCTCCTTAATCCACATACGGACATCAAAACAAAAAAAATAAAAAAAGCAATCAAATTAGTAGTGAAATTAAATAATAAAATAATTAACGAAATGAATAAAAATCACATAAGAGAAGAAAGAAAAAATGAATGCTGTGCATATGCTCTTTTTCAGCCCCTCAGATTAGGATTTTCAATAATGAAATTGACTCAGTGTTGATTTGATTATGGACTGAGACTAAAAAATCGCTGTATCGTCTTCCTCAAATGAATTGCAAGAATTAGGGTTTTTTAAAGAACAGAGAAAATCAAAGCTTTTTTCTATCTTCCGTCAGTAAAAAATCCTCCAGGCCCCAGCCTCTCCAGCAAAAAAAAACCCCCCTTTGCACGCATGCAGACTCTGCTTTTAAATGCAGAGTTTACGCGTACTGAACTTCCTCCAAAGGAGGAATAGACCTATCTGATAAGATCAGATAGCGTTTGTTTTGATTTCAAAAAAAATATCTTTTGCGTTTCTTTTTTAAAAAACCTTATAAGATAAAATTTGAATTTTTCAACCAATCAAAACACTAAAAAAAATCGATAAAAATAAGGACAAATACACGAAAAAATAAAAAAATGGAATTAATGTGTATTGGTACTGTGCAATGCTGATCGACATTGTACAATGCTGATTGGCATTGTGTAATGTCGGTCGGAATTGTGTAATGCCTGTCGGTATTGTGTAATGCCAATCGGCATTACACTAGTGCCGATCCTAAAATATTTTTTTAAAATTTTAATTGCCAAAAGACCCTTGAAAAAATGACTTATTTGCAATCAAATCCTGAAAAACGTTACAATTTAGTCCCTAAAGTCCAGAAAATTAACAACCAAGTTCAATTTTTGAATAAATTTCATCATAGGGGCTTACATCATAATTGTGCACAATTGCATCCCGAAATTGGGTGCTTACAGTTGCCCCCCTTTGTCACTATTTGCATGACAAATTACGGTAAAACAATAGAAGCACACAATTTCAAAAGAAAGAAATTAGGACACTCGATTGTATCCTAAGTGATAGATTGATGCTTAAATTGTTGAGCAAGGTATAGTGTTTGATAAGTCACACTATATTTCCTATGGAACATTTAGTGGACTTTGTGCAAATGAGTTTCGCTATATTCCTTGTGGGACGTTTAGCGATGATAAGTTGAAAACTTGTTATAGTTCCTGTGGAATGTCTAGCAATGATGAATTTCGTTATATTCCTTGTGGGACATCTAACGATGCACACTATATTCCCTGTGGGACATCTAGTGTAGATGAATTGAAATTTGTTATAGTTCCTATAGAACGTCTAGCAATGATGAATTTCGTTATATTCCCTGTGGGACGTTTAACGATGCACACTATATTCCCTATGGGACGTCTAATGATGCACACTATATTCCCTGTAGGACGTTTAGTGTAATTGAATTGAAATTTTATTATATTCCCTGTGGGATGTCTAACGATGCACACTATATTCCCTATGGGACGTCTAGTGTAAGTGAATTGAATTTCATTATATTCCCTGTGGGACGTCTAACGATGCACACTATATTCCCTATGGGACATCTACTGTAATTGAATTAAAAACTTGCTATAGTTCCTGTGGAACGTCTAGCAATGAGGAATTTGAAAGTTTATGTCATAACTGCTATGCAGTATATAACATAATGATTTGAAATTCATATCATAGCTATTGTGCAGCATATGAAACCTTTGATTGAAATCATGCATGTAAAATGCAAAAAATGAGTTCTGTGATCTTGTTCTGTATTCTGTATTTGACAGAAGATTCAGGATCATAGATTGATTATGCAATTTTAATAATTGAATGAATTATTAATTTGATGAATGCCATGATTTAATTAGGAACATGTTCCTAATCAAAATGCAATTATGGACCAAATTGCAAGAAAGAAAAGATAGATAAAAAGTAAATAAATTGAAAGGATTAAAATGGATATTCTCCATTTTATATATTCTTTCCCTTTTACTGATCACTTCACTTCTCTTCCCATTCTTTTCTTCTTCTTTTTTTTTTACACTTAATCTTGATTTTTCTTTTCTTGATTTCTTCACCATCTGTTGTCCGATTTGTAATCCGTCTAATCCTATGGCCTCTTAATTATGTAGACAACATGAGGGAGCCAAGACTTCAGAATTTCAGAGGATTCTGCCTCTTCATTTTCCTCAAAATAATCTGGAACTTTTAGAAGACTCAGCTATCTTTACCTTGAGTCATTTACATACCCACAGGTACAGAGATGTGGGTAATAAGGTAACTTTTCTTGCTTCTATTTATTTCTGAAAGAATATTACCTGTATAATCAATAATTGGAATTAGTTGCAAAGTAGAAATTGACATTAACATGTATATTTATCAGAAATTAATTTGAAAATGTATGATAAATTGAAATTAACTCTGAAAATATGAAATTTGACTCTCGAGTTGTCAGAATGGAGGATCGGATGTCTGGAATTCAGGTCAGAATTCCAGATTTTCGATCGACCGGGTTAATGCCGATCGGCATGGTAAATTGTTGATCGATAATCTGGAATGCCGATCGGCATTCTAGATTGCCGGTCGGCAATCTATATTGTCGATCAGAATTATTTTTTTAAGGCAATTAATTAATTAATTAATTAACTAATCAAATCCTTCAATTTAAGTTCTTTGATTAATTAATTAATTAATTATCATTTTCTTTTTGAAATTGAAATATCATCCGATGAAGTTCACGGGCTGTTTCAATCTAGCCCGAGAATTATTTCATGGACTATTGGAACAGGTGACATATCTGATTTGAGCTTTCGAATTTAGGCATTTCATCAATGCACTTCTGACTGTTCAAGGCTGATATAACCGTTACTCTTTATTTACTTTGGTCGAGCGATGGACGGATACTACCCATACTTTTCATACTCGTGTGGGTGAGCTGACCATTTTGCCTATAAGCTTCTCTGCTATCACCGGGATTGCCTTTGGGGGATCCCTAGTTCCATTTGACATTAGCTATTGCAGTCTTCTAGAGCATGCACGGAGTCAGTACGTGCGTGACTTGATCGGGTTTGCCCCAGCATGGAAGAATCGGAAGAACATTCTTCTTTCATCATTAGTTGAGGGATTTAGATGCCTTCCTACTTCAAATCCTTGTTAGATTATTCATAAGGCGAGGTGTTTCCTCTTGATATTATTAGGCACAACCCTCTTTTGTGAGACCGGTCATGAGGTCAGTATTGCTCTGTTGGGTCCTCTTCGTGATTTGGATCAAGTTGCCACATTAGATTGGGGATCTGCTGCACTTGCTTATATTTATTACAGACTAGACACTATATGTAGAGGTGCTATCATGATGTGTGGCTTTTGGCATGTCTTGCATGTATGTTCTCCTTCATTTGATCTCTATAATTTTGCTCTTCTTTGCTTCTTTTTTTTTATGATATGTTCTCTCTCTTTTTAGATCTGGAGTATAGAGATCGGGCTAATTCGAGGCTTTAATGCTATCAATTCTGATAGAACCTTTCCTTTGATGATGAGATGGGGTTCTTCTTGCCTGGGTAGCAACAGGAACACTTTGTAGATGTACCGTGATCAGTTGAACACTATCGAGTGGCACCTGGTAAGGAAAAAGAAAATAAAATAATTAGTATACTACAGTTTAATAGAGATTAGACTTAATTTACGTAAATTGTAGATAAACTTTGATTGGTTGGAGGGTGTTGAGGACATCCAGTGATATAATTTCATGGCGGTTGTAGCTCGCTTGGAGCCTATGAGGATCCTACTTTCTGGTTATGGTTGTCTAATGTGGTATCTAGGGGAGCGAGTATATTGTCGGTCTTCTAGCCCTTCTCGATGTCATATTCCATATGATGTTCCTTCCTCTATGCTTCGTAGCTCGCATCTTATAGGTTCAGAGCTGAGGGATGCATTACAGGGATATGCTGCCTCAAATTTCCTTAAGTGTTCTCAACATTATCAGCAGTTTATCGGTGAGAGCCTCCTGGAGCATGTTCCTATTGATGATGATGAGGTAATTTCTTATTATTTCAACTTCTATTTTTAGAACCTATGACTCACTCTTTCTTTTTACAGTTTGAGGAGGTTCGCTCTCCTGTTGATATGGATGAGGAGATTGAGATTACTCCAGAGACTGAGATTGCTCTAGATATTGAGAGCCTTGAGCCCAGACCTAGTCCTGATCATCATGCTCAGCAGTTCGGTCTAGTGGTGATGGGGCCTTTATCGGTGCTACACTTGGTGATGTCTCTCTTCCAGACAAGTCTATGTTCTACTGGGCCCCCGCTGTTCAAGCTGTAATTGAGCAGTAGATGCAATTTGGTGATGCTCAACTTCCTAGCTTTTATCCACCAGATGCTTTTCATGTGAGTCTGTTTGCTTTATTTCTTATATGGATCTGTATACTTGACATTGATATTAATAAAATTTACAAAACAGATTCCCCGGACACAAGCAGAGTATCTATATGGACTTGCCTCGTCTCAGAGATTATTTACAATGCAAGTTATAGATAATTGGCAGGTAAGCGCCCTCACTGAGACAATGCAAATGTATGCATGTTATGCATATGATATAGTATTTTCTGTGTATGTAGAGCTATTCCAACGGTCTAGAGCGGGAGAATGAGATGCTTTGTCGGTAGCTTGCAGCCTTGGGCTTTGATCTGTATAGTGCTGGGACTTCATCTGCTAGATCTCTAGACACTCATCATCATGATGACCTTACCAGAGGATGGAGCCCATAGCTTGATACCAGAGCACGAGATGAATGATTTAGTGCTTTTGTATTCCTGACTTTCTGTGTGTCTGTATTTGACTGCTCTCTATTGTACTGATGTGTTAACCAACTCTACAAGTTAGATGCACTTCTTTCCGGATTTATAAATCCTGCAGACTTGTTGAAGTTAGTTTCAACTATGATGCATGTATAAAAATACATTATGATGTTGAAAATTTAGCATGTACTTAACAAATCTCACATTTTTTTATTTTCATGACTGTCACTTATTTGCCATTCGTAAAGGTTAGAGGCATCGTTAACCATCTTATGCTGAGAGTATAGCATTTACCAAGTGAAGAGCTTACTTCCACACCTAATTTTAGGGAGAATTTGCTAAACAAAACTTGTGGAAATTAAGCATAAAAATATTGAATTCAGAGTATCAAAACGGTCTTTGAATTATTTTTGTGCTTTTCTTCCTTATCCAAGTATTCCCCTACCTTTCTCATATTACTTAGTGTAAATATCGTTGGAAAGGTCCTTTGGATACTTATACTCTTATAGAGCATTGGAGTAAATAGAGTAATTTTTTTTAACATGGGTTCTCTTTTAGTATTCCCCCGCCTTTCTTGTATTACTCAACGTGGATACCGCTAGAGGTTCACGTTGATACTCTTGCTCATTTTTGGGAATTGGAGTATATTATGTTTGCTCTTGTTCTGATTCTCCTCTCAATGTTCCCCTACCTTTCTTATATTACTCAGTGTGGATACCGTTGAGGGATTTGTACTCGTACTCATTTCTGAGTATTGGAGTAGATTATATGCACATTTATTATTCAAAAGACTAAAATGACACTTTGAAATTCAACCAATTTATACTGCAAGTCCATAGATTTTGTCGTTGCATATTCTTCCCCTCATTTGGGTGTAAAGTAAGCATTAGATTGATTAGAGTTTTTAGAAACTCTCAGCATAGAACTGTCAATAAGACATCTGAATTTTACGAGGCTAATAAAAGAAAGCCACTAAAATCAAAGGTCATAAGATAAGTTTTTGCACATGATATTATGAAGTGGATGAATTTACTCTCAATTTTATAAATTTTCTTTGTACTTCACTATAGAATAAAAAAAGAGATAGAGTTATACTACTTCCTTTTGGTATTTGTCAGGCTATTTGTCACATAGAGTGAGATTTTGACGAGTGATTAGCATTTTCTATCCTAGTCATTCTTATTGATGTATCAATTCTTTTCCTCTTCTTTGTTATATTTTATTTTCCTTACACAAAATACCATAAGTTATATGGTTTATTTGTAAGTGAAGAAATTTTGTCAAAATGCAATGTCATTCTTTTGCATTCTTCCCTTTTTGATTGTGGTGATGATGTCTCTAGTTATAGGGTTACGATGTTCTGCCATCGAAGTTGCGGCTTTCTTCTATTAATGCTATGGTAGAGGGCTCCATCATTCCTCTTCCTAAGATTTCCATTGAGGTTGTGGCTTTAGGCTGAATATTGATGCTATAGTAAAAGGCCTCATTCCTCTTCCTAACATTTCCTGCTAAAGAAAAGATTTGGAAGTTAGAGGTTTTTATTTCACCATCAAAGAAGTCTTCAGAGTGCATTCATCTCTTAAGTTTTGAGTGCATTCTTCCCTGTTTAGGGCTGAGCACATGTATCATTGACATGTTCAACCTTCTCGTTACCATATTCCATATGATGCTCCCAATGAGACTGTGGAGATGGATATTGAGTTTGAGGAGCTTGAAAGCCTTATCCAGCCTCTTGAGGTCACTAAGATGATGCTTCTTGGTAATGTCATTCCTTTTATTTTCATTCCTTTAGATGCTTTACCTATGAATACTTTGACCACTTTCCTTCACTTTTATAATACTAATCTTGAATGTTAGTAGCAAAGTGTTTGGACAATCTTGCTTAGGCTCAAAGACAAGTATTTCACAACAAATGTATGCAAGTGTATGCATGATCCTAACAGGTCTTCTGTTTGGGGCAAGGCTATGTTCGTAGCTTGGAGTGTGAGAATGAGGTGCCTCATCAATAGCTTATAGGTTCAAGAACTTGATGCTTCATTGTTGGTGCTTATGTCGTTTGAGCTTTTGATATAGTCTATCAAACAAATAACTAGGCTAGTGAGTGGGGTCCATGGCTTTACACTAGAGCTCATGATTTACTGATGCACCATTGAAATTTCCTTTTTGTCACTGCTTCTGTTGTATAATAACTATTATATCTGCATGCTTGTAGTATACTCCTTTCTGCCCTGAGGTGGTTTTCACTAACTTTGAAGTTCTACTGTTGTATTTGCCTTTTTGCCCTTAACTTGTCCTGGAGTTACATTTTGCCCCCAACTTCATCTTGAATTTATCTTAGCAATCACTTTCTTCATGTGTACAAGAGACTCAGTTTGGTCATTTATTATTGTTGGCCCTTTGTCTTACTAACCCTATTAGCTGCAATCTCATGTATTGAAGATGCATAGGAGTGGGCAAACTGATTGAAGCAAATTCTAGATGACGAAATCAATTGGACTTGCACTTCGAAGAATTCTAGAGCAGAATATGAGACTTGATGTTGATAGTTACAATGTATGGGTTGAAAAGCAAGTTACTGAGCCACCTAAATTCTCAAGGTATAAGGGGATGCTAGGATTACAATAAAAATTATAAAAGAGGTGGCAAAAAGAAAATGTAACTAAAATAGTGATCTCATAGCTTTGATTTAGCTTTCATCATGCATTTTTTTTCCATTCAGATACTTATACAGTATAATAAAGACCAATATGCGATGTTTGAACAAAAATTTAAAATTCAATTTTAATCATTCATTAGGGCAAAAATGAGAACATCCATTACATCACATGATATAACTCTTGTTATCAGTCAGTCATGAATTTTCCTCTCTAATTTTTACCTTACTATTTTTTCTTTCTCTTCTTTTTTTCTCTCTTTATTCTTTTTTTTCTCTTTTTTCTTTTTTTTATTTTTTATTTTTTTATTTTTCTCACATTTCCTATCTTTAGAAGTTACATCGTGTGATATATGTATGTTATTTGAATTTGCATTTGTGCCTATTCTGAATGAATTTAATTGAATTAAATTTTTGTTACACAAGCAGATGTAATTAATATCATAATGCACAGTACCATTAGGATGTACATTACATAAGCAAGCATAATCCAGATTTATATCATCGATCACTAGAAAATAAAAGTTTATTCAATGAGAAATTTTATTTCCTATTCTAGATGCTAGTGATGCTGAGTCTCATAGTGGTTGTCCTTAAGGTGGTTGACATAGTAACTCTTCAACAACAACACTACCCATCCTCTCAACTGCCAGCTTCATCACTTCCTCTTTGTTGTCCTTTATCAGATTCTCCACAATATGCTCTTTGAAGATCTCAAACCCAAGAACATTTGCTCCAGCAACACTAACTGATTCCTTGGCTCCCAGATAGTCTTTATCTTCCCCTGGCTTGATGAAGTTCTCACTCAAAGGAACAACTTTTGCATAAAGCTTCCTCTCTTCTGCATTAAATCTCTTCATTGCCCTTCTACCTTTTGGATTTGCTTCCTATGTTGTGTCATCTTGATTTTTGAATCCTAAGAATTCTGGACTTCCTTGTTCATTCTTCCCCAGTCCTTGTCCAAGCTGGTAATTCATGCTCTATCATTTTTACTACTCTCGGATCAATTTCATCAAATATTCCAGCAACTTCGAAACCAAGTGGAACACACACTTGCTTTTGTTTATCAAATATGGCTGCCACAACTACATTAGTTCCAGCTTCTATTGTCATGACATCTCCTTCATGAGGGAATTTTATTTTCTAGTGCACTGTTGAAGGTACTCCTCCCAGGGCATGAAACCACGGCCTTCCCAACAGTAGGGCATAGGTAACAGGGATGTCCAGTACAATAAATTCAACTGTCGACTCTACGGGCCCTGTTTTGACCAAAGCCTAAAATGTTCCCTCCACATTCCTGGTACTGTCATTATAAGCTCTGATTATAAGGTTTGAAGTCGTCAAGTCATCTACTTTCAGACCCAAATTAGGTAGGATCTTTAGCGGGCATACATTTATAGCTGAACCATCATCCACCATTACAAAGTTGGTTCTCTTCCTTTTTAATTCAGTTGGGATAAATAATGCCTTATTATGGTTTCTTCCCTCCAAAGGCAGGTCATCATCTGAGAATGTTATCAGCCCATGTTTCTTTTTTATTACCTTTGCTACCATAGCCTCAGGCATAGCTGCCGTTTCAATGCTCATATTTGATAAAGCTTTAACTAGAGCCCTTCTGTGACTACCCGAATGCATCAATAATTCCCAGATGCACACACTTGCTTTAGCCTTCTTGAGTTGTTCCAAAATCAGATCTTCCTTCTGTTCTTCCTCTACTTCTGTGTCTTCTATTTTTTCCCTTTCTACAACCCTTTCATTTTGCTTTTCTGTTGTCCAGTAATTCCTCTCGCTTCTAGTAACATAATTTACATTTGGAGTATCACTCTATACATTGACTCCAGTGGATTTTTCTTCATCAGAATCATACCAGATGTCCACGGCCCCAATGATCCGTTCTCTTTTCCCGTTTTTCCAGACTTCCACTGTGCATGTTTCTTTGCCCTTTAACTCCCTCAGCTTGTCCATATGTTGACTTAGCAGCTCTTCAACCCCTTCTTGGGATAGTTATGGGGTTAAGAATTCATCTTCCTTAAACTCATCACCCCATCCTGTCAGCACAATCGATTCAATGGGGATGTTAGCAGAAGTAGGTTTAGAATAGAATACTCTGTAATCGAACTTGCTTGAAGGTTGTCCCAACAGATCTTCAACTCCTCTTAGTGACTGCTTAGGAATTTTAGGCTCTTCTTTTACTAGCTTATCATCAACCTCATCTCCCTAACTTGAGGGCTCAATTGATTCAATAGGGATATCAACAGAGGGTGGTTTCGAGTAAAATACCCTGTAATCAAACTTGCCTGAGGGCTGACCTAGTAAATCTTCCACTCCTCTCTGTGACTGTCCGAAAGGTTCTCTATTGGGTATAAGGTTAAGGTCCTTGAATAAGCTTAGCACTTCTTCTTCACTAACCCTTGAGTTGATCATCATGGTGGAACGTTTCGATAATCTGGGAAAGGGTTATTTTTGGTGTTTGGGTTGGAATTGGATTTCTCAGGGTTGGTGATTTTTTCAGAGTCTATCAGGTTTTGGATCTCATATTTTAGGTGGATACAGGTATATGTGGAATGGCCAGCTACTTGATGAAACTTACAGTAATTGTTTGGATCATAGCTAGGGAGATTTGGATTCGTGGGTTTGGAAAAGGTTAAGGGTTGGAGTAAACATTTTTGGATTAGCCTCTCTAGGACTTTGGAGAGTGGTTGGTTGAAGTTAGAGAACCTTCGGGGTTGCTGAACTGCATGCACCTCTACAGCTCGACTAGTACTTCCTTATTGTATGCCCCCAGTTGGGTAGTTTCGATTTCCTGTGCCTCTAACAATTTTCTTTTTCTCACTCTCAATTTCCTCAGCTTGTAACCCATCATCATATAAATCCACAAAGGTTTTGGGATTCATCATCTGTAACCTCTCGACTAAATTACGTGACACATTACGAACTATCATTCTAACTTGATCCTTCTCAGTAAGCTTGTTTTTCATTATCCCTGCTTTATTCATGAAACGAGTTAAGAAATTAGAAAAGGACTCATTTGGTTTTTTCTTAGTCAACTCCAAATCCCTAATTGACACTTCCAATCGAGTGTTATAATCATATTGTTTCAAGAATGTAGTACATAGTTCTTTCCAGTTAGCTCTAATAGACTTTTCTAATCCATAGTACCAGTTCATAGCCATTCCTTCGAGGGACAGTGTGAATAGCCTAGCAACTACTGACAATGGTGCTTTAATAGTGCTCATGGTTATGGTGTATTGACTTAAATGAATCCTTGGATCCCCTCTCCCATTAAACTTTTGTAGTTGAGGCATTTTGAATTTTTCAAGCAGCTTATCTCTTCCATTTGCAGCATGTCATCAAAGTCAAAAGAATACCCCACTCCTTGTCCTCTAATCAACTCTTCCATCTTGGACATTTTATGAGTCAATGCTTGCATCTGCTTAGACTCAAGATCTTGAACCAATTCAAGTGACTCTCTCTTCGCCTTTTCTACCATGAAGTTTTCAATATCTTCCATTCTTACATCAGTAGCAGGCACATTTCTAGGAGCAGGTTGCCCCCCAGCATTGTTAGCAGTAGGTGGAGGAGCAACAGGTGGAGCTCCTACAACAGGTGGCTGTTCAATAGTAGCAGCTGGTGGTTGTTCAATAACAGCAGCAGGTGGTTGTCCAACAACAAGTTACACTAGTCCGACCAAAGCCTGTCTCAGTTCATCTTGCATCATAGCTCTTATGTCATCCATCAAAGCTCCCTTAATGTCCTTTAAGGTCCACATATCTGGTTGTTGTTCCATTTCAGTTTGTTCATTCTGAGCTGATTCAGCTTCTAGGAGTAGTGGGTTAATTGGACTCCCTCTAGTCTCTCCAGTCTGTGAAGAATGCCTTGAGCTATAGACTCTGGACTTAAATCAACTTTAGTCAATCTGCCACCTCTTCGTCCCCAGACACGAGAAGACCCAGATGAATCTATGATGGCTGCAAAACAAGGTATTAGTATGATGCATGGACTGTATGTATGCATGATGCATGTGTTTATGCAACAAGTAACAGGCAAGCACTTAGCAAGTAGCAAGTATCAAGAAGCAATCAACAAGCAACATGCAAGCATAAGCCTTCCAACCTTATTTCTCCCACACACGTGTTCAATGGCAAGTTTCTTTTCCTAGGATTTTTGGTCTTGGCCTTCATATCAACAGGGGATATTAAGAGTTGACGCGCATGCCAAATCTCTCCTAAAAGAAAAATCATAGAAGTAGCATTTCTAAATATAAAGGTCTACCCTAATCTTTATTAGCCTGAATGAGCTTCAAAGGTATAGGCCTTGGCTTTTATAAATAGAAATACCTCATGGCAATTCAAATAAACAAGCACTTTGGGTAAAAATCCTAAGGGAAGTAACTAGGTCATTATATGTGGTTAGGGCTCGGTGAAAAGTTAAGGTTCCCTTAGCAAGATGCTCTCCATGATGGACTTTGAGTTACAGGCCAAGGTTAGAGGGGCCCAACATCCTTTACCAACTTGAGAGAAGATTACCCCCCTTAGGGACTTGGGTTACAGACTCTGGTCAGATGAGCTCGGTAATCTCTCTTGAATTGAGTTAAGGCTAAGAGTGATGGTTAGCCAATCTACAACCCCATGAAGCTAGTGGAATCATGGAATTATAAACCAACGCCATCGATTTAGTAGGGACATGCAAAATGAATGCAAGAATGAAATAATAATCAATAAAACAATTCTAAAGAACACAAGTAGAATCAGTATCTCTTATCCCCAGTGGAGTCACCATTATAGACGATGAGGTTTAGTGCGTGTCCAAGATCTTAGCAACCGCGACACTGTTTAGGCTCAGGGCCTTAGAGAACACACTAACCACTGTCACAAAGACATGGCATGGAGATGAGGAGTTGCCACCCAGGGTAATAACTAGGATAATTTGATTGTTGGTACTCGATAAAAGAAAATTAGCACCACAACCAGGAGATTCTGGATACGGAATATTAACTTCTCTTAGTCTTGTGTTCATTTAGAATAATTTTATAAATGATTATTTCATCCTCTAATTACATGCAATTTTATTAAACCCTAACTAACATCCATCTACCTAAAAAGGCAACAAGTCAATAAAATTACAAGTAAAAAATGAACTCAAGATCACGTTGTCTCTAAGTCTAAACTATGTTAATTTTATTAAAAAAGTTAGCTAAATCTACATTTCATTTACAAGTGAAATAGAATAAAAGTGGGCCTACATTTTATTAATTAATGAGCCTAAATCTATTTTTTAGTCTTTCTAAGATATGGGCTTAAGTCTATTCAATTTTAAAGAAAAATTAAATTAGTGGGCCTAAGTCTAACTTGGTTTTATTTTAAGTGGAATGTGGGCCTAGGTCTATTTATTTTAAAAGAAATGAAATTAAGTGGGCTGAGCTAAGTCTAAACAATTTTAATTAACTAAGTGGGCCTAAAATCTAATTAACCTAATGGGCCTAACTTGATTTTAATTATTTAAAAAAACCTAAATCATTTTTAAGCCTATTTATTAAGTAGGTTAGACCTAAATGTGGGCTTGGGGCCCAAAAATATAAAAACATAAAAAATAAGCCCAAAATAAATAAAACACAAAAAATAGATCAAATAAACATTACAGTAATTTTCTAAAAAAAACTAAATTAATTACATGCAAACCCTAATTTAAGCTACTATCACCATTGATTTTAATTGATTTTTTTACCCAATTGAACCTAATTACTAATCAATTTTAAAATACAAAAATTTAAATCTTTCACTATTCCCACTACTGGGACTATTACAAACTATATACAGATTTAAAATTAAATAATTATACACCCAGCAATTAAAATAAACTACACAGGATACCAAAATGCGGAACAAAAATTAAAATCCTAAGAACTATTATTAAAACAGTACAGGTTCATCCATGACATTCCATGGATCTTTTGTTCAATTAAACACAGGCGGTATCTTCCTCCTCAATCCACATACGGACATAAAAAAAAAGCAATCAAATTAGTAGTGCAATTAAATAATAAAACAATTAACGAAACGAATAAAAATCACAGAAGAGAAGAAAGAAAAAATGAATGTTGTGCATATGCTCTTTTTTGGCCCCTCAGATTAGGATTTTCACTGATGAAATTGACTCAGTGTTGATTTGATTATGGACTGAGACTAAAAAATCACTGTATCATTTTCCTCAAATGAACTGCAAAAATTAGGGTTTTTTAAAGAACAGAGAAAATCAAAGCTTTTTTCTATCTTTCGTCCGTAAAAAATTCTTCAGCCCTTAGCCTCTCCAACCAAAAAAAACCCCCCTTCGTATGCATGCAGACTCTACTTTTAATTGTAGAGTCTGCACGTACTGAACTTCCTCTAAAGGAGGACAAGACCTATCTGATCAGATCAGATATCGTTTGTTTTGATTTCAAAAAAAATATCTTCTGCGTTTCTTTTTTAAAAAACCTTATCAGATAAAATTTGAATTTTTCAACCAATCAAAAAACTGAAAAAAATCAATAAAAATAAGGAAAAATACGTGAAAAAAAATAAAAAAATGGAATTATTATGCATCGGTACTGTGCAATGCCGATCGACATTACATAATGCCGATCGGCATTATGTAATGCTTGTTGGCATTGCACCAGTGTTGATCCTAATATATATATATTTTTTAACTTTTAATTACTAAAAGATCCCTGAAAAAATGACTTATTTGCAATCAAATCTTGAAAAATGTTACAATTTAGTCCCTAAAGTCCAGAAAATCAACAACCATGTTCAATTTTTGAATAAATTTCATCATAGGGGCTTATGTCGCAATTGTGCACAATTGGATCCTGAAATTGGGTGCTTACAATCGACTCTACTTTTTAGTAGAGAGATGTCCGTTTTACAGAGGAGGTTTTTGTCGAATTCTCGTAAAACGTGACATCACGTCGATCCTAAGTTTTCGGTTTTGTCTAAATTTTGTATTCTTAGATCGAGTCTTTTTAGAGGTTTAAGTTAGATTTATCCTGATTTTCGTTATTATTTTATTGTTTAGTTACGTCGAGACCGAGGCCTAGTGGACTGGGGCTGTTGAACCAGTCTCGCGGAGCGCAAACTTGTGAGTTGTTATTTTATATACATTGCATTTAGGGTGCATGTTTTAGAATAAATGCATGTTTTAATATATAATTGTTTATAAATTATTTTATTAAATGTTAGGTATATTTTTATTATATTTGTGATATATTTCAAAATAAATGCATGTATTATTTTTTATTTATACTTAAAATGTCTTTAGTACGTTATTGGTTTATTTTTGGTATATTTCATGTTTGTTTTTACTTTATTTGACATATATATACTCAAAATATATTTGGTTTATTTTAGGTATATTTCTAGTATATATATGGTTTATTTTATCATTATGACTGTCATTCTGCATTATTTATTTCCCGTATGTATGTTTTATTTTAAATGAAGGATATTGATAGAACGTGCTACCTAGTGGGGGCACTAGGACCGTGAACATACTGGTGTGATAGATTTAGGGTTGAGTGAGAATTATTTGTGGTAATTATGATTTGATAGAGATTGGTTGGTTGATTGACTGATTGAGATGTGATATGATTGATAGTGTGGTTGCTGGAGCTCAATTGACCTAGTGTCTCGAGGCCAATCACACTGATAGTCAGACTGCTAGAGCTCAGTTAACTTAGTGTCTCAAGGCCAGTCTACTATCCATATGGAATAAGTGAATTTATTTGGAATTAAGTGAGCCAGTATGGCTAGAGTGATATTATTGATTAAGGTTGCGATTAAATAAGGTTCTATTTGATCTTTCATAAACTTATATTTTTTAGTATTATTATATAAAGTGATTTTCAACATCTGTGTGAAATGCTTGTATATATATTTATTATATACGAATGATTGATTGCATTTGACATTAGGAAATGCATGTATATATATTATAACAACTCACTCAGTGAGGTCTGACTCCCCTCAATTGATTTTTCAGGAGATTTTTCTTCTTCAGCCCTCAGCAGTAGGCCTATTCACCGGATTTCTTCAGCCCCAACTTGTTTATGTAAACTACATAATTTTATTTATACTCTAGAAAACTACAGTAGTGAGTTGTATTTGGTTTTTACTGTATGTTGGTTGTAATTTCAGAGGCCTTTCTCTGAATATTGTGTAATATATTTTATTTTATGATATGACAAATTTTATTTTTATTATATTGGTTTGAGATTTAAATCCTGGTGCATATTTTATTTTAATTATTGCATGCTTTTATTTTTTTAAGTCTTGCTACGGGTTCCGGATTTGAAAGAATTCTCATTCCCTAGTGCCGGTCATGACTTCCGGTTTGGGTCGTGACAGGGGGTTCATTAAATATTGCTTAATAGTTTTAAAGCCTTGCTAACATTTGGCATCCCGAATGATCAACTGATTCTTCTTTAAGAGCTTGAAGATCGACATATAGATGGTGGTTAGCTTGGCTATGAACCTGCTGATGTATTGTAACTGTCCAATGAACCCTCTAACTTCTTTCTCATTTGTTGGTGCAGGCATAACTTTATCCTGATCTATCTCTATGCCTTTTTTACTACCAATATGTCATAGTAATTTCCCAGATGTTACCCCAAACACACATTTCTTTGGATTTAGTCTCAGGTTATACTTTTAAGCTCTCGTGAGGAATTTGTCTAAAACCTCAAAATGCCCTTCTTTAGTCAGAGACTTTACCATCATGTCATCCACATACACCTCTATCTCCTTATGAATCATGTTATGTAGTAAGGTGGTAGCCATCCTCTGATAAGTAGCTCCTATATTTTTCAACCCGAATAGCATAATTGTATAACAATATACACCCCATTACGTGGTGAAAGAAGTCTTTAGCTTGTCAATCATGACCATCATAATTTGGTTGCATCTTGAGAAACCATCCATAAAGGAATACATGGTGCTTGAAGATGCACTATCAACTAAAGTGTCAATATACGATTAGGGAAAGTCATCATTTAGATAAGCCTTGTTCAGATCCCTATAGTCCACACACATCCTGACTCTCTCATCCTTCTTAGGAACCGGAACTATGTTGGCCAGCCACCGAGTGTCATCTACCACTTCCAAGAACTTTTCTTTCAGCTGCTTCTTTACTTCTTTTTTGACTAAGAGAGCCCATTCTGGCCTTAACCTCCTCTTCTTCTATTTTATTGGCGCAACATGAGAATATGTGAGGATCTTATGTTCTGTGATCTCTCTATCAATACTAGGCATATCCTCATAATCCCAGGCAAATACTTTCTATCTTCCTTATAGTCCCAAGTAATAAGTGTATTCTTAGGGTTATCATATATGCCTAGATTAAATGATTTAGTTGCACTGAATTAATTTTAAACATATGCATGAAATGATCATCACACACAGAATAATCGTTTGAAAAAACATCACACAAGTAAGCATAATCAAACCTTATCACATTAACTTTGGAAAGAAAATGTCATTAATTTTAAACAAACTAGAAAGAGAAATGTCAATGTCATCATAAAAAAATATCCATAATAGAATTAAGGACAAAAGATTCAAAGTTGAATTGCTCTTCCTGGTCAGCAACATCCTTCAAGTTTATCGCAAGAATGCTTTTGTCCAATTCTAGAGTCAACACCAGTTCTTCCACTATCAGCTCCTTCATAATAGATTCTTTGATCCCATTCACATGTTCTGTGAAGATTTCAAATATGAGGACCAAATTTTCAACAATCATCAACGGCTCAAGAGCTCCTTGATAGGGGTAGTTAGCATTTTCCTCCACAAAGATTTCCCAAAGTGTTTTCTTCTTTGGCTTAGCTCTTTTTCTGTTCCTCCCAGGCTTTTTTTTAGCTTTATTATCTTCCTCAGACTCATTCTCTATAGGATATCATACCCTATGCTTTAGATTTGGCACTTTAGGTTTAATGAATTCAGGTTGACCTTGTTGATTCTTCCTTAATCTCATGCTAGGCATAAAGTTCATACTCTTCATCATACTCATGATTTTCGAATTCAGCTCATCTTCACAGATCATGCAAACCTCAAAACTTGGATTGTCAAGAATTTCAGTGGGAGTTAACTTTAAAGCAACAGCAACAGCCTCAATTTCTGTTGTTATAGTGACCACTGTTCCTTCATGCAAAAACTTAATCTTTTAATAAATAGTAAAAGGCACTCCCCTTAGAGGATAAAACCATAGCCTCCTTAGAAGAATGGAAAAAGTGACTGGAATGTCAATGACATATATGTTAACCTAAACTTCAATAAGTGTAGTTTTGACTAGAGCCTTGAAAGTTCCCTCAATTGGCCTTTTCGTATCATCATAGGCCTTAATTATCACATCAAATGGTTTTAAATTAGCTACTGTTAGTCCCAACTTTAGTAAGATCTTCAGAGGGCACACATTGATGGTAGATCCATTATTAACCATAACACAACAAGTTAATTTCCTTTTTACTTCAGCCTTAATGAACAAGGCTTTACTGTGGTCCCTTCCTTCCAAGGGTAGGTCATTATCTGTAAACACAATTACCCCTTGAGGGCTTTTTGACAATAAATCCACCATTTTCTCAGGAGTATACATTAAAGGATTTTTCTTATGGTCAAAAGCCATAACTAGTGCTTCCCAATGAGCTCGAGAGTTCATAAGCAGCTCCTAAACACTGGCAAGAGTTTTCTCATCTCTTTTAGTCTCAGTAGCTTCCTCAATTTCTTCATCTTTCTTTGGTTCTTCTTTTGAATCCACCTTCTCTTTTTCTGGCTCAGCATCTTTCACTTCTCCCTTTCCCTTCTCTTACTTCTTAACTGAGTGGGCTATCTTCCCCTCACTATTCTTTCATAGATCAATTGATCCCTCTCCTTCATTATTAAAATTCTAGATATCAAATACATTCACATGGGGCTCTATAGACTGATGGTTTAAGTTTAGATTTTTTAGTTTTAATTTTGGTGGTGTGGTTATGGCATTAATAAAGGAATTAAGGACTTGTTCCTCTGTTAAGTAGTTGTTGATCATCAGAATTCTTGGATTGGGTGGTGGGACATTTCAATAGTTGGGTAGAGGGTTATTTTGGGTGTTTGGTTTTCTAGTTTCAGGTTTGGTTATTTTGCCTGAATCAATCAAATCTTGAACCTCATGTTTCAGGCCAGTATAGCTATTGGTGTCATGTTTGATGTTTTGATGGTATTTGCAATATAATTTTGGGTCAGCATTTGGGAAAGGAGGTCTTTTAGGTAAGGGTTGTAATAGATTATTTTCCATCAGCTTCTCTAAGACTTTGGAGAGGAGTTTTCCCAAGTTAGAAAACCTTCGAGATTGTCTGACATTGTTGATATGTATGTTACTGTTCATCCTAATTCCATTACTAGATCCTATCCCTTCTCTGTTTATAGATCTCCCACTGAAGAACCTTTTTTTCTTGTGCTAGATCAAATTCTTTATGCACACTAAACTTATACAACTCCTAAAAATTTTGAATTCCTAAATCCTTATATTTTTTAGAGAGGGGGAGTATGCATCCTTCTATTGCTATTACCAACTAATAAGATTCTATAGGCTTATGCTTCATTTGTACTAGCTTCGCTCTCTACCTAATTAAATAATCTGTGAAGGATTCATCGAATTTTTATTTCACGTTCTACATATCTCTCAAAGAATCCTCCATCTAGATGTTAAGACTATACTACTTGATAAATACGACATATAATCCCTCCCAGTCAGTTTAGATATGGGATTCTAAAGCTTAGTACCATCTGATGGGCACTTCTTCTAGAGACAGAGGAAATTGCTTTACAATTTGTGTCTTGGTCAGTTTGGTTGTCATCATATGAGTCATATACTACTTTAGATGTAGATGGGGGTCCTCTATGCCATTAAACTTCTTCATATCAGGGAATTTAAACTTTTGGGGGCGGGGATCATCATCCTTATCCAGACTCATATCATAGTATCTTATCATAGCATCTATCCCTTTTTCTTTCATCATTAGCTGCATTTGAGCCATAGTCTTAGTCAAATTTTTGGCTCAATCAGGTTTTTTTATATTCTCTGTAGTGTCTGTATTCACATTCTATTTAGCTATAGGCCCTGCTATTAAAGTTTCCTAATCATCCTCCCTTTCCCATCTTCTAAAGTCTTTAGCATTTAGATTAAATGGTTATGGTTGAGGCACTAGTGGTTGGGGTGCTAGTGGTTCATGCCTAACTGGTCCCCTCATTTTAGCCATCATTTCTCTTATAATAGCTCGGGTCTGATAGGCTATTTCTGCTTTCAACTTATCACCAAAAGCCTTAGTATTAAACTCTGCCATCTCGATTTCTCTATAAATCCTAATCAGATGACCGGTGTTAGAGCACTTCCAACTAGAAGACTATTATCGATTTATATCTACAACCACCAAGGATTAGAAATATGCATGGTGTGTATGCATGAGATGTAGATTTACTAAAAAATTAAAAGAAACGAATCAATATATATACATGTATCAGAAAAAAAAGGCTCTCAAATGATATCTCCACCCTTATTTCCCTTACACGCGTATTCAATGGTAAGTTCCTTGTCCTAGGATTATTGTTCTAGGTTTTAATTATCAACAGGGGATAATAAAATCGACAGATGCACGATAACTCTTTGGATAGTGCAAAAAAATGGTAATTTCTTTAAATAATTCCTAAGTCCATTTTAACAGGCTAAAAATAATATCAATGGCCCACCTTATCAAGATCCATTTGAAATGGGCTAAACATAGGCATGAGAGACCCATCTTAGCAAGGTTTGCTAATAATGGGCTCGGGCCTTGTAAAAAGAAACACCATATGACATAAAACACATGCATTTAAGAAAAAACCTAATGGAAATTGCTAAGTCATTACATGAGCTGGGTCTTAGGTAGTAAGCTTCAACTCTCACAGCTATATAACTCAATTACGTCTCCTTACTTTAGGGTCAATGTGACACAGATAAGTACATACTATGAATAACAATAATCAAATACTCCACCACCAGGTTTGAGTAAAACATAGGCAGCAAAGTAAAGACTATTGTTGGTTTATTTGGGACTTAGAGTGCATATTATGTGGAAACGTGTAGTAAACGCAAAATTTGCAAAGGAAATAAAGAAATAATCAAAGATGATAAATTACAAAACACTTGGAATCAATTTCTCTCCCCAATGGACTAGCCACTATAGGCGGTGAAGTCAGGCACATGCCTAAGTGTTGTTGACCATGACACTGTGTGAGCTCAAGGCCCACTAGGAAATACAAAATGGGCTTGGGGCCTATAATGGAGATAGAGTCGCCACTCGGATAAAAATCAAGATACACTGTACAACAACTGGATTCCATGGAGGTTCTTAGAAGCCATCATCAGAGATTGGGTTTAGAAACTTGGTAGGGCTTTTGGAATTTCCACCCAACCTTGTGGTTAGCCTTCGTGTGTGTTTCATATTTTATTACCTTTGATTATTAAATTATTTCCTTTTTTTAATGTGGATTGCAATTGTTTCCAATTTTATATTTTAGTCCAAGTTTGCACATTAGTCCCATTTCATACTTATAGCCTGCCATACAATATAAATAAAATAAATAATAAAGAATTTACAACCATACATTCCAAATAAATAAAGGAAAGGAATTAAGGATTACAATGCTTTATACAAAAAGTAAAATAAATAGAAAATAGACCATACATAAACCAAAAATAAACCAAACGTAAAATAATTAATTACACAAATAAAACCTCTCAAGAACTAATTAATGGAATAATTATTTGATAATTAAACATTACTGACTAGGAGGCGATCTCAAATCGCCTTAGTACAAACTTCAACAAAGATAGAGACAAACTACATTTCTTAAACTCTAAGAAACTCAAATGTTCATGCAAATAAACAAAAACAGATATAAATATACTAAGATTAACAATCAATACTTAGTATTTCATGCAATCATACCTCACATATGACCTTATTCATATAATAAACTCAAAAAAGAAGAAAAAAAGGTAATGAAACAAAGCTTTTAATAGAATAAAAATACTCAAAGCCTAAAGACAAGAGGTTCTCATTGCTTAGGATGAGCTTAACACTCTTAATTAAGCCCTCAGAGCTTGATTGATTAACTTGGATGCTTGCAATGCAAAGAGCCTTTCCTTCTTCTTAAGAAATTAGGTCATTTTGGTTCTAGAGTCCCATTCTTTCTTCCTTTTCTTCCTCTTTTTGTTTACTTCTCTCCTTTTTTTATCTATCTTTTTATCTCCAAGAACGTTCCCTCCAAAGTCCCTCTTCATCCAAAATCCAAAAAGTCCTCTTTTTCTCTTTTTTTTTCCTTTTCTTTTTAAGCCTCTCCCCTTTTTTTTCTTTTTCATTTCCCCACCAAAACCACTTTCATCTTCTCCTCACCATTCCCCATGCCCGTTCTTTGCTTTTTCTCTTTTTTTTTTCTTTTCTTTAGCATCTAAAAATGCCTCAAGTTAGGGGAAGGTTAGCCCCAACTACTACCATTAATGGCATTTAATGCAGTATTTAGTAGGCGTGAAGAGGCATCGCCTCATCGATGGCCAAAGTGAAGAGGCGATGCCTTTTCATTGAGGCGATCGCCTCTTCACCTGGGCTAGGTCTAGGCCTAGTGGGCTAAAAGGCGATGGGCCTGGGCTTTAGCTTATTATTTGGGCTTAAGTTTAATGTTTTGGGCTTGGATTTGGTATTTTAGGCTTATAGGCTTGGTTTTTAGGCTCATGAGTCCATTTTTTTAGAGGTTTTAAGCTTCGGTTACATTCCAAACCCATACTTTCTCATTATTTGGCTTTTGTTGTGGACTGATCAAACTGAAGGTGTCCACAATACCAACTCGAGATATGTATGAAATTATTTTAATAAATAGTATAAATTATAATGATCAATTTCTTTAGATGGTCTTTAGTCTAATTCTTTATGGATTTTGAGAAATAAATCTCAGAAAGGTTGTAGTGGAAATTGGTTAATTTCCATTCAAGTTAGTTAAATTATTGGAGGTAATTCTTAGCCTTAAATTAATCATTTAGGGTGTTCTTAAGTCAATTTCCATGATTCCATCATTTTTATAAATTTTTAGAATAAATCTTGAAAAGGTAGTGGTGGAAATTGGTTAATTTCCATTTAAGTTAGTTAAATTGTTAAAGATAACTCTTAGCCTCAAATTAATCATTTAGGATGTTCCTAAGTTAATTTCTATAATTCCATCATTTTTATAGATTTTTAGAATGTTTGGGAGTTATTAGGAATTTATGTGATAGTTATTTATATATATTGTTTATAGAGTATACCAGAGTGGAAGCATCAGGTAATAAGTAGACAAAAACACATCAACCTACTTGCTCCACTTGTAAATTAATATATTGAAATGTGTGTTAGATTTGCGTATAAAATATAGCTTGGTTAAATATATTTAACAAGTATGTTTAATTAAAGAATTTATATTCTTAATATTTGAAATATCCATATTGTTGATTTAATATATTAAAGATGTTGATTTTATATTTGATTATTATTATTGATGTTATTTTGCCATAATTCTTGTTAATAAAATTATTAATATTAATGATATTGCGGATTATAAAAATAAAAGTATTTAATTCTAGTATTGGTTTTCTCGAGAATTTATTATGCTTTTACATATGATAAATAATTTTTGGAAAAGACTGGTAGAATGGACTACTTGATGGGTATATCAGGATCTTATGCACACATGTAATGATTTTAGAGTCGGGCCCTGATTGAGAAATTTAATTATGAAGCTTGGTTGAAGCATAGCTCTTAGGCGAGGTGTATGTATTATGGATAGTTATTACTGGGACTGGTGGTTCGATAGATGTCTAGCTCTCAAGAATCGCCAATAAATATTGGAATAAGAGATAGATTGCGGCTGTTAGCTTGGTGGAAGGGTATCTCTCGGGACTCGATGGTCATTGGATAAATAAGTGAACTAAATGGCTTTATAGAATTGTGGTTTAAAGTTCTCCCACTAATTTCCTTCAAAGATAGTTATTGATATTATTTTATTATTTTTATCTTTTTATCATATATTTGTTAAGTAATTGTATTTGGAAGTCATGTTTTTAAGAAAGTTACCAAATGATTATTTGGTGTATTTATATATATATATGGTATTTGATAAATTAATGATTGAAAGTGCCTTAGAGGGGGGGGGGGATTAATCAGGCTAAAGAAGGATTTAAAAAAAAATTCAAATGAATTTAAGGAATGAATAAGAATTGAATGAGAATAGAATAGGAAGAACAATGAACATAGAATTTAAGGAGTTCAAATTCTCAATAATCCTATGTCTCTACCTAACTTATCCTTAAGTTAGGATTTTTCAATACCCACAATCTTATTCATGAGATTAAGATTACAAGACTTTGAGGCTCACTCTTTAACCTTACATAAACAAGAGTTTTAAGGCTAACTCTTAAACCAATTCCCAAGTTTTTTAATTGCTAAACACTTAAACTAATTCCACAAAAACATACCTCACTTCCCTTCTAATCTATCCTAAGAATTATATGAAGATGAAGTCCTATTTATATCACATAACTAACTCTCATAAGAGTTAATCACTACAAAGAATATTGATACAAAAAAATGAAGCCTAATGAATGGTTAGAGAGTTTTTTTATAGTCAAAGAGTAATGTAATGTGTGTTCTAGTTGGCACAACTCTAGACCACATATATATAGATTAAGCTTAAAAAATATAACTGTTGGAACCAATGATTATGTCTCCAATGTCTCTTTTCTTCAATAATTTCAAAAATATGTCTGTTGGATTTTTTGAAGTTTGATGTCACCATGGAAGTAATGTTTCAGTTATAGCCCTTTGCTTTTTGTCACCATGGCAGCCTTGCTTCAGTCGCAGCCCTTCAACATCTCTTTCCTTTAATTATTTCAAAAATATATCCATTGGATATTTATAAAGTTTGATGTCACCATGGAAGCAAGGCTTCAATCGCAGCCCTCCGATGTCTCTTTCTTTCATTAATTTCAAAAATATGTCAGTTGAATTTTTATGAAGTTTGATGTTACCATGGAAGGAAGGCTCAAGTTGTAGCCCTTTGCTTTCTGTCACTATAACAGCCTTGCTTCAGTCACTATAGCAGCCTTACTTCAGTCACAACCATCTGCTTAAGCTGAAATGCGAGCTTTCTTTAAGAGTAATATTGTACCTATGCTTATAATCACACTTAAACAAAGAACATTAAACGCTTAAAATTAAGTTTGTTAAGATCAAAATCAAGATTAATTATTGCTAAAGTCAACAATCTCCCCCTTTTTGATTTTGACAAACTTATTTTTAGTTTGAGAAAGTAATATAAAGTGCAAGTGTGTGATGTTTTGAATTTCATTAAAGTAAATAAATTATACTCCCCCCGAATTTATACATATTATAAAGATAATGAATTTAAGGAGTAAGGAAATCAAATAATGGAGAATATCAATGGAGTATGGATTAATTTAAAGAATAATGAAATTATAAGATATAAATTATATATGTATATATATATATCTTTTGAAAAAGATATAAATTAAAATATTAAATATATTTCTTTATTACTCCCCTTTTTGGACATGATAAAAAATATAAATTTATAAATTATTCCCCTTGACAAAAATAGAAACAACATAAAATATATCATGAGGAAAATAAAAACATGGCCTAACATGACAAATATGTTAAAATTATAAAAACATGATAACCCAATCATTACCATTAATGTTAGGCAACATAGAAGGAAATAATTTCAAACATATGAAAAAAATAATTAGTAGCACTTGACATGTCACAAATATAGTAAATATTTCACATGATCATATAGAACTTAGTTCTAAAGGAAACAAAAGACCAAGAAGCAAAACAATGAAAACAAAGATAGACTAAATCTTAAAAAAATGTCCATCAAAGATAGACCAAATCTTAAAAAAAAAAAAAAGTCTATCGAGCCAAGTATCACACATATACACATATAAATAAAGTAAGCAAAACAAAATTTTTTATCACATATAAAAAATATGATAAAACTAACCACACTTACAATGTTATTATGCATACATAAACAGAATTATATAAAATAAATTCAAGTATTCAAGTATTTAAACTCATATATCTTTTCTCCCCCTTTGTCAAAATGCAAAAAGAAATTTTAACAAAATAAAAATTGTATTAATGAAAAGGATAGAGAGTAGCATAAAAAAAATATAAAACTAATAGTTCATGGCTTATATCCAAAAAAAATTAGAAAATAAACCAAAAATAAACTGACACAAAATAATCATGAAACAAACTAACAACTCAAAGCTTATATAAGGAAAATAGAATGAAAATAAACTAAACAGAAAATGGTGAAAACACATAAAATAAGACATAAAGATCTAGTCTTGTTAAGGAGGAAGAAAGAGGAAATAATTTTGATAAATTAGAATATTTAATTAATTGAATTTAACTCAATAATTAATTGTTAATTTGCAAAAAAAGAAGAAGGTTTTTTTAAAAAAATTGATTGAACATATCATAATGCACATATTAAATTTAAACATATATAAATGCATGACAATTAAAAAAAATGTTATGCTTATTTTGAATAATTAATTTATTGAAATAATTTCAACAATTAATTATTAAATAGAAAAAAAAATTAAAAATTAAAATGTTAAGATCAAAATCTAAACTAATAATCAAAGCAATCAATAAGCACAATATGATTTCACATGAAAACAGTCGAACCATTAATTAAGCATAAAATCAAGATGAACTAGAACCATCAATCATGCTAAGTTCATGCTTAATGAAATTTAATCTCTCTTCATTGAGAGGTTTGGTGAAGATATCTACAAGGTGATTATATGAATCAACAAATTCAAGTGAGATATCACCATTTTGAACATGATCACGCAATAAATGATATCTAATGTCTATATGCTTAGTTCTTGAATGTTGAATGAGATTTTTTATAAGGTTAATAGCACTTGTATTATCACATTTGATTGGAATGTGATCAATTTTTATACCATAGTCCAACAATTATTGTTTTTTCCATAAGACTTATGAACAACAAAGACTTGCTATAATATATTCAGCTTCAACAATGAACAAGGCAACTGAAACTTATTTTTAGCTAAATTAACAAACTAAACACTGTCCTAAAAATTGACAAGTTCTGGAAGTGCTTTTTCTATCTAGTAAACTATCGATAAAGTTTGCATTTGAATAACTAATCAAGTCAAAGAAAGAATTTCTAGGATACTAAAGTCCTAAATGCAAACTTCCATTTAAATATTTGAAAATTCTTTTGATTGCATTCAAATGAGACTCTCTAGGACTAAATTAAAACCAAGCACATAAGCAAATAGCAAACATAATGTTGGGTATACTAGTAGTTAAATAAAGAAGGGATCCGATCATACCTCCAAATTGCTTTTCATCAATCGGCTTTCCATTCTCATCCTTGTTAAGTTTGGTAGTTATACTTATAGGAATTTTGCTTGATTTAGTTCCATCTATACCAAACTTCTTAAGAATATCTCTTGCATATTTAGTTTGATTGATGAACATTCCATCCTTACATTGCTTGATTTGTAGTTTAAGGAAGAATTTAAGTTCACCCATCATACTCATTTCAAATTCTCTTTGCATTAACTTATATAATTCCTCACATAAGCAATGGTTAGTAGCACCAAAAATAATATCATTAATATATATTTGCACAATAAGTGTGCCATGCCTGGATTTCTTTATGAAAAGAGTTGCGTCAACTTTTCCTTTAGAGAAACCTTTCTTTAATAAGAATTGCTTAATCTTTGATACCAAGCTCTTGGAGCTTGTTTCAATCCATACAAAGCTTTTGAAAATTTTAAAACATTATTTGGAGAATCAAAATTTTGAAAACGCAAATGTTGATCAACATATACCTCATCTTCAATAAATCCATTTAAAAAGCACTTCAACATCCATTTGAAAAATTTTAAAATTCATGAATGATGCAAATGCAAGTAGCTTCTAACCTTGCAATTGGGGCAAAGGTTTCATCATAATCAATTCCTTCTTTTTGATTATAACCTTTAGCTATTAGCCTAGCTTTGTTCCTATTTATGATACCTTATTCATTCATCTTATTTTTAAAAACTCATTTGTTATATATAATAGGATGATGTTTAGGTCTAGGAACCAAGGTCCAAACTTGGTTTCTCTCAAATTGATTTAACTCTTCTTATATAGCAAGGACCCAAAATTCATCACTCAAAGCAACATCAACATTTTTTTGTTCAATTTGAGAAATGAAGGCTAAATTAACAATTATTTTAAGTTAAGATCTAATAGTTACTCCTTTTGTAGTATTACTAATGATGAGATCTTGAGGATGTGCTTTCTTGAATTGTCAATCCTTTGGAAGATAATCCTTTAAGGTAGGTTGAGGCATCTCGTCATCATATTCTTTACTAGAATCCTTAATTTCTAAAGATTTGTTAACACTTTCTTTTTTAGTGTTCACATATATATGCTCATTTATAAAATCAACAACACTACAAACATCCTTTCTAGAATCAAGTGAGTTTTATTCATTAAATATAACATGCATTGACTCTTTAACTACTAGTGTTCTTTTATTAAAGACTTTATATGCTTTACTAGAAGTAGAATAGCCTAGGAAAATTCCTAATATAATGCAAATATGCATAGTTATTTAACTAGTTAAAGTTTATTTTCATTTCATTTTTATTATGTTTTATGTGTTTATTTATTTAAATAATTGATATTTTATGTTTGCTTGTTAATAGGACTCACTATGTGTGTTCTATACATGTTTTTAGGGCTTAATATGCTTTAGAAGACACTTGGAATTGATTGGAGCAAGTTAGGAAGCAAAAGAATCAAGTTTGAATCAACAAGGAAGGTTGATGAGTCATCACCACTTGCACGAGTCATCACTTAGAGTCTCTGTTACGAGTCATCACACCTTGACGAGTCATCATATTGATGACCATTCAAAAGGTTGCAATTTTCCTAGTTTGAGCAGTTTTCATATTTCAGCCATAATTTAATTTACAGACATCCAAATTGGATGATTTAAATTGGTCTAGAAAGATAACATAATCTTCTACAAATTTTATGAAGAAACTTTCTAGAGATAATAAAGTCATATGGATGGAAGAAATTCCCTTGGAAGTTACGGACTTTGCAAGGGGAGTGACCTTTGATGCCAAGTGGTGCCTTTCCAAGTTCAATCTTATTCTAGACATTTCCAGTAGCTTCCAAGCTCTATATATACATCATTTATGGTCTGAAGAAGAGAATGAACTGAAATAGAGAGAAAGAACATAAGAAAAATATATGAATTAATAGAGTGTTTTATAAGTACTATTATCTTTTAGTTTTGGTGATAGTCATTGTATAACACTTGAAGGAGACAAAAGCCAAGGGCAAGAGGAGATCATCTTAAGTATAAAAAATCTTTAAAAGTCATAGAAGGGAGTCTTACTTATTCAATTCTTTATCTTTTCTTTCTATATTGAATTTGATCTTTTTATTGTTACTTCTTAATCATGTATCTAGGCTAAGTCTTTTTGTATGGGAATTATAATGATGAATTAAATAAGAACTAAATCTTTATCTTATATCTTTTATGATTTAATTTCAATTAGTGCTTACTTATGTTTATGTATACTGGATCACCATATGTAACTTGTCAATTAAATTTTATTGGGTATCGTAAGGGGAATTCGGTGGAAGATAATTGGAATTACTTAAGATCAGAATTTTGCTTGGTATCGTAAAGGGAATTCATTTTAAGGGAAATATAATTAGTATAATATGCTTTTTGGTTTTCTCTTATCTCTGCAATACAACGAGAGTGCTTGTAGACTCTAAGAGCAAATACCTTTAACTGACAACGAGAGTTGCTTTTAAAAACTATAGGCTAATTTCCAATCAATATGTTTTATGGTAACTTTGTTCAAAGTTCTTATTTAGTTTTGACTTATGATTTTCTATACATTGATATATGTATTTTTTGTTTTTTTGTTTTAATAATTAGTTAGAGTTTATATTTGTTCATTTGTTTAGTCATTACCTTTATTCTAGTTATATTTTGCCTAACCATCTAAGTATCTATCTGATTAATAAAAAATTCCCTCAAATCTTGAGTGTTTGACACCCTTCTTGCTTTATACTAAGTCCTAGAGAATAGGGTATACAATTCTAACCCACTTCGATTCCTTCATCGGCTTTAGAATCAAATTTTCTATGATTTTCATTGGTGTTCAATATAAAGCACTTGTATCCAAATACTTTAAGATATGAAATTTTAGGTTTTCTATTATTCCAAAGCTTATAAAAAGTTTTATTTAAAATTGGTCTTTTAAATACTCTATTTGTAATGTAGCAAGATGTGTTAATGACTTCTGCCCAAAAGTATAGAGGTAAATTATACTCATGAAGCATGATTCTAGCCATTTCCACTAGAGTTTTATTTTTCCTTTTGACTACCCTATTTTGTTATGGAGTTCTAGGAGAAGAAAAAGTATATGAAATACCTTTTGCATTACAAAAGATTTTAAATAATCCATTTTCCATTCAGTTCCATGATTACTCCTAATAAATGAAATGCAAAAACCTTTTTCTCTTGAACTCTTTTTGAAAAACTTTAAAATGCTTTAAAAGCATCATTCTTATGAGCAAGAAAACACACGCAAGTGTATATAAAGTAGTCATCAATCAAGACATAAGTATAGTGCATACCACCTAAACTAGTAACTCTAATTGGTCTAAATAAATCCATATGTATAAGTTCAAGTGGCCTAGAGGTTGACACTACATTCTTGAGCTTAAAAGAAGACTTGGATTGTTTTTCCTTTTGACAAGCATTACAAGGCTTATCCTTAGTGAATATAAGTTTAAGCAAGCCAATCACTAGTTCATACTTACTGAGATCATTCAAAAGCTTAAAATTTGCATGTCCTAACCTTATATGCCATGTCCATATGTCATAGGGAATAAACATTAAGCATTTTATATCTTTGCTATTAATTTTATTCAAATCAATATCATAAACATTGTCTACTCTTTCACCGCTAAAAATTACTTTATCTTCATAAAGACTACTAATAAAGCAATTTCAGGGATAGAAAATGACTTTATTTCCCATGTAACATAATTGACTTATACTTAACAAATTGTGTTTAAGACCATCAACAAGTAACTTATAGTGTATAGATAAGAGTTGAGGATTACCAATTTCTCTAATGTCTACTATCTTTCCTTTAGCATTGTTCCCGAATGTGACATGTCCTCCATCCTTTGCATCAAGCTTGTTGAATTGCTCCTTGTCTCTTATCATATGTCGTGAACATCCACTATTGAGATACCATTTGTTTTTTGTTCTTGTGGATTTCAAGCACACCTCATTTTCATCTTCAAAGGCCATGAAGTAAAGGTTTATCACTTTTTATTTTTCATCTTCATCTTTGAATTCAAATGAGTCATCCCAAGTAGCTTTGAAGGCCTTCTTTTTCTCGTTTGTGCTTTTATTCTTAAATTTTAGTTTGGGGCACTCACTTTGAATGTGACCTAATTTTTTTATGTTCATAGCAAGTAACTCCTTTAGTTTTCTTCTTGTCTTCTCCTTTATACTGCTTATTGAATTCTCTTCTTGCCGTCTTCATCACTAGAATCTTTAATACTTTCCTTTTCATTATGTTCTTGCAAAGATTTTAAGGCAATGCTCTTTTTCTTCTTGTCCTTCTCTTCTTGCTCTTCTCTTATTTACTTAATTATAAGCTCATGTGTAAGGAGCTTTCCAATAAGCACATTTATTGAGAGAGTTAAGAGGTTTTGAGCTTCCTTAATTGAAGTGACTCAAGATTCCCAATCCTTTTTAGGTAGGATTCTTAGAATCTTACTATTAACCTCTCCCTTAGAGAAATATTTTCCAAGTTTCTTGAGAGTGGTGAGAAGAGTATTGAGACGGTTTGTCATCTCTATAATTGATTCATGAGGCTTTATTTTAAAGAGATCATATTCATACATATGAAGTTGAATCTTCTTGATTCTTACTTATACATTAACTTCATAATGGTTCTCCAAGGTCTCCTATATTTCTTTGGCTAAAATGCAATATTGAAGTTTGCCTCCTTCTTCTCTTGACATGAAAGAGACAAGAGTGATCATAGCCTTCTTATTCTTGTATTTTTCTTCCTTTTATTCACTGTTCCATTGACTTCTTAAAAGAGTTGTTTGTACACCATTAATGGTAGCTTTAGGAGGTTCCTAACCTTTGATAACAACTTATTAAAGTTTAATGGAATCACAATCTAAATATAGCTCCATTTTAAACTTCCAATATGTGTAATCACTTCCATCAAACAATGCTCTAAGTAAAGAAGTATTTTGAATTCACTCCCCATGATCTTGTATTCTAGTAATGAAGTTTTTAAAATTCAAGCTCTGATACCAATTGAAAGTGCCTTAGAAGGGGGTGAATAAGGCTAATAAAGGATTTTAAAAAAATTAAAATGAATTTAAAGAATTGAAAGAGATAGAGTAAAAAGAATAATGAACATAGAAATTTAAAGGGTTCGAATTCTCAATAATCCTACATCTCCACCAAGTTAGGATATCCCCAAGTTAGGATTTTTCAATACCCATAATCTTATTCACAAGATTGAGATTACAAGAGTTTGAGGTTCACTCTTCAACCTTACATAAATAAGAGTTTTGTGGCTAACTCTTTAACCAATTCCTAAGTGTTTTAATGGCTAAACACTTAAACCAATTCCATTTGAAATATACCTCACTTCCCTTCTAATTTATCCAAAGAATTAAATGAAGATGAAGTCTTAATTCTATCACATAACCAACTCTCACAAGAGTTAATCAATACAAAGACTACTGATACAAAAAAAATAAAGCTTAATAAATGGTTAGAGAGTTTTTTATAATAAAAGAGTAATGTAATGTGTGTTCTATTTATCACAACTCTAGATCACATATATATAGATTAAGGTATAAAAATATGGCTATTGGAGTCAATGATTATGTCTCCAACATCTCTTTCCTTTAATAATTTCAAAAATATGTCCTTTGGATTTTTTAAAGTTTGATGTCACCATAGAAGCAAGGCTTTAGTGGTAGCCCTTTGCTTACTGCCACCATTACAACCTTATTTTAGTCGTAGCCCTCCAATGTCTCTTTTCTTGAATATTTTCAAAAATATGTTTATTGGGTATTTATAAAGTTTGATGTCGCCATGGAAGCAAAGCTTCAGTCGTAGCCCTCCAATGTCTCTTTCCTTCAATAATTTCAAAAATATTTCTATTGGATATTTATGAATTTTGATGTCACCATAGAAGTAAGGCTTCAGTCGTAGCCCTCTACTTTCTATCACTATGATAGCCTTACTTCAATCGCAACCCTTTGGTTGAGCTAAATCACAAACTTTCTTTAAGAGTATATTGTACCTATACTTATAATTACACTTAAACAAAGAACATTAACTGCTCAAAATTAAGTTTATTAAGATTAAAATTAAAATTGATTATTGCTAAGGTCAACAATAATTTTCTTCATATACAATTTCATACTAAATATTTGTAATAAATGTTTTAATAAAAGAAAGTTTTCAAACTAATATATATTTCTTTATATTAGCTTACTCAATGAGGTTTGACTTCCCTCAACTAGTTTTCCAGGAAGTTAGGAGTTTTTAGTTAGTTCATCTCCTCTACGCCGAACTTACTCTTTGTTAGCAGTATTATGTAGGTTAAATTAATATTTTTATTATTATTCATGTGTAAGAGATTTAGTATTCTAGACACCACAGTAGATTTGAATATTTGTCATTGTTGTTGCTATATTTGTGTTGTATTAAGGATTAGAATATTGGAGTTGTGATTGGTGATTTGATATATATGTATTTGGGAGTGTATTTGCACTTTTACAAGTTTTGGTTTTGTCCCAGTATAGGGAAAATTCTATCGGATTTTTCTTAGAATTTTATTAGTTTTATTTTTTTAATAAAATTCTTAGGCTTACTACGAGTTTTGGAAGTTTATTTCTTTCCCATTCCCTAGTGCTGATCATGTACCCTTGGGGGTTTAGGTCGTGACAATAACTATAGTGTTCCCTATATTAGGTAAAATATTAAAAAATGGTAGTTTAGAAATTATAATTTATGAAAAAAATAAACATTTTAATTAAAGGATAATTTTGTAATTTATTATGAAAAAAATTAAAATAGTGCAAAAATCAACTAGTGAAATGTAAAATCTCCACCCTCTTTTTAAATCAATGATATTCCCTTATTATATTTTATTTACTTGGTTATATTCTTTTTGTATTTAATATATTCAAATATCGAATCTATTTGTTATATTTACTTTTTTAAGTGGAATTTTTTAATATTTTTCATAGAGTTCTTACCTTTTACAGAATATTATTCTTCTAGCAATTTTGGATATCTCTCTTTCGTAAAAATTCTATTGACATTTTTACAATTAAACTCATTTAAAGACCAAATGGTCGATTTACGACTAATTAAAGTCATCAAGTGAATCATATGAATTGTCGAGTTGCAAATTAGTAGAGTTCAGATTGAAAAAGTAGTGATGAGAATTTTCACAATTGTGAGATTGTTTTTGGTTATTATTTATACTTTTGTTTATATTATCTCTTCGTCAAGAAATTTTTTTAATTTTTAGTAAATGAATAGTTCATTTTTTCTTTTAAAAAATAAATGTAATGTGTAAGGGGTAATAGTCGGTGACAATTTTTTTTTTTATTAATGCACACATTTTAATATTCTATTAGGGATATAATTGAGTCAAGCTTAGTATTGAAGAACTCAAACTTGAGCTTGAATCTAAATAAACGAGCTCGAACTTGAGCTCAGGTTAGAGTTGAATTAAGTATAATAATAAATATATTTTTATAAAATTTAAATTATTTAATTTTAAAATTTATCTTAGTTAATTATTATATTATATGACTATTAATATGACCAAAGAATCAAATTGAACCCTCAACTGTGCTCCAAACATTGGAACTTAAATCTTTTTTGGTCTTAATAGAAATGTTTTCTTTTAAAATTATATCATATTGGATCTTATCTTAAAAAATTTTACATTTAAGTCATATAAGTCAAATAAAATTTTAATGGTTAATTATCAAAAAATTATGTAAACTGATAAATAAGTTGATACATATATATCACCTAAATATAAAATTTTAAAAAATTTGAAGCCTACATGCTAATTTTTATTTGTTAAAAAAATTTTTTAAGTTTTCTTCAAAATTATTTATAATTTTTTATAAACCTGAAAAAATTTAAAACTTTACATTAAGTGGTACACATTTCAATTTTTTTTATCAATTTTAATCATTAATTTAAATAATTTTTAGTTAGTCAACTAGTAAAATTAAATTGATAAATAAAATTTTATTATTGAAATGTTGAAGTTAAATTATAAATAAAATTGATGACTTTTTAATATGTATATTCCTTAATTCTAAAATTTTTAATTCCAATTTTTTTTTATAAAAATCTAAAAAAAATTAATTTTTTTTCTATAATTATTATATACACTTAAAATTTTTTAAAACTTTATAATTAGGTGACATATATTGTTTAGAAAAAATTATCTATTTTTTTATTAGTCTAAATAATTTTTCATTAGTTAAACATTAAAATTAAAATTTTATTTGACTTATAGGACTTAATTGGAAAAGTTTTTTATGATAAAATCCAATATAATCCAATTTTAGAAGAAAAATTTCTATTAGGACCAAAAAAATTTAAGGTACAATGTTAACCTTCTGACCCTATTTATATAGATATTAAATTATAAAGTTAATTTATATAACTGTATAAATAAAAAAATCAATATATATAAAATAAAATAATAATTAGTTTTAAAATAGAGATATAAACATTTATATAAATAATATTTTTAAAATTTATATTAAGTATAATAAACTTTTATAATGGACTACAATGAATATGATTAAGGATAAGGACAATGGAAAATTCAAGGCTCTAACTACTTGCTAATCGTAATCCCATTCTACTTCCACCTTCCTATCATTATGTTGTAACAACCTCTATTGTATATATATTATATTCATCAATGATAATACAACCAAGTTTTTCAGCTTACCAAAGCATTCACATGGTATCAGAGCCTTGAATGGTTTAATAACCTGATTTGCATCAATGGCTTTGGATAGCTCTACCAGCCACACTATTAAAACAACCAACCATTCTAATTCTTGATCTCAATCAAACTCCAGCTTTCAAGTTTCATAATTACTAAATGTTGCTACCTATCTTCCAATTAAACTAAATGCAATAAATTACCTTTTACGGTGTGCTAAGATAGTTAGGGTTCGCCTTGCAAAAAATTATGCATTAGGTTCCAAAGCTCCAATCCAACATGAAGCCAATGAAAGCATCACCACTTATACTCAATGTAGTAAGAGTATGGTTGATCGTCTTGTTCCTCTTTAAAATCCTTGAAGTGAAGATGACTTAGTTTTTGTTATAACCAATGGACTTAGATTAGAATATTACCTTTGATGATTCATTCGCTCATTAGAGAATCGAGTTGATACTATTACCTTTGATGACATTATGGTTTACTACTAAGTAAAGAAACAAGCCTTGCAACTAAGACCAAACACAGAGTCCTTATTGCCGACACCACCATCTGCATTCTTCAATGCACGACCTCCCTTAGTTCGGGTGCGTGGTAGTCATTTCTTTAGAGGGTGAGGTCAAGGCAAGTCCTTTCACTTAAATCAAACAACACCCATTTCCATCCTCATCAATCCTTTTCCTCCTCATCCCCTTCTTAAAAAACCACACATCTTATATGTCATAACTGCAATGGAGTTCAACACATAGCCAGAAATTGTTCATCACCAAAACTCTGTCCTCCAAACAGCTCACTAACACCAAAATCATCCAATAATTTAGCTGCAATCAACATCTCAACACTTAGCAGTGGATAATGGATTCTAGGCAACTCAGCATTCAACACTTGAAAATTGACAATTTAAGTCATCATCAACAATATAATTGTCACAACCCGAACCTAGGGGCACATGACCGACACTAGGGAATGTAAAAACATAAAGCTACTGAAACCCGTAGTAAGTCTTAAAAGAAAAACGTGAAATATTTCACTTTAAAACCTTACAATAAAATAATAAATCATAATTCACATTATCAAATTGATTTTTCTTAATTTAATTAAACCATAGCATCATAGTGCATAAAATAAATAAACATCATCAGTTATATAAAATAGTATCTCAGTACATAAATCTTAAATATCCAAATTTAAAATATGCAGTTATACAGTTCTCTACTGCAATACACGAACACTAATATAAATACAACTATATAGACCTACATAAGATAGCCAGTGAAGAGGCTATACGGCGTAGAGAAATAGGCATAACAGAAAACTCCCAAACTTCTGAAAAAAAATAAATTGAGGGGAGTCAAACCTCATCAAGTAAACTAATAAAAGAAATGAATGCGGTTTGAAAATCTTCTTTAAAATAGGTTTTTTACGAAAATATAATATATTTATAATTTATTCAATTCATTTTTCAAAAGGAAATAAATAAATATTTAAATGCCTTTTAAACATTTTAGTATAAAAATTAGGTAGAACCCGAGTTATCCATTTTTAACAGTCATACGACTCACTTATATTCAAAACTGTCGAATCCTGAGAGCAAAGCATCACCAGGATGCACAGCCGCAGTCATATTACTTAATCCAATATCATTGACGGTGTTCGAGAGCAAATCATCACCAGACTATCGGCCCTAGTGATTTAATAAATATTAATCCAACTATACTGACAGTGTTCAAGAGCAAAGCATCACCAGACTATCAGCCCCAGTAATATAATCAAATATAATTAAATATTTGACCGGTGCTCACACGGTCCTGATGAAACCCATCAGATAGCCCGTTCTATCATAGTTTATTTAAAATAAATAAAAATAAATAAAATAAAGAAAATTATAATAAATGAAAATAAAGTAAACCGACTATAATTTAAATCATGCATCATTATTTAAAAGTAGTGACTAGAATCTCACAAATATATAATTCATCAAAATTGAATATGATTTAAATTGAAAGATCAGACACTCAAATCAAATATTAACTTACAAGATGAAGACACTCCTTTGATACGTCGTGTCCAACCTCGAATGGTAGACACAACTGGAGGGGTGACTAAAATATAGAAAATGAAATGACAAATAAGAAAACAAAAACCCTAACTTCTAGAATTTCTAAGGAAGACTCGACTCAAAATTAAAAAATTAGGATTGACTCAATGTCATGTTTTATGAGAAATCTATCGAAAATTCGGCAGAGTCTCCTCTAAAAAACGAACATCCCTCTACCGAAGTAGAGTCAACCCTACAAGCAAACACACTTCTAAACTCACACAGTTCAACACCTCAGGTTGGGACCCCGAACTACTCAAATCCCCAACCGAAGTTCACAATCCACAAAAAATAAATAATTTAATAATAAATATTTAAAATCATTAAAAATCAATAAAATTTCCAAAATGCCACAATTTAATTAATTTAAATAATAAAACATTAAAACTAATTATTTTTCCAAATTAGATAATAAAATCCCAATAATAATAATAATAATAATAATAATAATAATAATAATAATAATAATAATAATAATAATAATAATAATAAGAATAATAATAATAATAATAATAATAATAATCAAATTTTACAATTATTCATCATAAAATAGTCAAATTCACATTTAATTATTTACATAGTTTAAATATATTATAAAATTAATTAAAAACCCATTTAATCACAAATTAATAAAAATTTTAATATTGAATATAATTTTCAAAAATTAGAATTAATTAGTTAAAAATAGTAATTAATTTACAAAAATTATTCTAATACTCTATAAAATTCTAAAACCATTTAAATATAATTTAACTATATTTTCAACCAAATTACATAATTACCCCAAAATTTCAATATTCACATAAACATAATAATTTCTCAAAAATAATATAAATTTACTAAAAATAATTTTATTAACACAAAAAGTACTAACTTAATATACTAACGCTAATTACTCAAATTTCCAACCAAAAATAATTAATTAACATAATTAACAAAAATTACAATTTATATTATTAAAATATTAAAAAATACCCATAATTAAAATTAACTAAAATAATTTAAAATCAACTAAGAACATATGGATCAACTCAAAAATCAGCCAAATATTAAAAATAAATTAAGGAAAAATTATATTAATTAACTAAAAATTAAAATAAACACAATAACTAATAAACAACTAACAATTAACTAACAAACAACATAGAATCAACCTAGAAAATCAACCTCATAACTCGACTAAATTAGCCCAGAACTCACCTAAAGCAGAAATCTTGGACAGGGAGGGCTGTTGCTGTCGTTGATGTTGTTGTCCTTGTTGTTATTGTTATTGATGTTGTTGCTATTGTTGTTGTTGATGTTGTTGTCACTGTTGTTGTTGCTGTTGTTGATGATGTTGCTGCCGCTGTTGTTGTTGTTGTGGTTACAGTAAGAAGAAGAAAGAAGCAGGTGATGGTGCTTGAAAATAAGGAAGACAGCAAGAGAAAGGGAAGAAATGGAAAGAAACGGGACAGAAATGAAAGAAGAAAAGGGTAAGAAGATAGGGGCTGACCGGGTTGTTAAGCTTTGAACTATATATATATATATAGCATTATTATTATTATTTTAACTAAGGGTATTTTTATTATGGTTTTATGCTTTGTGTGTGTGTGTGTGTATATATATATATATATATAATGACAATAGTATATTATTAACTTTAGTATTTTAAATAATAGAGTTCAAAAAATATATTTATATTAATTAAAAATATATCGGTCATTACAATCTCCCTTCCTTATAAGAATTCGTCCTCAAATTCAAAGAAAAACAAGGAAATATAAGGTCTATTGATGAAAAAGATAGGGATAGGCAACTTGCATCTCGAATTTATTCTCCTAATAGTCTTTTGCTGTGTGGTTACTCTAAAGCACCTTTACCATTGGAATCTCCTGGGAGTGAAGCTGATGAACCTGGCGATCCACAATCGCCACTGGGTACTCCTCGTAATACAGATCTTCGCTGAGCTCCACTGCTTGAGGTTGAAGTACATGAGAAGGATTATGAATATACTTTCTCATCATATATACATGGAACATTGGGTGGATTCGAGATAACTTAAGTGGCAACACCAGTCTATAGGCCACTTCTTTAACTCGTGACCTTATCTCGAAAGGTCCAATGTATCTCGGAGTCAACTTACCCTTCTTACCGAACCTCATAACTCCTTTCATAAGAGATACCTTTAGAAACACCATATCTCCAATTAGAAAGGAAACACCTTTCCTTCTAGGATCAACATAACACTTATGCCTGCTGAAAGTTGTCCTCAACCTTTGTTGAATGATAGGAACTTTCTCAAAAGTAATCTGCACCAACTCTAGACCTGTCAGCTATCTCTCACCAATTTCCCAATAAAAAGTTAATATGCACTTCCTACCATACATCGCTTCATACAGAGTCATTTCAATACTTGCATGATAACTATTGTTATATGTAAATTCAATCAATGGTAAGTGGTTATCCTATTGACCTCCTAAATCCATTATACACATTCTGAGCATATCCTCTAAAGTCTAAATAGTCCTCTTTGATTGACCATCAGTTTAAGGATGGAATGTTCACTGAAGTCTAACTTTGTACGCAAGGCTTTATGTAACTCTTACTAGAAAACTGATGTAAAAGTGGCTCCTCTATTAGATATTATGCTCACTGGAACTCCATAAAGAAAAAAAATGCTACTGACATACAACTATGTCAACCTATTAGTGGAGTATGTCTTTTTAACTGGCAAAAAATGAGCTGACTTAGTTAACCTTTCAATGATCACCCAAATTGTATCAAATTCACCTGTTGTCTGAGGCAAACTAGTCATAAAATTCATGGCAATCATATCCCACTTCCACTCTGGGATAGGCATGGGTTGTAACAATCTTGAGGGCCTCTAATGCTCTAGTTTCACCTGCTGATATGTGAGACACCTGGATATAAATTCTACAACATCTTTCTTCATTCCATTCCACTAGTATGTATCCTTTAAATTATGATACATCTTGGTGGAACTTGGATGAATACTATAAGCAGAAAAATATGCCTCTTCCAAGATCTCTTTCCTCAGATCATCAATGTCTGGCACACACAATCGAGTATCCAAGCATAGAATGCCCTCACTGTCAATCACAAACTCTCTAGATTGATCCTGTTACACCTCAAACATAATTCTATATAGTTATGGGTCCCTCCTTTGAGCTCCTTTAACTTTGTCCAAGTACACTGATCGTACTCTGAACTGAGCTACAAGGCATTTTTTAGTCACTTTTCCCTGCAAATCCTGATCAATAAGCTTATTCAACTCCTGAATAATCGGCCTCCTCTCAGTATTGATATAGGCAAGACTGCCTGCTGATTTTCTGCTCAATGCATCTGCTACCACATTCGCCTTGCCTAGATGGTAAAGAATCGAACAATCGTAGTCCTTCAGAAGTTCCATCCATCTTCTTTGCCTTAGGTTCAAATCCCTCTGCTCAAAGATATACTTCAAGCTCTTATGGTCGGTGTGTATTTCATAAGTGACACCGTACAAGTAATGCCTCTAAATCTTTAGTGCAAAAATAACTGCTGCCATCTCCAGATCATGAGTGGGATAATTCTGCTCATGCTTCAACTGCCTCGAAGCATAAGAAATCACTCAACCATTCTGCATTAGCACACAACCCAATCCTACATGGGAAACATCATAATAGACCATGTATCCATTGTCACCAGAAGGCAAAGTCAGCACTAGGGCTAAAGTCAATAAATCCTTAAGCAACTGAAAATGCTCCTCACATCTATTAGTCCATATGAATGTAACATTCTTCTGGGGTCAGTCTAGTCAAAGGCGCAACAATCTTGGAGAAATCCTTCATAAATATCCTATAATAGCCCAGTAAACCTAGAAATCTCCACACTTCTGTGACCGTTATGGGTCTTGGCCATTTAGTGATCGCCTCTATCTTCTTGGGATCTACTTGAATGCCATCTTTAGATACTATATGGCCTAAGAATGCCACTTGGTCTAACCAGAATTCACATTTTGAAAACTTGGCATACAACTAGTGCTCTCTCAAAGTCTGCAGCACCAATCTTAAATGCATTGCATGCTCTGCCTTATTCTTGGAATAGACCAAAATGTCATCAATAAACACTATCATAAATTGGTCCAAGAATGGCCTAAACAACCTGTTCATCAAGTCCATAAAGGCTGCTGGGGCATTAGTCAACCCAAAGGACATCACTAAGAATTCATAGTGGCCATACCTAGTTTGAAATGTTGATTTGGGTACATCCTCACTTCTAATCCTCAACTGATGATACCTAGATCTCAAATCAATCTTGGATAAATGTCACGACCCAAAACAGGGGCCATGACCGGCGCTAGGGAACGGGAATTCTTTTGAATCCGAAACCCGTAGCAAGCCTAAAAATAAAATAAAACATGTAATAGTAATAATAACACAATTAAGTAAAATGTTGTGCAGTGGAATAAAATCATATATATCAAAATAATATTTCCACCAAATGAGATTAAATCAAATCCTCATCTCATATATATAAATAAATTCTTTTAATACAAATCTAGTTCAAATATTTAAAGTACATATCTCATACAAATATAATACAACAATCTCACAGTCGACCATAACTACTGCAGTGTCTAGATTATAAAATAAAACTCAGTTAAGCAGTTTACATAAAAAAGCCGGAGCGGAAGAAATTCGGCGTACAGGCCTGCTACTGAGGTCTGAGGAAGATGACTCTCCTGAAAAATAGTCAACGGAGGGGAGTCAGACCTCACTAAGTAAATTACTATAATATATATACATGCATACTAAATGCCAATGCACACAGTCAAAAGTATATATAATATGTATGTATACAAGCAAATACACACAAATGTAATAAAAATCATTTTATATATTTTTATTGAAAATCACAGTTTATAAAGGATCAAATAGAACCCTAGAAAATCACAACCTCAAAATAGTGTTAGACAACACTCTAGCCACACAGGCTCACTTATTCCATTTGGACAGTAGACTGGCCCCGAGACACTAAGCCAACCGAGCTCCAGCAGTCTGACTGTCAATGTGATTGGCCCCGAGACACTTGGTCAACCAAGCTCTAGCAATCACACTCAATAATCACATCACACATCAAATAATCATATCCAATCAATATCCATAAATGGTTAGTAATATAGCCTAAATGCTATAAGCATACCGGTACGTACTCGGTCTTAGTGCTGCCCACTAGGTAGCACGTTTTATTAATATCCTTCATTAAAATATAAAGCATACATTCATAAAAGTAAATGATGCATGAATTGAATAAAATAGCAACTTAAACCATATATATACTAAAAATATACCAAAAGTAAACCATGTATATTTCGAATATATATACATCAAAGAAATCCAATTAAATTACAAAATAAACTAGAAATATACTTAAAAACATTTTAAACATAATTCATTAATAAAACATGCATATAGTTTAAAATATACCAATAATAAACCAAAAATAAACCAAAAATACCCTAAAAATAAACTTAAGTACTAATTAAATCATTATGCATATTTAATCAAAATAAAACAAATATTTCTAAAATCATGCATCCTAAAGCATATATATATAAAATAGTAACTCACAATTAGTGCGCTCCTCGAGATAGGTCCGATGGGCCTGGTCCACTAGGCCTCGGTCTCGGCTCAACTAAACAAACAAATAACGACATGAATCAAAATAAATCTAATGAAAACTCCTAAAAACTCGATCTAGATTACTAGACACATAATTAAATCAGAATTCGACCGGACATCATGTTTTACGAGAATTCTATCGAAAATCCGGTAGAACCTCCCCTGTAAAATGGATATCTCTCTACTCAAAGAGTAGAGCTGGCCCTGCAAAGAAACACACTTCGAAAAAAATAGATACAGAATCATAATCATAACCCCTCGGTCGGACTCCAAACTACAGTTTACCGACCGAGGTCCACAATTCACAGAATAATACAGAAATACCAAAAATACCCTTATATCATAGAAATACATTTAATAAGTAGAAATTACATAATTAACCCTAAAACACAGTAAAAACCGATAAAATCTCATTTTATTAGAAAAATCGTATATTATATATATATAATTAAAAATAATTTTTGAAAAATAGTTTTAATTAGTTAAAAATGCTAAATAATTTGTAGAAATCATTTTTATACCTTAAATAACTATTAAAACCAATTTAATTACATTTTTAGCGAATTTAGGGTAAAATTACCAAAATACCCCTATATATATAAATATACTAAAATAAATAAAAAAATTCACCAAAAATAATATAATTGCAAAAAATTAATTTTCTCAACATATATATCAATAATATCAATAAATAAACTCAATTAACTAATTAATTTCAATTAAACACACAATTAACCCTATTTTTCCAAAATTACATAAACTAAATAAATTCAAAATAAATACATAAAATTTCAAAAAAATTCCAAATAAATTTCTATAATTCATTTCAACACCTATATTTATCAAAAAACACAATTTAAATATTTAATTAATTAATTTTCGAAAATTAGAAAATAATAATAAAATAATCAAAAATACCCAAAAATCAAAATAATTTCTAAAAATTCTACAAAAATTCACACATGAAGATTAAGCTACTAGGATCAACATTTGTGAAGGAATTTTTCATGAATCAATCAATTAAATCTCAAAAAAAATCAAGAACCCTAATAGGCCGAAATTGCAAAATTGAAACCTAGGCAAATCTAGACCATTTTAAGTGAAAAAAAGCTTGGAATCACACTCACTAGAGCTCAAGGAGAAGATAGAGATCGGCGGTGTTGAAAATGGTGGCCGGAAACGCCATGAACGACGGTGAGAAGAGTTTCAGTTGTCCGACCAAAATGAGCTTCCCCGACGTCGGAAACGGGCGCTGCTGGCGGCAGAAGAAGCTGAGGACGATGGTGGCTCGCCGGGAGGCACAATGACAGGAAGAAAATCACGTGATCGGTGCAGGAAAGTGGATGGGAATGATCGGGAAGAAGGAGAGGGAGGAGTGGCAAATTCGTAAATATTGCTAACTTTATATTTTTGACAATAATTTATATATATATATATATATATATATATATATATATATATATATATATATATATATATATATATTTATGTAATCACACTATATATTATATTAATATAAAATCTCACACACATTAAATATACACCACACACATATTTTAATATATTTAATAATTTATACACTTAAAAAAATATTTAATTAATATTAAAACTAAATAATACAAATTAGGGTAATTAATTAAACCCTATTTTAATTCAAATATATATACTTTATTTTAGCACTTGAAAAAAATATATATGAGTTCATGCAAATTCGTGAAATTATTTAAAATATTTAATATTAAATTATTTACGTGTTAATTTCCATAAAAATGCAAATCCCGGGAAAATTTTACGTAAAGCACTTAAAATAATATAAACAATTAAAATAAACTTTAAATAAATATCAACTCGTAAAAAAATCAAAGATATATATATATACAAAAATTATTAACACTGCATATCCCGATGCAGTATTAAAATATTTAAAAACACGAGATATTACAATAAATATCAAGCTCCTTACAACTGATGAAACAAATCATCAATCCTAGGGAGTGGACACTTATTCTTAATGGTAACCTTATTCAACTGTTTGTAGTCAATACAGAGTCAAAGACTACCATCTTTCTTCTTTACAAAAAGAACTGAAGCACCCTAAGGAGATGTACTAGGCCAAACAAACCCCTTATCTAACAATTCCTGCAATTGCTCTTTCAGCTCCTTCAACTCTACAGGTGCTATCCTATAAGGTAGCATAGAGATAGGATATGTACTAGGCACAATATTAATACAAAATTCTATCTTTCTATCTACCGGTAATCTAAGTAACTCCTCTGGAAAAACATATGAGAACTTACGTACCATTAGTACCCTTTCTACTGATCCCATTTCTGCTTGAACATCTCTAACTACAGCTAGATAGCCTTGACATCCTCTACTAAGCATCTTCCTAGATGTAATAGCAGAAATAAGATTATGAGGCACGAAACTCTTACTACCTTTGAATCTGAATTCCTCTTTACTTGGAATTTTGAAAATTACTTCTTTCACTCGATGGTCCACAAAAGCATAATATTGGGACAACCAATCCATTCCCAGAATCACATCAAACTCAATCATATCCAGAATGAACAAGTATGCCAACAACTCTCTATCTTTAACCAACACAGGACAAGATGGAAAGAAAATGTCTGTCTCTAACTCATCACTAAGCGGAGTCAAAACAGACAAAGGAAAACTCATTTTAGAAGGAAGATAAGCCACCTTTGAAGCTAATAAAGGAGATACAAAAGAATATATAGCACCTGGATCAAATAAGACTCTAGCCTCAGAGCAACATACAGGAATAATACCTGTTACCACAACATTGGATGCCTGCGCATCCTGAGGAGTCAGAGTGAAGACCCTAGCATGTCCACGTCCTGGCTGTTGCGAGGTGAATGGCTAAGTCTGTCCTTTACCTCAGCCCTGCTGACTTACAAACTGAATCGGTCACTACTGAGGGTACATGGGTTCCTGATACTACTGAGGCACCTGCTGCAAAGGCTAGATAATAGAAGGTGAAGATCCTTGAGCAAAGGACGGCTGGAATCCATAGTTCGGACAAGCTTTAGTAAAATTTCCAAACTGACCACATTTAAAACACATTCCTGGCATCAAATGACAACGACCCTGATGCACTCACCCATATGTGGCACACACACTAGCTCCAGACTCAAAATTGCCATCTCCAGAGCTCTGTCCATTGCTGCTGCTAGCACTACCACCAAATCTAGCAACCCTACTACTCCTACGATCCTGAGTAAGGCGATGCCTACCAGTCTAATATGCTTTGAACTGTCTACTCTATTGAGAAGGGCCTATTGACTAAGCACTCGTGTTGCCTATCTGAAACACTAGCTGATGCACCCTCTAAACAGGTCTGACAATGCCATTATCATACGGGTCAGATATAGTGCCGTGTCGGATATGCCTCTGCTCTAGCTATCTCGCCTCCTCTACAACACTCTCCAAGCTACGACCCTCTAGGCAAATGCCAATATAAGTTGGGCCTAACCCAGTCACATACAACTTAACTGCTCTAGCAGCATCCTACCTCACATCCTCAACATGTCTTATCCATTTATAGAACTCTCGAGAATAGTCCTCAACTGATCGATCTCTCTTATTGATATTAAGCAGTTGTCATCTATAGTTCTCTTGCATAGATGAAGGACTAAAGAATCTCATAAAATGCTTCTTAAATCCCAACCATGTCATTGTGGCCATGAAAGGCTAAATGGACTGCATAAATTAGTCCTGAGTTACCGCTGAGACTGATAGCTCCACAATCATAATCCTCTAATAATCAGAATATCCAAATTTGGTCCTGGACTCAATGGTGTTAATGAAATCCAATGCGTCTCTAGTACTATTAAAATAAACTCGCCCCCACTTTGGAGTATAACAATGTCGTATCTGCATCAGACATCCCCTGATTCTATCGCTGAAGCATCTGTTGCACTATAGGCATCGCTTGATTAAGAGCTGCCAAGCCTTAATTAATACCCACCATACTAGCTGCAAAAGCTGTAGGATTCTCTGTTAGAATCTGAGGCTCTACCTAAGGTTGATCTTGCCTCTGAGCTGCTGTTACTTTAGCTCTGCCCTTACCTCTACCTTTATTCCTACCTCTACCTCTACCTCTATCCATACCTCTAGGTTGAGGGGTAGGAGAGAGAATCTCATCCTGAATGACTGTTCACCGTCATCAGGCTCTGCATCAACAGCAGGGGCATTCCGAGCACGCCTCATTATGAAAAGATAAGAAAACCTAAATTCAAAACCAAATAAGAACACAGACACAAACATAGAATCCTAAGGATAAGAAACAACAAGTGATAGATAACAACCTAAGTACTGCAGTAATATGAGAAAAGATAGACATCGACAGTCAAAAGCATGAAAAATGAGCCAAAGCTCTAATACAACTTTGTCACGACCTGAACCTAGGGGCATATGACAGAAACTAGGGAATGAAAAAGCATAAAGCTACTAAAACCCATAGTAAGCCTTAAAAGAAAAATGTGAAATATTTCACTTTAAAACCTTCTAATAAAATAATTAAATCATAAGACACATTATCAAATTGATTTTTCTCAATTTAATTAAACCATAACATCATAGTGCATAAAATAAATAAACATCATTAGTTATATAAAGTAGTATCTCAGTACATAAATCTCAATACAAAATATCCAAATTTAAAATATGCAGTTATACAGTTCTCTACTGCGGTACACGAACACTAATACAAATACAACTATATAGACCTATATAAGATAGCTGGTGAAGAAGCTACATGGCGTAGAGAAGTAGGCTTAACAGAAGACTCTCAAACTCTTGAAAAAAATAAATTGAGGGGAGTCAAACCTCATTGAGTAAGGTAATAAAAGAAATGAATGCGGTTTGAAAATCTTCTTTAAAATAGGTTTTTTATGAAAATATAATATATTTATAATGCATTCAATTCATTTTTCAAAAGGAAATAAATAAATATTTAAAACATTTCAGTATAAAAATTAGGTAGAACCCTAGTTATCAATTTTTAACAGTCATACGACTCACTTATATTCAAAACTGTAGAATCCTGAGAGCAAAGCATCACTAGGATGCACAGCTGCAGTCACATCACTTAATCCAATATCACTGGCGGTGTCCGAGAGCAAAGCATCATTAAACCATCGACCTTAGTGATTTAATAAATATTAATCCAACTATATTGACAGTGTTCGAGAGCAAAGCATCACCAGACCCTCGGCCCCAGTATTTATTAAATAATCAAATATTATATTACTAGCGATGTCCGAGAGCAAAGCATCACCAGACCATCGGCTCCAGTAATATAATCAAATATAATTAAATATTTTACCGGTGTGCACACAGTCATGATGAAACCCATCAGGTAACCCATTCTATAGTTTATTTAAAATAAATAAAAATAAATAAAACAAGGAAAATTATAATAAATGAAAATAAAGTAAACCAACTATAATTTAAATCATACATCATTATTTAAAAGTAGCAACTAGAATCTCATAAATATATAATTCATCAAAATTGAATATGATTTAAGTTGAAAGACCAGACACTCAAATCAAATATTAACTTACAAGATGAAGGCACTCCTCTGATACGTCATGTCTAACCTCGACTAATAGACACGATTGGAGGGGCAGCTAAAAGACAAAAAATGAAACGACAAATCAGAAAATAGAAACCCTAACTTTTAGAATTTTTAAGGAAGACTTGACTCAGAATTCAAAAATTAAGATTGACCCGATGTCACATTTTACAAGAAATCTACCGAAAATTCGGCAAAGTCTCATTTGTAAAACGGATATCCCTCTACCAAAGTAGAGTCAAACCTACAAGCCAACACATTTCTAAACTCACAAAGCTTAACACATCTGATTGGGACCCCAAACTATTCAAATCCCCAACCGAGGTTCACAATCCACCAAAAATAAATAATTTAATAATAAATATTTAAAATCATTAAAAATCCATAAAATATCCAAAATGCCACAATTTAATTTATTTAAATAATAAAACATTAAAACTAATTATTTTTCCAAATTAGATAATAAAATACCAATAATTTATATAATAAAAATTTAAAATCCAATTTTACAATTATTCATCTTAAAATAGTCGAATTCACATTTAATTAATTAAAAACCCATTTAATCACAAATTAATAAATAATTTAATATTAAATATAATTTTCAAAAATTAGAATTAATTAGTTAAAAATAGTAATTAATTTATAAAAATTATTCTAATACTCTATAAAATTCTAAAACCATTTAAAATATAATTTAACTATATTTTCAACCAAATTACATAATTACCCCAAAATTCCAATATTCACATAAACATAATAATTCCTCAAAAATAATATAAATTTACTAAAAATAATTTTATTAACACAAAAATTACTAACTTAATATACTAACACTAATTACTCAAATTTCCAACCAAAAATAATTAATTAACATAATTAACAAAAATTACAATTTATATTATTAAAATATTAAAAAATACCCATAATTAAAATTAACTAAAATAATTTAAAATCAACTAAGTACATATAGAGCAACTCAAAAATCAACCAAATATTAAAAATAAATTAAGCAAAAATTATATTAATTAACTAAAAAATAAAATAAGCACAATAACTAATAAAAAAACTACCAATTAACTAACAAAAAACCCATAAATCAACCTCATAACTCAACTAAATTAGTCTAGAACTCACCTAAAGTAGAAATCTAGGACAAGAAGGGCTGCTGCTATCGTTGATGTTGTTGTCCCTGTTGTTGTTGCTGTTGTTCTTATTGTTGTTACTATTGTTGTCGTTGTTGTTATTGTTGTTGTTGTTGCTGATGTTGTTGTCGTTGTTGCTGCTGTTGTTGTTGATGTTGATGTTGTTGCCGTTGTTGTTGTTGTTGTTGTTGTTGTTGTGGTTGCAGCAAGAAGAAGAAAGAATTAGGCGATGGTACTTGAAAATAAGGAAGACAACAATAGAAAGGGAAGAAATGGGATAAAAATGAAAGAAGAAAAGGGTAGGAAGATAGGGGTTGACCAGGTTGTTAAGCTTTGAAAAAAAAAAAAATATATATATATATATATATATATATATATATATATATATATATATATATATATATATATATATATATATATATATAATGATAATAGTATATTAATAACTTTAGTATTTTAAATAATAGAGTTCACAAAATAGATTTATATTAATTAAAAATATATCGGTCATTACAATAATGGTTATGATGATATCACCATTGGAAATGGTAAAACTCTTGTAATTTCTCATGTTGGCTCTTCTTATTATACTACACACAATGAAATCTTTGACTGACCTAATATTTTTCATGTTCCTGATGCTTGTAATAATCTTTTATCTATATCTTCCTTTACTAACTCTAATAATATTTCTATTGAATTCTTTCCTTCTTATTTTGAGATCAAAGATATCTGCATAAAGAATTTGTTGCTTATAGGTTCGAATAATGGTGGTCTCTACTCTTTGGCCTTGATCCCTATCTTCACTCTCTCCTATCTAAAGAATACCTTTATTTGTTCTCTCTCAACATGGCATGCTAGACTCGCTTATGCATCCATTCGCCCAGTTTGCCAAGTTCTCTCTCAATCAAATATTGAGTCTTATAATAACAATTGCATGTTCAATTAATAAGAGTCATAAACTTCCTTTTGTTTGCTCTTATTTTCAAGCATCTAAGCCATTAGAACTAATTTGTTCATATCTCTAAGGACCATCTCCTATTCCTTCTATTGATGGAAAAAGATATTATGTTATTTTTTATGATCATTTTAGAAAAATATTACTAGATTTATTTTCTAAAAAATAAATTAGATGTTCTAAGTACTTTTATTAAATTCAAACGTGTTGTTGACAATGTTTTTGGCCACTCTATTAAAATGTTTTAATCTGACTGGGGAGGTGAATTCCAAAGCCTTTCCTCCTATTTCTCTAACCCTAGAATTACATAATGAATCTCTTATCCTTACACTTCAAAATAGAGTGGATGTGCCAAACATAAATATTGACACATTGTTGAAACAAGCTTATCTCTTCTTACCCATTCAACTGTACCCAACACCTACTAGACATATGCCTTTGAGACTGCTCTTTATGTCATTAACTGTCTTCCTACACCAACACTCCAAAACAAAGTCCCTTTTTCACACTATTTCGCATTCCTCCATTATACAATGAATGTTAAGTCTTTAGCTCACTTTGCTACTTATGTCTTCGGCTTTATGCCAAAAATAAGATTGCCTCACATTCTTCTCAATGTGTCTTTCTTGACTATCGTAAATTTCATAAAGGGTATCATTGTCTATATTTTATTACTAAAAAGATCATTATCTTACTCCATGTTATTTTTTATGAATAGGAATTTCCATTCAAAAATGGTGATGTTGCAGTCCAAAACTCACATTCTGAAGTTGTTAACCATCCCTCCTCACTACCTTTTTACTCAATCACACCCACCACAAATCCACCAAACATACCTCCATAACTTGTCCAAAAATTTAGTACACCACATCATGACACTATACATAATTCCACTCTTACCAAAAAACTATAACCAACCAAAACAAACCCGATAACCTTATCTGTAGACGGTAGGGTTTAGCGCGCGTCGAAGATTTTAGCAACCGCGACACTATTTAGGCTTAGGGCCTTAGAGAACACACTAACCACTGTCACAAAGACATGGCATGGAGATGAGGAGTCGCCATCAAGGGTAATAACTAGGACAATTTGATTGGTGGTACTCGATTCTCTAAAAGAAAATTAGCACCATAACCAGGAGATTCTGGATATGGAATACTAACTTCTCTTAGTCTCGTGTTCATTTAGAATAATTTTATAAATAATTATTTCATCCTCTAGTTACATGCAATTTTATTAAACCCTAATTAACATCCATCTTCCCAAAAAAGGCAACAAGTCAATTAAATTACAAGTAAAAAATGCACTCAAGATCATGTTGTCCCTAAGTCTAAACTATGTTAATTTTATTAAATAAGTTAGCTAAATCTATATTTTTTTTACAAGTGAAATAGAAAATTGGGCCTACATTTTATTAATTAATGAGCCTAAATCTATTTTTTAGTCTTTCTAAGATATGAGCTTAAGTCTATTCAATTTTTAAAGGAAAATTAAACTAGTAGGCCTAAATTATTTAAAACCTAAATCATTTTTATGCTTATTTTTTAAGTGGGTTAGACCTAAACGTGGGCTTGGGGCCTAAAAAAAACATAAAAAAACAAGCCCAAAATAAATAAAACACAAAAAATAGATCAAACAAACATTACAGTGATTTTCTAAAAAAAGACCTAAATTAATTACATGCAAACTCTAATTTAAGCTACTGCCACCATTGATTTTAATTTTTTTTTACCAAAGTGAACCTAATTACTAATCAATTTTAAAATACAAAAATTTAAATCTTTCACTATTCCCATTACTAGGGCTATTATAAACTACGTACAGAATTAAAATTAAACAATTATACACCCAGAAATTAAAATAAACTATATAAGATACCAAAATGCAAAACAAAAATTAAAATCCTAAGAACTATTATTAAAACAGTACAAGTTCATCCATGGCATTCCGTGGATCTTCTATTCAATTAAACACAGGCGGTATCTTCCTCCTCAATCCACATATGGACATCAAAACAAAAAAATGCAAATTAGCAATGAAATCAAATAATCAAAACAATAACAAAAATAAAAGAAAAAAACATAAACAAAAAATAATAAAAAAGTGTAATAAAAGAAATAGAAAAATAACACTGGAGATGCTGTGCAAATGCCCCTTTTTGAGCCCCTCAGATTGAATTATCACTGTTAAAATTAAGATATTGTTGATTATGGACTATTGCCTTTGAAAATTTCAGTCTCAAAAATTAGGGTTTTATGCTTGCAGTCTCTCTTTTTTCTCTATGTGTTCGTGTGACTCTCAAAAATCCTCTCGAAAACCAGAAGAAAAAAAAAAGGTCCTCCAGCCAAAACCCCTCCTTTCTGCACGCATGCAGACTCTGCTTTTAAATGCAGAGTCTGCGCATACTGAACTTCCTCCAAAGGAGGAACAGACTTATCTGATAGATCAGATAGTGTTTGTTTTGATTTTAAAAAAATCTTCTGCGTTTTTTTTAAAAACCTTATAAGATAAAAATTGAATTTTCAACCAATCAAAACACTGAAAAAATCGAGAAAAATAAGCAAAAATAAGCAAAAAAAAATAAAAAAAAATGAAATTATTGCGCATCGGCACTGTGCAATGCCAACCGGCATTGTACAATACCGATCAGCATTGTGTAATGACGATCGACATTACACAATGTCGATCAACATTACATCAATATCGATCGACATTTTAAATGCCGATCCTAAAACTCTTTTTTTTTACCAAAAGACCCCTAAAAATCTGACTTATTAGCAATCAAACCTTAAAAAATGTTGCAATTTAGTCCTTAAAGTCCATAAAATCAACAACCAAGTTCAATTTTTGAATAAATTTCATCACAGGGGCTTACGTCATAATTATACACAATTGTATCCCAAAATTGGGTGCTTACAGTTGCCCCCCTTTGTCGATGTTTGCTTGACAAATTGCGACAAAGTAATAGAAGCACACAATTTCAAAAGAAAGAAATTAGGACACTTGATTGTATCCTAAGTGATAGATTGATGATCAAATTGTTGAGCAAGGTGTAGTGTTTGATAAGTTGCACTATATTTCCTGTGGAATGTTTAGTGGACTTTATGCAAATGAATTTTGCTATATTCCATGTGGGACGTTTAGAGATGATAAGTTGAAAACTTACTATAGTTCCTATGGAACGTCTAGCAATGATGAATTTTGTTATATTCCTTGTGGGACGTCTAACGATGTACACTATATTCCCTATGGGATGTCTAGTGTAGATGAATTGAAATTTACTGTAGTTCCTATGGAACATCTAGCAATGATGAATTTCATAATATTCCCTATGGGACGTCTAACAATGCATACTATATTCCCTGTGGAATGTCTAGTGTAGTTGAATTGAATTTTGTTATATTCCTTGTGGGATGTCTAACAATGCACACTATATTCCCTATGGGACGTCTAGTGTAATTGAATTGAATTATCGTTATATTCCATATGGGACATCTAATGATGCACACTATATTCCCTATGGGACTTCTAGTGTAATTGAATTCAAATATCATTATATTCCCTGTGGGACGTCTAACGATGCACACTATATTCCCTATGGGACGTCTAGTGTAATTGAATTGAAAACTTGCTATAGTTCCTATGGAACGTCTAGCAATGAGGAATTTGAAAGTTTATGTCATAACTACTATGCAATACATAACATAATGAAGGTTATGACTACTGTGCAGCACATAACATAATGATTTGAAATTCATATCATAGCTATTATGCATCATATGAAACCTTTGATTGAAATCATGCATGTAAAATGCAAAAAATGAGTTATGTAATCTTGTTATGTATTCTGTATTTGACAAAAGATTCAGGATCACAGATTGATTATACAGTCTTAATAATTCAATGAATTATTAATTTGATGAATGTCATGATTTAATTAGGAACATGTTCCTAATCAGAATGCAATTATGAACCAAATTGCAAAAAAGAAAAGATACATAAAAAGTAAGTAAATTGAAAGGATTAAAATGGATATTCTCTATTTTATATATTCTTTCCCTTTTGTCGATCATTTCACTTCTCTTCCTATTCTTTTCTTCTTCTCCCTTTTTTTTCACTTGATCTTGGTTTTTTCTTTTCTTGATTTCTTCACCATCTATTGTTCGATTTACAATCCATCTGATTCTATGGCCTCCTCATCACGCAGACAATATGAGGGAGCTGAGGCTTCAGAATGTCAAAGGATTCTGCCTTTTCGTTTGCCTTAGAATAATCTGGAACTTTAAGAAGACTCAACTATCTTTCCCTTGACTCATTTACATACCCACAGGTGCAGAGATGTGGGTAATGAGGTAACTTTTCTTGCTTCTATTTATTTCAGCAAAAATATTACCTATATAATCAGTAATTAGAGTTAGTTGCAGAGTAGAAATTGACATTGACATGTATATTAGTTAGAAATTAATATGAAAATGCATGATAAATTGAAATTAACTCTGAAAATATGAAATTTGACTCCCGAGTTATCAGAATGGAGGATTGGATGTCTGGAATTCCGGTCAGAATTCCAGATTTCCTATCAATCGGGTTAATGCCGATCAGCAATTTCGAATGCCGATCGGTAATCTACACTGCCGATCAAAATTTTTTTTAAGGCAATTAATTAATTAACTAATCAAATCCTTCAATTTAAGTTCTTTGATTAATTAATTAATCTTTCAATTAATTAATTATTATTTTCTTTTTGAAATTGAAATAGCATCTGATGAAGCTCACGGGCTATTTCAATCTAGCCCGAGAATTATTTCATGGATTGCCAAAGCAAGTGACACATCTGATTTAGGCTTCCAGATTTAGGCATTTTATCATTGCACTTCTGACTGTTCAAGGCTGATCTGACCTTTATTCTTTATTTGCTTTGATAGAGTGATGGATGGATACTACCCACACTTTTCATACTCGTGTGGGTGAGCCGACCATTTCACCTATGAGCTTCTCTGCTATCACCGAGATTGCCTTTAGGGGATCCTTAATTCCATTTGACATCAACTATTGTAGTCTTCCAGAGCATGCACGGAGTTAGTACATGCACGACTTGATAGGGTTCGCCCCAGCATGGAAGAATCAAAAGAACATTCTTCTTTCATCATTAGTTGAGGGATTTAGATGCCTTCCTACTTCGAATCCTCGTCAGATTATTCATAAGGTGAGGTGTTTCCTCTTGATATTATTAGGCACGACCCTCTTTTGCGAGACCGGTCATGAGGTCAGTATTGCTCTGTTGGGTCCTCTTCGTGACTTGGATCAAGTTGTCACATTAGATTGGGGATCTACTGTACTCGCTTATATTTATTACAGGCTAGACACTGTCTGTAGAGGTGCTATCACGATGTGTGGCTTTTGGCACGTCTTGCATGTTCTCCTTCATTTGATCTCTATAGTTTGCTCTTCTTTGCTTTTTCTTATGTATTCTCTTTTTTTCAGATCTGGAGCATAGAGATTGGGTTATTTTGAGGCTTTAACTCTATCAGTTCTAATAGGAACTTTCCTCTGATGATGAGATGGGGTTCTTCTTGCCTTGTTAGCAATAGGAACACTTTGTAGACATATCGTGATCAGTTGAACACTGTCGAGCGGCACCTGGTAAGGAAAAATAAAATCATTAGTATGCTACAGTTTAATAGAAATTTGGTTTAATTTACATAAATTGCAGATAAACTCTGATTGGTTGGAGGATATCCAGCAATATAATTTCATGGTGGCTACAACCTTCTTAGAGCCTATGAGGATCCTACTCTTTGGTTATGGCTGTCTGATGTGGCATCTAGGGGAGCGAGTGTATCACTGGTCTGCTGGCCCTTCTCGACGTCGCATTCCATCTAATGTCCCCTCCTCTATGCTCCGTAGCTCGCATCTTATAGGTTCAGAGCTGAGAGATGCACTACAGGGATATGTTGCCTCAGATTTCCTTGAGCGTTCTCGACATTATCAGCAGTTTATTCATGAGAGCCTCCTGGAGCATGTTCCTATTGACAATGATGAGGTAATTGCACATTATTTTAGCTTTTATTTCTAGAACCTATGACTCACTCCTTCTCTTTACAGTTTAAGGAGGTTCGCTCTCTTATTGATGCCAATGAGGAGACTGAGATTGCTCTAGAGACTGAGAGCCCTGAGCCCAGACCTAGTCTTGGTCATCCTGCTCAGCACGTTGGGTTTAGTCGTGATGGGGCCTTTTTCGATGCTACGCTTGGTGATGTCTCTCTTCCAAACAAGTCTATGTTCTACTAGGATCCCGCTGTTCAAGCTCCAGTTGAACAACAGATGTAGTTTGGTGATGCTCAACTTCCTAGCTTTTATCCACCAGATGTTTTCCATGTGAGTCTGTTTGCTTTATTTCTTGTATGGATCTGTACACTTAACATTGATATTAACAAAATTTTACAAAACAGATTCCCCAGACATAGATAGAGTATCTATATGGACTTGCCTCATCTCAGAGATTATTTACGATGCAGGTTACAGATAGTTGGCAAGTAAGCGCCCTCACTGAGACAATGCAAATGTATGCATGTTATGCATATGATATGGTATTTTTTGTGTATGCATAGTTATTCCAACGGTCTAGAGCGGGAGAATGAGATGCTTCGTCGGTAGCTTACAAACTTGGGCTTTGATCCGTATAGTGTTGGGACTTCATCTACTAGATCTCCAGACACTCATCATCATGATGACCTTACCAGAGGATGGAGCCCATGGCCTGATACCATAGCACGAGATGAATGATTTAGAGCTTCTGTATTCCTAACTTTCTGGGTGTCTGTATCTGACTGCTCCCTATTGTACTGCTATTTTTATTCCTGTACTGTCTCGAACACTGTTAGATAGAACTGAAACAGTGTTTTGCACTTTAATGGATTTTTTTTAATAACTAATTAAAAAATATGGTTCATCAACATTATCTTTTTTAATTAATTATTCATTTATCTTAATCTTTTTCCAAGATGGATAATATTGGATAAATAAATAATTAAAAGAATGGATTATCTTCCCAATTATCTATTTATCCCAATCCTTCTTAAATTCTATCACCTTATCCACATCTTTCTTTGCTAGCAGAATCCTTTTCCCACATGAACTCATCTTCTTTCCCTATATAAGACTATTTAAGGGGCATTCTCCTTCATTCTCTATACCCTCATCATGACTCAAGCATCTCTTCAAACAATGAAGAAATTTCTTAAAAGTCTCAATGGTGATGACTGGAATAAGCTTCAACCTTTCCATATCAAATTCGTGAAATCTCTTCAGCACTTGATTATTGATAACACTCTCCTACATGCTGCTTATACCTTCTGGGATGTCAAGGACCATACATTCAGGTTTAATGGGCAAGAGCTTTATCCAATGATTGAAGAGTTTGCTGCTATTCTAGGATGCACATTAAATTGAACTGCTATGATAGCCCTTCCTGATTTGGAGATGCAATTTCCTGGTAGATTGGTTACATTCTTTGATTTGCCCGCAGCTGATATTTATATGTATACACATAACCCTAGGACCATCAATCTTTCTTCTCTGATCACCATTTGTGGGACTCAGGATAAAAACACTACTTCTTGGACTAGAACAGTTGCTTTCTATTTATATGCTCAATTTTTGCTAGTTTCTCACCATGGTGGTGCCGATAGATGCATTGTCAATATTTTGGAACAAGTAGAGCTTGGAGCTAGTCCTATGCCAGTTATCCTTGTTGAGACCATCATTGGGCTCGACAATTTTAAGACTCATAACCTTTTCTCAGGCAGTTTGCTTCTTCTTCAGGTGTGCAACCAAAACTTTTATTTTTATTTTATTTTATTGCCCTAATTTTTGCCTAAGTCACCTTTTCGGGTTTTCAACTTAGCAAGCTTTTATTTTGTTATTCTTATACCCTTTTTTTTTAGATTTGGTTACAGGAAAAGTTGAGCTTGCTTAATATACCCCTTAATCCTTTGACTTATCAACCTCATCAGCTACAATCTCATCCTTTGAGAATGAAGGACAAATGTTCTATGGACTAATGGGTTGACTGGTTGAAGAAGATTTCAGATGCTGAGATCAGATGGGTTTGCCTTTGGTGGAGATTGAAGTTCATGACTATTGAGCTGTATGATCATTGTGTTCCTATTCCAGGGTTGCACTTCTCTACCTTTTTTACCCCTTTACACCTTTGTCATCAATATGGTCACCCTCAGTTCATCGTTACTATTTTGATCGACTTTAAAAGCTTTCCTTTGAGACAAGATTCTCTGAATAAGATTAGGAGCTTGTGGCCTTGTAGAGCCCTTGAACAGAACATACACCTGGATGTTAATGTTACTATTGATGACGATTACAAAACTTAGGTTGTTATCCAAAAGACAGAACCACCAGGATTTGCTAGGTACAAGAGAACTCAAGCTTTGTATGATGGGTCACAAAGGAAGAAACAAAGACAACACTAGATAGAATGGTCTCATAAAGCTAGTTTTAGGCGTTCTTATATTTTGTTATCCCTTCAAGTACTTATGCTTTATAATAAAGAAGGATATGCAAAGTTTAACAAAACTTCAATTTCAATTTCATTCATTAATTAGGGCCAAAATGAGTACATTTAATACATCACATGAAATAACTCCTATTATCAGTTAGTCCTCATGGATTTTCTAACTGAATATTTTTCGCTTACATTTTATTTCCCTAATTTTTGCCTAACTAGCCCTTTATGGGTTTTCTAATCAGCGGGACCATTATTTTTATTTATTTCCATAACTTTTTCCTGTCAGCCCTTTGCAGGTTTTCTAAACAGTGGGAATGTCCTAACTTTTGTCTGACTAGCCTTTTCAGGTTTTCTAGCCAGCGGACTTTATTTTCTTTATTCTACTTTTATTCATATTTTTTACAGGTAGTACTTCTTGAGGCGATCCAGATTGATAGGTTCCATAAACTCATTCCCTTCAAGATTTGATATCTTAGCAGCTCCTTTAGGTAGGACCAATTTGATGAAGTACGGTCCTTCCCAATTCGGTCTAAATTTACTTCTTGGATTGAACACCACGCTCTAGACTGTTTCAGCACCATATCTCCAGCTTTGATCTTCCCAGGCTTAACCTTCTTGTTGAACGCCCTTGCTATCCTTCTCTGATATATTTGAGTGTGGAATAAAGCATCCATCCTTTTCTTATCTAGAGATACTAGATGATCATATCTTTTTTGTGCCCATTCATTCTCAATTATTTTAGCTTCCATGACTACTCTTAAGGACTTAATTTCAATTTCTATGGGCAAAATTGCTTCACAACCATATTCCAATGAGAACGGTGTTTGGCCTATGGCAATTCAAACTGTAGTCCTATATCCCCATTAGGCAAAAGGAAGATATTTAGACCAATCTTTGTAGGTTTTAACTATCTTAGAAAGGATTTTCTTGACATTTTTATTAGATGCTTCCACTGCTCCATTAGTTTAAGGGCGATAAAGTAAAGATTTATGGTGCTCAATCCCAAACTTTTATAGCAACTCTGCTGTTTCTGCTTGAAATTGAACCCCATTATCTATCACAACATGATGTGGAACCCCATATCTACAAATAAGGCTCTTCTCGATGAATCGTGCCATCTATTTTGCTTTCAGAATGTTGAAAGATTCTGCCTCTACCCATCTCAAAAAGTAATTGATTGCCACCACTATGTATATATACCCATTTGATGTTGTCGGTCTTATTTCTCCTATGATATCAATTCCCCATGCTGCAAAGGGCCAAAGGGATGATAAACTATTCAACATTGTTGGAGGCATGTGATTAAGATTCCCATGGATTTGACACTGATGGCATTGTCTTACCATCCTGATACAATCCTTTTCCATAGTCATCCGGTAATACCCCTGAAAAATTGACTTATTTGCAATCAAACCCTAAAAAACATTGCAATTTGGTCCTTAAAGTCCAGAAAATCAACAACCAAGTTCAATTTTTGAATAAATTTCATCACAGGGGCTTACGTTGCAATTGTGCACAATTGCATCCTGAAATTAGGTGCTTACATTATCCTATACTCCTTCTTTGCCAACAACCACTCCCACCTTACTTAACACAACCTTTACCTTGCTATTACCGACATCCCATCTCAACAAACCTTACTTTAATGACGACTCCCTAAACTTGCATCCATCACTTGATTCCACTTAACAAACCTCTCGCTCTTCCTCAACTCTTGTTTCGACCCCATCCTCCCTATCCACCATCCTCCAAAATCACCAGGCTTATTATTAGTCATAGACATGATAAATCATAAAAATAATCCAATGTCTAATCCACTAAAACAACACTATAAGATCACCCGCTTATAGATAGGTACTATTAAACCCAAATTACTTCATTTTGCTCCCTCTTCCTAAATTGAACCTATAATTTATTCTCAAGTAGTGAAATTCTCTCATTAGTAATAAGCAATAGTAATTGAATATAATACTCTCTTAACAAATCATACTTGGGATCTTGTCCCATTATCTAATGCTCACACTTTAGTTGGCTGTAAATGGGTCTATCATATTAAATTCAATCCAAACGACATATTTGATTATTATAAAGCAAGGTTCATAGCCAAGAGCTTTCATTATAACCAGGAATATATTTTCATCACACCTATAGTTCAGTCATAAAACCCTCTACCATTCTATTAGTTTTGTCCATTGTAATTAGCAACAATTGGCCAATTTAATAGTTGGATGTATCCAATGCATTTTGATATGTGGAACTTGATGACGATGTTTACATGCAATAACCACTGGGCGTCATCAATAACCAATTTTCAGACTATGCTTGAAAGCTTCGCTAGTCCCTTTATGACTTAAAATAAGGTCCAATTAAATGGTAAAAATGCCTCACTTTAGCTTTAGAATAGGTAGCTCCCTTTACTTATTCTCTTTTGGTGATGTGACTGCTTTTTACTTAATTTATATTGATGACTTGGTCCATACCGGCTCCTCATTTAAGTTTATTCTTCATGTTGTTCAGTCACTTGCTAGTAAGTTTTCTCTTAAAGATCTTGGAAACATTAACTATTTCTTAAGCATTGAGACAATCTTCACAAAGGACGGTCTCCTTTTAACTCAACAAAAATACATTAATGATCTTCTAAACAAAGCAAATATGCTTAGTGCTAAGGGTATCACCACACCTTCATGTGTTTCCACTAAACTATCTCTTTATTTTAGTAATTAGCTTAACGATGCAAGCATTTATCACAATATTCTTGGAGGTTTGCAATATCTATCATTTGCATGACTCGACATCTCGTTTACTGTCAATAAAGCATCTCAATTCATGCATGCTCCAACTGATGCCCATTCATGTATAGTCAAACACATCTTTCATTATCTCTAAAATATAAAACATCATAGTCCTCTTATATATCCATTGTCATATTTTACAATCAATGCTTATAGTGACACTGACTGGGCAAGCTCACCAATTGATAAAAAAATCAACAACAAGGTTTACAATTTTTATTGGTAACAACCTTAGCTCATGGAGTTTAAGTAAAGGTGTGTTGCTTGATCATCAACTGATTCCCTTGTAACCACAGTGCAAGAAGTCAATTGGCTATAATCACTTTTGTATGAGTTGGGCTTTTATAACTTGCCAACTCCTAAACTGTGGTGTGACAACTTAAGTGCAACTTATCTTACCATAAAGCCAGTCTTTTACTCACACTCTAAACACATGGAAATTGACTTCCACTTTGTCCGAGATAAGGTGTCGCAATTGTCTTTAATTATTCAATACATTTCATTAGATGACCAAATAGCAAACCTGCTCATGAAGTTGTTGTCTAAGAGTCGTTATTAGTCTCTGCAATCCAAGTTGAATGTGTTTTCCTCCCCTTTCAACTTGCGGGAAGGTGATAAGGACAATAGATAATTCATAGCTCTAACTACTTGCTAATCTTGATCTATTGTACATTCCACCTTTCGATCATTCTATTGTAACAAGCTCTGTTGCCATTCTATTGTAACAACCTCTATTATATATATATATATATATATATATATATATATATATATATTCATCAATGATAATACATTTAAGTTTTTCAACTTACCAAACCATTCACAATTAATACAAACATTGATTTGTTTTAGTGGGTAAATAATTTAGTATGATACATGTGAGGTAATATGTTCAATCCCCACCTCCCATACAAAATAGGCTAAGCTTGATTATTCTCACTAACCAACTCAATCTCAACTAGATCAATTTTAAGTAAATTTCAAGCATTTTTAAGGTAACTTCTAGTAATTCACAAGCTGTCTTGACTCACTTTTACCCTATTCTTTATTAGTGTTTAGATGAAATTATGATAAATATATATTAAAATAATGGAGAGCAAACTTATATATAACTATTTTTTAAAAAAGTTCTTAAAAATGCATCCCAACATCTATTTAATGTATTTAGAGAAAATATTTATAGAAAATTACTTTTTTTATAAGTATTGACCTAAAAAATTTAGGTAGTTAAAGAGGAAAAAAAATCACACATCATTTAAATTAACTTGTATTTTAAAACTTACATAAATTTGTAAACATTGATTTGAGGAATTTGAACTTATAAATTATTAGGGTAAAAAAAGGACAATGTGAGATTACAATTTTAAGCAAATGAAATAGCACACAGACAAATGGAAAAAACCTCAAGAATAGGATTGAGAATTATTCATTTCCTTTCTTAATGTTTGTTTTAACTTTAAACCCACCTAAAATGGAAATTTATTATCTCATGAGTCCTAGGAATCCTACCCACCTCATGCATAATAAATTTTAATTCTCCTAAATATTTAAATATTATTATTTATTATTTAAAATTTATAAATAAAAATATAAATTAATAAAATGATTATTAAGATAAATAGAACAAAAAATATTTATTAAAAATAAATAAATTTTATAATAAATTTTAGAAAATTAGAATGTTATTTTAGTAAATAAATAAATAATTCTTAAAACTCATAATAATATTATTAATTTTAATATATAAAAATAATTTTAATTTTAATTTTAATTTTTGTATGTAAAAAATAATTATAAAAATATTTTAAGTAATAAATGATGGTAATTTCCATTTATATTCCATAATAAATCAAATGTTTTCTTTAAATTTGCATTATATTTCCTATTTCTTTCCATTTCAATTCTAATTCTAAATTGCTAACCAAACCCGTAAGAAAATAAGCAATGAAAAAAAACATAGAAAAATTATATGCAAGATTAAAATCATGGAAAAGCAAATAATGCCAGTTACCAACACACATGCATAAGGGTCTTAGAGGTAGACATAAAAATTAAATAAGAAAAGAGAAGATTTGTTTCTTTGTTTTTTAATGATGAAGATAGCTTAGCCCGTGGTTAGCACCATTACACCTTCTAAAAAAAAACCCCATTGATGAACTATCTATCACACACACATGGTGTAATTCTATTACACTAAACAAAAGGCATTTGAGTTTATCCCCGCATTTGCTTACAATCTTAAACTTGAAGATTCAACACCCTTTGTATTGCCATCATTTTTATTCTTTTTCAACAACATAAATTTATATAATTAATTTTCTACGGTTCCCCATAAACAACTCTACTTATTTATATATATATATATATATATATATATATATATATATATATATATATATATATATATATATATATATATATAATTAAAAATTATTAAATTAATTCTTATTTAATTACAATCAATGATGTATATTAGATAAACGCTATAACTAATCAATGGTTATAATTAAATAAGATTTAATTTAACAATTTTTAATTTCATTTATAAGAATATATATATGTGTATGTGGCTTGCTATAGTACACACATGCAATATTATACAAATAAAATTATATATATGTAAGAATTAATCTAATAATTTTTAATTTTATTTGTATAAATACACTTATGTATATGTTTTATTTATTTAAATGAAATTTAATTAAAACATATAAAATTTCATTTTTAAAATATTAAAAAATAACATAAATTATTCATGTTGTGTAATCTATCTAATTTAATTAGTGAACCTCATGCGGATGAAAAAATATATAAATTAACTTATAATAAATCATTCTATTAAATACTTAGACATTTCCACTATTGTTGGATAGGAAAAGTAATCTCTTGATATTTTGAGAGTTAGGATTAAGGTGGAAAGATCTCCACATAAACTCGACCCTTCAGGCAAGATTTCATATGTGTGTGGACAAAAAAAATCTTCAAGAGACTTAGCTGAAGAGCAACACTCTGCGCAGGGCAATGATTCATGTGTTTGAACTCAGTATACAGAAATCTGGGGACCAAACCCATCAAAGGTTAGCTTTTTGTCGTAGGATAAGTGGGGCTATGTGGGCTGCCTTCTTCTTCTGCTCCTTCATGCTTACTTGAATTCTGTTTATTTACTTTAAGGGTTAAAATTCTAAGTAAAAAAAAAAAAAAAACACTTTCATAAGAAAGTTAATTATCATAGGAATTTTTCATCATAGGCACTAATTCTAGCAATTCATACTTGTTTTTGACGGCTCAATTATGACCATTTTTTTTAATGATAAGTTGCAACAAAATGAGGAATAATGTCAATTTCCAATCTTAATCTTCAAGAAACTGTCTTTCTATTAGTACTTCCTTTTCCCCTAAACTACTGCTTTACTTTGATTCTCACATAAATTTAGAAAATATAATTAAAATATGACGTCTTTTCAATTAATATCCCACAACTGATGTTAGTTTATTAAAAAAAATATATGGTTTAGATAAAAATTCATATAAAATAAAAATATTAGCAAATTAACAAATCAATAATTATTTTGAAAAAAAAAGTGACATAATTTGAGACAAGCAAAAAAATAAATTTATAATTTCGAGATACAAAGGGAATTATTTAGAAAAAATACATTAATTTTTTAATAAAAAGATTAAATTTTCATTTATTAAGAAGAAAAGATACATCTTCATTAACAAATAATACAAAAAAAAAAGTATAATAAAAAGTATTAAAATAAAATCTTACATAAATTATGAAATTTATTGTTATTTTTCTTCAATCGTGTTAATAGAGTTTTTTTTTAATTTACAATTTAGTAATCCATATGTTTCACTCAATAACATTAATTAGCCATAAATTAACTTTTTAATATTTAAATAAATCTTATTATAAAAATATTAATAAAAATTTCATAATTAAATGATATAAAATCCATAAAAAAAAATACACAAATCTCATAGATGTATTAAAAACTTCATGAATTAGAATTTAAAATTTACAATATTTTAAAAAAATAAACATATTAGAAATTTATATTTAGTAGATTTAAAAAATAAAAAACAATAAGAAACCACCATTGAATTAAAAAAATGATCAAAACGAAAAATATTCAATGAAATACAAAGAAGGAAAAAAAAAACAGAGAAAAGAGGCAGCTCAAAAAATATACCAACTTAATGTGTTGATTTGATTTATCAAATTAAAACAAAATACGATACCTTGTTATAAACAAAAAATAGATAATTTCACTTACCATTTACCAATAAGCATAGTTTCTTATTATAAATGAAGTGGACGTTAAATGCTTTTGATTGAATTGTCTGATTAATTAGAGAAAGAAGTTGATGCTAATTAAACAATTAATTATCATAAAATAAATGCTATTACAAGGGTTGAGATTTTCACTCCAATAATTTATTTTTACCCTCTATTATTAATGTTTTTAAACTATGAAAGACAAAATTATTCTTAATTTTAATATTTATTTTTATTATAATTTTTTTTTTATTGTCACAATCCACTACTAAAAGATTCTATTATATCTATGGAAAACAATTATTTTAATAATTTGAGATCTATAAAAAACATAAATCCTCAATAAGTATATCTTGTACATTTTTATTTAAAAATTAAAATTAATACTTATGGGTAAAATAATTTATTTTCATTTTTAAGTGGCATAAATAAATTATTTGAGAAATTTTAGACTTTAATTATTTTTAAAATTTATCTAAAATTCTTAATTTCATTTCTACATATAAATTAAAATAAGATTTAAACTAATTAGTTGATTTATGTTTCTTATATCTCCCGTTATTTTCTCAAAAAAAAATGTAACATTCTTATAATTATTATAGATTTTATTTTTCATATTTTATATCTTTTTATTATTTTAGTGGTGTGGGCAAATACTAGTTAAAAGCAAATAATTATAGAATAATATGTTCAAGCAGTTAATAGTAAAAAATAATTTATACATATATAGCTCTTATTTCATTAAAATAATGTTTACATTATTTTTTTTTAGAAAAAATCATAAATATTTAAGTAAATTAGACAATTTTTTATTCTTCAAATATTTGTAAATAGTAAAAATTGAAAATGATGTATTTGTCATGTAAAGTTTATAATTTATTTAGATAGTTATAATATAGATAATTTTTAATAAATTTACAAGTAATTACTAAAATTAAATATATTTATGTTACTTATATTTTAAAAATGTTAACGGAGTGCAAAAATAGATATGTCGAGAATTTCAAATGTTTGAGTAGGGTCCCTCAATTTCAAAGAAGTAACATCAGCTTGTTGAGATTTTATTGGCTTAACTGGCACTATTTTTCTTTTCTTGTCGAAGTATTTTCATCTTGCTTTCTGGAAAATTCTTTTGTCATGGTTAGGTTAAATTATATAATTTCAAATCAATAAATAATAAAACAATTTATTGCAGTGCAAAGAGTTGGTCTAATTGGAAAAAAAAAAAACCATTCCTTTTTTTTGGTGGTCACTATCCAATTAGGTTTGAAGAATACAATCCTCTGTAATTACTCCAAAATTTCAGAGATTTAAAAATTAATATTCTAAAATTGCCTAAATTTTCAGATCAATTCAATTTGAAGATTAAAATTTTTTATTTAATTTGATTTGGAATTTTTTTTTTCAAATTAAAAATTTCTATTGGAGATCTATTCTTCTCTGATTTAAAAAATAAATAAAGTTATAATTCAAATTAAATTATTAATCTTTAAACCATTTTATAATTTTATCATAAAATTAAATGATTTTTTATAGTTTTATTTATCATTATTTTTTACTCTAAAAATTTTATTAAAATTTTTATAATACACTTTAATATTTCATACAATTATTATAGTTTTTATGAAAAAATTTATATAAATAATACAACCCCATAACTATTAAAAAAGGTATATTATATTACAATTTATTGTTGAAGGTGAGTTTAAATTTTTTAACATAAATTATATTATAAAATTTTAAAATGCTATTTACTAATTTAATATTTATTTTTTTTATTTAAAATAATTTAATTAATGAGTAAAATGTTTTTATAATTCTAATTTTAAAAAATTATCGGTTCCAATTTTGGTTCTTCAATTTGGTACAATTTAGAGCAGTTCGGGACGAATCTCAACTAGAATGATTCAAATTCTTAGGAGCCGTCCTAATAAAAATTTTCAAGACAATTCGGTTCGGAAAAAGTCAAATAATCAAAAAAAATTTTTTGTTCTGAAAATTTTTTGTTCAATTTTTTAGAACAGTTCAAGTTCTCCAAAACCCATGCTCCACGCTCAACTTTTCTTATCAATCAGAATTTGAAAAATGAGTAAAATAACATTTTGAAAAAAAAAAAAAAAACTGAGATTGAGAGTGCCTTTTCATACTTCGAAAAATAGATATATTTTCAATTGACATATAATTTAAATTAAATTAAATAAATAAATTATTTCTAATAAACAATAAGTAAATGTAATATAAATCTGAAAGTTGGTATTGAAAGAAATAATAATAAGCTTTTGTATTTCACATAATTAACAATGATGTACAGATTACGAAATATATAGTTTGTAAAGTGATAGGTTGTTACACAGTTACAACAAACATAAGGGATAAGTGATGGTAACAATATTAATAACTGAAGGAGATATATCCTTATCAGCCCCCCTCAAGCCATTGGGAAGAAGACAAGCGAAGAGAAGCATGGCTATGTTGAAATTGTTGAGAACCCAAGGGCTTGGTGAAGATGTCACTAATTTGATCAGCACTAGATAGGAATTGAACCTGAATATTGCCTTTAGCAACTTGTTCTTGAACAAAATGATAATCTAACTCAATGTGTTTTGTGCGGGCATGGAACACCGGATTAGAAGTTAGATATATAGCACCAATATTATCACACCATAGAATTGGTTTTTGTTGAGATTGAACACCAAGGTCATTGAGTAAGGATTGTAGTCATATGACCTCCGATGTGGTGTTGGAAATAGCATTATATTCACTCTTCGATGATGATTTTGCTATGGTAGGTTGCTTTTTGGCCATTCAAGATATTAATGAATTTCCCAAGTAGATGGCATAACCATTTGTTGAACGACGATCATCGGCTCAGCCTCCCTAATCATTATCCGTGAAGCATTGTGTCACGACCCGAACCCGAGGGCACATGACCAGCACTAGGGAATGGGTAAGCATAAGGCTCCAGAAACCCGTAGTAAGCCTAAAGGAAAAAGAAAATAAAACCATTTATATATTAAACTTTACTTGAAAATAGAACACATTATCAAACTGATTTTTCTCAGAATACACAAATTCGACCGCTTAAATAATAATGTGTTTCAACATCTCATATTATAAATCAAATTTAATCTCATACATAAGCGTGGTTTACATAAATAGGTTACATAATTATGTTTAAGCCATACAAATCTTTTATACATATACTACTGCAACAACCTAGATTTATACACAGTACAGCTTATAATGACCTACATAAAATAGCCGGTGAAAAAGAAACCCGGCGTGGAGGTAGTCTGAGGTCGAACTCCCAAGCTCTTAAAAAAAATAAATTGAGGGGAATCAGACCTCACTGAGTAAGTCAATAAAAGAGCTGTACAGTTTGAAAACCCTTTTTTTTTTTTTGAAAACTATATATGTTTATAGCGAAAATAATTTATAATATATAAGTATAGCTTTTGAAAAAATCTCGGTAGAACCCTAAACCCAAAATCTAAATGGCCAACTGGGCCCACTTATTCCAACCAGATTACCGATCCCCGAGAGCAAGGGCATCAACCGAGGCACCAAGCCGTAGTCATTCACTTAATCCAACTATATGGTTCTGGCGGTCCCCGAGAGCAAAGGCATCGACCGAGGCACCCATCCCAGTCCATTATTGACTTTCCAATCACTGGCGGTCCCCGAGAGCAAAGGCTTCTACCGAGGCACCCGTCCTAGTTTAACATTCATCAATCATACAATTATCGAATCCATCTCTCAATCGCTACCATGTGCACATAGTCCTGGTGAAGCCCACCAGGTAGCCCGTTCTACCAAAATTTCTCAAAATCGATTTTAAATAAATAAAATGCGTTTAAATCTTAAATAACAGCATTAAATTAAATAAACCATATAATCAATATTAAAATAGGAGCGCACACATTTGTTAATTAAAACACATGCACAGATCATTCTATCGACTTATAGGATGAATGCGAAGGCTGACGACCACACGTCTGCCTCGGCCTCACAGCTTCTGCTCCGAAATGCTCTAAAAGAAAACAATAATTGACTTTTAAAACATGACTAAGGAATCGAAATCAAAAATCAACAAAATAATGAAATTCCAGACTGACTCGAGGAAAACCGGACAAGACTCGACAGACAGGATTTAACCTAACTAACGATAGAAATTTTTACGGATATCACGTTTTACGAGAAAATCTACCGAAATTTCGACAGAGTCTCCTCTATAAAACGGACATCTCTCTACCATAGGTAGAGTCATTCCTGCATGAAAAACGCACTTCTAAAAATTCACACACAGTTTACACTTGGGTCAGCTCTCCAACACAGTATTAGCCCGACCGGATTCACAACTTAATTCTAATTAATAAGTTCAGGAAAATTTTTACTTTCATAAATAAACATTAAAATCATATTTAAAGTATAACATGAAACTTAATTAAATTTAATTAGACATAAATATATAAAAACCCATAATTTCCAATAATATACATTATTCTTAAAATATGCATATATATAATTTAAAAATAATTTACGAAAAATAGTTTTAATGAGTTAAAAATACTAAAAATTTGCAGAAATAATTTTTATAGCTCAAATAATTATTAAAACCAATTTAATTATATTTTTAGCCAATTTATTGTAAAATTACCAAAATACCCCTATTTATATATATTCACTATAAATGTTCAAAAATTCACCAAAAATTATATGATTACTCAAAAATTAATTTCTCAACATATAATTTAATAATATCAATAAATATACTCAATTTACCAATTTATTTCAATTAAACACATAATTAACCTTATTTTTCAAAATCACATAAACTTAATAAATTCCAAATAAATACATAAAAATTCACAAAAATTACAAATAAATTTCTATAATTCATTTCAACTCCTATAATCACCATAAAACACAATTTCATAATTTAATTAATTAATTTTCGAAATTTAGAAAATAATAATAAAATAATCAAAAATTCACAAAAATTAAAATAATTTCCAAAAATTCTAAAAAAATTACAATATGTAGATTAAGCTTGCAGGAACAAAGTTTGTGAAGAAAGTTTTCATGAATTGACCATTAACACCCTAAAAAAAATTAAAACCCTAATGAGCCAAAAACAAAAAAAACACACACCACCCTACAAAACACAATATCAATCGAAAAGAAGCTTGGATTTACACTCACCGGTGTCCAAGGAAGAGAAAGAGACCGACGGTGAGAAGAACAGCGATCGGAAATGGAGGGGATGATAGAAAGCTTCATACACGGTCACTCACTGTCAGAGCTGCTCAACGATGCCGGAGATAATGGTGGCTGCTGGTGGTGATGGCTGGAAGAGGACGGCAACAGGCGAATGGGGGAGAGGCGGTCCGATAGGCGTTGGTCGGACGGCAACAGAGAGGGAGAAGATGAGTGAATAGTAGTTTTTTGTGGGTTTGTTAAGTTTCTGTCCAAAAAAAATACTTTTGTTTCTTCCTTTGTTATTTTCTTTTGGTCCACGATTTATTTCTTATGTAGTGTTAATGAATGCATGCATGTATGGGTCTTGCATGCATGCATGTGTAAATATATATATATATATATATATATATATATATTAATAAAACTATATATTATAATATGTAACTTTAAATCTTCACCATACAATTAAAAATATACACACATATAATAATAAACACACACACATCACACAATAATATACACATGAAATAACACTAAAAAAAATAACATTAATTCAAATAAAACAATTTGATAATAAAATAAATAATGTATATTGATAAAAATAATAATGCACATAAATAATGTTATTTAAAATAATTCTATCCAAAAAAAAAAATAAGCATCAATAACATAAATTAATGTTTGAAATAATAAGTCTCAAATAAATAAATATTTACCTAGGAAATTTATTTAACATAAAATAATACTAATAATAATAATAATAATAATCATAAAATAGTAAATAATTTAATTTACTTTTAAATTTTTATTAACAGTGCAAATCTTATTCTAAAATAAGATAATTTAAAAAAATATAGGTCATTACAGTCTCCCCTCCTTATAAGAATTCATCCCCGAATTCAAGAAAAAAGAAAAGAGGAATTACAAGGCTAAGAAGAAAAGAGATACGGGAACAAAACTCGCATCTCAGCTTCAGTTTCCCAGGTGCAATCCTCTGCAGAATGGTTACTCCATAACACCTTCACCATCGGTATCTCCTTAGTCCGCAGCTGTCGGATTTGGCGATCCACAATGGCCACCGGGTACTCCTCGTAAGTCAAATCATCATTAAGCTCTACGACTTGAGGTCGCAACACGTGAGACGGATCAGGGACGTATTTCCTTAACATGGACACATGAAACACAGGATGGATTCTCGATAGCTCTGGTGGTAACACTAGCCTATATGCCACTTCACCCACTCTAGACCGAATCTCAAACGGTCCAATGTATCTGGGAGCTAACTTACCCTTCTTGCCAAATCTCATAACTCCTTTCATTGGAGACACCTTCAGGAACACCATGTCTCCAACCATGAAGGACACATCCTTTCTCCTAGGGTCAGCGTAGCTCTTCTGTCTACTAAAGGCTGTCTTCAATCGCTGTTGTATAATGGGGACTTTCTCTGAAGTGATCTGCACTAATTCTGGTCCCGTTAACTGCCTCTCACCAATCTCCCAACACAAAGGTGATCTACACTTCCTACCATATAGTGCCTCATACGGAGCCATCTCTATGCTAGCATGATAGCTATTATTATAAGCAAACTCAATCAGTGGTAAGTGGAAATCCCATTGTCCTCCAAAATCCATTACACATATCCTCAGCATATCTTCTAACGTTTGGATGGTCCTCTCTGACTGACCATCTGTCTGAGGATGGAAGGCCGTACTGAAATCCAATATGGTACCCAAGGCCTTGTGTAATTCTTGCCAAAAGACTGAGGTAAAGGTGGCTCCTCTATCCGACACTATGCTCACAGGTACTCCATGTAGACAAACAATCCTATTGACATAAAGTCTTGCCAGTCTATCAGTAGAGTACGTCTTCTTTATAGGTAGAAAGTGTGCTGACTTAGTCAACCTGTCAACAATCACCCAAATAGCGTCATAACCTCCAGTAGTTCGAGGTAGTCCAGTCACGAAATCCATGGCTATCATATCCCATTTCCATTCAGGAATTGCATAGGTTGCAATAGTCCCGAGGGTCTCTGATGTTCAAGCTTTACTTGCTGGCAAGTCAAGCACCTGGATACAAAATCTTCAATATCCTTCTTCATTCCATTCCACCAGTATGTATCCTTTAAGTTATGATACATCTTGGTAGAATCCGGATGAACACTATATGTAGAAAAATGTGTTTCTTCCATAATCTCCTTCCTCAAGTCATCAACATCTGGTACACAAATCCTAGTGCCCAACCACAATATACCTTCCATGTCAATCACAAAGTCCCGTGACTGCCCTTGTTACACTTCATACATGATTCTCTGCAACTGGGGGTCTCTGCTCTGAGCTGCCTTAACCCGATCCAAGTACACTGATCGTACACTAAATTGAGCTAAAAGGCACTTTCGGGTAACTTCCATCTGCAACCCCTGGTCAATCAATCCATGTAACTCTTTAATAATGGGCTTTCTCTCTGTGCTAATATGGGCAAGGCTGCCTGCAGATTTTCTACTTAAGGCATCCGCAACAACATTCGCCTTGCCTGGATGGTATAAAATGGAGCAATCATAATCCTTAAGGAGTTCCATACATCTCCTCTACCTCAAATTCAAGTCCCTCTGCTGGAAAATATATTTCAAGCTCTTATGATCTATGTATATCTCACACGTCACTCAGTACAAGTAATGCCTCCATATTTTCAAAGCAAACACCACGGTTGCCATCTCTAAGTCGTGAGTAGGATAGTTCTGCTCGTGCTTCTTCAACTGCCTCGAAGCATAAGGAATCACTTGGCCATATTGCATCAACACACAGCCCAATCCTACTCTGGAAGCATCACAATACACTGTATAACCTTCATTCCCAGAGGGTAAAGTTAGAATTGGTGCCGACGTCAACAAGTTCTTCAATAATTGAAAATGCTCTTCACATTTGTCTGTCCATACAAACTTAACATTCTTCTGGGTCAACCTTGTCAAAGGTGCAGCAATTCTAGAGAAGTCCTTCATAAATCTTCTGTAATAACCTGCTAGACCTAGGAAACTCCGTACTTCCTTAACTGTAGTCGGCCTTGACCACTCAATAATAGCCTCTATCTTCTTAGGGTCCACCTGTATGCCATCTCGAGAAACCACGTGGCCCAGAAATGCCACTTGATGCAACCAGAACTCGCACTTTGAGAATTTGGCATACAATCTGTGCTCCCTTAAAGTCTGAAGTACCCTTCTCAGATGCATCACATGCTCAGCCTCACTCTTGGAATAAACCAAGATATCATCAATGAAAACTATCATAAACTGGTCCAAGTATGGCCTGAATACTCGATTCATCAAGTCCATAAAGCCTGCTGGAGCATTATCCAACCCAAAGGACATTACTAAAAACTCATAATGGCCATATCTTGTTTGAAAAGCTGTCTTGGACTCATCACCTCTTCTGATTCTCAACTGATGATACCCAGATCTCAAATCTATTTTAGAGAAGCATGTAGCACCTTGAAGTTGATCAAACAGATCATCGATCCTCGGAAGTGGGTACTTGTTCTTGATGGTGACTTTATTCAACTGCCTGTAGTCGATACAAAGTCGAAGGCTACCATCTTTCTTCTTCACGAACAACACTGGAGCACCCCAAGGCAATGTACTGGGTCTGATGAAACCCTTATCAAGCAACTCCTGCAATTGCTCTTTCAGCTCCTGCAGTTCAGCTGGTGCCATTCTGTAAGGTGGCATAAAAATAGGATCCATACCATGTATGACATCGATACAGAACTCTATCTCTCTGTCTAGTGGTAATCCTGGTAATTCTTCAGGAAAGACATCCAGAAATTCACACACCACTGGCACCTGCTCAATTGCCACATTCTCCTTCTCAACATCTCTTACCACTGCTAAGTACCCTTGACAACCCCTTCTAAGCATATTCCGGGCTGTAATGGCAGAAATAAGATTATGAGGCATGGAGCTCCTTTCACCTTTGAAATAAAATTCTTCTTCACCTGGAATTCTGAACACCACTTCTTTCTCTCTACAATTCACAAAGGCATAATACCTCAACAACCAATCCATGCCCAGAATGACATCGAATTCCAGTATGTCGAGCAATACTAGGTCCGTCAATAGTTCTCTACCATCAACTGTCATCGGACATGAAGGAAAGAAAATATCTGTCTCCAACTCGTCACTAAGAGGAGTCAAAACAGATAGAGGAAAGGATAACCTAGAAGGTTGCCACTCGATTCTCGGAGCGAACACAGGAGAAATGAAGGAATGTGAAGCATCGGGATCAAACAACACTCTAGCATCGCATGCACAGACTGAGAGAATACCTGCTACCACTGCATTCGAAGTCTGAGCGTCCTGTGTTGTCAAAGTGAACACTCGAGCCTGACCACGACCTGCCTGCTGAGAAGTCGAAGGCTGCGCAAAACCACGTCCATTAGGTCTACCAACTGAACCTCGACCCTACTGACTCATAGGCTGAGGCGGTCTCTACTGTGGCTGTATGGGTGCTCGATACTGCTGAGGCATCAGATAGTAGGGTTGAGCCACTGATGAAGATGAACCCTGAACGTACTGTGACTGATATTCGGAGTGGGGACAAGCTCTGGCAATATGTCCAACTTGCCCGTACCTAAAACAAGCGCCCGTCAACATATGACACATGCCCTGATGAAATCATCCACAACTCGCACAAGCACTAGCTCCAGACCCAGAACTACTCTGCCCGGAACTCTACCCACTACTGCTGCTACTAACTCCTGCACTGAATCTGTGACTCCTGCCGGTTCTCCTGTTTGAAGCATATCCATGTCGGCCAACTCGGTGAGTCCTGGACCTCCTACCACTCTGCTGAGAACTACCCGTAGCCTGCTGACTCGAACTGCCGATGTGAAATGCTGGCTGCTGGTACTCAGGAGCTACACCATGACCACTACCCCCGATCATATAAGGATCTATCATGGTGCCTTGGCGGATATGTCGCTTCTCAATCAAACGGGCCTCCTCAATCACACTCTCTAGGGTGCGGTCCTCAGTACGTATACCAATAAAAGCGGGTCCTAATCCAGTAACATACAGCTCCATTGCTCTGTAAGGGTCCCTCCTGATATCTTCTGCATGTCGGGACAACTTATTAAACTCTCTAGTATAATCCTCCACTGACCTATCGCCTCTAGTGATGTGGAGTAACTGCCACATGTAGGCATCTCTGGTGGCTGGAGGACAGAAAAATCTCAAAAAGCGATCCTTAAACTATGGCCAAGTCAGCTCGTGCATCGATGGTTGAATCGACTGCATAAACTAATCCTGAGCGGCTGCCTGAATTGACAACTCCACAATCATAATCCTCTGATAATTCGTATGTCCAGTCCTGGTGCGTGCCTCAATTGTATTAATAAAGTCTAAGGCATCGCCCGTACCATCAAAAGAAACTCTACCGATCCGAGAGTAAAGAAGGGCTGCTTCAGTATCTGACATCCCTTGGTTCCTTTGCTGAAGCATCTGCTGTACAAGGGGCATCGCCTGATTCAATGCCGCTAGACCCTGATTAATCTCTGCCAGTCCAGCTACAAAGGCTGTAGGGTCAACAGCTGGGGCTTCAGGCTCGACTGGCTGCTGATCAGGAATCTCAGCTGCAGCTACCCTAGCTCGACCTCTACCTCTACCTCTGCCCCTACGACATGGAGCAGGAAGGGGAGCCTCATCGTGCACCAACTGCTCATCAACCCTAAGGGTCGGATCAACATTTGGGTCGGTACGCACATGCCTCATTCTGAAAAGAAGACAAGGAAAAACTGAATTCAAAACGGGGTAAGAATATTTAAAGCAACGCGGAATTAGAAACAATACATCTCAAGACAATTATCAACCCTAAAGCTGCAGTAGTTACACAGAAAGATAAACATGGACAATTAATCGAACTTATGCTCTAATACCAACTTTGTCACGACCCGAACCCGAGGGCACGTGATCGGCACTAGGGAATGGGTAAGCATAAGGCCCCCGAAACCTGTAGTAAGCCTAAAGGAAAAAGAAAATAAAACCATTTATATATTAAACTTTACTTAAAAACATAACACATTATCAAACTGATTTTTCTCAAAATACACAAATTCGACCGTTTAAATAATAATGTGTTTCAACATCTCATATTATAAATCAAATTTAATCTCATACATAAGCGTGGTTTACACAAATAGGTTACATAATTATGTTTAAGCCATACAAATCTTTTATACATATACTACTGCAGCAACCTAGATTTATACACAGTACAGCTTACAATGACCTACATAAAATAACCGGTGAAGAAGAAACCCGGCGTGGAGGTAGTCTGAGGTCGAACTTCCAAGCTCCTGAAAAAAATAAATTGAGGGGAATCAGACCTCACTGAGTAAGTCAATAAAAGAGCTGTACGGTTTGAAAACCCCCTTTTTTTTTTTGAAAACTATATATGTTTATAGCGAAAATAATTTATAATATATAAGTATAGCTTTTGAAAAAATCTCGGTAGAACCCTAAACCCAAAATCTAAATGGCCAACCGGGCCCACTTATTCCAACCAGACTACCGGTCCCCGAGAGCAAGGGCATCAACCGAGGCACCAAGCCGTAGTCATTCACTTAATCCAACTATATGGCTCTGGCGGTCCCCGAGAGCAAAGGCATCGACCAAGGCACCCATCCCAGTCCATTATTGACTTTCCAATCACTGGCGGTCCCCGAGAGCAAAGGCTTCTACTGAGGCACCCGTCCCATTTTAACATTCATCAATCATACAATTATCGAATCCATCTCTCAATCTCTACCATGTGCACATAGTCCTGGTGAAGCCCATCAGGTAGCCCGTTCTACCAAAATTTCTCAAAATCGATTTTAAATAAATAAAATGCGTTTAAATCTTAAATAACAGCATTAAATTAAATAAATTATATAATCAATATTAAAATAGGAGCGCATGCATTTGTTAATTAAAACACACGCATAGATCATTCTATCGACTTACAGGATGAATGCGAAGGCTGACGACCACGCGTCTGCCTCGGCCTCATAGCTTCTCCTTCGAAATGCTCTAAAAGAAAATAATAATCGACTTTTAAAACATGACTAAGGAATCAAAATCAACAATCAACAAAATAATGAAATTCCAGACTGACTCGAGGAAAATCGGACAAGACTCGACAGACAGGATTTAACCTAACTAACGGTAGAAATTTTTACGGATATCACGTTTTATGAGAAAATCTATCAAAATTTTGGTAGAGTCTCCTCTGTAAAATGGACATCTCTTTACCATAGGTAGAGCCATTCCTGCATGAAAAACGCACTTCTAAAAATTCGCACACAGTCTACACTTGGGTCGGCTCTTCAACACAGTATTAGCCCGACCGGATTCACAACTTAATTCTAATTAATAAGTTCAGGAAATTTTTTACTTTCATAAATAAACATTAAAATCATATTTAAAGTATAACATGAAACTTAATTAAATTTAATTAGACATAAATATATAAAAACCCATAATTTCCAATAATATACATTATTCTTAAAATATGCATATATATAATTTAAAAATAATTTACGAAAAATAGTTTTAATGAGTTAAAAATACTAAAAATTTTCAGAAATAATTTTTATAGCTCAAATAATTATTAAAACAAATTTAATTATATTTTTAGCCAATTTATTGTAAAATTACCAAAATACCCCTATTTATATATATTCACTATAAATGTTCAAAAATTCACCAAAAATTATATGATTACTCAAAAATTAATTTCTCAACATATAATTCAATAATATCAATAAATATACTCAATTTACCAATTTATTTCAATTAAACACATAATTAACCCTATTTTTCAAAATTACATAAACTTAATAAATTCCAAATAAATACATAAAAATTCACAAAAATTACAAATAAATTTCTATAATTCATTTCAACTCCTATAATCACCATAAAACACAATTTCATAATTTAATTAATTAATTTTCGAAATTTAGAAAATAATAATAAAATAATCAAAAATTCACAAAAATTAAAATAATTTCCAAAAATTCTAAAAAAATTACAGCATGTAGATTAAGCTTTCAGGAACAAAGTTTGTGAAGAAATTTTTCATGAATTGACCATTAACACCCTAAAAAAAATTTAAAACCCTAATGAGCCAAAAACAAAAAAAAAACACACACCACCCTACAAAACACAATATCAATCGAAAAGAAGCTTGGATTTACACTCACCGGTGTCCAAGGAAGAGAAAGAGACCGACGGTGAGAAGAACAGCGACCGGAAATGGAGGGGATGATAGAAAGCTTCATACACTGTCACTCACTGTCAGAGCTGCTCATCGATGCCGGAGATGATGGTGGCTGCTGGTGGTAATGGATGGAAGAGGACGACGACAGGCAGATGGGGGAGAGGCGCTTCAACAGGCGTTGGTCGGACGGCAACAGAGAGGGAGAAGATGAATGAATAGTGGTTTTTTGTGGGTTTGTTAAGTTTCTGTCCAAAAAAAATGCTTTTGTTTCTTCCTTTGTTATTTTCTTTTGGTCCACGATTTATTTCTTATGTAGTGTTAATGAATGCATGCATGTATGGGTCTTGCATGCATGCATGTGTAAATATATATATATATATATATATATATATATATATATATATATTATATTAATAAAACTATATATTATAATATGTAACTTTAAATCTTCACCATACAATTAAAAATATACACACATATAGTAATAAACACACACACATCACACAATAATATACACATGAAATAACACTAAAAAAATAACATTAATTCAAATAAAACAATTTGATAATAAAATAAATAATGTATATTGATAAAAATAATAATGCACATAAATAATGTTATTTAAAATAATTCTATCCAAAAAAAAAATAAACATCAATAACATAAATTAATGTTTGAAATAATAAGTCTCAAATAAATAAATATTTACCTAGGAAATTTATTTAACATAAAATAATACTAATAATAATAATAATAATAATCATAAAATAGTAAATAATTTAATTTACTTTTAAATTTTTATTAACAGTGCAAATCTTATTCTAAAATAAGATAATTTAAAAAAATATAGGTCATTACACATTGTAAATTTGGAGTAAAGTTAATAGAGAAGAATAATGAATATTGCAATGTGTGTTTGAGGTACCGAAGCACTCATTTAATGGCTTGCCAATGTGTTATAGTTGGATGATGCATGAATTGACATAGCTTATTGACGATAAAAGCTATATTTGATGTTGTGAAAGTAGCATACTAAAGGGCTCCAATAATATGGCGGTACTTTACGCAATCATCAATATTTAAAGAAGTTCCTATGGATTTAGAGAGTGGTGGTGAGGATGCCATTGGAGTAGAATATCCATTAACATGCAACATAAAATTCCAATCAAGTAAATCACAAATATATTTCGTTTAAGAAAGAGTGGTACCTTGGGAAGTGTTTCAGACTTCAATGCCTAAAAAATATGACAAAGGGCTCACATCGTGAACCATAAATTCAGACTTTAGTTGTTGAAGAAAATTGGTGAGTAGAGGTGGTGAATTTTTAGTAACTATAATATTATCCACATATATGAGAACAAATAGAGAGGTAGAACCATGATTTATTATGACCAAGGAAGTGTCTGCTTATGACGCTTGAAAAACATAGGAGAGTAGCCCAAAAACCATAGGCAGAACTAAAGTGTCTGCATAATCAACTCCAGATTATTGATTATAGCCTTTGATGACAAGATGAGCTTTATACATAGAGACAATGCCATCAAAGTTGTATTTAGTCTTAAATATCCATTTGTTACTAACAATATTATCATTGGAGGGATAAGGAATAATGCTCTATATGTTATTGCTGATGAGTGCTTGATATTCTTTACTCATTACGCTACACCATTCATGATGCTTCATGGCTTATACAAATATTTAAAATGCAAAAGGTGGTTTAGTATTAGTAAGGGAGGTAGAAAGATAAGCCTTTTGTTTGTGGAGGGTAGAAGGGCAGAGAACCATTGGATGAGTACAGGGTGGAGTGACAACAATGGTAAGGGCATAGCGAGCTTATTGTATTTGAGAAGGGTGATGGTTAGGATAGGAACTAAGGTTGATAATGAGATTTAGACCAGGAGATGATAATGAATGGGCTAGTGGTGATATGGGGATAGCGAGAATTATTGAAGTTGAGGTACGGGAGGGAGGTGGGGCTTAGTGTGGTACAGTGTGAACTTTAAGTGGTAAGGAGATGTCTTTTGGTAAAAGTGGGACTCTAGGAGATGAGGTAGAGTCGTAATTGGGTGAGGAGATATCAGTTGAGGTCTGTTGGGATGAAGTGGGTATGTGAGAATATGGACAGATGTGGGTTAGTGAAAGTGGGACACGTGGAGATGAGTTAGAGTCATGATTGATTGAGGAGATGGTACCTGAAAGAGGATTAGGATAATGAAAAGAAGTTAAAGGAGGAGAAGGAAAGTCCATACTTGTGAGACATGAATTAGAGGAGTTCAAAATTTGTGCCTTGTCATTACCCAAAACATGAAGATGCAACTAAGGGTGAAGGTCGTGAGTGGAAGGTGGGGTCAGGATTGTTTGGAAGTGTTTGAATGGGAAGTGGGTTTCAAGAAATTGCACATGGCATGCAATATAGATTTTATGTGTGGTGGATCAAGGCATCAGTAACCATAGTGAGAGGTAACAGGCCCTAACTAGATATAAGGCTTGGTTTTATAATTAAATCTATGCTTATTGTAAGGTCTGAGTAGTGGAAAAATTCCATAACCAAATGTGCGTAAGGATTAAAAATTGAAATGATGACCATGTAGAGAAAAAAAAGGTGAGTCTCCTTAAAGAACATTGGTGGGCATATTATTAATTACATAAATAGCAGTGTTAAAGGGAATAAGGCTAATAATGAAAAGGAACATAATTATGGGCAAGTAAAGTGAGACTAGTGTCAACCAAATGTCGAGTTTTGCATTCGGTTGTGCCATTTTGCTCGTGTGTATACGGATAAGCAATTCTATGAACAATGCTATAAGTTTGAAAATATTTATTTAATTTTTTATACTTTCCACCCTAGTCAGAGTGAAAAGTTTTTATTTTGTCAGAAAATTGGGTTTAAACAAGAGCTTAAAAATTGAGAAAATTTTGGTAAACATCACTTTTATTCTTCAAAAAATACACCCAAGTATAATGAGTGTAGTCATCAATAGATAAAACAAAATATCGAGATCCTAAATTAGATAAAACAAGGGAGGGTCCCCAAACATTAGAGTGGACAATATCAAAAGGCTTTAAGCTTTTATGTTCAGCAAGAGTAAGAGGAATTCTTACTAGTTTTCCTAACATGCATGATGAACACTTGCTAAATTTATTCTTGGAGGAATACGAAAGAGCATTTTCTGTGAGGATTTTTGAGAGAGTTCTTTCGTAGGTATGACCCAAATGAGAATGCCAAACACCAAAAGGAATTATTTCAAAGAGCAAGGCTTGAGCATTCAATATGAAAAGCAAGATGTACAACCCATTCGCATTCACACCTTGCAGGAGTGGAGTCTTTGTCTTTTGATCCTTAACAATGAAAAAGGAAGGCCAAAATTCAAAGAAACAAGAATTGTCAATACTAAATTTTAACACAGAAAGTAAGGTTATTGAAATATGAGGTACATGTAAGACATTAGTAAGAGATAAAGATTGGGAAGGAGTAGAAATAGAGGAAGTACCCATGGCTTTAATAGACAAACCTTGGCCATTGCCTATAAGCAATTGATCACCACTAGTGTAAGGTTATGCAAAATGGAGATTTGAAATGTTTAGAGTGATATAAGCATTTGCACCTGTATCAGCAACCCATGGAGTATTACCATAGGTGGGCAAGCCAGGATAAGCAATATTTGCTTGTGAAGATAGAGGTCAATTATAAAGCAATGAAGTGACCTTCAACATTTATCTGCGATGTGATTAGTCATGCCATAGATTTGACAAGTTTGAGAATTTTTCTAAGGATGGCGTCTATTTTGCCATGGTGAACGAGATGGAGATGGAGAAGGGGTTGGTAGTAATGGTGGCTAAGAATAATGTGGAATTTATGGTCAATATGAGAGGTTAGCAAGAGGAGGTTCATGAGTACTTTTCAAGAGAATCTCATGTGTAAGAAGGTGACTATGGAGTTAATTAAAAGAAATAGGTTCTGGTATGAGGTTAAGAGCAGTGATAATGTTATAATATTCAACACCAATGTTGCAATAAATAATAGCATTAAATTTGGCAGGAGTTATGGTTTTACCTGCAGAGACAAGTTCATTAGCCAAAGATTTTGCTCATTGTAAATATTGGGAGATGGACATATCATTCTTCTTTAATTCTTGTAACTCAATTTTCAATTATAGTTGTTTATTTTGTAAGATAGAACCAAAAGCATTGGCAAGGGCTGTCTAAGCAACCTGTGAAGCCAATAACATAAGGAAAGACGTCCTCAATAATAGAAGAGAGGATCCATAAAAGTAACAGTTGATCACATTCAAACCATGCTTCAAAGTTAGGATTTAGAATTTCAGTCAGTGGAGTGGTAGTATTAAGAATTGTTTTTAGTGGAGAAGGTCGAGTGCCATCAATAAAGCCCATCAATTTTTGATAATTCAAGAGAGGAAGAAATTGAGCTTTCTATGCCAAGTAGTTTTTGTTGTTCAATTTGATGGAAAAAGTATGAGTTTTGGTGGAAGGAGAAGAGAGAGAGGTTGAAAAAGGTAGAGTAAGTTGATTATTATTAGCCATAAGGCTTTGATATCATGAAAGAAATAATACTAAGCTTTTGTATTTCACATAATTAACAATGATGTACAGATTACAAAATATATAGTTTGTAAAGTGATAGGCTATTACACGGTTATAATAAACATAAGGGATAAGTGATGGTAACAATGTTAATAACTGAAGGAGATATGTCATGGCTAATAAATAATGAAGAATTTAGCAATTTTTAGGTTTGATGAAACTTAAACTTAGATGATAATTCCTAATCATATCAATAATTTTTTTTATATGAAACTAATATGAACCATTTAAAAACTTTTAACATTCTTTTTTCTCTTTTTTCTTCTTCTGTTCTTTTTAAAAAATTTAATTTTTGACCATCATTTCTTAAATGGACAATGGTTTCTTATTATTTTATTCTATTTACTTTATTTTATTTTTTATATTTGATAAATATAAATTTTTGATCTGTTTGTTCAACTTATTTTTTGAATGAATTATGAATCTTCCTTCATTTGAGTTTTTACTTTTATAGAAAATTATTTCCTTATGGGTTTTAAAAATCTCTCTGTTATAAAAATTTTGTTGATATTTCTATAATTACTCATTTAAACACCAAAGAGCTTATTTTCGGTTAGTTAATATTATTGAATGAAATATACAGATCACTGAATTATACATTCAAAAAATTTTATTAACCCAATTGAAAAATAAAAATAAGAAATTTCACGTGTAAAATTTATTTCTTGATTGTATTTCTATATATTTATATTATCTATTTTATCGAAATGTATGTTTAATTTTTAATAAACAAGCGATTTTTTTTAAAAAAAATAATGAATGATCTAAATTTGAAAAAAAATTAAAATAATTTTAAGTTGGTCAATTTGTTTGACAAATCTTTCCATTGGACTTGAAAAATAAAAATAAGATATTTCTGTTTGAGTATTTTCATAACTCCTGTTCAAACACCAAATATTAAACATTCATCATAGTCCATGCACATACAGAATTGCATAGATTTGGGTATAATATTTTCATGTTTTTGGATATAGTCAATGATCTTAATCTTAAAAAAAAAAAAAAACTCCATTGAAGGTTCATTGCATAATTTTCCTTATAATTATGTGCAAATCAATTGTAAACACATCAGCTAATTAACAAACCTTTATTGATTGATTCCTCAAAATTTATATAACTAAAAAAGGGTTTTAAAATAGGGAATGCATGTGGAGTACTATGGCCTAATCCTAATGATTTTATTAAGACAAAGATCATAGTCAGAGATTCTTTCTCACAGAAAACATAAATAGATATTAAAATAGGAACATATTCTTCTCTTTGGATTTTTCAATAGTTGTGTCCTAAGCCAGCCAGCCAGCCAGCTTGCTTAAAGGTGGAGCATTTCCTTTGATGTTGGTGTCTTCGCCCTTAGCTCACTAACTATTTTTCTGCCCATTAATTTGTGGGGTTTGGTCCTACTAATTGCCCTCAAAACTACCATTTGAAAGGGAATAAAACAAAAGAAAAAAACAATTTTATAAATAGACATCAACACATATGATGTTGGAAGCCCGTGGGAAAAATATTCTAATAATTATTTTTCTCTTTTAAGTATAGCTTTTTTCTGAATTTTACAACCACGAACAGAACATACTTTTTTGTAAAATTATGACAATTTTATAAAAACGTGTTAACTCAAATAATCCAAACACATCCACTCTACGACTAATGTGGGATTGAGTATAGTTTAGTTCATATTCGGAATATGTAAAATTGTTATAAGCAAAAACTAGTGAAGAAAGGTGTGTGTATGTATATGCAAGAAGCTAACAAAGAAATAGAACAGAAGAGAAGGTGGCTTGTTGGTGTTTCAAAAGAGACCCCACAGACAGAAGGACCCCTTCATTGAATTTAAAATGTTTGCAAATAAAAGAGACAACAAATGGCATCTCTCTCTTCTTAACATATTTCACTACTCTCTCTTTTCGTTATTTTTTATGCTTCTTATCTTATAATTCTTGTTTTGGTTGTTGTTATGTTTCTCCTATAATATAACATTGCCTTTTAAATTTTAAGATTACTCCCTCAACATATTAATTTACTTTCTTGATAAGACAATTTTTTTCAATGTGTGAGAAAAACTTGATGATTATTTTGCTCATTCAAAAATTTCAAGACTAAGAATTTGGTTATTATATCATTGATCTAGTTTGCTAATGCATGTTTTAATTATACCACACACACATGTATATACATACATATTTTTTATTTTCTTAAGAGTTGGGCATATATTCGGTCAGTTTGATAAGTTTTGGATTTTTTTAACTGAACCGAATTAATCAAACCAAATCAAAATATAATCAAATTGAACCAAAAACCAATATTTTTGCAATAAAAATCGAACCGACCAATCCAAATTGAATTTTTACAAATATTAATTATTTTAATATTTTTATTAAATTATTACACTATTTAAAAAATAAAAATAAAATAAAATTTCAGTTTATTTGATTATTTTGATTAACTGAAATTTGAAGTATAAAAAAAACAGAACTTAACTAAAATTTCAGTTTAATTTAGTTCGGTGCATAAAAATTGAAAATATAGATTAAACAAACTAAATCGGATCAACACATGAAAACTAATTAAAAGTATTATGAATAAATCGTTATCATCTTTCAATGTCAGTTTTCTAAAAAATCAAAATTTATTATTTTATTTGTAATTTTATCATATAATTATGACTCTTAATATGGTAAATATATGTATATTCATACAAATAAAATTAAAATTATTATATTTATTTTTATTTATTTATAATCATTAATTAATATTTATGTATATAAACATATATAATATATATTAATGGTTATAATTAAATAAGGCATAATTTAATGATTTTTAGTTTCATTTATATAAATATACATATGTATACTAAAGAAAAACACATAATTTGGTTAAGGAAAAAAAAAAAGAAAAACACATAATAATAAATAATTTAAATGTAATAATCTGAATATTTTAAATTATTTATATAAATATTGAGGTTTTCAAGAATATAAAATTATCTTTATTTTATGTGGTTATAGTTCATATATTAAATTACTATATTTAAGAACTAAATTTAAGAATTCCATTGGAAACTATTAACATTATTATTTTCATATTATGTTATCCTTATGCACATAGTTTATTATTTTAAATTGTTTAAATAATTATTTGTAGCACCACTATTATTGACTATGATAATGTTAGTTTTATTTTTATTTAGAGGTATATTAATAACATTATTATGTACTTAAATTATCTACTATATATATATATATATATATATATATATATATATATATATATACACACATAATTATATGTGTGGCTTAGGATTTGTAAGAAGAGAAGAATTCAGTCAACTCACTTCCCTTTCTTCCTTTCTTTCTTTCGTTCTGTTTTCTTTTTCTTTTTCTTTCCCTTTCACACCATTTTTTTTTCTTCCCATCTTCGTGCGGATGATCCAACAGCTACCTGCCCTTCTTCATCTGCTTCTTCTTCCTTCTGAGTTATCTCTGCAGCGCGCATGAAGGAGGCAGCAGCTACAGCAGCTTCGTGAGGGAGGAACAAGACCAGAAAATAGCAACAGCAGCTGCGTGAGGCAACAGCACGAAGAAGGCAGCAGCAGCAGCTGCGTGAGGCAGCAAAATGAGCAGAGGAATCAGCAATAGCAGGTCCAGCATCGTGCAGAAGCAGCAGCAGGCCAGCAGGGTAAATCTGCAGCAAAGGCAGCAGCCTCCATTCCTTCTGTAGTGATAACTAGCATAACCACTGCCCCAACCTGCTGTCACCTGGAATTCTGCAGTTCAAGCTTCCTGTGGCAGCCCTCCCTTGCTCTGTTTTGAGCTTGAAGTAAGTTAGTGAATTAGTAGTTAGTTAGCTTTATGTTAGATTTAGTTAGATCTAGTTGTTTGTTAGTTGATTTGGTTAGTTTTAGGTTGTTTTGGGTTTTTGGGTTAATTTTTTATGTTATTAATTCTGAATTGTTTGGTTGATTATGCAGAAATTTAATTTAATTATTTGGGGTAATTTTTGGTTGATTAATGTATGTTTATTAATTGGTCTAAGTTATTGAAGTAAAAAATTTTGGTTAAGAGTGTATAATAATTTAGTTAGATTAGTTGATTGAGATTATGGAATTTTAGTATATATATTTAAGTATTTTAAGTGTTATGTATATATTTTATTAATGTGATTAACTAACTACTTTTGGTTGATTATTGAAGTTAATTAGTGTTAGTATATTTTATTAGTAATTTTAGTAGTTAGAAAATGATTTTGTTAATTTATCTAATATTTTTTTTAGAAAAGTATTATATTATGTAAATTTTGATATAATGAATAAATGGTGTGTTTTGTAGATATGATAATTAAATACTATGTTTTAATTGTTTTGAGACAAAATGTGGTATTAAAATAATTTTTATAAATTATTTATTATTTTAGTTAATTAATACTAACCATTTTTGAAAATTTATTCAAAATTAAATTATTTATTGTTTTGTGGTTTGAATGAGTTTTTAATTAATATTTTGGTATATTTAATCTAGATGGGCAATTATAGTCGGAATTTGTCTATTTTTATATTGGATTTTTGGAAAGTTAAATTGTTATTAATATTATATTATTATTTGAAATTTTATTAAATTATGGTGGAAAATAATTTTATTTAGTGTTTTAAAAACTAAACAAATTATATTTAGTATTTGCTTATTGTATTTTAGTGAACCTCGGTTGGGAATTGTATAGTCTGGGGTCCCAACCCAAGGTGTTGTGTCACTATGAATTTTGAAGTGTGTTTATTTGTAGGATTGACTCTACTTCAGTAGAGGGATGTCCGTTTTACAGAGAAAACTATGTCGAATTTTTGGTAGATTTCTCGTAAAACGTGACACCGGGTCAATCCTAAAATTTTTATTCTAAGTACGAACCGAGTCTTCTTTAGAAACTCTAGAAGTTAGGTTTCTATTTTTTGATTGTCATTTCCTTTTCTGTCTTTTAGCTGCCCCTCCAGTCGCGTCTACAAGTCGAGGTCGGACACGACGTGTCAGATGAGCACCTTTATCTTATAAGTTAATATTTGATTTGAGTATCGGATTTTTAATTTAAATTATATTAAATTCTTATGAATTTAATTTTATGAGATTCTAGTCAGCATTATTCATATGATCTTGCATGATTTAATTTATAGTTGAGTTATTTTATTTTATTATTTATTTATTACCATTTATTGTAATTTTTATTATTTTATTTATTATTTTTTTAAATAAATCACGGTAGAACAGAATACCTGATGGGTTTCATCAGGACCGTGTGCGCATCGGTAAAAAAAATGTGATTATTTAATTATATTACTGGGGCCGAAGGTCTGGTGATACTTTGCTCTCGGACATCGTCAGTAGTATAATATTTGTTTATTTATTAAACCACTAGGGCCGATGGTCTGGTGATGCCTTGCTCTCGGACACCGCCAGTGATATTGGATTAAGAGATATGATTGCGGCTGTGTATCCTGGTGATGCCTTGCTCTTAGGATCCGACAGTCTTGGATATAAGTGAGTCATATGACTGTTAAAAAAATTATAATTGGGTTCTACCAAAAATTTTTTTTTTATACTAAAATGATTTTAAAGGATATTTAAATATTTATTCCTTCTCTTTTAAAAAAAATGGATTTGTTATATGTATAACAAATGGTTAAATAAAATTATATTATATTATATTTCCATAAAATTTATTTTAATGAGATTTTCAAATCACATTCATTTCTTTATTAACTTGCTCAGTGAGGTCTGACTCCCCTCAATATTTTTTTCAGGAGTTTGGGAGTTTACTATTAGGCCTACTTCTTTTCGCCATATAACTTCATCACCGGCTATTCTGCGTAGGTCTATTTAGTTGTGTTGTATCTATTTTCGCATACCGCAGTAGAGAAAATTGTATAACTGCATACTTTATTTGAAATTTTATGTATTTATAATGTATGTACTGAGATATTATTTGTATAACTGAAGTTTATTTATTTTATGCACTGGTATTATGGTTTAAATTATATTGAGAAAAATCAATTTGATAATATGCGTTGAGATTTTATTATTTATTGTAAGGATTCAAGTTAAAATTTCGCGATTTTTCCTTAAAGGCTTACTATGGGTTTCGGTGGCTTTATACTTTCCCATTCCCTAGTGCTGGTCATGTGCCCCTAGGTTCGGGTCGTGACATTAAAAATATAATGTTTAAATATAATAAATATTTTAAGAAAAATAGAAAGGAATTTTATGTTTACCCTTATTCCCACATCGATACCTCATATTTTTCAAGATTCAAATATAATTCTTAACATGTGCCTTGTGAGTAGCTCATGTGACAAAAAGTATGGACTTTTTATTAAGGAGATCAAGAATCGAACCTTCTATCTCCTTCCCTTATAGTGTTGGGATTTAACCACTTAATGTAAATTTTGTTTGTTTGTGGAAAATATTTTGTTTTTGGAAAACAAAATATTTTCTCTTTGGAGAAAAAATATTTTCCAAAGAATATATTTTTCGATATTTGGTTGTAACATTAAAAGACAATAAATGAGAAGAAAATGTATTGAAAAATTAAAGAGAAGCCAATAAATGAGGAGAAAAGACACTAAAAAAAGTATTGAAAAATGAATTTCCATCCTTAAAATGAGTTATTTTAAAATTATTTTCTTTTAACTAACAATTTATTTTTTTAAAATTATTTTCGTTGGTAAAATAAACACTGAAAAATATATTTTTCACAATCAAACGGAACTGAAGGTTTGAATACATCCTTAGCACCCAAAGTTTTAAACAACATTCTTAACACGAACTAAAGGTCAAATTACCCCCCTTAACTTATAGAAAATGTACAAATAAGTCGAATTTTAACTTTTTCAACAAATGAGGATAAAACTTTCATTTTCCAGTCCAATTAACTTCAAACTACAACATGTATTAGACAAACGCTTTATAAGAGCGTGAGTTGAATAGTTTAATAATAAATAAATAAATAAATATTTATCTATTTATTCATTTGTTTAATTATTTATATGGATATTTCTAGTCCCTCTTCCACTTTTATTTTTTTATTAATTTTTAAAATAATTATTTAATTTTAATAATCATTGTATTCTTCTTCATCTTCTCCTTCTGCTTCCTCTAAAATTTCATAATTTTTTTTATTCTCCTTTTTCTTTCTTGGCTTTATTCTTACCAGAATTTCCATCATCGTTTCCCAAAATTACATCAACATAATTGGCAAAGAAAGATTATTATTTCAAAACAAATTCATGAAGAAAAAATTAAAAAAATAGAAGTAAAATTGAACCAACAAAATTATATACATATTGTTATGCTAAAAAAAAAATACATATTGTATTAATTCAAGAAAGACTAAAGTTAAAAGCTTCAATAATACCCAGAATACAAAAGCTTTCTTTCTTTCTTTTTTATGGCCATCACATAATTTTTTTCTTTTGAAGATCAACAACACTTGTTTTCATATGCAATTTAATTTCTTTGTTTATATTTGTGGATCTATTTCTTTTTCTTCTTTAGCTGATCATCAATCAATTGCCGCTAATTACAACAACCAAATGAAAAACCCATCAAAGAGAAATAATAGTGTGTATGCTCAAGGGCTCATTTCAAGACCCACTTTTGCTGAAAACTTAGCTCCATCTCACTACCAAAATTATCTTCATCATTTTCCCAAAAATACACCATCTTCATCATCTATCAACATAATTAACAAAAAAAAAAGAATTATTATTTCAACAATTTCACTAGAAAAAAAGAAGGAAATTGGATTTGAAATTAAATCCAACGAAACTGTATATATATTGTATTAATCCAAGAAAAACTAAGGTTAAAAATTTTAATAACATCCAGGACACAAAAATTCAATAGCAAATCAGTAAAGACCCAAACTTTAATAATCAAAACTTTCATTATACCCAAAATACAACAATTAATTGTATAAAGAATCTAAAACAAATGGTAAACCCATTAACAAAATGCTTACCCACTTATACCTTTCACTGCCATTGATTTTTTTAGTAATACCACTCCAAGACTATATTGTAGAGCCGATCTCTTCACTTTTAGTATAAGAAAATGAAAGAAGAAAAACATCAACAAATTCAAAATTAGAGAAAAAATTATGGAGATGATGGTGGGAGTGATGGCCATGAGGATATAACATAGATAAAGGTGTGGTGGTGATGGTAGTGGGTGGTGGTAATGAAAGTGCAATGGTTGTGGTCAGTAGAGGCGTTGGTGGCGAGCGGTAGAGGTGAAGGCGGATGGACCTAACTTTGAAGTTTTTAAAGTTTGATTTTTGAGATAAAGGTAGTTATAAAAAAATTACTGAATTAAAAAAAAAAGCTTAATATCATTTTAATGAATTTTTATAGCTTGTAAGTATCACGCTTGGTTTGACTAAAATTTGGAGTTAATTGAGCTGAACATGAAAATTCTGTCCTAATTTGTTAAAAAAGTTAAAATTCTACATATTTGCACATTTGCTATAAGTTCATGGGGTAATTTGACCTTTAGTTTTTCTTAACACCCACAGTTGAGCGCATTTATATACCAATATAAATGTGTTTAATATTGCCATTAAAGTGAGGTGATGTGACAAAGTGGAGCCCACTTTAAACTAAATAAAAAGGGTACGAGGAAAAGTTAGTTTTACCCTTAACATTTAAGTAAAAACTTAGTTTACTTTGTTTTTGAAGTTGAACCCTTCTAGATTCTTGTGGTAACTAAAATCTAGCAAATGAGTAGCTCTTTTGTTTCTTTTCAAAAGAAATGAAAAGTCATTAGTAAATTCTTATATATTGCAAATATCTAAATATCTAAAGTGAAAAAAGTTTTCAATGCTAGATTTCAAAAATATGAAAAATATAAATGGGATGATGAGAGAAATTCAAAGAGCAATGATAGAATGAATTTTTTTTAGTCCTAATGAAAAAAGAGGAGTTCAATTGGTACATTTCAATTACCAGATGAAATTTAATTCATTAAAGGAAAGAGGGTAATTACATCTAAATAACTTTTCTTTTTTAAAATACAATCAAATGCAAAATTACAAGCAGTATAGAAATTATTTCCAGTGAAGACAAGAAGAAAAATCTTTCTTGGCTATTTACTTTTCAAATATATTGAAGGAACAATATTGGAGTGAAATATGTCTATATCCTTCAAATCTCTATCGCAGTTACAACCTAATCTACCATTATACTATTATGGACATTCGGTTTGATCGGTCCACAATAGAAGTCCGATGATGAAAGTGATAAATACTGAATGCAAGGTCAAAGCCTAAAATCTTTTAAAAATGGACTAAAGACTAAGAACTCCTCTTACATGGACTAAAGCTCGTAATTTTTATTGATGGATGGATAAGAATAAGCCCAAGGCCCATGAAGCCCATCAAAAGGGCTTCAGCTCAGCTGTATTAAGGGACCGCCTTATCAATAAGGCGATGCCCTAAAAGGCTAAGGTGACTGCCATTCCACTAAGGCATCGCCTTAGCAGCATGATTCTATTTTTTTAAGGGAAATTTATGATAGATTATAATGCCAACCCTCTATCTTCTGCATGTTGATGCAATCTTATGTTTAATGGGGATGTTACTAACAATGGTAAGGAATAATGTAGCATTCGCAAGAGAGAATAAAGGGGGAAAAGAGGGAGAGACAAAGGGTTGGTGAGCATTTTGCAGGGAGAAAACATAAAAGAGCAGAGACTGAAAGAGAGGTGAGGGAGGGAAAGAAGGAAAAAGAGTCCATTTTCTTAAAGATGAAAGCATCGAACTTGCATTCGAGGTAGGAAGGAACCCATTTCACCTTTGAGGACTAACATTTTTTATTTTGTGTTTATTTTTATGCGTTTTAATTGAATGGTTAGTTAATAATCTTATTCCCTTTAATTTACAAGTGATTTTGTGTGAATTTTCTTCTATATTTTGAAGTTTATTAGATTCTTATTTCTTTTTAAATTTTTAGCATGTGTGTATTGTTATCTTAGAATAGTTTCCTATATTTATATTTATACTAATTTTGATCTTTACATTTTTTTGTAACTCGTATTTAATATACATTTCAATATTTTTGCATTTTTAATTTCCCTTATGCAATCATTTTAATATTTGGTTTAATTAGATGTTTATTTGTTAACTTTCCTTATTTATGTTTGATATCCCATATCAGTATCCTATTCTAATAAGGGTTATATTCCCCTAAATAGGAGGATTGTTTAAATAAGAAGAAATCTTAATAAGGAAATCTATTTCAATTAAGAAGATTAAGTACAAAGAAAATCTACTTCTCTCCTAAACAAGGCAATCCTACAAGACTAAGGAATCATATTTCTAAGAGGTTTGAGTAATACCTTCTCCTATAAATACATCTCATGTCATTCATTATATTATCACATTCTCATTCTCATATTCTCATCATTCTCATCATACAACATCACCAAGACATCATTCCATCACTCCATCATCACATTATCCAAGTAATCGCTATTTATTCTCTATTCTATTATGCCTTCTCTCTTTATTATATTTTTTCCTTATACCCTTACTGACTTAAGCTTCAAAGTATTTATGGGCAAAACCCCGCCCCTTAACCTGTTCTCCTCATTGATGCAAGTTCCACAAGTAAGAAATATCAATTCAGAGTTATCAAGTGGTGCCATTTATGGGAAAAATCAAATTTAATTCTGAATTATCTTTGCTTGCTAGGAATTTAGCTCAACCTCTCAAAGACGTAAAAAAATCACAATTTCTCTAAGCATAATCATAGAGAAATCCAATTCAGTCATCAGTGACAAATTCATATTGAAATAGTGTAAAGATCGTCAGGGCAATACTTTCTTATATGCTTTGCGTGGGAGATTGATCCATTTTTACAATGCACACTCCTTGGAAGTTAATCATGTTGTTTATAATATGATATTGGCTTTAGACTTTACCTCTGAGGGTTAGTAGCTTATCATCGATTAAAGGAGGCACACATTATTTGAGATAGTTGAAGCAGAGACTTAAAGTGCCTAAGCAAACTACGGAGTTATGCAGCTTCAAGTTTCTAATTACACAAGCAATAAATTAGTGTAGAATGCAAAGGCATAGCATTCAAGATCTATCCATTTACAATCACGATAGTGATGAGCTACAGATGATCAAGTCATGAGGCATGAAAGGTTCAATAATGTTGCAATGGCATTCTTATCGATTGACTTACTGCAGGATTAGCCTTCTATGACGATGAGTTAACATGGAAAACAAAACAAGATTGACCTCTACTCAAAATGCAATAAGATTGGCCATTGAAAGAAGCAAGCTCACTACCAGTCCAGATGTCCCACTCCATTCAGATTTACAAATACTAAAAATAAGATATAATTCAAATGGCAAACTCAGAAGATGAAAGTTTTGGCAATGGTTAAACTTGAATGACCATTTCACATCACCATAGCTTCATCATAAGGTAGGATAAGAAGAAAAAAAATAAAGGGGATGCATTTGAGTTTTAAAGAAAGTTTTGCTATTGATGCAGTAGTTTCTAAGGTTAGAATTCAGAGCAAATAGTAAGACAACTGGGCAACCAAAATGAATCATTGAGCATCCGAGCATCAAGGCTCAAAAGTAGTTCAACACCGAGATCATACGTAGTGATGGAAAGAAGCTAGACATCTACATGTTTTCCTCTAAATTCACAAAGTTAGACCACATGACCTCATACAGAGATTGAAGAATGTGAGTATTTGATGAATGGTTCTCAAAACTGAAATCGAGTATCAAGTGAACATTAAACATTAAATGTTAAATACTGAGATTTCAAGTACCGAGCATGGAGCTTTTAAGCACTGAGCACTGACACTCGGATATTTGAGCTGACTGAGCACTAAAGCACCACCAAAGCTAGGGAATAATCAGAAATGTAGGTCTAAAATAATTTTCTTCATTACTGAGCCTTGAAATTCCATAAGTCAAAACTTTAAACGAGCATCAGATACCAAACATCTGCTTTATAAGCATTTGTCAAGCTCTGAGTGACAAAGTTTTAAAGCATGAGCCCATCAAGCATCCAAGTCTGAGAATCAAAGAATTTAAGCCTGAGCATCAAAGAACGCAAATAAGTTTTCACTGAACATCAAAGTCTTTGATATCTAAGCATTAACCAAGCATCGAGCTTAGGACATTGGGCATCCAATAAGCAGCCTTCATAAGCACTCAGACTCTGAGCATTCGAACAACATGAGTACCGTCCACTAAAGCCTTGGAAATCTGAGTATCTACTGCCAAGCATTAATTTCATGGACACTCAAACTCTGAGTAATGAGCAAGTATGGAAGAGTCAGACATTCACTTCATGGGCATCTCCTGATCTCCGAGCATCCACTGAGTTCTGGCATTACAAGAATATCCAAGGTAGCCACAACAAAAACTTCACAAGTATATATTAATACGTTCATTTCTTTTGCAAGAGCTCAAATAGCAAAGCAAAAATAAATGAATGAACTATGAGCTCCATGAGGAATTAATGGGTTTTCCAAATTAATCAACAACAATTATTCATATCCATAATGAACATAAATATTCGTTACTTCAAGAGGTGGAACAATAGCACTATAACCAAGATAAGTTTCTTTCTTGATTATTTATTTTCATATCCATTTTTCTTAAATTATTATCACTTAGATGAATCATTAATTGAGATGGATCAAGCGATCCCAAGATTCTCATTCATTTATTGTTTACTGTTACAGTAAAACAATATAAGTGTAGATGTTACCATGAGCACCTCAACATCGATACTCATGAGTATCAATAAAAAAAATCATCATGGCCTTTGGGAACTTCATCCAGCTGATAATCTCAGAGCAATATATTCAGACGTTATATTTTTGTGAAGTTGGATATACATAAAATGCTAAAAATTTGGGCACACACAAACTTAAACAACATCTTCAAAGATAAGGTCATTCAAGTAATAATTAAAGCAAACAATAAACATAAATATTCGTGAATTCGAAGGAGGGACAAGAGTACATCAGGAGATAGGTTTCTCTAGTTTCTCTTGATATTATTTAATTTATTTATTTTTGCATCGTATTTATTCTTATATGAATATTTATAACTCGTCACATAAGCACACTTACACATCTACACATAGATGCTCGTCCATATATACAAGATTATTATTCGTGCAAAACATACATCAATTACATTTGATATATTTATTACATGATGACTGACCATTAAAAGGAGATCAATTAAATGATCTTAAAACTGTTGTTCTTTTATCTTTCATTATGGATGGAGGTGCTACCTTAAAGCACCCATCAATCCAAATAATAGGACATTTCAATCATCTTACTTGGCATCAACATGCAGAAATTGTTAAAAGACAATATATAAATTTCCAAGCAACATTAATAAGAATAAGCACTCACTCATGCTCAAACAATAAATGGTGGTTCATGTTCAAAGTCAGCTCAAATAACACTCAGGAAAATCTTACTCTACAGTAGATCTTTGTTCACAAAAATTTCAAAGAATGTTTAACAAAACAAGTTCAAGAATGGAGACAAGTATATTTGCCACACAGCCGAATAAATCAAAAGGCAATTCCAAGACATCCTAACCAGCATCACACACTATCCTCTATTTCAGAAGTGGTGCAACATTAACCCTTCACCTAAATTACAAATGCTCATCTCACAATTCAGATTGGGCAAACCCAAATTTGGTCCTTCAAAACCCACCTTCCATTATTTAAAAAACCCTCACTAAATTACTATCCCATATTATGGAGCTCAAATTAAAAGGGCTCAGACTCACTACCAAGATCACAACATCCTTCCTTTTGTAACAATACTTAAAAAAATTAAACATCTATAGCAATAATGTCTGGACTCAACATCAATCATTATTTTAACTAGGCAGCTACTATCAAGTGAGTTATTAAAAGGTCATAAATCAAACAACATTATACGGCACTCGGGCTGCACTTCTAATGCACCAAGACTATATGACACTTGGGTCGTGCTTCTAATGTACCAAGATTGAGTTTAGTGACTGAAGCTGGCACCCTTAGGTCGCTTCTATAGTACTGAGGTTCCAAGTGTGTAAGCCTCGTGTCCTTGCATCGAGCATCTAAGCCTCAAGCATCTAAGTCTAGTGACTAAAGCTAGTACCCTCAGGTCGTTTCTATAGTTCGATACTCGAGCCACGATTTTAATGCACTGAGCATCAAAACTCCAGTGACGATTGGTTTTGCCATGTTATCTCTATACTGGCGAGTTAATCCCTCGTATATCCTTTTTTATTGCAGGTTTTATACGTCTAAGTCTAGCTGGTACTTCCAATATATTCTTATACAGTGATTTCAAGATTCGGTACCGAGCTTCATCTTTTTCTATGACTGAGGTTGGCCACCTCAACTCACCCCTCCATATCAAATGTAGTGATTCAAGTAATCTCTCTCTATACAGAAGAATAATGTTTCTATCATCTTACAGACTTGGATATATTGAACATAAATATCCAAATAGACTTTCAGGGAGGCTTTTGATATCCCATGTCAGTATCTTATTCTAATAAGGATTGCATTCCCCCAAAAAGGAGGATTACTTGAATAAGAAGAAAGCTTAATAAGGAAGTTTGTTTCAATTAGGAAGATTAACTACAAAAGAAATCTACTTCTTTCCTAAACAAGGCAATCCTACATGACCAAAGAATCATATTCCTAAGAGGTTTGAGTAATACCTTGTCCTATAAATACATCTCATGTCATTCATTCTATTCTCAAATTCTCATTCTCATGTTCTTATCATTCTTATCATACAACATCACCAAGACATCATTCCATCACTCCATCATCACATCATCCAAGCAATCACTATTTATTCTCTATTCTATTATGCCTATTCACTTTATTATATTTTTCTCCTAATACCTATTACTGACTTAAGCTTTGGAGTACTTATAGGGAAACCCTGCCCCTTTACTCGTTCTCCTTGTTGATGCAGGTTCCATAAGCAGGAAATATCAATTCATAGTTATCAGTGTTTATTTCATTTTTATTTTATTTTATATAATTGACTTTGGGGTTTTATTTTATAGGTTTTTATTCATTTGTATGAGGTTATTAATATTTGGATTTTTACAGGGTGAATTAGGATGGTTATTAATCATTAAATTATTACCCCTTTTTAGAAGACTTTTAGATTTTTTATTCAATCTGCAACTAATTTAACTTTTTATTTTATTTTACATGATTAAAAGGGTTGTAATATTTTCTCCTCCATCATTTCTTTGCATGTTTATTTTATTTAGTTCATTTTATTTATTTTATTTGTTTGTGTATTTAAAGGGTTGTAATCTTTTCTACTCCCCTATTTCTTTGTATGAGTTTTTATTTAATTGTTTGTATTATGATGAATGTTGGGCATATTAGCGTGAAATTAGACTAATGTGCAAATTTGGATTGAATTGTAAAAATGAAAATTTGTTTGGAGGCAGTTGCATCCTGCATGTTAATAAAAAAAAAGTAAGCTAAAAATTAAAAGTAATAAAATACAAAACACAAACGAAGGCCAACCATAAGGTTGGCTGGGGATTTAAAAATCCATACCCAGTTTTTGAGTCTAATCTCTAATGACTACTGCTAGGGCCCCTTCATGGGATTTAGTTACTGTAAAAGTATGTCTCAAATTTTGTCACGACCCAAACCCAAGGGGCACGTGACCGGCACTAGGGAATGGGAAGGCATAAGGCCCCCGAAACCCGTAGTAAGCCTTAAAGAAAAGATAAACAACTCCTTATAATTTAAAACTTTATTTTAAAACAGAACACATTATCAAACTGATTTTTCTCAAAATACACAAATTCAACTGTTTAAATATAATGTGCTTCAACGTCTCATATTATAAATCAAATTTAAATCTTATACATAAGCGTGGTTTACACAAATAAATTTCACAATTATGTTTAAACCATACAAATCTTTAGTACATATACTACTGTAGCAACCAAGATTAACACACAGTACAACTTACAATGACCTACATAAAATAGCTGGTGAAGAAGAAACACGGCGTGGAGGTAGTCTGAGGTCGAACTCCCAAGCTCCTGAAAAAAATAAATTGAGGGGAATTAGACCTCACTGAGGAAGTCAATAAAAAGAGCTGTACGGTTTGAAAACCTTTGAAAACTATATATGTTTATAGTGAAAATAATTTATAATGTATAAGTATAGTTTTTGAAAAATCTCGGTAGAACCTTAAACCCAAAATCTAAATGGCCAATTGGGCCCACTTATTCCAACTAGACTACCGATCCCCGAGAGCAAGGGTATCAACCGAGGCACCAAGCCGTAGTCATTCACTTAATCCAAATATATGGCACTGGCGGTCCCCGAGAGCAAAGGCATCGATCGAGGCACCCATCCCAGTCCATTATTAACCTTACAATCACTGGCGGTCTCCGAGAGCAAAGGCTTCCACCGAGGCACCCGTCCCAGTTTAACATTCATCAATCATACATATATCAAATCCATCTCTCAATCTCTACCATGTGCACATAGTCCTGGTGAAGCCCACCAAGTAGCCCGTTCTACCAAAATTTCTCAAAATCGATTTTAAATAAATAAACTGCGTTTAAAGCTTAAATAACAACATTAAATTCAATAAATCATATAATCAATGTTAAAATATAAGCGCACGCATTTGTTAATTAAAACACACGTACAAATCATTCTATCGACTTACAGGATGAATGCGAAGGCTGATGACCACGCGTCTGCCTCGGTCTCACAGCTTCTGCTCCGATATGCTCTAAAAGAAAAATAATGAATCGACTTTTAGAATATGACTATGGAATCGAAATCAACAGTCAATAAAATAATGAAATTTCAGGCTGACTCGAGGAAAGTGGGCAAGACTCGATAGACAGGATATAACCTAACTAACGGTAGAAATTTTACGAATATCATGTTTTACGAGAAAATCTATCGAAATTTCGACAGAGTCTCCTCTGTAAAACAGACATCTCTCTACTGAAGGTAGAGCCAGACCTGCATAAAAAATGCACTTCTAATATCCACAACATCCACACTCAAGTCGGGCTCCCAAAACTATAATTTGCCTCGACCGAGATCACAACTCAAAAAAATACCGAGAATTAAAAACACATATTTCCCATACACATATACTAAAAATAAATAAAATTATATAAAATCTCAATTATTCAAAATTAAACAATTAAATTTGCATTCCATCATCAAAATATAAATATAATTATAACCCAAATTAAAACCATTGTAATGTATTATATATATATATATATATATTATTTGAAATTTAATACTTAAAATTTACACTAAAATAAAAATACTAATTAATTTATAAAAATTGTCTAAACCCTTTAAATATTAACAAAACTAATTAAAATATATATTTTACCAAATTTAGTGTAAAATTACATTTTTACCCCCCTAAAATACATACATTACATAATGTGCTATTAATACTAAAAAAAATAATTCCTTAAAATTATTTACTCATCCCAAAAATTATTTTCTCAAAATAAACCTTCCTCATATAATTAAAATATTATTTATCCTAAAAATTTAATTTGGCATAATCTCAAAAATATTTATAAAAATAGTATAAAATCACAAAAATTATAATTTGAGTTCTAAAATTAATAACATTTAATAATAACCTCAATTATTAAAATTTTATAATTTTTTTATATCATAATTTTCAAAAATTAACAAAATATTACTAACATTTTCAAAAATTCTATCAAATTTACCATAATTCCTAAAAATTCCAATAAAATTTGTTTCACTCAAAAATAATTATCAACAACCATCCTAATTATTAATTATACCCAAATAATTATCAAATAAAGCCAATTAAATATCAAATAAATTCTGGAAATTTAACTAATTTACCAGAAATTTTAAAGAAAAATTAAAACCAACTTCAATGCATACTAAACAACTCTAACTAATCTAGGATCTACCAAAATCAAGCAAAGAAATCGAAGGAAGGAAGGAAGGACCAAGTGAGTGTTACTCACTGTCAGCAGGACGAGGGAGAAGAGGAGGAAAAAAAAACTTATTATTGCCGGGCAAAAATGGAGAAGATTGAGCAGCACAGACGAGGTGGACAGTAATGGCAAGCGGAGGATCAAGCTGGCAGGAGGGTGCTGTCGCGCGTAGGGAGAGAGGAAGCTTGCTGTCTGACAGAGGAAAGAAGAAAAACAGCAGCTGCCAGACCTGGAAGCTTCTGAAGCACGGCGGAAATGGAGTTCTCCGGCAAGGGAGAAGGCGGCATAGTGAGGGGCGAAGAATGGCAGGGTGACGGATGGGAAGGAGGGTACAGCTCGGGAAGTTTCTGCTTTCTCTCTTGCTTTCTCTTCTTTTTTTTTTTGTGTTTTGGTGTTTGTTGGTACATATATATATATATATATATATATATATATATATATATATATATATATATATATATATATATATATACTCATATACATGCATATGTATATATATATGTGTTATACAACCTACCAATATACACACACTTATAACAATTTAAACCCTACTTAAATATATCTACACACACACACACACACACACACACACACACACACACACACACACACATATATATATATATATATATATATATATATATATATATATATATATATATATATATATTTATAGACACATATATAGACAATAAATTTAATATAATTTAAAATAGCACTAATAATAATAATAATAATAATAATAATAATAATAATAACAATCACAAAATATAATATGATGAAAAAGTAATTATTAATAATATGATTTGATAAAAATACCCCTTTTTATTTAAGTAAATATATAGGGTATTACAAATTTTATCCAAGTGGCGACTCCCATCTTTGATGTAAGCTTAAGAGCCTGTATTGTATTTCCTAGTGAACCTTGAGTCCACATAGTATTATGGTTGCTGAACACTTGAGCGTGGGCTAAACCCCAATGCCTATAGTGGTGACTCTACTAGGATAGAGAAACTGATTCCAGTGTTTTATATTTATCATATTTAATCATTTTATTATTCCTTTTACGTTAGTAACACTTTTTCATATAATGTGCACTTAGTCTCAAATAACCCGACAATAATTGTTTCTTTGTTGCCTTATTTTACTCAAACCTGGTGGTAGGATATATAGTTATTATCACTTATGGCACATACTTATCCACTTTGCACAGACCCTTAAGTGGGGAGATGTAATGAAGGTATATTATCATGGGATCCGAAGCCTATTACCCGAGACCCAGCCCATGTAATGACTTAGTAATTTCCTTTAGGTTTATTCCCAAAAGCATGTGTTTGATGCCATATAGTAATCCTTTGTATAAAGCCTAGACCTATCATAAATGGATCATGTCAAATTGGGTTTTTTATGCCCACTATGGCCCAGTATGGTGGACATTGGTTTTATCCAAAGGTATTGCTACTTATTTGTGTTATCTTGAGAGTTATCTTGCATACATCGATTTTGTCATCCCCGTTTATAATCAAATTGAGACAAAAAATCCTAGGACAAGAAACTCACAATCGAATACGTGTGTGGGAGGAATAAGGGTTGAGGTGATCACTCATCAATTAGATGTGTTTGTTTCACTTATTTCTATTTATTTTTCCTTGTTTCTATTTTTTCTTTAATAATTAAAAATTATTAAAAAAATGAACCTGTATTTTATGCATACACATCATGCATGTTTCTAACTTGTGGTGTTTACAAATATAAATCTACATCAGTCTTCTGTTTAGGCACGATCTAGCACTAACCATCTAGTTAAAATTCTTAAAGAAACAATAATGGCAGGTTTTGATCCTGAAGCCTTTAAGGAACTATTGAAAACAGAGTTAGCTAACCAAACTCGGATAATTATCTGAGAAATGATAAGGGAAATGATAGGATCAGCTAGACAAAAATAACTAGTTTAGCAATAATAACCATTTGATCTTGATGTTGAGAACTCTGTGAGAAAGTAGGTAGAGGATGATCTGGAAACCTTGTTGGTAGATATGGCAGGCCAATAGGAAGTAGACATTTCTTAAACTGTGGAAAAAAATGTTCGGGCTAGGAACATGAACAAGGCCATGAGTAATGTCCAAATGATGATGAAAGAGAAGGGAATAGATGCTCCAATGGATTATGTTAACCTCAACTTGGATGAGGATGGTGATCCCCTGCCTCAATATTCAAGTTCCTAAACATGAAGAAGTATACTACGACTAAGGATCCGCATATACATTTAAAGCAATATGTGATATATATAAAGGCAATTGGCCTAGCTAAGGCCCAAATTATTAAGCAATATCCTATATCTGTAGAGGGAATACCAATCAAATGGTACTATGCTCTGGAACCCCATATTCAGACTAATTGGAAAGAGTTATGTGCTACGTTTATGAAGCAATATGGCCTCAATACTTAGTTGGAAGTCTCTCTGAGGGATTTGCAAAATACTAAATAGAGGTTCAATGAGTCTTTTACTAATTATCTGACTAGATGGAGGGAAAATTGGCATAAATGAGGCACATTCCTATACAAGCTGATAAATTAATGTTAGCTATGAAAGGGTATGTTCCTCCTCTTTCAAATAAGCTGAGGGACTTTAGAAATTAAAAATTTGAGGATTTATATGGGTTTAGGGTCCAAAATGAATTTGATTTAGCACAAGAGAAGAAATTCTTCGATGGAAGATTTAAGGGAAAATAGGGAATTGACTCAAGTAGCAATGTACAAATCAATACCATCTGGCAACCCCAAAGATTCTCTAATATAGGGAGACCTCTTTTGAAGGTTTTGGAGAAGCTAATTGAGAACAACCTGCTACAAATTTTACCTCCTAAATAACCTTTACCAAATACTAACCTATAACTCTACTGTAAGTTCTACCAAGTTATCAGACATGATACTGATAACTGTATTAGGCTGAAATATGAGATTTAAGACTTGATCAATTCAAGTAAGATCACAAACCTAGAAACCAAAAAACCCAATACTCAAAGAAACCCTTTGCCTAACTACCGAAATGTCCCACCACCTCATGCACCTGTCTTTATAATCAACACTGGCCTAACAAAGGAGCAAGTTCTAAACTCTTTTGTTGAGATCACCCCTAGACCACTTAACCCATAACCAAAAATCCTGAATTTAGAAGTGCAACCCATAAAATTAACTATTAATGTTCTAGACATATGGAGCTCAGATGAAGAAGAAAGGGGATAAATTGATATATAAGACAGTGATGAGGAGTGGAAGAGCAAAATGGTTAATAAGGTTGACAAGAATAAAAAGGAAGAGAACAAAGAAGAACCTATATTAAAAGTTGAGTGTAAAGAAGGGAACGAGGATTCAAAGGAAGAGCTAAAGAAAAAGGAGAAGATTATTACTAGTATTTGGGAATTGCTCATATATTCCAATTGGGAGGCACTAATCTGGGTTTTGGACTGAAAGAAAATCCCTATAGCATGTACTCCTGAACATATAGTAAGTTTATTGATGGAATCTTACTGAACATATAGTAAGTTTATTTTCATTAATGATGATTTACCACTAGAAGGGAGAGACCATTTAAAGGCCTTGTTCATTAAGGCTGAGGTAAAAGGCAAACTAACATGTGTAATGGTGGACAATGATTTTGATATGAATTTATGCCCCTTAAAGATTCTACCCAAGTTAGGACTTGTCGTGGTTGATTTAAAACCATCTAATGTGATAATTAAGTCTTACGATGACACAAAGAGGCTTGTTAAGGGAACCTTTTGAGCTATAATTAAGACTGGACCCATTAAAAACTGAGTCAATTTGTATGTGATCAACATTCCAATTACTTTTACTATTTTGTTGGGGAGGCCATGGTTCCATCCTTTGGGAGGTGTGCCTTCTATTATTCACTAAAAAATTAAGTTTCCATATGAAGGGAAAGTGGTTACCATTTTAGTAAAAACTAAGGATGTTGTAATTGCTTGAAAGCTAAATCCTAAAGAAATTCTCATAAGTCCTAGTTTTAAGGTATGTGTTCTGTATGAAGATGAGCTTGATAAGAAAATTATAAGCATGATAAGGAACATGAATTTTATGCTCGGCTTGAGATTGGGGAAGAATCAGAATGGACCACTAGAGTTTGTAGAACGAAAAGTACCAATTCTGACTTATGGAATAGGGTATAATGAGGCTAAAGATTTTAAAGAATAAAAAGTTAGAACTAAGGAATGGGTATTATGAGACTAGTTTGTGAAAGAAGGCACCGGTGATCCATACATAGGGAAGCCTGAACCTCTAATGTTGGCTAGGAAATTGGTCCACGAATTTGAGATTATTGCTAAGCATATGAATGGAGTGAAGAAGGCTACTATTAATGAGGGGAAAACAATGGAAGAATTGGTACTAGGCCTAAAATTTAAAGAGGACGTGGCTGCCATAAAGCTAAAGCATGCTACTGATTAGAAAGAGGAGCTGGACTTCGAGACCTTCATCCATAACTCTATTATTGATGTGTTTTATGATGATTTTGATTTTTCTATTATGAAATTGTTTAAAACTTATAATTTATTCTTTTCTAAGGTTGATGCAATGAAATCCAAGTTTGCTTACTTATGTCATTTATTTCCTAATGGTTATTCTACTTGTGATGATCATTTCATGCATATATTTGAACTAATTCTATGCAAACTGAATCATTTAATTTAGGCATAAATAATAACCCTAAAAATATAATGATTGCCTTTTATTTAACTCCTGATGAGAGAGAAAAAATGAAAGAAATATTAATAAAAAGATAAAAAGTATTTGCTTGGGGTTATGAGGATATGTTTGGAATTGACAGAGAGATTGCAGAATATAGAATCCCTATATATTCTCATATTACACCAATAAAGCATAAATAAAAAGATAAAAAGTATTTGCTTAGGATTATAAGGATATTTCTAGAATTGGCAGAGAGATTGCAGAATATAGAATCCCTACATATTCTCATATTACACTAATAAAGTAGAAGAAAATGAGGTTAAAGCTAGAATGGGCTCTTTTGATTAAAGAGGAGGTTAAGAAGCAATTGAAAGAAAATTCTTAGAGGTAGTAAAAGACACCCAATGGTTAGTTAATATAGTTTTAGTTCCTAAAATGGATGGGAGAGTCAGGATATGTGTGGATTACAGAGATTTAAATAAGTTATGATGACTTTCCTTTATCGCACATTGACACTTTGGTCGATAGTATAGCCTCTAATGCTATGTATTCCTTAATAGATAATTTCTCAAGTTATAATCAGATTATAATGGCAGTAATTAACAACTTGAAGACGTCCTTCACCACCGAGTGGGGGATCTATTGTTACTTAGTCATACCTTTTGGGCTGAAGAATGTAGGAGCTACCTATTAGAGAATGGCCATCACTTTATTATATAACATGATCCACAAAGAGATAGAAGTATAAATGGATGATATGATGGTGAGGTTTTCAATTAAAGAAGGGCATCTTGTGGCTTTAGATAAATTATTAGTAAGGGATGAAAAATACAACCTCAGATTGAATCTAAAGAAATATGTGTTCAAGGTAACTTAAGGAAAGTTGTTAGGGCATATTGTAAATAAAAATGGAATTAAGGGGGACCTAGATAAGGTTAAAGCGATAAGTGAGATGCATGCATTGAAAAGACAGAGAAAGAGGTGAGGGGATTCCTTGGGTAGTTACAATACATCAGTAGATTCATAGCTAAGATGACCATTATCTATGAGCCAATTTTTAAAATTACTAAAGAAAAATCAACCTATAGTTTAGGATGGTAGGTGTTAGCAAGCTTTTGAAATAATAAAAAATCATTTCATGAACCCTACAGTGTTACAACCACCAAGACTAGGAAAGCTGTTAATCTTTTATTTGGCTATTGAAAAAGAAGCAGTAAGGGCGATGCTAGCTCAGGAAGGGGAAGGAAGAGTCAAGCATGCAATGTATTGTCTAAGTAAGAAACTTTTGCCTTATGAGTCTAACTAAAATCTAGTGGAGAAAATGTGTTTGGTTATGAGTTGGGCTACCAAAAATCTTTGTCATTATTTCCAATATTATAGAGTTCAGATGATCTCTAAACATGATCCTTTTAGGTATCTTCAATAAATTCCTTTGCTCATAGGGAAATTAGCTCAATGGCTGGTTCTGCTCACTGAATTTAATATAAACTATGTGGTAAAGAAAGTTATAAAAGACAGAGTAGTGGTAGACTTTTAGCTCAGAACCTTATGAGCAATCAACAAGAATAGGATGTAGAGCTTCCAAATGAGCATTTAAGGGCAATAGAGATCCAAGGTTGGAGCATGCACTTTAATGGGGCCATTAACAGTAAAGGGGTAGGAATTGGGGTAATCATTTTAACACTAGAAGGGGAAATGATTCCAATGGAAAAAAGATTAGAGTTTGAGGTAACAAACAATCAAGCTAAATACGAAGCTTGTATCTTTGCTTTGGAAGCCCTACGAAGTGTGGAGGCAGAAGAGGTCATAGTACATGGGGATTCCATGTTAGTAGTAAAACAAGCCTTAAAAGAATGGAAAGTATAAGAAGATAAGCTGAGATTATACTGGGACTACTTAAGCATTGTCATGTTGTCTTTTACCCAGTGCAAGTTTATTCATTTGCCAAGAGAAGAAAATTAAGTGGCTGATGCCTCAGCTACCTTAGCTTCAATATGTGAAGGTGGAAAGTGGATAGAAATTAAGCCTTTTATTCTTGTGAAATCTCAAACCCTTTGTTATAAAGAAATAAGAGTTATACCAATTGATCCTATAAAAAAGCCCTAATTTTATGATCTGCAATGATATTTAGAGGCGGGGTAATTTTTTGAAGATGCTGATAAGAAAGAACATCTTTGAGAATGTTATCATGATAATTCATTAGTCATAATGGAATGTTGTATAAAAGGATACCAACTGGGGTGCATTTGAGATGTGTTGACAAAAATGAAGCTTGAAATATCATAGAAGCAATTCACGAGGAAGTATATGGACCGTATATGAATGGGAAATTCTTGGCTAAGAAAATAACTCATCAAGGGTATTTTTAGTTGACCATGGAAGCTGACTACATGAAATTTGTGAAGAAGTGTCATAACTATTAAGTGTATGGAGATGTTATCCATCTACCTTCTATAGAACTTTAGGGATTAACTTCTCTTTGGTTGTTCGTAGTCTGGGGGATTGACATCATCAAAGAAATAAGGCTAAAGGCATCTAACGGTCACCATTATATTGTGTTGGTAATTAAATATTTCTCTAAGTGGGTCGAAGCAGAATCATTTGTGACTGTTGGGGCGTAACAAACGGTGAAGTTTATAGAAAAAAACATAATCTACAGATATAGGTTGCCTCATCATATAATCATTGATAATGTTGTTCAATTTAGGGAATAAATGACTACTTTACTAAAAGAGAACAAAATTGAGCATCATAAATCATCTCTGTATAGACCACAGGCTAATGGAGTAGTATAAGCACTTAATAAGAATGTAAAGAGGATCCTGGCCAAAATGCTACAAAGTTATAAGGATTAGGCAAGTTATCTACAGTTTGTATTATAGGGTTATAGGACTACTATTAGAACATTGACTGGGGTCACTCTGTATTCACTGGTGTATGGTTGTGAAGCTATATTACTAGTGGAGGTTAAGATTCGGTCATTACGTGTTCTCTTGGAGTCCAAAATTCTTGAGTACCAATAGGTAGAGAGCAGATTGGCGTAACTGATGCTATTAGATAAGAAGAGAATGAAAGCCATGTATCACTCTCAATTATACCAAAAAAGGATAGATCGGGCTTATAATAAGAAACTCAAGACAGGAAAGATTAAAGAAGGTGATATGGTGTTGAAGCTCACTAAGCCAATCATGATTGATCTGTGAGGGAAATTTAAATTGAATTGGGAAGGCCCTTACCTGGTGAAGAAGTTATTTTCCAAGGGTGCTACTATACTGTCTAACTTAGAAGGAAATAAGTTATGGGAGCTTATTAACCTAGATAAGCTCATGAAATACTTTCTGTAATGTCTTGTTAGGGAGAAAACCTCAAAAGAGGTTGTCTAGGCAAAAGTTAAAAACCAAAAAGATAAAAAATAAATAAAGTTATACTAATTGAAAACCTTGAAAGAGGTGATCAAGGCAAAAATTAAGGACATATAAAAAGAGAAAGAGAGCAAAAATAGTTAGTTAGGAAACTTATAAAGGCAAGCCATCTAACGATAAGAGTTATGCCAAAAGCAAAATGTATAGTCATGTATGCTTAAATTAAATGAAATAATTTACCTTTATTAATGTTAAATGTTGCAAAAATTGTTTATTACAAACTAACTAACCAAAAAAAAAGGAAAATCATATCAAGCAAAAAAGGTGAATATGGATTAAAATTCATGAACTATCTTTTTCTTTTCTTTTGTTGGACACCTTGAACACTAGATGTCTATAATTCCCTTGTCTTTTTATCCTTTGTGAATTTATTCTTCTCTACTTATTGCAATTGAATCCATTCCTTGTACTAATCATTAGTAGACTGATCTTCAGTACAGTCAATATGCCTTTCAATGGTTTTGCAAGGCCAGATTGCAATTAAGTTGTTTAAAAATTTTTAGGTCAGGGGCCCTGGCTCGCAGTTGTGTACTAGGTCCATGATCATTTTTTCTTTCCATATTGGTAGTAGAGGTGAGAAGGGTTATAAAGGGTGGTAGAATGAAAGCCGGCTATGGGAACACATTATATATATAATCGAATTGTAATATGTTGAATATTCCACCATGAACAAACGGATTGCACCTTAGTGTCAAGAAGGGTAACTAACTAGTCTATCATATTAGTAGGGACTGCTTTAGTGGATGACTTTACAGCTGCTTTAGTTTATACTTCAAGAAATCTTTAGGAGGAAAATGCAGTTTAAGCTTCTCCTGAAGCTATATTTGCAATAAAAAGAGGGTAAAAAGGGAAAAAAAGAAGAAAAGGAGAAAAATAATATGCCTCAAGTAGCAAAGGGCTTCCAGTAAAATGTTTATTGACTATAAGGTTGTCTAGTCTATAAATGGTTTTAGCCAGAATAATAGGTAATGGATTTAAGCTAGATTCCACTTATTCCAAGACATGCAAAACCTAAAAGTCATATTCACTAGAGAGAGATACAAGTGGGAATTAAGCATACATATATAGGGCAATCATACAAGGCTAGTATGTTTCTTTACTATTGATAGATATAGTAGCTTGAAGAAATAAGTCCAGAATAATTTGATTATTAAAGAGGTGCCAAGCAGAGGAATGTGTAAGAAAGTTGAATTAGTGTGCCATGAGCTGTAAGATAATAGTCAGGTCAGGGATTTTTAACCATGGAATTGTGAGTTACTTGGAAGAATCAGGAATGTAACTAAGAATTGCACTAAATTCCTCTGGTAGGGGGCAAATTTCAAAATTACTAAAGCAGAATACATGTTTGTTACAATTCTAAAATTTAGCTACAGAATGAAGAAGAGGGTAATTGATGGTAAAAGCATTCAAGGAACGAAAATTTGATAAGTGGAAAGAGTCCAAAATTGCCCAATTATCTCCATTTAAACTTTTCAGGATGGGACGCAGTTGTTTCAATGATTTTTTAATCATTGTGAATGGCTAGTAGTAATGCAGAGAGGCAAAGTGTGGAATTGATATAGTCTTTAAATAAGAAGGGTTGTCCTGAATGACTCAAGATTACTGAGAATGAGGTTGCTAAGGCATTCACCTTATCGAAGAAGCAATGCCTTAGGATTGAAAAGGAGATGCCTTACCAAGAAAAAGTGCCACCTTAACATGAAAAGGAACCACTCGAGAAGGTGATAAGGCAATTATTCATTTGATAAAGCGACGCCTTAATATAATAAGGCTATGAATTAAGAGTGACAGTGGTGAATGAAATGTGTGGATGGCAGAGTCAGAGCAAATACTTGAAATGTGACAATGAATAGAAAGGAAAAGTTCCATTTATGTTGAAGCAAAAGAACACAAACTTAAGTTCTTACATCCCATAATTTAGTCAAAGTTTTAATTCATTAAAAAAATAAAGAAAATAAATGGAGGTTCATCTAGTCTAAAACAAAGCAGTCCTAAGACTTTGTGGACTACTCCTCATCAGCATTAGAACCATCCTTATCATTTCTATCATGATAGCCATCCTTTTCATCATTTCTATTTCATCGGTTCTCCCCTGCATTCTCCTCTTAGTCTTTTGGCTGGTTGTCTTTGCCACCTTTACTCTCAGTCAGCTCATAGGCTTGTAACTGATGACGTAGCTACTTAATTTGTACCTCAAAGGCTACACTATGATCCTGTCCAAACAAACAAAAGATGTAGGTAAGTTTGACCATGTATACATATAAGAATAATATTAAATTACCCTTAATTGTTGAGTGATGGTCATCAAATGACCTCGATTGTCCTCATCCAACCTATACAATTTGTGTCCTTCCTCTTTAGGAATCTTTATGAATTATATTATCAAAACTAACATGATTTATAAAAACAAAAAAAATAGGAAAGTTGAGAGTAGGAGGATCTCATATAAGTGGTGGTGGAAGGAAAGAATAGGGGCCTAAAGTTGTCATCCACAGTCAAGTACTAACGAGTCATGGTACCAAGAGGTGCCTAATATTAGGTGAGTAGATCATGCATATGAGGGATAGATCTAATGACTACTCTAGAGCCAGTAGGACCTACCCTAAAGTCAGGAGATGCTACATGTGGTTTTTGTGCAGGTCTCTCTCTGGAAGGGGGAGAACAAGTCCTAGCACTAGCACCAGATGCTGAGGTCTTTATGGATAGAAAACACATAAGAATGGCCCAAAAGAGAGGGTAATAAAAGGACTGTAACTTAAAGTACTCACTCTAGCAAGGGAAGAAGCATGAAGGGGAACTGCTCTCAGTAAGAATATTTAGATAAATTTTCTATACTGCATCTTGGTCCTAGCAAGGAAATCCTTAGTTGGAGCACCTTTAACCAACTCATCCTTAGCTAGCTTATTAGTCCAAAACATAAAAGAGGGAGGAACATCAAGGATGCAATGTCCATCAGGACCTTGATGCCACTCAAAGACCCATTCTCTGAGATACCATGTCAAGTAGTCTGGTCCCGTGAGCAAGACTCTCCTCACAGATAAAGGCTCTAAACAACTCATGGCTTCAGGCCAATGCTCATAAGGGACTACAAATCTTGTTTAACCTACTTGAAAAATTAATTATAATTTTGAAATATAAATAACTATATTTCCTTTTTGATTTTCAAGTTTACCTTATCCCAGGAAAGTGAGTTAAGGTACGAGTGATACATGTGCACGTTGGCAAGGTCATGACGAAGGGTCATACTCATGTCCCATCGAGCTAAAGCAAGAAAAGGCTCATCTCCGATGGGGAAAATTTCTCTAATGAGCTTGATCTTTAAACCCTAGACCTGTGAAGTTGAAGTTATTATCAGTATAAAGAATAAATTCATAACATGAAATACACAGTGGATGTACTAAGATAGCATGCTAGAATCTGTAAAGTCTGTTGGCTCCCCAAAGCATCCATCATATGGTAGAGGTAAGCTAATGTTATGGATCCTTAATCATAAGTGGAAATGAGATCCAACTCATGTAAAGGCATTAAGTATATAAGGTCAATTGAGCTAGCGGTGTCTGAAAATAAGGTACTCCTAAGTAAATAAACCAAGAAAGTATGAACCATTTGATTTATTTGGGTTGGTGATGTCATACTCTTTACTTGAGTAGCTATATAATGTGAAAGGATGGAATCAATCTTGAGGGTTCGAGTTCCTTTCATAGTAGGAACCATCCTGAGCAGTCTCTGAATATAAGCAGCATGATTAAAGGAGCTCATGTTTAAACTTATTGAAAACTAGAGAGAATATTAAGAATTATAATTTCTCACTTCTGAATTATATATATATATATATGGGTGTTGTAAAGGAAATCAAATATACATACTAAGGCATAATTTCAGCTAATTTACAGCTTGACATATTGACTAATTTTAGTTTAAGATTTTAGCCTAATATATTAGTTGATTTAGTCTGAGATTTAAGGTTGATATGTTAACTAATTTACAGTTAATATATTGACTAATTCCAACACTCCCCCTCACGTTGGCTTAAAGATATCTTTCATTACTAGTTTGCTAATTAAGTTATCAAATTGATGTTTATAAAGTCCTTTTGTAAGTATATCTATTGCTTTGTGGTTGGTAGGTATGCCATCATATCAGCCAATTTTCAATTTTCTTCTTGATAAAAAGCTTGTTAATCTCCACAAGTTTAGTTTGATCATGGAGAATAGGATTATGAGCAATTGCAATGGTAGCCTTGTTGTCATAATACAACTTTATTAGTAGATTTCATTTAATTTTTAAGTGTTCTAACAACCTTTTAATCCATAATACTTTATAAATTTCATGGGCAATTGCTTTGAACTCAACTTCAGTACTACTTCTAGCAACCATATTTTGTTTCTTGCTTTGCTAAGTAACTAAGTTCCCTCCAATGAAAGTACAATAACCTGATGTAGATTTCCATTCAGTAGCACTCCTTGCCCATTCTACATTAGTATAGACTTCAACCAAAAATGACTATATTTTTTAAATAACAAACCTTTACCAAGTGAACCCTTTAAATATTTTAGGATCCTATATATTGCTTCAAAATGTTCTTGTCCTAGTGAATGCATGAATTAACTAACTCGATTTACAGTAAATGCTATATCGAGATGTGTATAAGATAAATAAATTAGTCTTCTAACAAGCCTTTGGAATTTTTCTATATTTATCACATCTTCAGTTTTAGCATACTACAATTTTGGATTCAGTTCTACTAGATTTTCAGCGGCTTTACATCCTAGAAAATATATTTTTTATTGAGTAAGTCAAGTATATACTTGCATTAAGAAATAAAAATACTTCCCTTAGACCTTGCAAACTTCATGCCAATAAAGTATTTTATTGCTCCCAAGTCTTTAATTTTAAAGTCTTTATCAAGTCCTTTCTTCAATCTTTCTTGCTCAACACCTATTATATCATCCATATAAACAACTAAGATAAATATTTTCCCTTTATTAGAATGCCTATAGAACATAATATGATCTATTTGACTTTTAGCATTAACCATGGCTTTTAACTACCTTCCCAAAACATTCAAACTAAGTTCTTAGGGATTATTTAAGACCGTACAAGGATTTCTTTAATTTGAAAACTTTATTTTCACCAAATTCTTTTTCAAAACCTGAAGATAAACTCATGTATACTTCCTCTTCCAAGTCTCCATTTAGGAAGGCATTTTTTACATTTAACTGTTGTAAAGACCAATTATAGTTCATAGCCAAGGATAATAAAACTCAAACTAAGTTTAGTTTGGCAACAGGAGCAAAGCTTTCTTGATAGTCAATTCCAAAAGTTTTTGTAAACCCTTTTGCAATGAGTCTGGCCTTATATCTCTCTATACTACCATCAACATTGCATTTTAGAGTAAATACCCATTTGCACCTCCATGATCTTCTTATCTCTTAGTAGGTGGACTACCACCCAAGTACCATTTCTTTTTAAAGCATTTATCTCTTCCATAACTACTAACTTCTAATTCGGGTCACCAATAGCTTCCTTAATGGTTCTTGGAAAAAACAACTTCGATATATTATACGTAAATACTCTATGATTTTTGAAAAGTATATGGTAGGATAAATATTTAGCAATGGGATGCTAGGTGCAGGTTCAAGTTACTTTCTTAATGACTATAAGAATATCAAGGTCTAATGGAGGTGAATGAGAAATAACATTAGAACTAGAATTACCTAAATCATTTGAAGGACCTTTACTCTGAGATTTTGATTAGTTTCAGACATAATGATAGGTAGGTCTTTACTCTTTTACTAAATTTTTTAAGAATAAATCATGAGCTCACTCCCCTTATTTATGACCTATCTAATTATGGCACATTTTGACCAGAATCATACTTCTTGTCAAAATTCTAAACATTTTTAATGACAAAAGGATTAAAGATTATAGGATTTGGTAGCAAATAAGAAATTTCCCAAAAATTTTCTTCTTTATTTTTGTCCATTAAAGATAATTTTTATCAAAAAAGGTTGGTTTTCAAGAAAAGTGACATCTAAACTAACAAAGACCTTTTTTGTGTAAGGATTACAACACTTGTATCCTTTTTTTATTTGTGGCATAGCCTATGCACACTTTTCTACTCTAGGATCAAGTTTTAATTGAAACTTATCTGGTATATGAAGAAAAATAGTGCACCCGAAAACTTTTAATGGTAAGTTAAAATTAATTCTGCATGTAGGAAATGTTCTTTTGAAGTAATCTAGAGGTGTGATATCTTTCAAAGTATGGGTGGGAATTTTCTTAATCAAATAAGATGTTATCAAAACAATATCTCCCCATAAGTATTTAAGAACGTGCATAGAAAACATTATTGCGCGAGCCACTTTAAAAAGATGTCTATTTTTTCTTTCCTTTTGTAATCCTGTTTTGTTTAGGGGTATTACAACAAGTAGATTGGTGTAAAATACCATTTTCTTTCAAGAAACTCCCCAAACATTCATGAAAAAATTTAGTTACATTGTCTAAGTGAAGGATACTAATTTTTGTTTGAAATTAGTTCTCAACTATTTTTAAAAGTCTTGAAACAAACTTTTCACTTCAGATTTTTCATTCATCAAATAAACTCAACACAACTAAGTGTGATCATCTATAAAAGTGACAAACCTTTTTTTTTCCAGATATGGTGGTAGCCTTGGAAGGTCCCCAAACATCACTGTGAATTAGATAAAAATGTTTTGATGCATGGTATGGTTATGCTAAATAAGTAGTGTGATGGCTTTTAAACAAATGGCAACTTTCATACTAAAATGAGAAACAATCTAATTTTTTAAACAAATTTAGAAACAAATATTTAAGATAAGGAAAACTAGGATGTCCTAATCTCTTATGCGAAAGCATTATCTGTTCATTAACAGAGATTGAACTAATGATACTCAAGCCTTGAGCTATTTTATTCCTAAATAGATTTTCATCCAAGTAGTAAAGACTACTAATCATCTTAGCATTACCAATCATCCTCCCTAATTTTTTTATCATAAAAATCACAATGGGTGTCATAGAAAATAGCACAACAATTAGTATCTCTAGTTATTTTTCTAATGGATAACAAATTATAGGCTAATTTAGGAACATGCAATACAGATTCAAGGGAAATATCTTTTAAATTTTTTGTTTTACCCTTGCCTGCAATAGGTAAGACACTACCATCTATAATTCTAATTTTTTCATTCCTAGAGGAAGGTAAATAATTATTAAAGAGATAAGATGAAAATGTCATGTAATTAGAAGCCCTTGAATCAATGATCCAAGGAGAAAAATTTATATTACAAGATAAAGCATTAGGATTGCTGCCTATTTAAGCTAAAGAACCACTAAGAGTATCAAATGAGGACTTGGACTTTAGCAATTTTAAAAGATGATCCATCTGCTCTTTACTGAAAGAACTTATTTCAAATTCATTTACCATAGGAATTGTATAATTGGATGTGTCACTACTCTTCCAGCTTTTCCAATTTATTGGTTTCTTATGAATTTTCTAGCAATTTTCTTAAGTATGACATGTTTTTTTATACTAATCACACCATACTTAAGACTTTTCAGCTAGTGCTTTGTTGGCATGTACATCATAAGTCATTAAAGCAAAATTCTCAACAGACATGGTAGTTTCCTTCTTTCTAAGCATAACATTCCTGTGACTTTCTTCCTTTCCAACCTCAGTAAAGATCTCACTAATAGGGGCAAAGGCTATCGACTAATAATTCTCCCTCTTTCATCAAATTTAACCTTTAGTCCTATAAGAAATTTATAAATCTAATGGTCTTCTACCATTTTTTTTGTGTGTGTTTGCAATCTTCTAGTGATTTCCATTCATAGTCATTGAATAGATCTAGATCTTGCCATAACCGCTTTAAAGAATTGAAGTACTTCAAAACACTACCCTCTGTTTGACAAAGTTCGCCACGTTTTATTGTCAATTCATATATTTGGGACTGATTTCCCATATTAAAGTACATTTTGATTAATATTATCCCAAAGTTCTTTAGCCGCGGAATAACACATGTAGTTGGAGCTAATGTCTTCCTCTATAGAGTTTATAAGCCACGTCATTACCATGGAGTTTTCAGCATTTTAAATAGCATTTAAGGAATCGTCTTTTACTGGGATAGTCTTCTCTCATGTTAGATAACTAATTTTTCCACATCTCTAAATATACATTCAGACACATTAAGATCAATATAAAAAATTATGTCCATTTAATTAAGTGTTTATGATTTGAATGGAGTGAGAGTCAAAGTTGGGTGTATTGGTTGTAAGGTTTTTTATAGGCACAGTAGAAGAAGTGGAATCAGATGAAATTTCTAACATGGTGAAGAAGAGTTTAAAAAATAAGAGTGTCTATATGAATTAGACCTACTTTGATTCTATGAAAACTAGAGAGAATATTGAGAATTATAATTTTTTACTTCTGAATTTTATTGATAAACAATACCTATATATATAGTAAAGGAAATAAATTAAATATACAAACTAAGGCAAAATTTCAACTAATTTACTCCTAACATATTGACTAATTTTAGTCTATTTTAGCCTAATATGTCAGCTAATTTACAACTATTACATTAAAAAATTCTAACGCTTTTTTCAAAAAGGACTATATTTTCATCACAAGCAATCCCAATGATGGCAATGAAAGAAAATGGATCTAACATGAACTTGCCACAAGGGAGATGAAAGGTATATGTAGAATTCAACCACTGCTCCAACATTACATGCAAAGGTTGGTAGTCATCTCCACCTTGAAGGGTAGGGAGAGCAAAAATGAAAGGCTCAAAGTTAGTGACGTGAATCCATTCATGAATAACTTTAGAAAGTCACTCATACCATCCTTGAGCTCCACTTGCATTTCTCATACACTTTACTATATGAGGGTCATTTTACAACTAGAGAAAAGGATGTATTTTAGAATAATTTATTTCAAATTATTTCAATTTTTTTTATTAATAAGGCATGACTCCTTATCATTAAGGTGCATTACCTTATCATTAAGATGATGGCTTAAAATATCAAGCAAGTTTTTACTATGGCAATTTACTTTAGTTTGCCTTATCGATAAGGCAAATACCTTATCAATAAAGTGAATGCCTTATCATTAAGGCAAATGCCCTACTAGTAAGGCAAATGCCTTAGCAGAATTTGGGTTGATTTAAAATGATTACAGATCACAAATGCATGCAAATTTTAATCAAGTTTGAAAGAATATAAAAAATATATATAAATGATTAAACTAATTTTTTTTATGGGAAAAAAAGGAGAAAAATGTTTTATCTCATATATAGCTGAAGAACTTATGTAAGACGACAAGGCAGGAGTCATCCATGCAGTACCCATCTCTAAAACTAGAGAGTTGGGTATCCAAGCCAAAGGTGATACTCTGTTCCATGTAGGAGGAAGTATGCAGTTTCTCTTACTAGAAGGTTAAATGTGTTTTGTTTAGAGAATGAAAAGAAGTAGGAAGAAGGGAAGTTTAAAGTGGTTTATATAGGTTCCATTAAATTACAGTTTTACCCTTACTTGTTAAAAAGAGATAGAGCTAACCATGTAAGGATTAAAATTCTCAAGATTTGACCTCTTGGGTTATACCGTAAGGTAGATAGTGCAAGTCTTAAAAAAATGACCTCTCGAGTTGTACCTCGAGGCAAATGACGTAGACATAAAGAATTAACCTGTCAAGTTGTACCCTAAGGATTATAGAATGTATTTCAAGATTTGACCTATTGGGTTATACCCCGAGGCTGATGGTGTATAATTTGGAGAATTAAGCTTCTCAAGTGAATCTCAGGTCGAGTGTATCCTTATTAATTTTTGTTATGTGTTGATTTTTCAAAAATAATTCATTAGATGAATTTGGTTTTTTCAAAAAATCAAAAGGGCAAACTATGGACACCCAATTTGATTAGCTTGCAACAGAAGCCCAATGATGAAAGTGATAAATATTGAATGCAAGGTCAAAGCCTAGAATTTTTTAAAAATGGACTAAAGCCTAAGAACTCCTCTTGCATTGATTGAAGCCCATTGTTTTACTTAATGGATGGATAAGAATAAGCCCAAGGTCCATAAAGCCCATCAAAAGGGCCTCAACTCAGCCATACTAAGGCGCTGCCTTATCGATAAGGCGACGCCCTAGAAGGCTAAGGCGATCACCATTCCATTAAGGTGTCGCCTTAGCAGCATGATTCTATTTTTTTATAGGAAATTTATGATAGACTGTAATGCTAACCTTTTATCTTCTACAAGTTAAAGTGATATTGTGTTTAATAAAGACATTATTAATAATAATGAGGAATAATGGAGCATTAGGAAGAGAGAACAAAAGGGGAAAAGAAAGGAGAGACAGGGGGTTAGTGAGCATTCTACGGGGAGAAAACACATAAGAGTAGAGACTGAAAGAGAGGCAAGAGAGGGAAAGGAAGCAAAAGAGTCCATTTTCTTAAAGAGGAAAGCATTGAACTTGTATTTGGGGTAGGAAAGAACCCATTTCACCTCTGAGGACCAACTATTTTGAAAGTAAAATTTCATTTTAAACAGTAAGAACTCTTGATTTTGATTAATGATCTCTTAATTCTTTCTAAATCCATAGTTTATTTTTCTATTTACTTCTTATTATATATTGTTGGATTTATTTTTGAATTCCAAGCATGATTGTGCAAATTTTTTAACGTAATTATAAGACTATAATTGTTTAGACTAGCTTTTATTTGATTTAAAATTGAAAGGAAAAGTTAAGTTTGCTTTTGTGCCCGCCACTCCAACGACATCTCTTCAAAGGGGTGTCACCCCTTTGGTTTAAAGCGATTTGATATTGCCCTAGTAGTTAGAGGTGATGCCTCAACAAAGAGGCATCGCCACATCATTTTTTATCTTATGTTTATTTTTATGCATTTTAATTGAATGGTTAGTTAATAATATTGTTCCCCTTAATTTATAAGTGATTTCGTGTGAATTTGCTTCTATATTTTGAAGTTTATTAGATTCTAATTTCTTTTTAAATTTTAAGCATACATGTATTATTATTTTAGAGTAGTTTCTTAGATTTATGTTTATATTAATTTTGATCTTTATATGTTTTTTTCTTGTAACTCATTGATACCCCGTATACATATTCCTATTTAGCTAAGGCCTTTATTTTCCTATATAGGGGTTGTTTGCAGATGAAGATGCCTAAACTAAATATGAGAAAGATTTCCAATTAAGGAGACTTTGAGACAAGAAGAAATACTCCAAATAGGCACAAGACTTTCATCAAAGAGGAATTTTATTCCTCTCAGGTTTGAGCATCACTATCCCTATAAATAAGATCCCATATACCTCATTTTCATTCATTTTATTCTATTATACTCTTTACTCTCTTTGTCTCTCTAAAACTCTCTCTCTAAACATTCTCTGACTTAGGCATTAGAGGGTTTATGGGGATCCTCCCTACCTCTCACCTTTCCCTTCTTTGATTCCTTATAGGGTCTAAGCTCAGGAGTTCCAGAAATAACTTATCAAGTGATGCCATCTATGGGAACTTCTTAAGTTAAAAGCCTTTAAGCATCTACCGAACAAGACATTGGCATTATGACTTCTAGTCCACCACCAATCTCAACACCAGATACACACATTAACCTATCAGCCCTCATTCCTCTAATCGACCCGTTAGCACCCATTCAACCAATAATTTCATCAGCCCCCTTTCAACATGTTGGACCTTTATCTCAAGCCCCACTCAGAGCATGCACTCCAACTAGTAATACTTAGGGGTGGCCAACACTAGGCATTAACTTCCCTTTTTATGCTCCTCTACAACATAATAATGACCCATACCTTCTACACCTTTTCCAAGCCTACCAAAAACCCTCGCTATAAACACACCAACCTAGACACAGTAACCTAAACACTCTACCTACCCCCAATGAGGAAAGAAGTAATGATTCAAACATCCAAACCCATATGCACTTTATGCAATAATAACTAAATGCCTTGATTCAAGGTAGTAATCCTATAACAATTCACCCAAAAAATAATGTAGGACCACTAGCAGTAGCTCTGAATGCATCAGTGGAAATAGAGAGAGTCATAAAGTTCCAAAAGGAGAATCTAGCTTAATATTCCTAATCCTATATGATTTAAAAATAGCTTAAAAAGTTAAAGAAATCATGCATAAAGTTCGTATTGGACCGAGGAAAGAAGATGAATGCATTATGGAAGGAAAGACACATTTTATAAACAGAATAATCTAGATGGAGATCCCAACCAAATTTAGAATGCCTTAGTTAGATTAGTTCAACAAAACCAGAGATCCAATCAACGCATATCCTTGTTCAGGACCAGGATATTACTTTAAAATGTAAATGACATAATCATATGTAGAATCTTTCCTAATATACTCACTAAGAATGCTCAGACATGGTTCCACTGACTTCTTAAGAATTCTATCTCGTCTTTTAAAGAATCAGTGAAGAAATTCTAAACTCAGTTCATCACCAATGTCTTACCTACCCAAAACATTAATGATCTTCGAATGTATATGCAAAAGGCCACAAAATCACTGAGAAGCTATTTGGATTAATTCAACAAAGTAGCTATGTAGATAAAAAATTTAATCAATGAAGTAGCCATAGAGGCTTTGAAGAATGGGACCCAACTAGGGAAGCTCAAAGACAAGATAATGACAAAAGAACCCAACACCTTCACTGAGGTAATGGTTATAGAGATAAAAATAATAAAGATGGATAAAGATAGGAGGATGCATTAGGATGATAAGAAAGCACCTATAAGAAAAGATGAAAGGTCAGGACCAAAAAGGCCTAGTTTTCAGTAAATAAACTTTAGAAATTTGGTGGAAAAGTTTGAAAATGAAGTATACACCACTAAACACTTCCAAATCCAAAATCCTAATGTGGATAAGACAAAATGGCTTAGCAATAACCCCAGCTAGAAGGCAAAGTCTAACTAAGAGAGCTATGCAAGATAGGAGGCACTATTGTTAAAACCATCAGGATTATAAGCATAAAACTAAGGCATACTAAGAATTAAAGCATTCCATAGAAAGATTAATACAAAATGAGAAACTAAGTAACTTCATTGACACAACTAGAAGGAAAAAAGATCTAGATGATTAAGACAGAGATAAGTCAGAGCCAAAGAAAGCTCGAAGTGAAGTGGCCAAAGTTGTCAACATGATTTTTGGTAAAGAGGCGACTGAGAGAAGGCTTAAAAGATCTTAGAAGGAATAAGGGTCCACCTTTGATAAGAAGTAGACTATCACATTTAGTCTGGAGGACGAGAAACATGTCCAACATCCTCACAATGATACTTTAGTGGTGAGTGCTTTAATCAATAATTATTTCATAAAAAGATTAATGATTGATAATAAAAGCGTTGTCAACGCACTCTTTTAGGATGCTTATAAAGCAATAGGAGGTTATGTTACTAATTTGAAAGCTATTTAGAATCTCATTATAAGCTTTTATGGAGGAACCACCCAACCAATGGGATTGGTGGAACTGAGTTTAGAATTTGACAATCGAGATACTAGGGATATGAAAGATGTTAAAGCCTAGTTCAATGTGGTAGATCTTCCTCTCACATACAATCACATCATAGGTTGATCAATACTCTATGAGATTGATGTAGTCATAATTATTCGATGTTTGACCATAAAGATTCCTCTTGAAGGCTGAGTCCTAATAATTCATGGGGATTAGCATATAGCTAGACAATACTACAAACTGGCAATCAATCCCTAAATGGAAGCATTCCTTCTAAAATCATTGGAAGCGGAGAAACAAGGAGCTAATTCCAAGTTGGTTAACTAGTTCTAGACTTTACATATTACTGAGGGAAAGACAGTCAAAGTTGGTAATGAGCTCAACAACGGAGTTAAGTGTAGAATAAGCAAGGTTCTCATTAAACATTCAAGCAACTTTGCCTTTAATGCATTTGAGATCATTAGAGTAGATCCTCGGATCACCTCATAAAGTCTGAACAACAAGCCAAGAGTTAAACCAGTCATTCAGAAAAAGAGGAACTTTATATATGAAAGACAAAAGGTGATCGCTGAGGAAATAAAGAAATTACTAGAAGCCGGATTCATTAAAAAAGTAACACACCTAGAATGGCTAGCCAACATAGTTAATAAAAAAGTCCAATGGAAAGTACATAATGTGTGTGGATTACACTAATCTCAATAAGGCATTCCCCAAAGACAGTTATCTATTACTAACGATATATCAACTAGTAGATTTAACTACCTGTCACAACTTGTATAGCTTTATGGATGTTGCTCAAGGGTACCATCAGATACAAATAAAGAAAGAAGATTAAGAAAAGACATTGTTTATCACTCATGAAGGTAGTTATTACTATAAGATTATGCCCTTTGGACTGAAGAATGCTAGAGCAACATACCAAAGGCTGATGAATCATATGTTTCAAGATTAAATTGGAAAAAATATAGAGGTATATATGGATGACATCATCATCAAGAGACAATATGCAGAGTAGTATTCTGATGACCTTGATCAAAACTTTTGAATATTGGACCAATACAGATAAAGCTCAATCTAGAGAAGTGTATTTTTAGGGTAAATGTAGGCAAATTGCTAAGATTCATGATATACCATAGAGGAATTAAAGCTAATATGAAAAAGATAGAGGCCATACTTAAGATGAAAGCTCTAACATCAATAAATAAGCTCTCAAAACTAAATGGCAGGATAACAGCCTTATGGCATTTCATTTCTTATTCAGCCAAATGATGTCCGCCACTGTTCAGAGCCTTAAAGAACTCCAAGAAGTTTATATAGAATGAAGAATGCCAGGCAGCATTTAAAGACATCAAAAGGTTCCTATCCTCATAATCTCTACTCAACAGGTCGATCCCCAAAGAAACACTATACTTATATCTCTTTGTTGGACAGAAGTCAATTGCATTAGTACTAGTTAGAGAAGAATGAAGTCAGTAAAATCCAGCATACTACATCAATAAAATACTTAGAGGATAAAAAGTTTGGTATCCCAAACTAGACAAGTTAGCTATGGCCATCGTACACATATCTCAAAAACTCTAACATTATTTTTAAGCTCAATCAATCATTGTAAAATCCAGTTTCCTACTAAGGAAAATCTTATAAAGACTTAAGACATCCGGCAAACTGGTTTAATGGTCGATATTGCTTGAAGAATTCGACATCAATTATGAACCTTGGTAGTAGATAAAAGCCCAAAACCTGTGTAATAACCCTAGTTTTTAAATTATTTTAATTTAAATCAGGATATGTAGTGTTAATAAAATTTAAAACTAGATTTGATTATTTTACTATCTTGTGATTAATATTTATTATTTCATGTTTAATCAAAATTTTCTGCGTAAATATTTATTTTAAAACCTATTATTTTAGGAATTTATTTACATTACATTTATTACTTTAAAAATTATTTTAATAATCCTATTTAGGCACTAAGATTATTTTTAACAATGATATTATTTATTTTTTTATTATTGTTGTTGTTGTTATTATTTTTATTAAAAGGCATTGTTGCATGATTATATTATGTATTATTATGAATATTCATGCACACATACATTAGGGTTATTATTATTATTTTCTTTGTGTGACAAATATGTGTGAATATATATATATATATATATATATATATATATATATATATAATACAAAAATAAAAAACCAAAAACTTAACCATTTCCCTTCTCCCTCCCATAACCACCCAAGCCATCACCCTCCATCGCGCTGGCGTCCGAGCCCTTACCATCGGTGTGCCTCTCCATTCAGCTCGCCGAACCACCCTCCATCAGCCAGCAACTCCACCATCCTCCTCCTTCTTCTCCGACGACGTTGACAAGCAGAAATAGTAGCAGGGTTGACAAAAGCTTCCGTCATCGTTCCTCCTTCGTTCGACCGTCGTTCTTCATGTTTCCAATGTCCTTAAGCTCCTCAAGCTCTGGTAAACTCAATCCAAGCTTCAGTTTGAGCTCTAACCCCTCCATTTTTATTGTTTCTTGAATTTTTAATTTCAGCCATTTAGGGTTTTTGAATATTTTTTGGATGTTTATGGTTGATTCATGAAAAGTTCCTTCATAAAAGTTATCCCCCTTGTTTAAGCTACTCCCATGTTTTTTTGTGTGATTTTTGGAATTTATTTTGATTTTTGTGAATTTTTGAATATTTTATTAATTTTCATAAATTAATAATATAAATTATGAAATTGTGATTTTTGGTATTATTAGTAGTTATTATTAATTTTAGAGTTGAATATATAATTTTTGTGATTTTTGTGTAATTTTTATAATTATTTTAGGTTCATGTCAATTTTAGAAATTAAGGTTAAACATATATTTTGTTAGAAATAATTGGTAAATTATATGTTTTTGTTGATATTATTGAGATATATGTTGAGAAAATAATTTTTGTATATTTATAAAATTTTTATTGAATTTTTTAGTATTATTAGTATATTATGTGAATTTTTAAATATTAGGGTTAATTTGGTGGTAATTTTAGTTAAATATTATGTTTAATTGGTTTTATGAATATTTGAGGTATTAAAATGATTTTTATAAATTATTTACTAATTTTAACTAATTAATACTAATTTTTGAAAATTATTTTCCAATAATATATAATATACTATTTTTGTAATAAAATGGATTTTTAGTAATTTTTAATATGTATTTGGACTAATTAAGTAATTTGGATTTATAAAATGAATTTTTATTAATATTTGTGTAATTATTGGAAAAAGGGATTTTTAATAATATTATATTATTATTTAGGGTTTTTAAGTAATTATTGAAAAAATAATTATTTTGGTGTTTTAATGTTAAATATACTATATTTTGATTTTTCAAGGGTTCTTTGAATCCTGGAAATAGAAGTGTATTTTTCTTGCAGGACCTGCTCTACTTTTTAATAAAAAGATGTCCGTTTTGCAGAGGAGATTTTGCCAATTTTTTGGTAAAATTCTCATAAAACGTGACATCATATCTAATTTCAATTATGTGTCTGTTTGTGTTTAGAAATTCTAGATTGAGTCTCTAGAAGCCTAAGTTAGATGTATTTAAATTTCATGATCATTTTTATTGTTTAGTTGCGCCGAGATCGAGGTCTAACGGATCAGGCCCGTTGGACCAGTCTCGTGAAGCACATCCCTATGAGTTGTTATTATCTATATACATTACTTTAGGTTGCATGTTTTAGAAATATATGTTTTAAATGTATGATTATGCATAATTATTTTATTAAATACTTGAGTATATTTTTAGTATATTCTTGGTATATTTTGAAATAAATGCATGATTTACCTTCGATTTATATTCAAATTATTTTTAAATATATTATTGGTTTATTTTGGGTATATTTCATGTTTTAATTGAATTTATTTTACATATATATACTTGAAATATACTTAGTTTATTTTAGGTATATATATGGTTTATTTGATTATTATGAATGACTTTATACATTATTTGTTAGTTGAATGTATGTTTTATTGTAAATGAAGGATATCGATAGAACGTGCTTCCTAGTGGGCAGCACTAGGATCGAGTACGTATCGATGTGATAGATTGTAGGTTAAATTACTAACTTATTTGTGGAAATTATGACTTGATTTATTTTATTGACATGTGATGTGATTGATGGTGTGATTGCTGGAGCTCGGTTGACCAAGTGTCTCGGGGCCAATCACACTAACAATCAGACTATTAGAGCTCGATCAACTTAGTGTCTTGGGGCCAGTCTACTATCTAATTGGATTAAGTGAATTTACTTGGAATTAAGTGAGCCAGTATGGCTAGAGTGATTTCTAATGCTAAATGAGGTTACGATCACTTAGGGTTCTATTTGATCCTTCATAAACTGATGTTTTTCAATATTATATATATAAGTAATTTTCAATATCTGTGTGTACATGCCTGTATATATATTTATTATATACATATGATTGTTTGCATTTGTCATTTAGTAATGTGTGTATATATATTATAACAATTCACTTAATGAGGTCTGACTCCCCTCCATTGATATTTTTTTAGGAGAGTCTTCTTCGTTAGACCTCAGCAGTAGACCTATCCGTCGGATTTTTTTCACCCCAGCCTTATTATGTAAATTATCTACTTAATTATTTATTATTGTATTCTAGAAAATTATAGTAGTTTTATTTATATTAGTCGGAAGTTGTAATTTTTATTTATGATATGTTGATTTTAATTCAGAAAGGCCTATCTTTGAATGTTGTACTAAAATATTTTATTTGATGATATGAGGGGATTAATTAGTACATAATTATTAAGATTTAAATTCTAATGTATTTTTAATTATTTTATTTCATTTGTTATGTTTTTTTATTATTTCAAGGCTTGCTACAAGTTTCGGATTCGAAAAAATTCTTGTTCCCTAGCACCAGTCATGGCCCCTGGTTTGGTTCGTGATAACCTGGTAGACTTTGTATAGGAGATGATAGTGGAAGATTTTTCTCCTATTGAATGCCTGGAGTGGAAGATATACATTGATGGAGCCTCGTCCATTCGAGGATCCAGCGTTGGAGTCATTCTCAAAGGGCCATACACAGTCACTATCATATATACAGTTTAGATAAAATGTAATGCCACTAATAACATAGATGAGTATGAAGCCCTCGTCACATGATTGAAGTTAGCCACAAAGGTCAGAGCCGAGCATCTTAAGATATACTCTGATTCACAACTAGTGGTAAACCAGGTTAGAGGAATATACCATATTAAGGATCCAAGCATTGCCAAATACATTGAGAGAGTTAGACAACTCCTGAATAAGCGTAAACATGATAGGGGACAATGGGAAATCATCTAAATCCTTATAAGTAAAAACTCAAAAGCAGACTTACTAGCCAAATCAGTAGCAGATGACAATCAGACATTCAAAGTGATTGAGCTTACTAAAGAATTAATTAAGCCAAGCACTGAGGAGGCAGAGATAATGAATATCCAAGAAGTAGCAAAATGGATGAAATCAATCATTCAGTATCTCGAGCATGGGGCATTTCCACAAGATAAGTTAAAAGCTCAAAAGTTAAAAATAAAAGTTACGCACTACTTCGTACACAATAGGGAACTTTAAAGAAGGTCTCTCTCACATCCATGGTCTCAATATGTATCATTAAAAGAAGGAAATTACATGCTTAGAGAAATTCATAAAGAAATTTATGGAGCCCATGAATCTCATTATTCACTTATTAGAAAAGCATTGCTCCAGGGTTACTATTGGCCCACTATGTCTCGAGATGCTCAGAAATTGGTTCAAGAATGCCACAAGTGTTAATAGTTTGCTTCTTCAGCCATAACCTTTCTAATACTCAACATCCAATTGGGAGTCCTTGGCCTTTTGCATTATAGGGAATAGACATTCTGGGCCTATTTCCTATTTTGACCTCTTATAAGAAGTTCCTAATCATGGCTATACATTACTTCACCAAATGGATAGAAGTTAAGACTGTACCAACTATCACCAAGGCTCAAATTTTACACTTTTCTAGAAAGAAATCATCTGCAGATTCATTATACCATTCACGTGGATAATAGAAAATGGGAAGCAATTTGACAATGAGAGATTTAGAAAATTCTATTCAGATCTTAAAATAAAGCTCTGGTTTACTTCAGTGGCTCATTCATAAATAAATGGCTAGATAGAAGTCACAAATAGGATCATCATGCAAGGCCTAAAGAAGAGATTGGATGAAAAGAAGGGAAACTGGGCAGAAGAACTTAATAATGTCATCTAGGCTTATAGAATAACCCCTAGAACTTTTACAAGGGAAACACCTTTCAAACTATCTTATGAGATGGATGTGGTAATGCTAATAGAGATTGGATTAGCGAGCTACTGAATAATTGGGAATCTAGATCAAGAAGTTAATAACATCAATGCTCGAATATGCTTAGACCTACTTGAAGAAAGAAGAGAGCAAGCATCCATTGTGGCAGAAGCCTAGAAATAAAAGATCATGGAATATCATAACAGACATGTCTAGGAAAAATAGTTTAAGATTGGAGACTAGGTACTCATAAGGGCTAACATTGGTAAGGGTAACTCCGGCACATGTAAGCTCGGACATAACTGGGAGGGTCTTTATCAAGTCATCGAGAAGACAACTAAAGGGCATATAAGATCAAGGATGAACAAGGAAAAGAACTATCTTGATATTGGAACTCAGACAGCCTTAACTTAATTGGCAAAGCTTAAGCTCAGGAGTTCCAGATGCTCGTATTTATTATTCATTTCAATATTTTTGCATTTTTAATTTTCCTTATGCAATCATTTTATATTTGGTTTAATTAGATGTTTATTTGTTAAATTTTCTTATTTGTGTTTATTTCATTTTTAGTTTATTTTATATAATTGACTTGGGGGTTTTATTTTGTAGGTTTTTATTCATTTATGGGAGGTTATTAATATTTTGTTTTTTACAAAGTGAATTAGGATGATTCTTAATCATTAAGTTACTACCCCTTTTTAGAAGACTTTTAGATTTTTTATTCATTCAACAATTAATTTATTTTGTTTATTTCACGTTTATTTTGCATGATTAAAAGAGTTGTAATCTTTTCTCCTCCCTCATTTCTTTGCGTGTTTATTTTATTTAGTTCATTTTATTTATTTTGTTTATTTGTATATTTAAAGGGTTGTAATCTTTTCTCCTTTCCCATTTCTTTGTATAAGTTTTTATTTAATTATTTTGTATTGTGATGAATGTTGGGCTTATTGGCATGAAATTGGACTAATATGCAAATTTGGATTGAATTGTAAAAATGGAAAATTTTCTGGAGGCAATTACATTTTGCATGTTAATAAAGAAATAATCTAATAATTAAAAGTAATAAAATACAAAACACAAACGAAGGTTAACCGTAAGGTTGAGTAAGGATTCAAAAGCCCATACCCAATTTTTTAGCTCAATCTTTAATAATGGCTACTAGGGGCCCTCCGTGAAATCTAGTTGCTATAAAAGTGTGTCCTAAGTTTTATCCATATGGCAACTCTCATATTTGATATAAGCTTAAAAGCTTGCATTGTATTTCCTAATAGACCTTGAGTCCACACAATGTCGTGGTTGTCAAATACTTAGGCGCTCGCTAAGACAATGAATGAAATTCCACATCGAAATATTAATAACAAAAACATATCCATAAAAAATTTGGATCATATTCAAATCTAAAATATTTATAAATTAAACACAAAAATTAGTAATTTTTCACCAAAAAAAAAGTCAAAAATCACCCAAAAACAAGTAGATAAAGAAGACATAAAAGAAGGGAAGAAAGAGAGGAGGAAGAAGATAAAAGTTTTTTTTTTAACAATTACAATAATAAATATGTTAGTATGTCAATAGGGGAGGAGGAATACCTATTTAATCGAAACAAGTCACTGCACTCACCAATCAATGGGGTTCGTTAAACCTTCAAAGAGCCCACAAGTGAGTTCTAAAGAATATAAATTTCATAGAGGTGAGAGGAGGTTTCAAACCCTAGACTTTCTCTTGATGTGGGGGATAACTACACCATCCAATCTACCTTAATTGGGCTTTAATTTTTTTTTGAACCATTAGAAAGGGAGGGAATAGGGGATTTAAACCCTCGCCTCCTATAAAAGTGCCAAGCCTTCTACCACTAAACTAGTGGGAGGCTGAAAAATTGAGCTTTAATTAAATCTTCATTTAGTTGTTAAAAAAAAAAGTCTTTTTTTAGACAATTTTTTTTATTAGTTGAAAGTGGAACTCATTTTACCGCAACACCTCAATTTAAGTGCAATAATAAACAACATTTGTGCTATTTTGAAATGCACTCAATTTTTAGGTTTTAAAAGCTTTATTTGAATCTTTAAAAATATGAGGTGTTAATATGAAAATTAATGGTAAACAATAAATATAAGAGTCATTTTAGCATTGTTCAAATTTTAGTATTTCTTTTTCTAGAAAAGATGATTTTCTTTATTTAATAAAAATAAAAAATACATCGTAATTGTCACGACCCAAAATAGGGGCCATGACCGGCACTAGGGAACGGGAATTCTTTCGAATCCGGAACCCGTAGCAAGCCTAAAAATAAAATAAAATAAATCATGCAATAATAACAATAACCATATAATATGCAGCGGAAATAAAAATCATAAATATAATAATAACATTTTCACCACTGGATTTAAATCAAATCTCATCTCATCGCATATATATAAAATCTTTTTAATACAAATCCAATTTCAATATAACACATCTCTTTAAATAAAATACATGAAATCCAATACTTTAATTCACAACTACTGCAATGTCTAGATAAAATAAATAAGACTCAAGTAAATAATTTACATAAAGAAGCCGAGGCAGAAGAAATCCGGCGTATCGACCTGCTACTGAGGTCTGAAGAAGTTGACTCTCCTGAAAAATAGTCAACGGAGGGGAGTCAGACCTCACTGAGTGAATTACTATAATATATATACATACACACTAAGTGATAATGCATACAATCAACAGTATATATATAATATGTATATATACAGGCAATTACACACAGATGCAATAAAATCATTTTATATATTTTCATTAAAAATCATCTTTTATGAAGGATCACATAGAACCCTAGAATATCGCAACCTCAGAAAATAGTATTAGACAACCCTCTAGCCATACAGGCTCACTTAAACCAAATATATCCACTTAATCCATTTAGACAGTAGACTGGCCCCGAGACACTAAATCAACCGAGCTCCAGCAGTCTGACTGCCAATGTGATTGGCCCCGAGACACTTGGTCAACCGAGCTCTAGCAATCACACCTCCAAACCATATCTCACACATATCAATAATCACATCAAATCAATATCCACAAATAAGTTAGTATTATAGCCTAAATACTATAGGCGTACCGGTACGTACTCGGTCCTAGTGCTGCCCACTAGGTAGCACGTTCTATCGATATCCTTCATCATTAATAATATAAAACATTCATTCACAAAAATAAATGATGCATGAAGTTCAATAAAATATCAACATAAACCATATATATACTAGAAATATACCAAAAGTAAACCAGGTATATTTCGAGTATATATACGTCAAATAAATCCAGTTAAATTACAAAATAAACTAGAGATATATTTGAAAACATTTTAAATATAATTTATTTACAAAACATGTATACAATTTAATATATACCAAAAATAAACTAAAAATAAACCAAAAATATAACTTAAGAAATAATCAAATTATTTATGCATATTTAATCAACACAAAACATGCATTTCTAAATCATACATCCTAAGCATATATATATAGTATAGTAACTCACCTAGTGCGCTCCACGAGACGGGTCCGATGGGCCTGGTCCACTAGCCCTCGGTCTCGGCGCAACTAAACAAGCAATAAATAATTGACATCAGAATAAACCTAATAGAAATCCTAGAATTCGATCTAGAGTATAAAACACAGAATCGATATCAGGGTTCGACTGGATATCACGTTTTACGAGAATTCTACCGAAAATCCGACAGAACCTCCCCTGTAAAACGGACATCTCTCTACTCAAAAGAGTAGAGCCGACCCTGCAAAGAAATACACTTCGAAAAATAGGCTCAACACAAATCCATAACCCCTCGGTCGGACTCCAAACTACAGTCTACCGACCGGGATCCACAATCACAGAACAATTCCAGATATACCAAAAATATCCTTACAACATAGAAATTCATTTTATAAGTAGAAATTACATAATTAGCCTTAAAACACTGTAAAAACCGATAAAAACTCATTTTATTAGAAAAACCATATATTATATATATAATTGAAAATAATTCACGAAAAATAGTTTTAATTAGTTAAAAATACTAAAATAATTTGTAGAAATCATTTTTATACTTTAAATAACTATTAAAACCAATTAAATTACATTTTTTGCCAATTTAGGGTAAAATTACCAAAATACCCCTATATATGTAAATATACTTAAATTACTTCAAAAATTCACCAAAAATTATACAATTATCAAAAATTAATTTTCTCAACATATTTATCAATAATATCAATAATTAAACTCAATCAACCAATTAATTTCAATTTAAAACACAATTAACCCTAATTTCTCAAAATCACATAAACTTCAATAATTCAAAATAAATACTTAGAAATTCATAAAAATTCCAAATAAATTCCTATAATTCATTTCAACACCTAATTTAACCATAAACCCCAATTTCATAATTTAAATAATTAATTTCCGAAAATTAGAAAATAATATTAAAATATTCAAAAATACCCAAAAATCCAAAAAATCTCCAAAAATTCTACAAAAATTCATACATGTAGATTAAGCTACTAGGATCAATATTTGTGAAGGGAGTTTCCATGAATCAATCAATTCAAAGCTCAAAAAAATCGAAAACCCTAATGTGACCGAATTGAGTTTTAGCTCAAACCTCAAAATCCACTTGATTTCAGGCCAAAAGGAGCTTAGAATTGAAATCATCGGAGCTCAAGGAGTCGATGAAGACCGGCGGTGCACGAAATGGTGGTCGAAATCGTCGTCGACGGTAAGAAGCTCAACTTGCTGCCATGGCGGATTCCAAGCGTTCCAGCAGGCTTCCGGCGGCCTGGTCACGTCGGAGAGGAAGAGGAAGGAAGGGGGAGGAGGTTGGCGGCAGCTGGTGGCGGCGAGGGGCGGTCCGGCGTGCTGGAATGGGAGGCGCAGTGAGGGTGAGCGATCGGGAGAGAAGAAGGAGAGGGAGGGGCAAAACGGTAATTTGGCAAAAATTTTGATTTTTAATGTATATATGTATATATATATACTTTACACTATATAATAAAATAATATTAAATTACACACATTAAATATACACCACACACATAAAATTTAATATTTTAATAATTTATACTAAATAAAATTAATTAAATAACAATAAAACAAATAAATAATTAATAAAATATTAGGGTAATACTAAACCCTAATTAAATAAATATTTATATGTATATACGGTGTTTAATATTTTAAAAATGTGTATGAGTTCATGCAAGTCCGAAAATATATTTAAAATAATTAATAATAAATTATTTACGTGAAAATTTCCCCGAAAATATAAGTCCCGGGAAAATTTTAAGTAAAGGACTGTAAATAATACACAGTAATAAAAATAGGTTTTAAATACATATTAACTCGTGAAAATTTCGTAATATATATACAAAAATTATTAACACTGTATATCCCAGTACAATGTAAAAATATTTTAAAAACACGGGATATTACAATAATAAACACATAATATAAATAAAGTATAATGAAAAAGTAGTAAAACAAACTCTTATTTAAAATGTAAAATCATTTATCATTATTTTTCAATCGCATTGAAAGGGTTATCTTGATTTACAACTCAGTGATCTATTCAACAATTTTTATAATTAGTTATAAATTGATTTTTATTGAGTTTAATTGAGTCTGACTGTAAAAATATCAACAAGAGTTTTACAATAGAGAGAACTATAAACTCTACAAACGATAATTACCAAAATGCTATAAAGAATTAAAAATTTACGATAAAAGATTCAAAAATTTCAATAGAAAAAAAAAAAAAAAACAGATCAGAGATATGTTTTTATTGGATGTAGAGAAACAAAAGGAAAAAAATGATAGACCCCTGCTGATATAAGAAATGACTGACGTGGCAACAAAAATGTGAGTGTTTGATGAAAATACCTAGAAAGAAAGAGAAAAAAAAGATGGCTAGAGTTTTTTAAATAAATGGAATTTAAAAAGAAAAAATTAATAAAATATAAAAATACAAATCAATTCAAATTTTCTAATGTGAAATTATCTATTTTTATTATTATAGCAAAATGAATATTTTTCTTGAATTTAAAATGAAGGTGGATTAAATTCTATCATCTCAAAATAATGTCGTTAATTATTTTTTTTATAAAATATTATTTTTTTCCAAAAAATATACTAATTCCTCAAATAAACCTAGAGTTCAGCACTCAACCAAGCTCTAATGTGATAATAAGTTTTCTTTTTGCAATTGAGGATTTTTTTTTTCTCTCATCTTAATTGAGAAAAAAAAATAGAAAACTAGAAAAGTAAGATGGGGAAAAATATAAATGATGATGATGGAGGGGGAGGAAATATAAAATTCTATATACAGTAAATTATGAGCTCCAAAATTATTAAACTAAAAATTTGATAAGAGTCATTTTTCATAATTTAACATTCACCTATTAAAATTTATGTGTTGCATTATTAAAATTCATAACATTTTTATATAAAAATATTAAAAATATTTTCTATTTTTCTTAAAACTTGTATACAAATTCTTATATTAAAATATACATTTTCTATTTTATATAAATTACTCTAATTGTATTATATCTAAAACATTGGGTCAAATGCACAAGAGGGTACCGAACTTTAGTTTTGTTTCAATTTGATTATCAAATTTTAATTTGTATCTTTTTCTATACCAAACTTTTATTTAGTTTAATAGCAATCACTCAAAAATTTTTTGACACCTAAATAATTTAGAATTACTATTTTAATCCAAAATAATAATTTTTTTGCAAATAAGTCCATATTTTATATACATTTATAGGAAATAAGGAAAATTTTGAAAATCATTTTGATTTCGCCTAGTAAAAGGGGACTCATCCTGAGAGGTATAAAAACTTAGGAAAAGTAAACTTTCAAACCTTTTATAATTTTTGAATTAAATTGAAAAGATAAAGATGTTGAGGGATTAAAATGATGTTTAAGAGAAATTTAGAGGATTAAAATTTTTCAACAATAACCTTTTTGAAACAAAATCAAAGTTAGGTGACTAAAAAAAAGCAAATTAAAATTTAATACCCAATTTATAATAAGTTTAAAGTTGGATGACTACCATTACATTTAACCCCTAAAGCATTATTTTTTCTTTTCATAAAAAATTATGTTTTTAATCTAATTAAAATATTCTCTTTTATTGAACTAAAAACACTATTTTATTTTCTATTTAATAAAAAATCTCTAAGTTTTCAACCATTTTCTATTTTTTTTTAGTTATTATTATTACTGTACATATTAAAATTATATGTGCACTTTTAATAAAAAAAATAATCAAATAAAATTATTACAGTTACTTTTTAAAGCTCTCATTTTTTTTTTATTGTTTTAATTGATTAAAATTATTTAATAAATATTTTAAGGTATGTATATTATTTGTAGTTTACGTAAATGTGAATTGATGATTACTAAAAATAAATAAATAGAAATTGAGACTCTAACTCTATGCATGAACTGAGAGAAATATAAAGAGATGGGAAAGAAATGAAATAAGAGGGGAATTAGATTTCATGTTATTTGACTATTAAAACTATGCATGAGCCATGGATTGAGAGGAATATAAATGGAAGGGAAGAAAATGGGATGAGAATTAAATTTTGTGTTATTTAACTATTAAAAGTTAATAGAGGGGAAAAAATTGAGAAATTATTTCTCTTCATTTTCCTTATAGAAGGTGAAAGTGATTATACTCTAAATTGGAGTATAAAACATTTCAACTCCAAAATACATTGTAATTTAAAGTTTTATTTCATTTTCAAATATTTCCCCTTCTTTTTCCTTTAGTAGTTACTTTTAAATATAGTTGTAAACTAGTCAAATTATTCACGAGTAGCGTGATAAAAAAGCTTGTTCAATCTCATATATTGAAGTTCATTTAATAAACAAGTCGAGTTCAAACTATACAAAGTTCGGTTTGTGAAACTGGCAAATAAGTTCGAATTAAAGCTTGCAAGCCAATTTGCAATTTTAATGTTTAATAATTTGATTTTAGATAAATAATATACAAATTCATTGCAAAAAATATTTTAAAAAAATATTTTTACATTAAAATTATGATTTTTATTAAATATATTAAAAGTTATTTAGTAAATAATTTATTTTTAATGTATAATTTTAATTTACAGTTTGTTTTTTTAAAAATTTCTTTAAGTTCGTTTAAACTAATGAACAGTTCGTGAACACTGTAAGCTTAGTTCAAACTCGGCTTGATTATAAATGAATCAAGCCGAGCTAGTCAAAACATAGTTTGGTTTGACTTGATTTCACCCTACTTTTAAGTTATTAAACACAACAAATCTATAGTTTTTATTTATTTCCCTTTAAAAAAACCTTCTCTTTCATTTTTTCTGTAATACCCTATATATTATTTAAATGAAGAGGGGTATCTTTTTTATTTCATTTATTTTAATTATTTTATTTTATTTATCAAATCATATTATGAATAAGAGTTTCTTCTTTACCATATTATATTTTATTTATGCTTATATTATTTAAGGGTAGTTAATATATGTGAGAATTAGTTAATCATTGTTTAAAATTTCATTGCCTATTTTATTATTATCATTATTATTAGTATATTATATTAAATATTAGGTCTATTTGGGTGCTTATAAATGAATGTATATATATATATGTATAAGTGTATATATATGTATATAATATATATATAGGTGCATACCTATTTTTATGTAAGTGTATGTATATACATATAAATATATATATATATATATATATATATATATATATATATATATATATATATATATATATATATATATAATATAGTATATGTATATAGATATGTACATATGTACTAATATTTGTCTATATACATACATGTATAAATAAATATTAATATATAGTTATATATTAAGTATAATATATCAATGGTTATTAATATGTATATGTACATATAATATAATTTTATGTAGTATATGTACATATATATCAGAATTTACCTACATAGATACATACATATATATATATATATATATATATATATATATATATATATATATATATATACACCATAATATATTAATATATACATGTATATTGTTTGTTTGTTTATAGGTTATAAGGTAGAGTATATATATATATATATAAATATACAAGTGTATATTCAAGTTTTGGCCGAGAAAGAATAGAAACACACCCACCAAACCCCCTCATTTTGTCCATCCCCCATCCTCGCCCTTTCTCCTCACTGTGCCGCCTCCATCACTGCCTGAGAGTGCCATTTCCACTGTGCTTCAGGAGCTCCCAAGCTTGGCAGCTGCTGCTGCACTTCTTCTTCTTCTTCTTCCCTCGTCAGGCAGCTTCCTTTCTCCTTGCCCACGACAGCACCCTCCTGCCAGCTTGCTCCTTCGCTTGCCATTGTTGTCTATTCTGCCTGAGCAGCTCCACCTTCCCCCTCTTCTTCGGTGGCAGCAGGTTCCTCCCCCTCCCTCTACTCTGTCCAGCTGCTAAGTGGTGAGTAGTGCTCACCCAAATCCTTCCATTTCCTTCTTTGATCTTGATAAACCTAGGTTAATTAGGGTTGTTTAGCATGCATTTGAAGTCGTTTTTAATTTTCTTGAATTTTTGGTAATTAAATTGAATTTCCATAATTTATTTAATGTTTATTTGGTTTATTTAGATATTTATTTAGGTATAATTAGCAATTAGGGTGATTGTTATTAATTATTTTGAGTAAAATAAATTTTATTGAAATTTTTTGGAGTTTATTTTGATTTTTGGTGAATTTTGAAAATTTTGATACTATTTTAGGAATTTTTATACTTTATGTCAAATTAAATAATTAGGCTAATTTTGAAGATTTTGATTAAATAGGTTATGAAATTTGATAAATGAGGTTATTAGTGAATAATATGAATTTTAGGACTCAAATTATAATTTTTGAGATTTTTATACTATTTTTATAAATACATTTGAGTTTATGCCAAAAATTTGATTTTTAGTTAAATAATACTTTTGGGAAAAATATTGTTGATTGATTAATTTTTTTTTTTATAATATTGGAAGGAATTGTCTTGAGAAAAAGAAATAAGTTTAAAATGATTAGATAATTTTAAGGAAAATTTTTGTATATATAGCACATTATGTAATTCATATATATACTAGGGGTAAAAATGTAATTTTACACTAAATATGATAAATATATATTTTAATTAGTTTTAGTAGTATTTAAAGGGTTTAGATAAATTTTATAAATTAATTGATATAATTTCCTAAGTAGTGTAAAATTTTAAATGTCCAATTTTCAATATATATATATATATATATATATATTCATATAATATATTACAAAGGTTTTCATTTGGATAATAATTATAATTATACTATTAGTAATGGTAAATAAATTTAATTGTTTAATTTTGAATAATTGAGATTTTACATAATTTTATTTATTTTAGTATATGTGTAAATGGAGAAATAAATATTATTAATTTTGATACTTTTTGAGTTGTGATCTCGGTCGGAGCAAATTGTAGTCTTGGGAGTCCGACTCGAGTGTGAATGGTTGTGTATTTTGGAAGTGCATTTTCTATGTAGGTCTGGCTCTACCTTCGGTAGAGAGATGCCCGTTTTACAGAGGAGACTCTGCCGAAATTTTGATAGATTTTCTCGTAAAACGTGATACTCGTAAAATTCCTACCGTTAGTTAGGTTAAATCCTGTCTGTCGAGTCTCGTCCGATTTTCCTCGAGTCAGTTTGGAATTTTATTATTTTGTTGATTTTTTATTTCGATTCCTTAGTCATGTTTTAAAAAGTCGATTCATTATTTTTCTTTTAGAGCATATCGAAGCAGAAGCTGTGAGATCGAGGCAAACGCGTGGTCGTCAGCCTTCACATTCATCCTGTAAGTCGATAAAATGATATGTGCGTGTGTTTATTTAAAGAATGCATGCGCTCGTATTTCTATTATATTGATTATATGATTTATTCAATTTAATGCTATCTTTTACGATTTAAATGCAATTTATTTATTTAAAAATCGATTTGAGAAATTTTGGTAGAACGAGCTACCTGGTGGGCCTCACCAGGACTATGTGCACATGGTAGAGATTGAGAGATGAATCCGATAAATTGTATGATTGATGAATGTTAAATTGGGACGGGTGCCTCGGTAGAAGCCTTTGCTCTCGGGGACCGCCAGTGATTGGAAAGTCAATAATGGACTGGGATAGGTGCCTCGGTTGATGCCTTTGCTCTCGGGGACCGCCAGAGCCATATATTTGGATTAAGTGAATGACTACGGCTTGGTGCCTCGGTTGATGCCCTTGCTCTCGGGGATCGGTAGTCTAGTTGGAATAAGCGGGTCCGGTTGGCCATTTAGATTTTGGGTTTAGGGTTCTACCGAGATTTTTCAAAAGCTATACTTATATATTATAAATTATTTTCACTATAAACATATATAGTTTTCAAAAAAGGTTTTCAAACCGTACAGCTCTTTTATTGACTTACTCAGTGAGGTCTGATTCCCCTCAATTTATTTTTTTCAGGAGCTTGGGAGTTCGACCTCAGACTACCTCCACGCCGAGTTTCTTCTTCACCGGCTATTTTATGTAGGTCATTGGAAGCTGTACTATGTATAAATCTAGGTTGCTGCAGTAGTATATGTATAAAAGATTTGTATGGTTTAAACATAATTATGTAACCTATTTGTGTAAACCACGCTTATGTATAAGATTAAATTTGATTTATAATATGAGATGTTGAAACACATTATTATTTAAACGGTTGAAATTGTGTATTCTGAGAAAAGTCAGTTTGATAATGTGTTCTGTTTTCAAGTAAAGTTTAATATATGAATGGTTTTATTTTTTTTTTTCCTTTAGGCTTACTACGGGTTTCGGGGGCCTTATGCTTATCCATTCCCTAGTGCCGGTCACGTGCCCTCGGGTTCGGGTCGTGACATTTTCTATAGTTGCCATAAATAGTGTAAAAGTTAATACAGAAGGAGAAAATTAAAGGGAAATTATTCATTTCATTCCCCTTACAATCACACCCTAATTAATAATACAACTTCAAAACACATTATAATTTTAAATTTTTTTTTTCAAAATTTTCCCTAACTTTTTCCCTAATTATTATAAATTATCAAATACAATAAAATTAATAGTTTTTATTTTATTCCCTTATTCTCCCTTCTCTCCCTTTAAAAAACATGTCCTTTTCACTCCCTTATAGTTAGAGCATTTCCAACCTACTCTTTATTTAATTTAAACTCTTTATTATAAAGAGTAATTATAAAAAATAGGACTACAATTCGCTCTTTAAATTTAAATTATAGATTAGATAGTGAGTTTGACTATTTATAAAAGAACCAAAATTCAGTCTGTACACAAAAAGGTTAATTAATACACGTCAATTTTTCATATATATCCTTATTTTCTATTGACTTATTTTGTTACCTAATTTCTTTTCACTTTCTTCCCATAATATTCAAAAATTAAGGATATGTTTTATTTAGCTATTTAATAATTGATAGCTGGTGTTGTATGTCAAATGACCATTAAAGGTATAATTTATTTGTAAATATAATTTTATATAATTTTATAATATTTTTTAGTTATGGAAATTATATATATATATATATATATATATATATATATATAAAATAAATTATTGTCTTTAATTTATATATTATTAAAATAATTAATATAAATTATTTAAAAATAAAATTTAAAATATAAATATTATTGTATAATTTTTAAAAAATAATTATAGATATAAATATAATAATTATTTAATTATAATTTATAATAATATTTATTTAATTATGAACTATAAAAAAATTAATTATATACATTTAATTTAAATTTAAATAAAGTTATTTGTTATTATATATTTTTTAATAAAATTAAAATAGTTTAAATAAAAAATAAATATAAATAATTTACCAGCTGATTAAAAAATTTTAAAATAGAATTTTTCAAATTAGTAATTATTTTAAATAAAATCAACTATTTAACTGTTGATTTTAATATTTTGTAAAATATTTAAATTAAAAAAAATTATTAAAATACTATTTATTATCTAAAATAATTCATTATTTAAAATCGCCGTTGAAAATGGTCTTGAAATGCACGGTGTAAGAGTGACTTTATCGTAAATGGAAATTTTGCAGAATTTTTTTTTCTTAAAAAATATAGAATGTATAAATAAAAAAAAATACCCATCATTCTGTCTGGTTGTAGGAGCAATTGTTCCTTCCATACGCTGTGTGTTCCACCCACCGTCCCGTTCCGACCTCAATTACCGACAAAAGTCACACTACCAAAGACGACGATTCTTTAAAAAGAAAATTTATTAAAATCTCAAAAGACTAAACAAAACAATACACTCTTCGCAAAAAGCCACCACCTCTACTCCTACTCACCTTCGCACCTCACTACCCCACACCACGCCAACACCAAAAATACACTCTCTGCCTCTCCTCCTCCTCCTCCTCCTCCTCCTCTCATTAAACAAACACCACCACTAGAATGTGAAACCCTAACTTCAAGATCCCGTCGCTAAATCTCACCATTTTTTTTGTCGCTAAAAATAATACACAACAAAAAAATATGGGAAATTGCTGCAGATCTCCAGCTGCCGTCGCCAGAGAAGACGTGAAATCCAACTATTCAGGCCATGATCACAGCAAGAAAGACGCCGGCGCTACTAAAAAGCAGCCGATCACAGTCCTCACTGGTGTCGCTAAAGAGAACATAGAAGAGAGGTACCTGGTCGATCGTGAACTAGGTCGCGGTGAGTTCGGCGTTACTTATTTGTGTATTGATCGTGATAATAGAGAATTGTTGGCTTGTAAAAGTATTTCCAAGAGGAAACTTAGAACTGCTGTTGATATTGACGATGTGAGGCGTGAAGTTGCGATTATGAAACATTTGCCTAAGAATTCAAGTATTGTTACTTTAAAGGAGGCTTGTGAGGATGACAATGCGGTGCATTTGGTTATGGAGTTGTGTGAAGGTGGAGAGCTTTTTGATCGGATTGTCGCTAGAGGTCATTATACTGAAAGAGCTGCTGCGGCCGTTACTAGGACGATTGTTGAGGTGGTTCAGCTTTGTCACAAGCACGGTGTGATTCATAGAGATTTGAAACCGGAGAATTTTTTGTTTGCTAATAAGAAAGAGAATTCGCCTTTGAAAGCTATTGATTTTGGCTTGTCTATTTTCTTCAAGCCAGGTGAGATTTTTTTTTATTTATTAATTACTGAAATTGGAGACTATTCTATTAACATGTTGGTGGAATAATTATGGGTAATGTTGGATTTCCAATGTAATGCTGTAATGTGGTTGAGATCTCTTAAAAATTGAAGGATAATTGCATTGGGTGACAGTGGCTGCATACTTGAGTACACAGAATGAGTATATCTAATATGTAGTTTGTCATTCTGTTTAATTCTATTAAAAATGCCTCGTTGAAGTTACTGAGGTCCAGAAAGCTTGTATACTTTTAGTACTTTTGCAATGCTCACAGAATACTTTTTTTTTGGGAACATTATATATATATATATATATATATATATATATATAATCTTGGAAGTAATTTTTTTTTTTCTTTTGATAATTGAGTGAAATCTGCTCTTTGCTTAATGAGAAGAAAAAAAATTAAACATTTTTTGGTGCCATAATGTTGCCCATGCTGGGTCTAAATGATGAATTTCACGGCTGTGGTGATTCAATGAAATGGAGTTATGATTGAGAGTTTGCATTCTTGTAGGAGATGTGGGTTTCAGTCTCTAGGTTCTAGATATGACGTTTTGCTCTAATCATTGTTATAGATGTATCTTGGATGGAAGTGACACGCTTCCGAAGGATATAGCCATTATGTCATTACATTATGTAGTAATAGTCATTTTGTCAAAAATCATTAATCATTGTCAATTGACTATAGTCATTATGCACTACTATGTTTGGCTACTGTATTATGCCAATGAAATTTTCAGCCTAACTGAATAACGTATAAATATTCTAGGTGAGAGGTTCTCTGAAATTGTTGGAAGTCCATATTACATGGCCCCTGAGGTTCTCAAGCGGAATTATGGACCAGAAATTGACATATGGAGTGCAGGAGTCATTCTCTACATTTTGTTGTGCGGAGTTCCTCCATTTTGGGCTGGTAATGATATGATTTTTGACTCTATCTTTCTTTCTATATCTATCTATCTATATGTATGTATTTTACTGTATGTGAATAGGCTGAAGGAAGGCTACTTCCATCCATGTGTGGTTGAACAGCATTTATGTTGCTATGTTATCATAGTTACTGCTCTACTTCCATTTTTCTTTCTTGCTGACATGATTACCTTTTTGGTATGTTTGTGTACATGTTTTCCTATGAAATTTAATTTTTCTTATTGTAGCTAACTGTGCTTCTAATACAGAGTCTGAGCAGGGGGTTGCACAGGCCATTCTTCGTGGGATTATAGATTTCAAACGGGATCCATGGCCAAACATTTCTGAGAGTGCTAAGAGTCTTGTCAAGCAAATGCTGGAGCCTGACCCAAAACTTCGACTAACAGCAAAACAAGTATTAGGTATTTACGTCTCTATAATGTTTTCTTGCACTACCTTATATTAGAATTTTGGTGTGTCTTCTTTGTATGCAGCTTTTTTTTTTAGTTCTAAGGAAATCATTTATGGGGTAGGTCGTCTTTTGGGGGAAAAAAAAAAGAACAACTGTCTTTCAAGGGATTTCTTTCAATTTAAAACTATAAGAAATTAATGTTGTGTCAGATCAGTTTGATGGAGAACAAGTGGGTTCTTCATATTTTTAATCTTGAAAAGTTTTCTTCATGATTTGCACAGGTGAAAATCTTGTTGAACAGTCTGGTGCAAATTAATGGAAGAAATATGAATAAAAAAGAGAGGGCTAAAATGAGAAGCGCAGAAAAGAAAAATACTACAAATGCATTGGATGAAAGAATTACAAATGAAATAATATGAATATTGCAATGGTATTGTACTCCTTTTACTAGGATCTGGAATACTAAAATGAAATACCTTATGAGACAGTAAGGGTTATTCCTACAGACTCCTAGACTTCCTGGAATGCTTTATGCTAGATTTAAGAGGAACTAAGTCTTAATAATAGGAATTACAATTTTGCAACTGCTTACAAACTCCCTCAACTTGTTAGGTATCTTGGTATGTGTAGTTGAGATCGTAGTCACATGATAGGGTGATTCAATATGCAGACCCTGAACCACAAAACTTAAATCATTCAAGTACATGATTTAGTTTTCAACATTAGACATCCATAATTTCTTCCTAGGAGACGATCAATATTCATGACCTGGAATGGGACATCGTCTCTAAAGAGAGGAGGTGGTACAGAACTTAGTTATCTGAAGTGAAAAGTTGAGGCAGATTCTCCATTCTCTCTCTTTCATCTCATCTCAATTCATCTTGAAGTGTGGAGTCTAATTGATAAATAATATGGGCTGGGTTTCTATCTCTCCTTTAATTGATTGGCATGCTTTGCCGTGGAAACTTACTTGAATCATGACGTTTAGTGTGATATATACTGGGTCCTTTGTTTAAGTGAACATTTTTGACAAATTTAATAATTAGCACTTGGTTCTTTTACCAGACAAAAACAACTTCAGAAAATGATGTAATGCTGACATAGGAGATGCATTATTTGTTACATTGTGTGTCGAAATTTGTAAAACTTAAAGGACCAAACTGTTAGATTTGACAATTGAAGTAGGGAAATTTGTATTTGTTCAAGCAGCATGGCTTTTCTTTCTTTTTTGTTTATGCTTATGATTTCACTCTTGGGTCTCTTAGAACCAGTTGTGTTTTCCATACAACTTTTAAAATGGAAAAAGTAAGATGGCATTACTGCTTTGAAAAGTAAAAGCAACCCTTATAAGTGTCGTGCACTAATCAAATCCAAATCAGCTTCTGAATATCAGTTAAGCGTGCCCTCACTTTGCTATGTGCTAAGTGATATACTATCTTGATGAGTATAGAGCGTGATAAAGTATAAACTGATATGTAGCAGTACATGGTTGTTTAGATATAAACTAAAACTTTGGTATCATTGGGGCTATAGAATGGCAAATGTTAAACTTCCCATTAGTTGGCATTATTATACTCGATCTTTCAATTTCAACTGAGTAAATAAACAGAAATAACTACTTAATGTAAACTAGCCTGAACAAGTCTACTGCTTGTACCCCAAGTTGAACTAGCATATCAAATGAGCTTGACCCCTACTCTACCATATATAAGCTAATTGGTGTACCCTGTGTGCCTGCATCCACACCTGTTCTATGACTTAAAAACTAGGTATCATGAATAAACTAAGTGGTATCCAATATGCCTTTATCTGTACCTTTACCCTGATGTAGAAAATATCAGGTCCCAGACTACTGTTTTTGAGATTTTGTGGAATATGAAGATGTGTTTTCCATGCAGGTATGTTAGCATTACTTAGTTCTTAGAAATTAGGTATGATTTCGAAAATAGAACTGGAAGTTTTACTTTTATTTTGTTTACAGTCTTCAGAACACTACTTTGCCAGCAGTATGTATATTTCAGAGTTTGTGCATAATATGCATCCAAACTTGTATTTAGGTATTGAATCAACATCTTCATGACATTTTCCTAGTGGAATTTTTGAACCTTTGATTTATGAAGCTATAAATATAGCAACATCCAGTTCTCTATTTGAACTGCATGATTAGGCTTGGTGCTTGGCCTTTCATACAGCTTGATTTAGTAATTTTTGCATTACAAATTTCATGATAAATACTGACTATTTTATCATTTACAGAGCACCCATGGCTCCAAAATGCTAAAAAGGCTTCAAATGTTCCTCTAGGCGATGTTGTTAAGTCAAGACTCAAGCAATTTTCAATGATGAACAGATTCAAAAGAAAAGCACTTAGGGTTGGTGCATCTTTCCTCTTAAGACTTTTCATATTTTTATTTCTATGCTTTTTTCCCCATCTAAAAATTAATTAGATGGCACTTTTCTGTAGGTTATTGCTGAATTCTTATCCATTGAAGAAGTTGAGGACATCAAAGAGATGTTCAGGAAAATGGATACTGATAATGACGGTGTTGTTTCAATTGAAGAATTGAAATCTGGGCTCCAAAATTTCAACTTCCAGCTTGCTGAATCTGAAGTTCAAATGCTTATTGAAGCTGTGAGTATACTTAAGTTTTCACTGCCATCAAGAATACCTCTAGCATAAGTGCAACAATATATCTGCAGTCCTTCCCTCAATTAGTGATGTTTTTCCAAATTAACTTACTGATTTACACCTTGGACATTGGCCATTGCACATGATTTGAAGCATGATAATCTGACCTGTTAATTTTTTTTGCTGTCCAGTGGTCCTAGAAACAACTGATGTACTAGTCTTCCCTTTAGGCTTTCCATTCCAAAATCCCATTTTTAACTTTCAAAGTTAACCCTATGACTTTTAAAGGTAATCCTTACAAATGTCCAAATCATATATATATATATATATATATATATATATATATATATATATATATATATATATATATATATATTAGTAAACAACCACATGTTTTACAAATGAATCAAAAATTTATTAGACTCGTGATATATAGTAAATAAATAATTAAACATATTATTATTATTATTATTATTATCATTAAATAAAGTTTTAAAAATAACAACAATGTTATTTCTTTACAATTTAATATACTTATAATTTATTACAACTTTTATAAATTTTTTATTTAAATAATTATATGATATTCCTTCAATATTTTTTATAATTAATTTTTCTCAACTCTAAAACTAATTTCATATAGAAAAAAATATTATGGTTATAATTAATCATAAGACAATAAAAAATTATTAATTTTTTTTTAAAAAAATTAAAAATAATAAAAGTTATTAATTTTTATTAGATATAAAATAGAAGTTAACTTAATTATAGAATAGAAAATATGCTTTCAATTAGAATTTTTGTTAGAGATAAGATAGAAATTATCTTAATTAAAATAGGAAACATGCTTTTAATTAAATTAGAATTATATTTAGTTAATTTAATTTTTATTAGAGATAAAATAGAAGTTAACCTAACTAAATAGACTTTCAATCAAATTAAAATTATATTTTAATTAATTTAATTTTTTTTATTGGTAAATGACTCAATTATTCAATTTGTAATTTTGTTTGTCTCCCCTTTTCTTTTTCATACATATATATATATTGGGAGATTCTTGCCTACTTAAGGAATTGGTGATGAACGTTGCCATATTTCAAAGGAATACCACTCCTAAACTTACTTTACATTATTTGCTCATCAGATCTCAGCATATGATGTATCCTCTTCTCCACAGTAATTTCTTTTTTTATACTCATCACATGTCACATGTGGACTTGTTGCTCTCTCTCATCTTGCTCCCTGTCATATCTTATCTTATCCACTCCATTTTCTGTCTGATCTAACCAAGAAATAATTAGTCAATTAAAAATAGATGGTATTATGGGTTGCGTATTCTTACCTCAAGTAAGGGACGTATGATGATTAGATTTGGGGATGTTGTTGAGGTTTAAACATGCATTTAATATTGGTGCCAATAATGGCTAGAAGTGGGAGTATGTGAGGCAAATCTTCAAAGATATTGATGTATATTTTATTAAAAAATTTGTCATATTTGTGTGCGCGCACACACACATATATAATGTATTTAAAGAGTAGTGAGCCTTTATAGCTGAAGCAACAACTGATAATGTTGGTGCAAAGGACAAAATAATTGCCATCTAGCAATAGTTGTTCAGCCTGGCACTCCTTTAATCTGTGCAAATAGGTGTAACTTGTAGGTGCTGAACTGAACTACAGTTTGGTGCAGGCATGTGGCTGTAACTTTTGTCTTGCTTGTGGGCGTGATCTTGTTTGTCTTTGTGCCTAACCAAATGGTTCTTTTGTTCGGTCTTGAAGGCTTGTATCGAGTAGGAAATGAGGGATGGAAAGCGAAAGTAGCAAAAAGACCCAATTTTCCTTTTTTATTTCTCTGTTTGTAGTAATTTTTACAGACACCTTAATATACCATATCAGATGCTAGTGTGGAATTTATTTGAATAAAATAAATAGCATTTTGAAAGCTTTGATGCATTTCTTTCAATTTTCAGGTGCCTTTAACTGACAACAACATGAAAGGTTAAACCAGCTGTATAAGCTATTGGTCTCTTTTAAGTCTGCACTTGAGTATAATCCATCCTACCTTGTGAGAAAGTTTTTTCTTTTTAAAATGTCATTTGAAACCTTTTGCTTAAAAGTATGCCACTTAAACATCATGCTCAAAACTAAACTTTAGCTAGAATTGCAGGATGTTTGAGTCAAAAAGAAGAAGAAAAAAAAAAATTGTCTATAAATGCCTGTATAAATCTGTTTGACCTCAAAAAAATAACAGTCAATCTAATCTTTTATGATGCGGGCAATTCTTGAAGGCATTGAAGAAAAAGATAATTATGTTAGGCTCTTACTTTGAGTGGTCAAATTGTTTGGCAACAGGTAGATACTAATGGGAAAGACACACTGGATTATGGGGAATTTATTGCTGTTTTCCTCCATCTAAAAAGGATGGCCAATGACGAGCATCTCCGCAAGGCATTTTCCTACTTTGACAAGGATGGCAATGGTTATATTGAACCAGACGAGCTCCGGGATGCCTTGATGGAGGATGGAGCAGATGATTGTACAGATGTAGCAAATGACATCTTCCAAGAAGTGGACACGGACAAGGTGAAGATCCACTGGTTTGCCATTGTATACATTTTTATTCAGCAACCTGAAATCTGACATCATTGCCTATGGATGCAGGATGGTAAAATCAGCTACGATGAATTTGTTGCTATGATGAAAACTGGAACAGATTGGAGGAAGGCTTCCCGTCATTACTCAAGAGGGAGATTTAACAGTTTAAGCATGAAGTTGATGAAGGATGGTTCTCTAAACTTGGGGTGAGAGGGTCAAATACACAGATCTGTTTGTTTATCCATGAAAAGAAAGTATTAGATCATCACTGTCCATCTTAGACTTGCTTTCTTCTGTGATTGTTTGCTGGAGCATCTTGATTATGTGGGGCGCCCTTTTGCTTGGGAGCTTCCGAGGGTTATGGAGGCAGATTACGTCTTGCCACTCTCTGCAAATGTTGATCATGTAAAAATGGTGCCTTGTTACCTTGATGCAGAATGTATGATTCTGTGCATTATCACTTCAACCTTTGCTTCTAATTATTTTCAGTTGACAATGCGAGTTTTGAACTCCATAGGGCTGTAGTATATTCTCCGCAAAGGAAGAGGTAATGCTATATATATGCATTTTGTGCTGCAAATTTGACATGCTTCTCGGGCGCTTCCTCTTGTTTCTTCATACGCGTGCACACACAGGCACGTCCATTAAATGGACATGTTAATCGCGAGACAGTAATTGCAAGAAAAGGGGGGAAAAGAAAAAAGAAAAGTCATTGAAAATCAGATATCTACCAGCAAATTCTTACCATTTTCTATATTCAATTGTAACGAGATGCCTTTAGATTTTTTACATATTGAATCGGAAGATGCATTGGAAGGCTGCATTTCTGTCGGCAACAATGGAGCGTCTCATGTACCAGTTCCTGTTCTCTACCTAAATCATCTCGTCTGATTTAGGGAGAAAACAAAGGAAAGATCTCAGAAATTTGTAGTAGAAAGAAATTCATATTCATATTCATTTACAACTTAAATCAATTAATTAGAAACATTAAACAAAATGTTTAAATAAAAATTCTGGAAATGTCTGTTAAACTGTCTCATTTTAAACTTTCAATTTTCTTCTTATAAAAGAAATATTTAAAAAAAAATCACGAACGTTTTGGCCACAATCAAAATCCTGTTGTTGCTTAATATGCAACTAATAGCTGCTTCTCTTGTAAACGTAAAAAGACTTGTATGCGTTACCGGCCATTGTTCGGCAATAGGAAATTGTCATGGAAATATCTCCATGACGGATGTTACATTGAAGCCCACAGAAATGCTGCATTTTTTAATTGATGCAAATGACTACACTACATGTGGGTAGGGGTGTCATGGTCCGAATTCTCCAGAATTGCTTTAAAATATTAGAAATTTAAAAATTAAGATTCAAAATTACTTCAAATTTTCACTTAGGTTTAGTTTGAAAATTAAAATTTTTGGTTCAATTTGATTAGAGATCGGCTATTCTTTGAATTAAAATTTCCAGTTTAATTCGGTTTAAAGATCGTTTTTTTTTCAATTTAAAAAATAAATAAAAATATAATTCAAATTAAACTTTTAAACTACCAACCATTTCATAATTTTATCATAAAATTAAATAATTTTTTTAATTTTATTTATCATTATTTTTACTATAAAAATTAAAATGACATTATTTTATATTACATGTTAAATTAGTAGGTCTAACATTAATAAATTGAACATAATTATTTTAAAATATTTATAATATAATGATAATCTTTATAATATATATTTATATATAACTCAAATTCTATTAAATTATAATATTAAATTGAATAAATACAATAGAAAATGGAAGATGTAATTTTTTTGACTTAATAAAAAATTTAGGAAAAAGGTGCAATTTGGACCCTGAACTTGGACCCAAAGTTGATATTGGACCCTAAAAAACTTTTTTCAAAAAGTGGACCTAAACGTGTGAAAAAAAGGCTGAAAATACCATACTTCTAACGTTGGCCCAAACATTTGTTAATTAGTGGTGATGTGGAATTGCGGCAAAAGGTATATATGTGACAAAGTAAGGTCCACCGCTCCTAAAACACTAATTGCACCTTAGTTAACTCTGCCATGAAATCCGCAGCATGATTTGCCTCGCAGTAGATGTGCACCAACTTAACCTCCCACGTGCAATATAGTAATTCTCCAATAGCCTGAATTAGCTGAGAATGCTTATACGTTGGCCTATGTTCATTCTGCAGCAACTGAATAGCACATTTACTATTTGTTTCAAACTCTACCTTACATAAACCAAGTTCCCAAACACGAGATAATCCCTCAAACACTCCCTAATGCTTAGGAGTATTAATAGAGCTTAGTCCAATATGCATAGCAAAACTACCATGCCAATTACCACACCTATCCCTAATGACACCACCTACTAAAGCCCTTTGAGAATTTCCATTAATTGCTCCATCCGTGTTAACTTTAAACCAATCTTCACTAGGAGGAACTCAACAAATCCATCTCTGGACATGAATCTTACCAAACCCATCTTTGGACATAAACCAGTTAGGCTTTGCCTCGTTTCTTATAAAATTAATAAATAAAAGCTCCAAACCATGTACTATACACCCAAACCATGAATATTAACAGCACCTACCGTCGACACCACCATTAATATCACTTACCGTTGCCACTACCCTCAACACTACCTATCACCATCAACACCACTATGAATATCACTCACTATCAGTACAACCATCAATAGCTTCTAGGCACCATCACTAACATAAAAAAACTAACACCATTTGAAACCACCATTATCAACAATAACAACTCCATCAAAGAAAGAAAAAAACAATAAGGCTACTCACTTCATTCTTCTTCCTTCAACTCCATTATTGCATATGGCATCAGGGAAAAAAAAATAAGCAATACCATTTGAGTATTACCCACTGTTGGCACAAGCCAACACCATTATCAACTGGCAATAAATTTACCACCACCACACAAAACCAATTGAATTTGAAAGAACAAGAAGCATGGAGCAGTAACTTTTATTACCTAATAATAAATCAATTTTAACAATATAGCAATTAAGCCAAAAATCAATAGAAATTAGAGAAATAGTTTTATTATCTAATCAAATCTGGCCTCTCCATTGAGTTTTGTTAATAACAATTCTTGAGAATTTGAAAGGTGGAGAAGAAGAAGAATAGCTTCTTTATTGATGGTGGAGCAATAGTCTTCAATGGAGGTTCATCATTGGTGGCGGAGCAAGAGCATTAGTAATGCCATTGTCACTCTTCTTCGACCTTTCCTTGCTCAACTTCATTAAAAGCAGATGCCACTATTGGGTCTTCCTCTATTTCTCTCCTGAAGAAGAGCCACTTAGGGTATTTGGTTGTGAGGTGAATGATTTTATGGTCTTTCGTGGTCACAATTCTTCTAAAAAGAAGCTAGGTTAAGGCAACAATGGTGGAAAACAGTGAGTGGAGGAAACGAGATGTGACCCACAATTCCATATCACCACAAGTTAATAGATGTTTGGGCAATGTTAGAAGCCTAGTTTTTTCGGCCTTTTTTTCACATGTCTAGGTCCACTTTTTACAAAAAAAAAAAAAAAAAAATTAAAGTCCAATGTCAACTTTAGATCCAAGTTCAAGGTCCAAATGGCACCTTTTCCCAAAAATTTATTGTTTTCAAACACACACACATATATATAATAACCACACAATTTTTAAATACTTAATAATTTTATTAATAGGATATAAAACAACACATAATAGATTTATTATTATTATTATTATTTTCTTTGCTCATATATATATATATATATATATATATATATATATATATATATGAGCAAAGAAAACCTTAGCTATTAGCAATCCAATTTGCATCCTTGAGGCTTGCAAGTTGATTTTGTTTTTGGATGTATAAAAACCAAAATAATTAAAATCAAAATATATACAAAATTTTTTGTATATGATAACCTATTAGTTTGCATGCTCATGCCATCGAATACTTTTTATAAGGATTAATAAGGTCTTAATTTCCATTTTAAGATAATACCATATATCTTTGAGTATATATGTAAAAGAATTAAAAATAATAAAAAATATGAATAAAAAAAACCCTAGAGGAGGGTGAATAAGGCTATTAAATAAAAATAAAAAATACAAATAATTTTTTGCAAGAATTAAAAGAATGTTGAGAAGAAAGAATGAAGAACACAATGATTTAAGGAGTTCAGATTCAACAACAATTCTATGTCTCCACCTAACTTATCTTTAAATTAGGATTTTCAATCACCCACAATCTTATTCATAAAAATGAGATTACATAAAAGTTTTATGGCTCACTCTTATAACCTTACAACATGAGTTTTCAAGGTACACTCAAAAAACCAAATCCTAAGTGTTTTAATGGACAACACTTCAACCAATTCCTTTAGAAATAAATCTCACTTCCCTAATAATCTATCATAAGATTTAAGATAATGTTAAATAGAGAATGATGATAAGCAAAAAATGTCTTAACTTCCATTTAGCTCTAGAGATGTTTATATAGATAAACACTAAAAAATATAGCTATTTGAGGTGCAAATAATGTGTCCAACGTTTATATTTTGAATCGAACATTTATAATTTTGAATTATTGAAAGTAATGTTATCAGATTGTTGTGCACGGATTGAAAACTGTGATTGGCTAGTGGAGACGTTCGAATTTGCCCACACTTTCTTCATAAAAGTTTTAGATATTTGACTTATATTTCTATATCATTTTGGATCACCTCAATTGGACTTATGTAACTCAAGATATATCCAAAATACTTAGAGCTATGTAATTTAAAATGCAAACTACTATCAAATAGCTATGTACAAGTTGAAACCGTGATTTATATTGGAGAAGTTTGAATTTGCCCACACTTTCTTCATCAAAGTTGTAGATATTTGACTTCTCTTTTTCTATCATTTTGAATCACCTTAATTATCCTTCTGTAGCTCAAGATATGTCTAAAATACTAAGAGCTGTGCAATTTGAAGTGGTAGCTACATATATTGATTTCGACTCAATATTTGCATGTGCAAATGAAATCGGATTTTGACAAGTAAACCTAATTCAAAAAGTTCAAGATGTCTACTTCAAATGTGAAGACGATAACTTTATCATTATAAAGCTCTAAAAATGTCAAAAGTCTCATTGAATCTTAGAGGTCGAATTAGCTCAAGATATTCATACTTTATTTTAACGTCTAATAGAGTTCTAACTTATACACACTTAATAAACAAATTAAATACTCAAAAATAAGTTTTTCAAGATTAAAATTAAAATTGATTATTATTAAAGTCAACAAAAAATTATAAAACCTTTTCAAGAGAACAAACAATCATCAATACAACAAACAATATTAGTTCAAGAAATCAAAGGATATTTTAATTATTTAAAATTTTTAGTGCCAAATTGCCAATAATAGGTATGGAGGTATAAAATATGAGATTGATATTATCTGTCAAAAATATTTAATTAAATATAAAAAATAAAATAACATATGAGAAAAATAAAAAATATAAAGGGTTTATCATGCGGAAGGGAGTTATAGGTCTTCCATGGTATGGTTACTGCCCGAATACTTAACTGGTTTGACATGCATTTTGATATTAAAAATGGGCTTTTAATTTTATCATTAATACATTATAATTAAGCAAAAGGAAAAACAAATTTTAGCAGTTTGTTTTCTCTTTTTTCTCTGGGTCTTTTCATCAAATATTTTTTATTTTTGCCTATTACTCATCATCTTTTATATTGGCGGTAATCACTCATTGTGGAGTTTTAATTCCTTCATGAGATTTTAATTGTTATTCTTTGTTATAATCTAAATTTTTATAAATTATAAAATTAAATTTTTGAAATTTGTGATGTTAATAATTATTTTATTTAAATTATGCTATTTTGTGATCATTAGTGAAATTAAATTTGAATGTTTTGGTGTTGAATATTATTTTAAAATTATTAATATTATTATTTAAGTAAACTATTGATTATTTATTAGTGTTAAATAAATTTTTTTTTATAAATTTATTATTAAAAGGTATTTTAGTAAAACTATTAATTTAGTGTAAATTATATATATATATGAATTTATTTAAGTATATATATATATATATTAAAGTTAAAGTTAGTGTTATAGTTAAAAACAATAATAATAATAATAATTTTTTGAAACGTGTAGTATTAAATTGCCCTCTCCTTTTTTTTTTTCTTCTTCTTCTTTCGTCCTTTCTCTTCTCCTTCTCTATGCTCGACGCCGCCACCATCCGCCATCCACCAACTAGTAGTGCCACTCCGATCACCACCAGTTCGTTCTCCACCAGCCAATGATGCCCTCTAGCTCCGGCGAAGATCCCTTCTCTCTCTCCTTTTCTCGATTTGTTTTGACTGAATTTTCTTTCCTTCACCGGTGTCAATTCTAGCGTCCTCAAGCCAAATTTTTAGGTTCAATCTCTTCCTTACGTCTTGAGCTTCTTTTCCCCAAGGTAATTCATCCAAACAACTTCGAATTCAACTTCAATTTTGGATGATTAGTTCTAGGTTTTAGAATTTTGATTTGTTAATTTTGTGTTAAATTAGGTTGTTTTATGTTAAATTGATTTTAGATTATTGTTGTAGAAATTGTAAGCTTTCCAAAAATGTGTTTAGATTTAATTTTGGGATTGATTTTTGAAATGACACTATTCCGAGTATGAATACTATTCATGATTACTGTTGAGAAAGTTTTATATTTTTAATAAATTCTTTGATGTATTTTGAGCAAACTTTGTGAAGAAAATTTATTGAAATTACATACCGAATTTTTATTATAAATTTTTGAATGTTTATGTGAAAAATGAATTTTTGAAAAATTTAGTATAAATTAATAATTTTAATATTTTAGTTGAAATTATTGTTAATTATTATGTTTTGGATAATTTTTAAGAAATAAATAGTATTAAAATAATTTTTATAAATTATTTCCTATTTTTAGCTAATGATTAGTAATTTCCAGAAATATATTCGAATAACATATTTGTTTATTATTTTTAAGTTTAAATGAGTTATTGGCCATTTCTATTATATATTTGAACAATTTAAATAATTATGTGTAATTTATATTATTTAACTGCAAAAATTGAAGAATAGATTTTGTTAATATAATTTAATTATAAATTAGAATTTTATTAGTTATTTTGTAAATATATATCTTTTATGCTTTTATTATGTAAATAAATTGATTGTGGTAATTTAATGAATTTTATGATTTTTGGTGAATTATTGGCATTTCCATTATTTTATTAATTGTGGATTTTGTTGATTCTTGGTTAGGCAATAAATGTAGTTCGGAGGCCCAATTCGAAAAGTTGAGTTTTGTGGTTATTTGAAGTGTGTTTGCATGTAATATCAACTTTACTTTTAGTAGAAAGATATCTGTTTTACAGAGGAGATTCTATCGAATTTTGGTAGAATTCTCATAAAGTGTAACATCATATTGGTCCTAAATTTTGAGTTTTAGTCGAGTTGTGTCCTAGATCGAGTCATTCTTTAAAAATTCTAGAAGTATAAAATTAGGAATTTAATTCTAATTTTTTTTCCTTAGCTGTATCACGAGTTAGGCCTACCGGACTGGGCCAGCTGAGTCAGAGAGGAGCACACTTAAACTGTAAATTATTATTATATGTATGCATGATATTTAGAAATCATAGTTGGCATCCATATTTTTATGATGCGAATTTCATATATTAGTTGTATCAAATTTTATTTAATTATTAATTTTTATTATTATTATCATGTATGCACTTATATGAGATTTCATATATATATATTTAAATGTGATGCCTTTCATATTTATATGATTTCATTTAATTAATTGTTTATAATAAATATTTTAGAGGATTACCGTAGAACGTGCTACCTAATGGGTTACACTAAAATTGTTGCGCAACAATACGCTAGATAATAGGTCATAAATTTTGATTAATTTGAAATATGGATATGATGATTATTGTGAATGGAGAAAAAGGGGTGTAATTACGAATCTTTGGTTGCCCTACAGTGTACTCAAGACCAGTCATATCGGTAGTGGGATTACGGATCCTCGGTTGACCTTTTTGTATACTCGGGGCTAGTCCACTTCCAAAAGTTGGACAAGAGATATATTTTTGGGGTTATGGAAAACCTGTTGGCTAGTGAAATACAGTGATCGAGGTTGTGAAAATTTTTAGAGTTTTACTCTAATCCTCTACCTAAACCTTTTTGCATTAAATTGTTTTGAAGTAATGTCATTTTGAGCATCAGTAGGAAATGCATGTATACATTAAATAAATATAAATATATAATTATTATATTGATACTTGAATGTCTGTGTCTTTAGGTTTCGTGCATATATATAATAATAATTCACTCAGTGAGGTCTGACCCTCTCAAATTTTTTTTTTCAAGACTCTCTACTTCAGACCTTTATTGTAGTTCTCTTCAACGGACTCTTTCTTTAGGGGTCAACTTATGTAAATATTGAACTATCATTTATTTAGTATTTTATTAGATGCAGTAGTAGTAGTGCATTCTTGTTTTAGTATCATATTTTTTTTAGACTGCGATTCTATATTTGATTAATTATATGAATATATTTTATTATATTATTTGAAGACTTTGTCACGACCCGAACCCGAGGGCACGTGACCGGCACTAGGGAATGGGTAAGCATAAGGCCCCCGAAACCTGTAGTAAGCCTAAAGGAAAAAGAAAATAAAACCATTCATATATATATAACTTTACTTGAAAACAGAACACATTATCAAACTGATTTTTCTCAGAATACACAAATTCGACCACTTAAATAATAATGTGTTTCAACATCCCATATTATAAATCAAATTTAATCTTATACATAAGCGTGGTTTACACAAATAGGTTACATAATTATGTTAAACCATACAAATCTTTTATACATATACTACTGCAACAACCTAGATTATACACAGTACAGCTTACAATGACCTACATAAAATAGTCGGTGAAGAAGAAACCCGGCGTGGAGGTAGTCTGAGGTCGAACTCCTAAGCTCCTGAAAAAAAATAAATTGAGGGGAATCAGACCTCACTGAGTAAGTCAATAAAAGAGCTGTACGGTTTGAAAACCTTTTTGAAAACTATATATGTTTATAGTGAAAATAATTTATAATATATAAGTATAGCTTTTGAAAAATCTCGGTAGAACCCTAAACCCAACAATCTACATGGCCAACTGGGCCCACTTATTCCAACTAGACTACCGGTCCTCGAGAGTAAGGGCATCAACCGAGGCACCAAAGCCGTAGTCATTCACTTAGTCCAAATATATGGCTCTGGCGGTCCCCGAGAGCAAAGGCATCAACCGAGGCACCCATCCCAGTCCATTATTGACTTTCCAATCACTGGCGGTCCCCGAGAGCAAGGCTTCTACCGAGGCACCCGTCCCAGTTTAACATTCATCAATCATAAAATTTTCGGATCCATCTCTCAATCTCTACCATGTGCACATAGTCCTGGTGAGACCCACCAGGTAGCTCGTTCTACCAAAATTTCTCAAATCGATTTTAAATAAATAGATTTCATTTAAATCGTAAATGATAGCATTAAATTGAATAAATCATATAATCAATATCATAAAAATACGAGCGCATGCATTTCTTTAAATAAACACACGCACAGATCATTTTATCGACTTACAGGATGAATGTGAAGGCTGACGACCACGCGTCTGCCTCGGTCTCACAGCTTCTGCTCCGATATGCTCTAAAAAAAAATAATGAATTGACTTTTTAAAATATGACTAAGGAATCGAAATCAGAAATCAACAAAATAATAAAATTCCAGACTGACTCGAGGAAAACTGGATGAGACTCGACAGACAGGATTTAACCTAACTAACGGTAGGAATTTTTTATGGATATCACGTTTTACGAGAAAATCTACCGAAATTTCGCTCCTCTGTAAAACGGACATCTCTCTACCAAAGGTAGAGCCAGACCTGCATAGAAAATGCACTTCCAAAATACACAACCATTCACACTCGAGTCGGGCTCCCAAAACTACAATTTGCCTCGATCGAGATCACAACTCAATTATTTAAAAATAAATAATTAAATTTGTATTCCATCACCACAATATAAATATAACTATTATCCAAATTAAAAACCTTTGTAATATATTATATGAATATATATATATATATATTGAAAATTGGACATTTAAAATTTTACACTACTTAGGAAATTATATCAATTAATTTATAAAATTTATCTAAACCCTTTAAATACTAATAAAACTAATTAATATATATATATATATATCATATTTAGTGTAAAATTACATTTTTACCCCTAGTATATATATAAATTACATAATGCTATATATATATATACAAAATTTTCCTTAAAATTATCCAATCATCTAAAACTAATTTTTCTCAAGATAATTCCTTTCAATATTATAAAAAAAATATTTAATCAATCAACAATATTTTTCCCAAAAGTATTATTTAACTAAAAATCAAATTTTTGGCATAAACTCAAATATATTTATAAAAATAGTATAAAAATCTCAAAAATTATAGTTTGAGTCCTAAAATTCATATTATTCACTAATAACCTCATTTATCAAATTTCATAACCTTTTTAACCAAAATTTCCAAAATTAGCCTAATTATTATTATTATTTGCTATTTTTTATAATTAATTCCCGAAAATTCCTAAAATATTATTATTTAAATATTCAAAATTCACCAAAAATCAAAATAAATTCCAAAAATTATACAAAAATTCCTAGAGGTAGATTGAGCTACTAGGAATCACATTTGTAAAGGGAGTTTGCATGAATCAAGCTAGATTAAGTTAAAAAAAATTTGAAACCCTAGAGTTCACAAACTGAAAATCAACCAAAACTCAATCAACTCATGATCAAAGCTTAAACAAAGCTTAGATTGAGCCTCACCGGTGCAAGGGGAGGAGATTGGCACCCGAATGGAGGAAAATGGTGTCCGGACGAAGCTTGGGTGAGTTTAGAGCAAAACTCTCGGCTTCTCCTTTCCAGCAGCTTCCGGCGGCTCTGCAGGTGGCCGGAGGCGAGGGAGAAGGAAGAGGGAGTAGCAGACGGCGGCCGGAGGTGGGGGAGGTGCAGTGATGGTGGTGGTCGAGGGCGTCGCGCGAATGGGGAGGAGGGAGCTTGGTTCTGTTTCTTCTTCTCAAAATATACATATACTTATATATATATATATATATATATATATATATATATACTATATTATAAGCTAATGTATACATATATATACATATATATATTTATATACTATACTTATTATACTATATTATGACTATATACATATACTATATATATATATATCATATGTAAATATATATATATATATATATATATATATATATATACACAATGTATATTCAAGTATAATAGTGTACCTATGTATATATATATATATATATATATATATATATATATATATATGTTTATGTATGCAAACATATACTACATGAAAACGTATACATATATATACACATGTATATAATTATACCTTATACTATATTATATACATATATCTATATATATATATATATATATATATATATATATATATATATACACACACACATGTGAATTGATATGCACATTTAAATTAATATTTAACCTAAAATATAATGTTAACAAAATTTATACTTTAATATAATGCAAATTAACTATTACTAGTACTATTCGAGAAAAATATGTCCCTTTATATTAAAATAATTATATATATGTATGTAGGGTATTACAATTTCTTTATATTATTTAAAGTTTTAAATTTTGAGGTATTTTTGTAGTGTATTTTGTGTGAGTTTTTATTTTAAAGTTTGTTACAGATTTCAGATTTGTATGAATTCATGTTCCTTAGTGCCAATCATGACTCTCGAGATTGGGTCATGACATTTTTTGTGGAGTTTTTAGTTTTTATTTTTGCCAATAGTGGAGTTTATAGTTCTCTTCACTGTGAAACTTTTATTGATATTTTTGAAATTAGGCTTAATTAAATACTATAAAGTCAATTTATAGCTAATCAAAACTGTAATACCCTATATAATTACTTAAATAATAAGGGGTAATCTTATCAAATCATATTATTAATGATTATTTTCCTTCATCGTATTATATTATATGTATGTTAATATTATTTAGAGTATTAATATGTGTGAGTATTATTATTTGCTTATTATCTAGGATTACATTGTATAGTATTATCATTATTTTTATTATCATTTTATACTATAACATATATATTATTATTATTGCTATTTAAAATGATATTAAATTTTATGGCTATGCATGTGTGCCTATAGATAAATATATATATGTATGCATATTGGTAGGTTATATAATATATATGTATGTATGTATATGTCTATATATATGTATATATATATATATATACCCATCAAAGCACCAAAAACCCAAAAATGACCACCCTTTTCCTCCTCTGTCACCCTCATTACACTTCCCCTCCCTGTGCAGCTCTCACCCACCGCTAGGACTCCATTGCCACCGCGAGTTGCAGCTGCCAAGTTGCAGCTGCTGCTTTCTTCTTCCTCAAGTGGCAGTGTTTCTCCCCTTCTCGCCTGGCAAACAACATTCCATCTCCCTCGCGCGACAGCCCTGCCTCAGTCCACCTGCCAAGCTTTGTTCCTTGGTCTGTCGCTGCTTTTTGCTCCGCCTGAGCAGCTCCACCTTCCCCATTTTTCGGTGACAGCAGGTCTTCCCCTCCCCCTGCTCTGTCCAGCTGCTAGGTGGTGAGTAGTGCTCACCAAAATCCTTCCATTTCCTCTTTTGATCTTGGTAAATCTAGGTTAATTAGGGTTGTTTAGCATGCATTTGAAGTTGCTTTTAAATTTCTTGAATTTTTGGTAATTAAATTGAATTTCCAGAATTTATTTAATATTTATTTGGTTTATTTAGATATTTATTTAGGTGTAATTAGCAATTAGGGTGATGGTTGTTAATTGTTTTCAGTAAAATGAATTTTTATTGAATTTTTGGTATTTATTTTGATTTTTGGTAAATTTTGATATTAATTTAGGAATTTTTATACCTTATGTCAAAATTAAATAATTAGGCTAATTTTTGAAATTTTGGTTAAAAAGGTTATGAAATTTGATAAATGGGGGTTATTAGTGAATAATATGAATTTTAGAACTCCAATCATAATTTTTGAGATTTTTATACTATTTTTATAAATATATTTGAGTTTATGCCAAAAATTGATTTTTAGTTAAATAGTACTTTTGGGAAAATATTGTTGGTTGATTAAATATTTCTTATAATGTTGGGAGGAATTATCTTGAGAAAAAATTAGTTTTAGATGATTGGATAATTTTAAGGAAAATTTTGTATATATATATATATATATATATATATAGCATTATGTAATTTATATATATACTAGGGGTAAAAATGTAATTTTACACTAAATACGATAAATGTATATTTTTATTAGTTTTATTAGTATTTAAAGGGTTTAGATAAATTTTATAAATTAATTGATATAATTTCCTAAGTAGTGTAAAATTTTAAATGTCCAATTTTCAATATATATATATATATATATATATATATATATATATATTCATTTAATATATTGCAAAGGTTTTAATGTGGATAATAATTATAATTATAATTGTTGGTGATGAAATACAAATTTAATTGTTTAACTTTGGATAATTAAGATTTTATATATTTTATTTATTTTAATATGTGTGTAAATGGAGAAATACATATTATTAATTTTGATACTTTTGAGATTTTGATCTCGGTCGGGGCAAATTGTAGTCTTGGGAGCCCGACTTGAGTGTGAATGGTTGTGTATTTTGGAAGTGCATTTTCTATGCAGGTTTGGTAGAGAGATGTCCGTTTTACAGAGGAGACTCTACCGAAATTTCGATAGATTTTCTCGTAAAACGTGATATCCGTAAAAATTCCTACCGTTAGTTAGGTTAACTCCTGTCTGTCGAGTCTCGTCCGATTTTCATCGAGTCAGTCTAGAATTTTATTATTATTTTGTTGATTCCTGATTTCGATTCCTTAGTCATGATTTAAAAAGTCGATTCATTATTTTTCTTTTAGAGCATATCGGAGCAGAAGCTGTGAGACTGAGGCAGACGCGTGGTCGTCAGCCTTCACATTCATCCTGTAAGTCGATAAAATGATCTGTGCGTATGTTTGTTTAAAGAATGTATGCGCTCGTTATTTCGATTATATTGATTATATGATTTATTTCATTTAATGCTATCATTTACGATTTTAATGCAAATTATTTATTTAAAATCAATTTGAGAAATTTTGGTTAGAACGAGCTACCTGGTGGGCCCTCACCAGGACTATGTGCACATGGTAGAGAATGAGAGATGGATCCGATAACTATATGATTGATGAATGTTAAACTGGGATGGGTGCCTCGGTAGAAGCCTTTGCTCTCAGGGGACCGCCAGTGATTGGAAAGTCAATAATGGACTGGGATGGGTGCCTCGGTTGATGCCTTTGCTCTCGGGAACCGCCAATGCCATATATTTGGATTAAGTGAATGACTACGGCTTGGTGCCTCGGTTGATGCCCTTGCTCTCGGGGACCGGCAGTCTAGTTGGAATAAGTGGGCCCCAGTTGGCTGTTTAGACTTGGGTTTAGGGTTCTACCGAGATTTTTCAAAAGCTATACTTATATATTATAAATTATTTTCACTATAAATATATATAGTTTTCAAAAAGGTTTTCAAACCATACAACTCTTTTATTGACTTACTCAGTGAGGTCTGATTACCCCTCAATTTATTTTTTTCAGGAGCTTGGGAGTTCGACCTCAGACTACCTCTACGCCGGATTTCTTCTTCACCGGCTATTTTATGTAGGTCATTATAAGCTATACTGTGTACTAATCTAGGTTGCTTGCAGTAGTATATGTATTACAGATTTGTATGGGTTTAAACATAATTATGTAATTTATTTGTGTAAACCACGCTTGCGTATAAGATTCAATTTGATTTATAATATGAGATGTTGAAATACATTATTATTTAAGCAGTTGAATTTGTGTATTCTGAGAAAAATCAGTTTGATAATGTGTTTTGTTTTAAAGTAAAGTTTAATATGTGAAATGGTTTTATTTTCTTTTTCCTTTAGGCTTACTACGGGTTTCGGGGGCCTTATACTTACCCATTCCCTAGTGCCGATCACGTGCCCTCGGGTTCGGGTCGTGACAAAGTTGGTATCAGAGCCTAAGTTTGATTAATTGTCCATGTCTGTCTTTCTATGTAACTACTGCAGCTTTAGGGTTGATAATTGTCTTGAGATGTATGGTTTCTAATTCTGCGTTGCTTTAAATATTTTTACCCCATTTTGAACTCAATTTTCCTTGTCTTCCTTTCAGAATGAGGCGTGTGCGTACCGACCCAGATGCTGATCCGACCTTTAGGCTAGATGAGCAGTCTGTGCATGATGAGGCTCCCCTTCCTGCTCCACGTCGTAGGGGCAGAGGTAGAGGTAGAGGTCGAGCCAGGGTAGCTGCAGCTGAGATTCCTGATCAACAACCAGTCGAGCCTGAAGCCCCAGCTATTGACCCTACAGCCTTTGCAGCTAGACTGGCAGGGATTAATCAGGGTCTAGCAGCATTGAATCAGGCGATGCCCCTTGTACAGCAGATGCTTCAGCAAAGGAACCAGGGGATGTCAGACACTGAAGCAGCCCTCCTTTACTCTCGGATTGGTAGAGTTTCTTTCAACGGTACGGGTGATGCCTTAGACTTCATTAATGCGATTGAGGCACGCACCAGGACTGGACATACGGATTATCAGAGGATTATGATTATGGAGTTGTCGGTACAGGCAGTCGCTCAGGACTGGTTTATGCAGTCGATTCAGCCATCGATGCACGGGCTGACTTGGCCAAAGTTTAAGGACCGCTTTTTGAGATTTTTCTATCCTCCAGCCACCAGAGATGCCTACAGGTGGAAGCTACTCCACATCACTAGAGGCGATAGGTCAGTGGAGGATTATACCAGAGAGTTTAATAGACTGTCTCGACATGCAGAAGATATCAGGAAGGACCCTTATAGAGTAGTGGAGCTGTATGTTACTGGACTAGGACCTGCTTTTATTGGTATGCGTACTGAGGACCGCACCCTAGAGAGTGTGATTGAGGAGGCCCGTTTGATTGAGAGGCGACATATCCGCCAGGGCACTATGATGGATCCTTATATGATCGGGGGCAGTGGTCATGGTGTAGCTCCCGGGTACCAGCAGCCAGCATTTCACATTGGCAGTTCGAGTCAGCAGGCTGCAGGTAGTTCTCAACAGAGTGGTAGGAGGTCCAAGACTCACAGAGTGGGCCGACATGGATATGCCTCAAACAGGAAAACTGGCAGGAGTCACAGATTCGATGCAGGAGTTAGTAGCAGCAGTAGTGGGCAGAGTTCCGGGCAGAGTAGTTCTGGGTCTGGAGCTAGTGCTTGTGCGAGTTGTGGACGATTTCATCAGGGCCCGTGTCATATGTTGACGGGCGCTTGCTTTAGGTGTGGGCAGGTTGGACATCTTGCCAGAGCTTGTCCCCACTCCGGATACCAGCCACAGTACGTTCAGGGTTCGTCTTCCTCAGTGGCTCAGCCCTACTATCCGATACCTCAGCAGTATCGAGAACCCATACAGCCACAGCAGAGACCGCCTCAGCCTATGAGTCAGTAGGGTCGAGGTTCAGTTGGTAGACCTAGCGGACATGGTTTTGCGCAGCCTTCGACTTCTCGGCAGGCAGGTCGTGGTCAGGCTCGAGTGTTCACTTTGACACCACAGGATGCTCAGACTTCGAATGTAGTGGTAGCAGGTATTCTCTCAGTCTGTGCATGCGATGCTAGAGTGTTGTTTGATCTCGGTGCTTCCCATTCCTTCATTTCTCCTGTGTTCGCTTCGAGAATCGAGTGGCAGCCTTCTAGGTTATCCTTTCCTCTATCTGTTTTGACTCCTCTTAGTGACGAGTTGGAGACAGATGTTTTCTTTCCTTCGTGTCCGGTGATAGTTGATGGTAGAGAACTATTGGCGGACTTAGTATTGCTCGACGTACTGGAATTTGATGTCATTCTGGGCATGGATTAGTTGTTGAAGTATTATGCCCTTGTGAATTGTAGAGAGAAAGAAGTGGTGTTCAGGATTCCAGGTGAAGAAGAATTTTATTTCAAAGGTGAAAAGAGCTCCATGCCTCATAATCTTATTTCTGTCATTACAGCTCGAAAGATGCTTAGAAGGGGTTGTCAGGGATACTTGGCAATGGTAAGAGATGTTGAGAAGGAGAATGTGGCAATTGAAAAGGTGCCAGTGGTGTGTGAATTTCTGGATGTCTTTCCTGAAGAATTACCAGGATTACCACCAGACAGAGAGATAGAGTTCTGTATCGATGTCATACATGGTACGGATCCTATTTCTATGCCACCTTACAGAATGGCACCAGCTGAACTGCAAGAGCTGAAAGGGCAGTTGCAGGAGTTGCTTGATAAGGTTTTCATCAGACCCAGTACATCGCCTTGGGGTGCTCCGGTGTTGTTCATAAAGAAGAAAGATGGTAGCCTTCGACTTTGTATCGACTACAGGCAGTTGAATAAAGTCACCATCAAGAACAAGTACCCACTTCCGAGGATCGATGATCTGTTTGATCAACTTCAAGGTGCTGCATGCTTCTCTAAAATAGATTTGAGATCTAGGTATCATCAGTTGAGAATCAGAAGAGGTGATGAGTCCAAGATAGCTTTTCGAACAAGATATGGCCATTATGAGTTTTTAGTAATGTCCTTTGGGTTGACTAATGCTCCAGCAGCCTTTATGGACTTGATGAATCGGGTATTCAGGCCGTACTTGGATCGATTTGTGATAGTTTTCATTGACGATATCTTGGTTTATTCCAAGAGTGAAGCTGAACATGTGATGCATCTGAGAAGAGTACTTCAGACTTTAAGGGAGCACAGGTTGTATGCCAAATTCTCAAAGTGTGAGTTCTGGTTGTATCAAGTGGCATTTCTAGGCCACGTGGTTTCTCGAAATGGCATACAGGTGGACCCTAAGAAGATAGAGGCTATTACAGAGTGGTCAAGGCCGACTACAGTTAAGGAAGTACGGAGTTTCCTGGGTCTAGCAGGTTATTACAGAAGATTTGTGAAGGACTTCTCTAGAATTGCTGCACCTTTGACAAGGTTGACCCAGAAGAATGTTAAGTTTGTATGGACGGACAAATGCGAAGAGCATTTCCAATTATTGAAGAACTTGTTGACATCAGCACCGATTCTAACTTTACCCTCTGGAAATGAAGGTTATATAGTATATTGTGATGCTTACAGAGTAGGATTGGGCTGTGTGTTGATGCAAAATGGCCAAGTGATTGCTTATGCTTCGAGGCAGTTGAAGAAGCACGAGCAGAACTATCCTACTCACGACTTAGAGATGGCAGCCGTGGTGTTTGCTTTGAAAATATGGAGGCATTACTTGTACAGAGTGACGTGTGAGATATACACAGATCATAAGAGCTTGAAATATATTTTCTAGCAGAGGGACTTGAATTTGAGGCAGAGGAGATGGATGGAACTCCTTAAGGATTATGATTGCTCCATTTTATACCATCCAGGCAAGGCGAATGTTGTTGCGGATGCCTTGAGTAGAAAATCTGCAGGCAGCCTTGCCCATATTAGCACAGAGAGAAAGCCCATTATTAAAGAGTTACATGGATTGATTGACCAGGGGTTGCAGATGGAAGTTACCCGAAAGTGCCTTTTAGCTCAATTCAGTGTACGATCAGTATACTTGGATCGGGTTAAGGCAGCTCAGAGCAGAGACCCCCAGTTGTAGAGAATCATGTATGAAGTGCAACAAGGGTAGTCACGGGACTTTGTGATTGACAGGGAAGGTATATTGCGGTTGGGCACTAGGATTTGTGTGCCAAATGTTGATGACTTGAGGAAGGAGATTATGGAAGAAGCACATTTTTCTGCATATAGTGTTCATCCGGGTTCTACCAAGATGTATCATAACTTGAAGGATACATGCTGGTGGAATGGAATGAAGAAGGATATTGCAGATTTTGTATCCAGGTGCTTGACTTGCCAGCAAATAAAGCTTGAACATCAGAGACCCTCGGGACTGTTGCAACCTACGCTAATTCCTGAATGGAAATGGGATATGATAGCCATGGATTTCGTGACTGGACTACCTCGAACTACTGGAGGTTATGATGCTATTTGGGTGATTGTTGACAGGTTGACTAAGTCAGCACACTTTCTACCTATAAAGAAGACGTACTCTACTGATAGACTGGTAAGACTTTATGTCAATAGGATTGTTTGTCTACATGGAGTACCTGTGAGCATAGTGTCGGATAGAGGAGCCACCTTTACCTCAGTCTTTTGGCAAGAATTACACAAGGCCTTGGGTACCAGATTGGATTTCAGTATGGCCTTCCATCCTCAGACAGATGGTCAGTCAGAGAGAACCATCCAGACGTTAGAAGATATGCTGAGGATGTGTGTAATGGATTTTGGAGGACAATGGGATTTCCACTTGCCACTAATTGAGTTTGCTTATAATAACAGCTATCATGCTAGCATTGAGATGGCCCCGTACGAGGCACTATATGGTAGGAAGTGTAGATCACCTTTATGTTGGGAGATTGGTGAGAGGTAATTAACGGGACCAGAGTTAGTGCAGATCACTTCAGAGAAAGTCCCCATTATACAGCAGCGATTGAAGACAGCCTTTAGTAGACAGAAGAGCTACGCTGACCCCAGGAGGAAGGATGTATCCTTCATGGTTGGAGACATGGTGTTCCTGAAGGTGTCTCCAATGAAAGGAGTTATGAGATTTGGCAAGAAGGGTAAGCTAGCTCCCAGATACATTGGACCGTTTGAGATTCGGTCTAGAGTGGGTGAAGTGGCATATAGGCTAGTGTTACCACCAGAGCTATCGAGAATCTATCCTGTGTTTCATGTGTCCATGTTGAGGAAATACGTCCCTGATCTGTCTCACGTGCTGCAACCTCAAGCCATTGAGCTTAGCGACGATTTGACTTACGAGGAGTACCCGGTGGCGATTGTGGATCGCCAAATCCGATAGCTGCGGACTAAGGAGATACCGATGGTGAAGGTGTTATGGAGTAACCATTCTGCAGAAGATTGCACCTGGGAAACTGAAGCTGAGATGCGAGTTTCGTTCCCGTATCTCTTTTCTTCTTAGCTTTGTAATTCCTCTTTTCTTTCTTTTCTTGAATTCGAGGACGAATTCATATAAGGAGGAGAGACTGTAATACCCTATATAATTACTTAAATAATAAGGGGTAATCTTATAAAATCATATTATTAATAATTATTTTCCTTCATCGTATTATATTATATGTATGTTAATATTATTTAGAGTATTAATATGTGTGAGTATTATTATTTGCTTATTATCTAGGATTACATTGTATAGTATTATCATTATTTTTATTATCATTTTATACTATAACATATATATTATTATTATTGCTATTTAAAATGATATTAAATTTTATGGCTATGCATGTGTGCCTATAGATAAATATATATATGTATGCATATTGGTAGGTTATATAATATATATGTATGTATGTATATGTCTATATATATATATATATATATATATATATATATATATATATATATATATATATATATTTATTTATTTATTTATATATATATATATATATTTATTTATTTATTTATTTATTTATACATGTATATCTTTATATGTTATAGTATAAAGTATATTTATATATATATGTATATATACACACACACACAAATATATATATATACCTATCAAAGCACCAAAAACCCAAAAATGACCACCCTTTTCCTCCTCCGTCACCCTCATCACACTTCCCCTCCCTGTGCAGCTCTCACCCACCGCTAGGACTCCATTGCCACCCGCGAGTTGAAGCTGCCAAGTTGCAGCTGCTGCTTTCTTCTTCCTCAAGTGGCAGTGTTTCTCCCCTTCTCGCCTGGCAGACAACATTCCATCTCCCTCGCGTGACAGCCCTGCCTCTGTCCACTTGCCAAGCTTCATTCCTTGGTCTGTCGTTGCTTTTTGCTCCACCTGAGCAGCTCCACCTTCCCCATTTTCCGGTGGTAGCAGGTCTTCCCCTCCCCCTGCTCTGTCCAGCTGCTAGGTGGTGAGTAGTGCTCACCAAAATCCTTCCATTTTCTCCTTTGATCTTGGTAAATCTAGGTTAATTAGGGTTGTTTAGCATGCATTTGAAGTTGCTTTTAAATTTCTTGAATTTTTGGTAATTAAATTGAATTTCCAGAATTTATTTAATATTTATTTGGTTTATTTAGATATTTATTTAGGTATAATTAGCAATTAGGGTGATGGTTGTTAATTGTTTTGAGTAAAATGAATTTTTATTGAATTATTGGTATTTATTTTGATTTTTGGTAAATTTTGAAAATTTTGATATTAATTTAGGAATTTTTATACCTTATGTCAAAATTAAATAATTAGGCTAATTTTTGAAATTTTGGTTAAAAAGGTTATGAAATTTGATAAATGGGGTTATTAGTGAATAATATGAATTTTAGAACTCCAATCATAATTTTTGAGATTTTTATACTATTTTTATAAATATACTTGAGTTTATGCCAAAAATTGATTTTTAGTTAAATAATACTTTTGGGAAAATATTGTTGGTTGATTAAATATTTCTTATAATGTTGGGAGGAATTATCTTGAGAAAAAATTAGTTTTAGATCATTGGATAATTTTAAGGAAAATTTTGTATATATATATATATATATATATAGCATTATGTAATTTATATATATACTAGGGGTAAAAATATAATTTTACACTAAATACGATAAATGTATATTTTTATTAGTTTTATTAGTATTTAAAGGGTTTAGATAAATTTTATAAATTAATTGATATAATTTCCTAAGTAATGTAAAATTTTAAATGTCCAATTTTCAATATATATATATATATATATATATATATATATATATATATATATATATATATATATATATATATATATATATATATATATATATATATATATTCATTTAATATATTGCAAAGATTTTAATGTGGATAATAATTATAATTATAATTGTTGGTGATGAAATACAAATTTAATTGTTTAACTTTGGATAATTAAGATTTTATATATTTTATTTATTTTAATATGTGTGTAAATGGAGAAATACATATTATTAATTTTGATACTTTTGAGATTTTGATCTCGGTCGGGGCAAATTGTAGTCTTGGGAGCCCGACTTGAGTGTGAATGGTTGTGTATTTTAGAAGTGCATTTTCTATGCAGGTCTGGCTCTACCTTTGGTAGAGAGATGTCTGTTTTACAGAGGAGACTCTGTCAAAATTTTGATAGTTTTTCTCGTAAAACGTGATATCCGTAAAAATTCCTACCGTTAGTTAGGTTAACTCCTGTCTGTCGAGTCTCGTCCGGTTTTCATCAAGTCAGTCTGGAATTTTATTATTATTTTGTTGATTCCTGATTTCGATTCCTTAGTCATGATTTAAAAAGTCGATTCATTATTTTTCTTTTAGAGCATATCGGAGCAGAAGCTGTGAGACCGAGGCAGAAGCGTGGTCGTCAGCCTTCACATTCATCCTGTAAGTCGATAAAATGATCTGTGCGTATGTTTGTTTAAAGAATGTATGCGCTCGTATTTCGATTATATTGATTATATGATTTATTTAATTTAATGCTATCATTTACGATTTAAATGCAAATTATTTATTTAAAATCGATTTGAGAAATTTTGGTAGAACGAGCTACCTGGTGGGACTCACCAGGACTATGTGCACATGGTAGAGATTGAGAGATGGATCCGATAACTGTATGATTGATGAATGTTAAACTGGGACGGGTGCCTCAGTAGAAGCCTTTGCTCTCGGGGACCGCCAGTGATTGGAAAGTCAATAATGGACTGGGATGGGTGCCTCGGTTGATGTCTTTGCTCTCGGGAACCGCCAGTGCCATATATTTGGATTAAGTGAATGACTACGGCTTGGTGCCTCGGTTGATGCCCTTGCTCTCGAGGACCGGTAGTCTAGTTGGAATAAGTGGGCCCAGTTGGCTGTTTAGACTTGGGTTTAGGGTTCTACCGAGATTTTCCAAAAGCTATACTTATATATTATAAATTATTTTCACTATAAATATATATAGTTTTCAAAAAGGTTTTCAAACCGTACAGCTCTTTTATTGACTTACTCAGTGAGGTCTGATTCCCCTCAATTTATTTTTTTCAGGAGCTTGGGAGTTCGACCTCAGACTACCTCTACGCCGGATTTCTTCTTCACTGGCTATTTTATGTAGGTCATTATAAGCTGTACTGTGTACTAATCTAGGTTGTTGCAGTAGTATATGTATTACAGATTTGTATGGTTTAAACATAATTATGTAATTTATTTGTGTAAACCATGCTTGCGTATAAGATTCAATCTGATTTATAATATGAGATGTTGAAATACATTATTATTTAAGCAGTTGAATTTGTGTATTCTGAGAAAAATCAGTTTGATAATGTGTTTTATTTTAAAGTAAAGTTTAATATGTGAATGGTTTTATTTTCTTTTTCCTTTAGGCTTACTACGGGTTTTGGGGGCCTTATGCTTACCCATTCCCTAGTGCCGGTCACGTGCCCTCGGGTTTGGGTCGTGACAAAAACCATAGAGTAGAGTATAAAGATTGTCGAATAGAGCGCCAAGTTGTAAATTAAAATAGTTCTGTTAACGTAATTGAAGAATAATTGTCACGACCCGAACCCGAGGGCACATGACCGACACTAGGGAATGGGAAGGCATAAGGCCCCCGAAACCCGTAGTAAGCCTAAAAGAAAAGATAAACAACACCTTACAATTTAAAACCTTATTTTAAAATAGAACACATTATCAAACTAATTTTTCTCATAAATAACTAAATTAGATGCTCAAATAAAATATACTTCAGCGTTACATATTATAAATCAAACTTAAATCGTTATACATAAGCGTGGTTCATACAAATAGATTACACAAACATACTTAAATCATACAATTCTTAGTACATATACTATTGTAGCATCCTAAAATAATACAACAGTACAGCTTACAATGACCTACAAAAAAATAGCCGGTGATGAAGAAATCTGGTGTGGAGGTAGTCTGAGGTCGAACTCCCAAGCTCCTAAAAAAAATTAAATTGAGGGGAATCAGACCTCACTAAGTAAGTCAATAAAAGAGTTGTACGGTTTGAAAACCTTTTTGAAAACTATATAATTATAGTGAAAATAATTTATAATGTAAAGGTATAGCTTTTGAAAAATCTCGGTAGAACTCTAAACCCAAAAATCTAAATGGCCAACCTTGCCCACTTGTTCCAATCAGATTGTCGGTCCCCGAGAGCAAAGGCATCAACCGAGGCACCAAGTCGCAGTCATTCACTTAATCCAAATATGTGGTACTGGCGGTCCCCGAGAGCTAGGGCATCAACTGAGGCACCCATCCCAGTCCATTTTTTAACCGTACAATCACTTGTGGTCCCCGAGAGCATAGGCTTCCACCAAGGTACCTGTCCCAATATAACATCCACCAGTCATATATGTATCAGATCCATCTCTCAATCTCTACCATGTGCATATAGTCCTGGTGAAGCCCACCAGGTAGCTCGTTCTACTAAAATTTCCCAACTTCGACTTTTAAATAAATACAAAATGCGTTTTAAATCTAAAATAACATCATTAAATTAAATAAATCATATAATCAATATTAAAAATTTGAGCGCATGCATTCTTTAAATAAACATATGCACAGATTGTTCTATTGACTTACAAGAAGAATGCGAAGATTGGCGGCCACGCGTCTACCTCGATCTCACGGCTTCTGCTCCGATATGCTCTAGAAAGAAAATAACAAATCGATTTTACAACATTACTGTGGAATTGAAATCATAAATCAACAAAACAATGAAATTACAGGCTGACTTGAGGAAGACTAGACAAGACTCGATAGACGGGATAGAACCTAACTAACAATAGAAATTATTACGAATATCACATTTTACGAGAAAATCTACTGAAATTTTGACAGAGTCTGCTCTGTAAAATGGACATCTCTCTACAAAGGGTAGAGCCAAACCTGCATAGAAAATGCACTTCTAATAACCACAGACATACCCACTCGAGTCGGGCTTCAAAAACTACACTTAGCCCCGACCGAGATCACAACTTCAATAAAACATCAAGAAATGATATCATTTATTTTCCAAAATACATACTACACATATATATATACTAAAAATATATAAAATCTCAATTATTCAAAAATTAAACAACTCACTTTGCATGTCATTATCAAAATATAATTATGACCTAAATTAAAACCATTACATCAAATATACTAAATACAACCTTATATTAAATTTTTTGTTACATTAATAATGTATTATAAATATATATAATATTTGGAATTAATATTCAAAATTAACACTACTTAATTAAAAATATCAATTAATTTATAAAAATTATCTAAACCTCTTAAATAATGATAAAACTAACTAAAATATATATTTAACTATAATTAGCATAAAATTACATTTTTACCCCTAAATACATAATTTACATAATGTATTATTAGTACTAAAAAAAAATTCCTTAAAATTATGTAATCATCTTAAAAATTATTTTCTAAAAACTAAACTTCTTAATATAATTAAAACATAATATCAACTAATAATTTCTTTTAAAAATAAATAAATATATAATTCAACCTACTAATCACATTTGACATAAACTCAAACTATTTATAAAAATAGTTTAAAAATCACAAAAATTATAATTTGAGTTCTAAAATTAATAACATTTAATAATAACCTCAATTATTAAAATTTTATAATTTTTACAAATAATTTTTGAAATTAATAAAAATATTAATTAAATACCCTAAATTTACAAAAACTTATAATTAACACCAAAAATTCTAAAACCTTAAAAACAATCCCAAACATTACAAATATAAAATCTTAATTACTCTAATTTCACTAATTAAACCAAAGAAAAATCCAATAAATTCAAATAAAAATTAAATAAAATTATACAAAATTCTGTAAATTAAGGAAAATTCAGAAAAATACTTAAAAAATTCGAATTTGAACAACTAAATGGCATAACTCAACATTTAACTAAGAACAACTCAAGATCAACACCCAATTCCATTCAACAACCAGAAAATGACCTAAGAACAACCCAGCACAACTCACCTTCAACCTCCAATTTCGACGCTGGAGGTGAGTTGCAGCGGTGGTTTCCGGCTTAGACTGACACCAGAGAGGATGAGCGAAGCTGGGAAAGCTTTGGTGGCACCGGATCAGCTTGGATCGAGAGGGACCAAGGTGAGGAAGAGAAACAGTAGCAGCAACACCACCTGGAAGCTTCAAGCTCACGGTGGCAATGGAGTCTCAGTGGTGGAGAAGGAGATGGCGTAGTGAGGGGGAAGACGGAGGCCGTGGGCAGGCGGAGATGGAGGATGGCAGCAACTTGGGTCGATGGGAGGTAAGCTTTCTTCTTTCTCTGTTCTTTTTTTTTTCTTGTTTTGTTTATATATATATATATATATATATATATATATATATATATATATATATATATATATACGTATATATGCATGTACATAGTAGCACATAAAATAACTATAAAGTTAATGTAGTTTAAAATAATAATAATAATAATAATAATAATAATAATAATAATAATAATAATAATAATGATGATGATGATGATGATGATGATGATAATGATGATAATAATAACAAAAATAAACAATGAAATTTTAAACAATAAATAAATAATACTCACATATAATCATTTCATAAATTAATAACCCTAAAAATAATATTAACAATTGTATAATATAATTCAAAAGTAATTATTAATAACACAGTTTGAAAATTACTTTATTTAAATAAAAAATATAGGGTATTACAGTCTCCCCTCCTTATATGAATTCATCACCGAATTCAAGAAAAGAAAGAAAAGAAGAATTACAAGGCTAGGAAGGAAAGAGATACGGGAAAGAAACTCGCATCTCAGCTTCAGTTTCCCAAGTGCAATCCTCAGCGGAATGGTTACTCCATAGCACCTTTACCATCGGTATCTCCTTAGTCCGTAACTGTCGGATTTGGCGATCCACAATCGCCACTAGGTACTCCTCATAAGTCAGATTGTCACTAAGCTCTACGGTCTGAGGTTGCAACACATGAGATGGATCAGGAATGTATTTCCTCAGCATGGATACATGGAATACAGGATGGATTCTCGACAATTCTGGTGGTAACACCAGCCTACACGCCACTTCACCCACTCCAGACCGAATCTCAAATGGTCCAATGTATCTAGGAGCTAGCTTACCCTTCTTGCCAAATCTCATAACTCCTTTCATTGGAGACACCTTCAGGAACACCATGTCTCCAACCATGAAGGATACATCCTTCCTCCTAGGGTCAGCGTAGCTCTTTTGTCTGCTGAAGGCTGTCTTCAATCGCTGCTGTATAATGGGGACTTTCTCTAAAGTGACTTGCACCAACTCTGGTCCTGTTAACTGCCTTTCACCAATCTCCCAACACAATGGTGATCTACACTTCCTACCATACAGTGCCTCATATGGAGCCATCTCGATGCTAGCATGATAGTTGCTATTGTAAGCAAACTTAATCAATGGCAAATGTGAATCCCACTGTCCTCCAAAATCCACTACACACATCCTCAGTATATCTTCTAACATCTGGATAGTCCTCTCTGAATGACCATCTGTCTGAGGGTGGAAGGCCGTACTGAAATCCAATATGGTACCCAAGGCCTTGTGTAACTCTTGCCAAAAGACTGAGGTAAATGTGGCTCCTCTATCCGACACTATGCTCACAAGTACTCCATGTAGACAAACAATCCTATTGACATAAAGTCTCGCCAGTCTATCAGTAGAGTACGTCTTCTTTATTGTTAGAAAGTGTGCTGACTTAGTTAACCTATCAATAATCACCCATATTGCATCATAACCTCCAATAGTCCGAGGTAGCCCAAACACAAAGTCCATCGCTATCATGTCCCATTTCCATTCGGGAATTGGCATAGGCTGTAACAATCCCGAGGGTCTCTGATGTTCAAGCTTCACTTATTGACAAGTCAGACATCTAGACACAAACTTTGCAATGTCCCTCTTCATTCCATTCCACCAATATGTATCCTTCAAGTTATGATACATCTTGGTAGAACCTATATGCAGAAAAATGTGCTTCTCCCATAATTTCCTTCCTCAAGTCATCAACATCTGGCACATAAATCCTAGTGCCTAACCGCAACACACCTTCCTTGTCAATCACAAAATCCCTTGACTGCCCTTATTGCACTTCATATATAATCCTCTACAACTGTGGGTTTCTATTCTGAGCCACCTTAACTCGATCCAAGTACATCGATTGTACCTTGAATTGAGCTAAAAGGCACTTTTGGGTAACTTCCATCTACAACCCTTGATCAATCAACCCGTGCAACTCTTTAACAATAGGCCTCCTTCCTGTGCTGATGTGGGCAAGACTGCCTGACTTCCTACTCAAAGCATCAACAACAACATTCGCCTTGCATGGATGGTATAAAATGGAGCAATCATAATCTTTAAGAAGTTCCATTCATCTTCTTTGTCTCAGATTCAAGTCCCTCTGCTGGAAGATATATTTCAAGCTCTTGTGATCAGTGTATATCTCACATGTTACCCCATACAAGTAATGCCTCCATATTTTCAAAGCAAACACCACGGCTGCCATTTCCAACTCATGAGTAGGATAGTTTTGCTTGTGCTTCTTCAACTGCCTTGAAGCATAAGCAATCACTTGGCCATTTTGCATTAACACACAGCCCAATTCTACTTTGGAAGCATCACAATACACTGTATACCCTTCATTTCCAGAGGGTAAAGTTAGAATTGGAGCCGAAGTCAATAAGTCCTTCAATAACTGGAAGTGCTCTTCGCATTTGTCTGTCCATACAAACTTAGCACTCTTCTGGGTCAACCTTGTCAAAGGTGCAGCAATTTTAGAGAAGTCTTTCATAAATCTTCTGTAATAGCCTGCTACACCCAGGAAACTCCATACCTCTCTAACTGTAGTCGGCCTCAGCCACTCTACAATAGCCTCTATCTTCTTAAGGTCCACCTATATGCCATCTCTAGAAACCACGTGGACTAAAAATGCCACTTGATCTAACCAGAACTCGCACTTCAAAAATTTGGCATACAACCTGTGCTCCCTTAAAGTCTGAAGCACCCTTCTCAGATGCATAACATGTTCAGCCTCACTCTTGGAATAAACCAAGATATCATCAATGAAAACTATTATAAACTGGTCCAAGTATGGCTTGAACACCCGATTCATCAAGTCCATAAAGGCTGCTGGAGCATTAGTCAACCCAAAGGACATTACTAAGAACTCATAATGGCCATATCTTATTCGAAAGGCTGTCTTAGGCTCATCACCTCTTCTGATCCTCAACTGGTGATACCTAGATCTCAGGTCTATTTTAGAGAAGCATGTAGCACCTTGAAGTTGATCAAATAGGTCATTGATCCTCGGAAATGGATACTTGTTCTTGATGGTGACTTTATTCAACTACCTATAATCAATACAAAGTCGAAGGCTACCATTTTTCTTCTTCACAAACAACACCGAAGCACCCCCAAGGTGATGTACTGGGTCTGATAAAACCCTTATCAAGCAACTATTGCAACTGCTCTTTTAGTTCCTGTAGTTCAGCTGGTGCCATTTTGTAGGGTGGCATAGAAATAGGATCCATACCAGGTATGACATCGATATAAAACTCTATCTCTCTGTCTGGTGGTAATCCTGGTAATTCTTCAGGAAAGACATCCAGAAATTCACACACCACTAGCACCTGTTCAATCACCCCATTCACTTGATCAACATCCCTTACCACTGCCAAATAACCCTGACAACCCCTTCTAAGCATCTTCCGGGCTGTAATGGCAGAAATGAGATTATGAGGCATAGAGCTCTTTTCACCTTTGAAATAAAATTCTTCTTTGTTTGGAATTTTGAACACCACTTCTTTCTCTCGATAATTCATAAAGGCATAATACCTCGACAACCAATCCATACCCAAAATGATGTCGAATTCCAACACATCAAGCAGCACCAAGTCCGCTAATAATTCTCTACCATCAACTAACATCGGACACGAAGGAAAGAAGACATCTGTCTCCAACTCGTCACTAAGAGGAATCGACATAGATAGAGGAAAGGACAACCGGGAAGGCTGCCACTCGATTCTCGAAGCGAACACAGGAGAAATGAATGAATGCGAAGCACCGGGGTCAAACAATACTTTAGCATCACATGCACAGACTGAGAGAATACCTACTACCACTGCATTCGAAGTCTGAGCATCCTGTGGTGTCAAGGTGAATACTCAAGCCTGGCCATGACCTGCCTGCTGAGATGTCGAGGGCTGCATAAACCCGCAACCACTAGGCCTACCAACTGAACCTTGGCCCTGCTGACCTATAAGCTATGGCGGTCTTTGCTGTGGCTGTACTGGTGCTCGATACTACTGAGGCATCGGATAGTAAGGTTGAGCCACTAATGAAGATGAACCCTGAGCATATTGTGGCTGGTATCCGGAGTGAGGACAAGCTCTGGCAAGATGACCAACCTGTCCACATCTAAAGCAAGTGCCTGACAACAGATGACATGGGCCTTGATGGAATCATCCACAACTTGCACATGCACTGGCCCCAGACTCAGAACTACTATGTCCGGAGCTTTGCCCACTACTACTACTGTTGACTCCAGTACTGAATCTATGACCCCTACCACTTCTGCTGTTCACGGCATAACCATGGCGACCAACTCGGTGAGTCCTGGACCTCCTACCACCCTGCTGTGAACTATCCGCAGCCTGCTGACTCAAACTACCGATGTGAAATGTTGGTTGCTGGTATCCGGGAGCTATACCAAATCCACTGCCCCCAACCATATAGGGATCTATCATGGTGCCTTGGCGGATATGTCGCCTCTCAATCAAACGGGCCTCCTCAATCACACTCTCTAGGGTGCGATCCTCAGTACGCATACCAATAAAAGTGGGTCCCAATCCAGTAACATACAACTCCGTTGCTCTGTAAGGGTCCCTCTTGATATCCTCCGCATGTCAGGACAACCTATTAAACTCCCTAGTGTAGTCCTCCACTGATCTATCCCCTCTAGTGATATGGAGCAACTGCCACTTGTAGGCATCTCTGGTTGTTGGAGGATAGAAAAATCTTAGAACTCTGGCCAAGTCAACTAGAGCATAGATGGCTGAATCGACTGTATAAGCTAGTCCTGAGCTGTCGCCTGAACTAATAACTCCATAATCATTATCCTTTGATAATCTGTGTGTTTGTCCTGGTACGTGCCTCAATAGCATTAATGAAGTCTAAAGTATCACTCGTACCGTCAAAAGAAACTTTGCCAATCCGAGAGTAAAGAAGTGTTGCCTCAGTATCTATCATCCCATAATTCCTCTGCTATAGCATCTGCTATATAAGGGGCATCGCCTGATTCAATGCTGCAAGACCCTAATTAATCCCTGCCAGTCCAGCTGCAAAGGCTGTGGGGTCTACGACTGGGGCTTCAGGCTCGACTGGCTGCTGATCAGGAATCTTAGCTGCAGCTACCCTGGCTCGACCTCTGCCTCTACCTCTGCCCCTACGATGTGGAGCAGGAGGGGGAGCCTCATTGTGCACAGACTGCTCATTAAGTCTAAGAGTCGGATCGACATCGAGGTCGGTACGCACACGCCTCATTATGAAAAAGATAAGGAAAAATTGAATTCAAAACAAGGTAAGAATATTTAACGCAACGCAGAATTAGAACAAAAACATCTCAAAGATAATTATCAACCCTAAAGCTGTAGTAGTTACATAGAAAGAGAGACATGGATAATTAATCAAACTTATGCTCTGATACCAACTTTGTCACAACCCGCACCTGAGGGCACGTGACCGGCACTAGGGAATAGGAAGGCATAAGGCCCCCAAAACCTGTAGTAAGCCTAAAAGAAAAGATAAACAACACCTTACAATTTAAAACCTTATTTTAAAATAGAACACATTATCAAACTGATTTTTCTCATAAATAACTAAATTAGATGCTCAAATAAAATATGCTTCGGCATTACATATTATAAATCAAACTTAAATTCTTATACATAAGCGTGGTTCATATAAATAGATTACACAAACATACTTAAATCATACAATTCTTAGGACATATACTACTACAACATCCTAGAATAATACAACAGTACAACTTATAATGACCTACAAAAAAATAACCGGTGATGAAGAAATCCGGAGTGGAGGTAGTCTGAGGTCAAACTCCCAAGCTCCTGAAAAAAAAATAAATTGAGAGGAATTAGACCTCACTGAGTAAGTTAATAAAAGAGCTGTACGATTTGAAAACCTTTTTGAAAACTATATAATTATAGTGAAAATAATTTATAATGTAAAGGTATAGCTTTTGAAAAATCTTGGTAGAACCTTAAACCCAAAAATCTAAATGGCCAACCGGGCCCACTTATTCCAATCAGACTACCGGTCACCGAGAGCAAAGGCATCAACCGAGGCATCAAGTCGCAGTCGTTCACTTAATCCAAATATATGGTACTGGCGGTCCCCGAGAGCTAGAGCATCAACCGAGGCACCCATCCCAGTCCATTTTTTAAGCTTACAATCACTTGCGGTCCCCGAGAGCATAGGCTTCCACCGAGGTACCCATCCCAGTATAACATCCACCAGTCATTTATGTATCGAATCCATCTCTCAATCTCCACCACGTGCACATAGTCCTGGTGAAGCCCACAAGGTAGCCCGTTCTACAAAAATTTCTCAACTTCGACTTTTAAATAAATACAAAATGCATTTTAAATCTTAAATAACAACATTAAATTAAATAAATCATATAATCAATATTAAAAATATGAGTGCATGCATTCTTTAAATAAACACACGCACAGATCGTTCTATTGACTTACAAGATGAATGCAAAGGCTGACGGCCACACATTTGCCTCGATCTCATGGCTTCTGCTCCAATATGCTCTAGAAAGAAAATAAAAAATTGATTTTACAACATGACTATGGAATTGAAATCATAAATCAACAAAACAATGAAATTCCAAGCTAACTCGAGGAAGACTATACAAGACTCGATAGACGGGATAGAACCTAACTAACGGTAGAAATTATTACGAATATCACATTTTACAAGAAAATCTATCGAAATTTCGGTAGAGTCTCCTCTGTAAAACGGACATCTCTCTACTAAGGGTAGAGCCAAACCTGCATAGAAAATGCACTTCTAATAACCACAGACATACCCACTCGAGTCGGGCTTCAGAAACTACACTTAGTACCGACCGAGATCACAACTTCAATAAAACATCAAGAAATGATATCATTTATTTTCCAAAATACATACTACACATACATATATACTAAAAATATATAAAATCTCAATTATTCAAAAATTAAACAACTCACTTTGCATGTCATTATCAAAATATAATTATGACCTAAATTAAAACCATTACATCAAATATACTAAATACAACCTTATATTAAATTTTTTGTTACATTAATAATGTATTATAAATATATATAATATTTGAAATTAATATTCAAAATTAACACTACTTAATTAAAAATATCAATTAATTTATAAAAATTATCTAAACCTCTTAAATAATGATAAAACTAACTAAAATATATATTTAACTATAATTAGCGTAAAATTACATTTTTACCCCTAAATACATAATTTACATAATGTATTATTAGTACTAAAAAAAAATTCCTTAAAATTATTTAATCATCTTAAAAATTATTTTCTAAAAATTAAACTTCTTAATATAATTAAAACATAATATCAACTAATAATTTCTTTTAAAAATAAATAAATATATAATTCAACCTACTAATCACATTTGACATAAACTCAAAATATTTATAAAAATAGTTTAAAAATCACAAAAATTATAATTTGAGTTCTAAAATTAATAACATTTAATAATAACCTCAATTATTAAAATTTTATAATTTTTACAAATAATTTTTGAAATTAATAAAAATATTAATTAAATACCCTAAATTTACAAAAACTTATAATTAACACCAAAATTTCTAAAACCTTAAAAACAATCCCAAACATTACAAATATAAAATCTTAATTACTCTAATTTCACTAATTAAACCAAAGAAAAATCCAATAAATTCAAATAAAAATTAAATAAAATTATACAAAATTCTGTAAATTAAGGAAAATTCAGAAAAATACTTAAAAAATTCGAATTTGAACAACTAAATGGCATAACTCAACATTTAACTAAGAACAACTCAAGATCAACACCCAATTCCATTCAACAACCAGAAAATGACCTAAAAACAACGTAAGAATAACCCAGCACAACTCACCTTCAACCTCCAATTCCGACGCCGGAGGTGAGTTGCAGCGGTAGTTTCTGGCTTGGACTAACGCCAGAGAGGATGTAGGAAGCTGGGGAAGCTTTGGTGGCGCCGGATCAGCTCGGATCGAGAGGGACCGAAGGTGAGGAAGAGAAACAACAGCACCACCACCACTTGGAAGCTTCAAGCTCACAGTGGCAATGGAGTCTCGGCGGTGGAGAAGGAGATGGCGTAGTGAGGGGGAAGATGGAGGCCGTGGGCAGGCGGAGATGAAGGATGGCAGCAGCTTGGGTCGACGGGAGGTAAGCTTTCTTCTTTCTCTCTTTTTTTTTTCTTGTTTTGTTTCTCTCTCTCTCTCTCTCTCTCTCTCTATATATATATATATATATATATATATATATATATATATAAATACGTATATATGCATGTACATAGTAGCACATAAAATAACTATAAAGTTAATGTAGTTTAAAATAATAATAATAATAATAATAATAACAATAACAAAAATAAACAATGAAATTTTAAACAATAAATAAATAATACTCACATATAATCATTTCATAAATTAATAACCCTAAAAATAATATTAACAATTGTATAATATAATTCAAAAGTAATTATTAATAACACAGTTTGGAAATTACTTTATTTAAATAAAAAATATAGGGTATTACAATAATAATGAACAATTTCACATTTTAAGCGAGAATTTATTTCAATACTTTATTTATATTATTTAGCAATGCCTTTTAATTTTTTATTTTAAATGAATGAAATATTTTTTTAAAAAAATACCTTTTAGACAAATTTAGCTTAGCTAGAGGTGGCAAAATATGTGCTTACCCATTTACCCACTCATACCCATCCATTTTAAATGGGTTTGGATCATTAATGGGTAATAAAATGGTTATAAATTTTAATCCTCTTTTAAATGGGTTTCATGGATTTGGATAAAGGTACTCATATAATTTAAATTTTTTTCTTTCCCTCTTTTTTATTTTTATTTTACCTTTTCATCATTTCTTTTTAAATTTTATTTTCTTCTTTTTTTTTCCTTTCCCTTTTTTGTATTTTTATTTTCTCATTTTTTAATCTTTTCCTTCTTTTTTCAATTCCATTTTTAATTTTTATTTTCCTCTTATTTTTTTCTTTTTCCATTCTCTTTTTACTTTTCCTTTTTTTATTTTTATTTTCCCTTTTTTATTATGCAATTACTTTCAGAATAAATTTTTATGAAGTTTTTATTTTTATTTTTTTAAAAATTAAACAATAATAATAACAACAACAATAACAAACATGTCATAGAAATTAAATTCATGATATATATACATTGCATTGTATCAAACAACAAACCCTTCCTATAGGTGGCTAAACTGATACATTAAATTAATGGTTAAGACTTTTGTGAACATTAGGGGAACTCGAGATAAAGGCCCATCTCTATTTATACAAGCCCAAAAAAAAAGAGTAAAATGCTCCATATGAAATTTAGAAAAATTCATATGATATTTATAGCTAACAAATCAAATGTGAATAAAATCTTTACAAAAATCTACCATTTTATCACTAATTACATGTTGTTCAAGAGAAGGGGATATAGCTAACAAGTTGAAAAAACGAAATGACAGGAAGATCGATGATTAACATATGAGCATTTCTAAAAAAAATATGAAAGTCACATGTGAATTATAATATATTGTTGAAAACACTTCAATCATTAGAACCAAAAAAACCCTAAAACCGGAGAAAATGATAAGATTCCAATCATATATTTAATGATAATTTTTTTCAAGAAAATAATTATTAAATCATTTTCTAACTAACTATAATAAATCATTTAAAATAATAAAAGTAAAAAAAATTAAATTTATGTTTTTTTCTTAATTAAATCAAATAAATTGACATCGTATACAATTTGAACAATCTTTCGAAAAAAAAATGTTTGAAGAGCAAAACAAATTTTTGTTTCCTTAAATCAAGTTTTTTGGTGGATTGGGACAGAAACGAATAATTAAGACCGAAGAATTTCCAAGCCATAGCCACAATAAATATCATATGAAATCATTTAACCAAAGATCATAAAGAATATATTACTCCTTAGAATAAAGTTGCTTTTAATTTTTTGCTGTAATAAAATAAAAATTGGCAAGCTAATTAATATAAAAAAATAAATATCATAAAATGCAGATAAGCCAATGATATTGGCTGTTACTCCATTAATTGATTAAGAAAAAGAGGGAAAGGAAAAAAAATAGGATGAGCGAAAATGGAAAAAATAAAAATTTTTAAAAACATGAAAATGAAAAAATGAGAGAATGGAAAGCATAACGAGAAAATAAAAATAAAAAAAAAGGGTAGGAAAAAATGAAAATAAAAAAATGAGAATTATACTTAAAAGAAAAAACAAAGCAAAAGGAAAAAGTGGTAAAAATGAAAAAGAGATATGCTTGTAAATAAAAAAGATAAGAATATAATAAATAAAAAAGTGAGGTATTTTTGTTTATAAATTTTAAAAGATGCTCTTTTTTTGTAAATTGCTCAAAATTTAAATATAAAAAAATAGTTTAAATGGGTAAATGAATAGGTAAAATTTATATGGGTTATATAGATTTAAGTACCCATATAAATAATAAATGATTTAGAATCTTATCAATTTATACCCAACTCATATCCACTCAACGGATCCATTTTGCCACCTCTAACCTTAGCCATTGAAGAATTCAGCTTAATTACCTTGGTCACATCTGCTAAAAATTACACCGTACATTGTCGCTAAAATCAAAATCCTTCCATAAAGAAGACTGAAACTTTATATAAAAAACATTAAGAAAATTATAACCCAAAAGCATAGTAAAATTATTGAATTTGATATTGGCGTGAGCGCATGAGCTTTGTTAGCAAAATAATAAGGATTAATAGGTTCAAGTTGATAGCTTTAGATTACAAATCAACAGCTAATATAAAATATGTTTATTTTTACGTTAAATATATATAACAAAGAGGATATTCTAATGAGATAGAAGATCAGTGTTCTAAATAGAATAGAAGATCCAGTTTTTCCTTTGGATTAGAAAATGAACTTTTTATATGGAATAGAATTGGAAGGTTTTAAGTAATTCATTTTATAAATTTAATAATAAGAAATAAAAAAATTTCATGATTTAATGACTTTAAAACTTAACATCAAGGGCGGCTCAACATTTATAGGGGTTTTAAACAAGTCACAACAATGAGACCTTTTAATTTTTTTAAAAAATTAAACTACAAATTTATTTCTAGGCTTTTTATATGCAAAATTTTAATTAAAAAATTGTAATCAAATTTAGCTAACAAATAATTTTCGATAGATAAAATTATGAAACTATTAAATCTATCTTGAGACATAATTGTTCATAAATAATTTTTTATGATCTTTAATTTTGAAAAACTTCTTTCTACATATGCAACTGTAATAAATATATTATAAGTGTTATCCCGTACATAATAAGGATAAAATTGTATTTGATTATTACTTTTAAAGACATTTATAAATTTTTTAAGTGAATGATTTTTGTAGTGTCTACAGACTTTTTAGTGACTTTTATAGAGTTTAATAACTTTTGTAAACTTTATTTTGGAAGATTTTATAGAGTTTATAGATTTGTTAATGATTTTTATAGACTTTATTTTGAAAAGCTTTTTATGACTTTTATTAACATTAGACAATTTTTATTGATTTTAATATACATATTTTGACCTAATAAATTAATTTTTATCATATAATAAAAATAAAAAATATCAAAGATTTTTTTTCAACTAATAGATTTTTTCTTAATCGGCCAAAAAAAATATTTAACTAACAAATATATAACAGAAAACATGATAAACAAAAATATAAAAAAATAAAAATAAATTGAAATAGCAATAAGTAGATTAAAGTACCTTATAGCATGTCCATTACTCCTTAACATAGCATCATATTTTAAAAGTCATTTAAGGTCATTCAAATTCTTGAGGTAAGACGAATGACTTTTTGTAAGTTGATATAAATAGGAAAAATCATTTAAAGTCATTTAAAGTCCACAACATTCCATTGTCAATAAAAATCTATAACTTTTTGAATATAAGTTTACTTTTATTAACTCTTTAAAAGTCTTAATTAAATACCTCTTAACTTTTATAGACCTTTTTTAAGTTTATAAAAGTAATTATTGAATACATCTTAACTTTTTAAAACTCTATAAAAGTTATAATTGAATATTCCATAACTTTTAAAATCTATTAAAGTATTTAAAAGCCATAATTAAATACATCCTCCTAAAACAATTTGGAAAAGGGTGAATTACTATTTGCCCCCTATAATTTGCTATATTATACTACTTAGTTCTTGATAATTAACATTTATATTTTCTCCTCTTTTTGATTTGCAAAATTATACTCTTTATTCATTCCGTCAACTTTTTCAATCACAATTTCTATTAACTGACATGACAATAATCATATAAATACCACTTGCCCCTTTGTATTTGAATATATTATACTATTTGCCCTTCTATTTAGATATAATATATTATTTACTCCTAAAATTTAAAATTTTATATTTTTAATTATTAAAATTAATTTTCTTAGAATTTAAATAGAAAATGATAATTATATCATTTTACATAAAAATATAAAATGCTTACTTTTAATTTTATATAATTAAATAGCAATTAATAAGTATTTTTTTTAAAATAATTTAATTTAAATAATAACTTAAAATGTTTATGTTGCATTAAAAATTTAATCAAAACAACTATCTTTTTAATTTTGATTCTTTATTAGAATTGTTTGTTTCAATTTTCAGTATACAAATTTTATTCATAAATATAATTTATTTACTTAATAATCTAAACTAACAATTCAAATAAAAATAAAAATTTATAGTTGAAAAGAAAATTTACTTGGTTAATATTTTAATGCAATATAAATATTTTAAGTTGATATCTAAGTAAAGATGTTTTAAAATTGAAAATAATTAATTGTTATTTGATTAAAATTTTGATTAGATTAAAAATAAAAATTGTTATTTATTTTTCATTAAAATATTTTTAATAGAATTATCATTTTTATAGTCAATTAATGATAATTTAATTTAATGTGTATTTACTTAAACTATTAGTTTAATAATAAAAATATATTATCTAAATTTTAGGAGTAAATAATATAATATATCTAAATAGAGAGAGCAAATAGTATAGTATATTCAAATATAGGGGGCAAATAGTATTTACATGATAATTGTCATTCAATTAATGAAAATTGTGATGAAAAAATTGACAAAAAGAGTAAAAAATATAATTTTACAAAACAAAGGTAGGAGAGATAATATAAATTTTAAATGTTAGATATTAGGTAGTATAATATAGCAAACCACATGAAACAAATAGTAATTTACCCTTTGGAAAACAATATAATTCTTTTATTAGATTAAGTATTTCGATGGGAGTACTAATTTCTTCTTTTGCAACTTATTTCAAAATTTTTAATTTTAAAAACAAATCAAAGCCATCAATGTCGGAGTGCATATCATGTTTAAGAAATTTTTCAAGATCAAGACATTTTTTTCTAAACTATAATCATCAAAAAATCTTAATCTTTCAAGACCAAATAAAAAACCAAATAAATCATCACATTTTGAAATAGTTTAAATCTATCGTGCAATGAAGATATTGCTTTACCTATAATATAACAGAAGTAATCAGTCATGAAAAATTCCTCCACTGACTTTATTATCTTATCTCATAATCATTATCACCAAATTGCTTTTTTCTATAAATGACATATAGATAATCATTATTATCAAATTGTTTTTTTCTATAAATGACATATATATATATGAAATACAGGTTCTATTTTCATCTCAATTGCAATTTATTTATTGCAATTTATTTAGAAAAATCTATAGCACAATTAAAACTATTTTTTCTATAATTTTTGAAATATGAAATAAGTCCTTAATTTATCCATGGCAAGATATATACACATGATATTTTTGAAATATTTTCAATCTCATGTATATATATATATATATATATATATATATATATAGGGGCCCTAGGCATGCCTTGAGCCGCCCTGACCTTAAGTGATCTCCTTAATCGCTTAACCCACTGTGAGCTGCCCTGCTTAGTGTGTATATATATATATATATATATATATATATTGGTACACAAAAATTACATTATCACATTGTATCATTTTATATTTTATAAAAAAAATGGAATTAAACTAAAAAGAAAAGAATTTTTTTTATTTTAAAATAATTTAATTAACTTATAATTTTAAGTTTACTATATTTACTTAATTAACATCTTAAAAACTCGTGTATACGTACGCACAACAAGGGCAAAAAAAACAAAACAAAAAAGAAAAGGTCCTTTTCGTGGAGTCGCTCATCACCTCATTGTGTTTGGTGTATACTATTGAATTGGCTGCTTATTGCAATGGTTTTGTGTCCTCATTACGAGACAAACCTTAAAAAAATTATTGTCCTTTCGGCCGAATATCACGTGAATCTCATCACACCCTCACTTAGATTGTGAACTTCGAGTTTCACCTGAAAAATTAGTTCAACCTGCATGAGGCTGTGGTAGCTTGAGCTACACCTTTACTCAAATCTCCATCATCGTTCTTCACAAACATTTCTTCTCAATTTCTGCCTTCAATTATTGTGTTCCCACTAGAAATATCCGAGGCAGCAGTCTATTGAATTTTGACGTTTAATAATTCTATGAAATGGGCTAAAAATACTAAATAATTTCTTCCAAGTAATTATTTTCAATATTCAGTAATTGTAAAAGTCTCAGATTACTACAAGATTAAGTTGGATGAGATTTATTTCTCAAAAAAAAAGTTGGATGAGATTTATAAGGGGACAAAACTGCTTCATAATTTGAAAAAAAAAATTTAAATTTTTTATCATTTGAAATAATAAATATTAAAAATTTAAATTATTAGGTGGAAGTATGAAATTGACATGTAAATTTGTGAACTTTATTTATATAAATTCTTCTGGTGTTAAATTAATTAAAAAATGACCTGTTGACACGTTAGGCCTCAGTAGTATATGACCCAGCAACTTAATAAGTTCTCACGGGTGGAATTATAAGATGAGTTTCCAACACATATACATGAAAGAAGAGGATCATTGAATAAAATGTTGTCCGAATTATTGTTCCAAAAAAAAAAAGGTTGTTGTCCAAAAAATCATTTCACTTGCTTATTTACGAGTGCCGTACAAGTCTTATGATTTTTATACGAGATATTCTGAAGAATGGTTGGGAGATCGGTAATAAAAAAATTTCATACATAATTCAAAACATTAAAACAAATAAATTAAATTAATAAATAAATAAGTTAGGTCCACTAACATTTATAATCAACATTTTTAAGCTAAGATGATGTGAGAGGGGTTGTTTGGTTTAGCGGGTAAAGAAGGGTTAACCATGGTTCAATTTCTATCAGCTATAAAATATTATTTGATTAATTTTCTAAAAGGATAGTTGAGCTATTAGAACACCTATCAACTGTGGTTCATATCAACTCAAATTTGAAACTTTTTATGAATAATCTCCATATATCTAAATAAAATTACTTAATTAATCTTGTTTGTTTAAATATAATTACTTAACTATCCTTATTTCTTTAAATTAAATTAATAGTTATATTTTTATATATTAATTTTTTCCTTTATATTCTTTAAGTAATTTTTTACACTTCTTTTGAAAATATGCAAATATATGTATATATATATATATATATATATATAATTTTATTACATCCAAGCACATTTTTTTAATATTTATAATATATTTATTAAAATTAGTATGCATAATGAAATACAATTAAACATATAAATAGTTAAATTATAATGAATATAAAATTTGAAAATTCTAAAAACTTAATTAATATTTATAACGGTCATTAACACATAAACATAACAAGTGTAAATGATTTTACTAAATACATAACTTCAATTCAACTACTAGCAACAACTATCAGCTAATAATTATTAACTATCAACAATAGTTTAGTCAAACATGTTATTTGCAGTAAGATGACAATTGATTTTTGAATATAGAGTTTTCAACATAGTTTGATAATCGTATTTTAACAAAATAGAACTATTCGTAAAAAACTATAAATTGAAGCTGATACAAACTGTATTAGTTAGGGTGTTGAGCAACAAATACCTCATCTTTAAAAAAATTAACTAAATTTCTTTTATTATTTGTTGGAAACTAAACAGCCAACCGTTGTATCTCATCCCAACAGTTAAAACAAATAGCTCAGAGCAAGAATGTGGGGACCACTTGGGATCGATTAAACAAATAAGCAAGAAAGTGATTTAAAAGGTTTCTTTCAAGGCATTTGGTTCTGATGGTGCAAGCCCAACATTCATTTATGAACTTACATCGTCTTATCAGGCGCAGCTAAAGCTGTTGTTATGTACACAGCCCACCTCAATAGCCTATGTTATATCACTTTCATTACATACCATTTTGTCCCTAAAACTAAAGGTGCCTAAATTTTCCCTTTGGTTGAAAAAATGTTTCTGTTTCGTCATTATCAGAATGATCTATTTCTGAAGCATATATATTTGATCTATTTCTGAAACATATATATTTTCTTTTTTTTTTTTTTTCTCATTAATCACCATCGTTTGATAAGACATTTTCATTAAACGACATTAATGAAAATATGATTAAGTTTACACATTTTTATTGAAAAATTTTAATGTATATTGACAGTGATTGAAGTGTGCTTTCTCACGTTACTATTGACCTTCAATCCTACTGTCACAAAATTATTGTAAAATGAATGTAACATTGTAAAGGAGTGTATTTTATTTCTGATCGACATATGTGATTTGTATAATATATATATATAGGGAACCTTTGACTCATTTGCATGCTTTTATCCAATACCATTATCAAATAAAGTTTCATGCTTAGTTTTTCAATAAATTACCATATTTTCATCTTAATTTTGATCTATAACTACCCAGTAGTACTATCAAACTCTTTCTAAATTTTAATGCAAGAAAAAATCAGAAACCTTTTTTTTTTGGGTTCCATTTCTATTACAATTTGACAGATTTTAAATGTTTTGAATCGACTCAAGTAACCTCTCTTTGTTTAGATAGACGGATTGATTTGACTGTTGGATGCTTACTCCAACATTCAGCTTATTGCAGGTTGTCATCCCATTTAAAAGTGATAATTTGAGCTTGGATGATTTTATTTTATATATTTATTTTTTTTAGGTTTTTGAACTAAAATTCACTTGCTCCTGGAGTGACGCAGGCTAATCCTGTCATCATGCACTCAACAGCTACTTATTTACATATTTGGATATTCTTAGCCCAGTCAACTTCATGAAATTTATCACTTGTTGCGGAATTAACAAGCTCAGCAGCCATCTACCTTTTGCCACTTAATTTTTAGCTTAACAGCACAGAGAAGAGTAAAAGTTGAGATGATGCGCGATGCTAATAGAGGCAAATAAACGAAATGAAGCAAATCCTAAATCAAAGGAAGCACATGAAAAATCAGATCTTTAACTGAAAGAAAAATCAAAATCAAAATATGGACCAGAGGAAGACTGTGGTGGAGGAGAGAAGAAGATGATGAAAACAATGAGGAAGAAAAAGATGGAGAAGTGCTTGTAAGAAAGGCATGCTTGTAATTTTTAAAAGAAGTGGGATATTTTTTGTTGTTGGAATGTGTTTTTAGGGTAAATATGTAAAGAATCCAAAGTCTTAGTACTTGTTTGGTTCAATTTTATTAAGGAATTTATTTCATTAAGAAATGAATTTCAAATGGAATTCATTTGTAAATGAATTTTTATTAGTGAAGTGTGTTTGTTTTAAATGAATAATTTATGAAATTCATTTGAAATGAATTTCATGTTTTATTATATTGTGTTTGATATAAAACTTAAATTCAAGCTTTTGTCAAAAAGACCCTTTTAAATATAAAGATGTTTTTGAAAATAAAAATAAAGAGGGGCGTTTTAGTCATTTAAAAATTTAGACTTAAAATTTATGAAATTTATTTAGAAATTCCAACTATTTTGATAAAATTTGATTTAGTTATCATCAATTCTACAAATTTAAAAATTTGGAATTGCAAATGAATTTTATATAAAATTCATTTAAATCAAATATACATCATTTGAATTTACAAATGAATTTCTTGAAATTTTATAAAATTTATTTATACCAAATACATTTTAAAGATATTTTCTTAGAAAACATGTTAACTTATAAGACTAACTGCATAACTGGATTAATCATGACTTCAAATATGCTTATGCTATTATGTTATGATTCATATTAATTTAATATGAGATTGAGTTATAAGGTTTTATTCAATTTGAGATTTTTCTAACATTGACGTATACAAAGAAAATATCTACTGATTTTTGTTGTTTAAATTCAACATTTTTTTCTAATTTACTGAAATAGTCATTTTCGACAGCTGGGAGCATTTCCCATTGTTCATCATCAAACTTTCAACCCTTTTCGTGGTGGAGACGGAGGCAAGGAGAAGACAAGTGAAAACCAAAAGGATAGCAACAGAAAAAGGAAAGTATGGGCACATGATCGTGAAATATCAGTATGAAATGGACTAATCATGTAAATGGTCCCATATCAAAACCAATTCACAAGAAGTTATACCAAACTCTTTATTTTTAGTTGGAAAATCAATTTAATAATAATTGAACAATTAATTAAAAGGAAATAATTTTAAAAGAAAGTGAGTTAACTAGTCATACTGTGATTTTAATAAATTATATTTTATAATTAATTAATTTATTATTTTCCTACTTATTTTAATATAATTAGATTGATATTCTAAGTAAGCAATGATCCATGATCATTATATAATTTCTTCCTATTCACACAGTAAAAGCCAGAAAATATGGAATAAAAATAGCAGATCACATTTTCCTTCAATTTGTCGTAACATTAATTGGTCCCTTAAAAATTAAATATTGTAATGTACTTTCAAAATAGCAACTCTTCTCCAAAATTTTAATGATTTTTGTGGTTCTCGAGAATCCAGCTATATGAAAATCAAGAATGGAAAGCCGTTTATTTCTGCCCATTCTTTAGTCTTAAGAATGCTGATTTTTAGAATGAATGATTGCTCTTCTCCGACCTTTACTCTCTAATAGCTAATACATTTCAATTATTGAATATGATTCTATGATCGATATTAAATATATATAATTAAATAATTATTAATCTTACACATGCACGCGTGCGCATATATATATATATTTTAATAGAATGAAAACATAAAATAAAATGATTTAGTCTTGTATCTTTTATAATTGCTTTAAATTTAAATTTCAAACACCAACCAAATTTTCTATATTCACACATATAAATTTTAAATAAATAATCAAATCATAATTTTGAAATATCCATTTTTTTATTTTATATTGTATTACCATACACTTAATTTTTTTAATTTTTCTTTTAAAATCTTTTGTATGTTGCTTTACTTGCCTTAAATTTTTACTTAAATTTAAAACTGATGTAAAGAAAACAATTTAGAATAAAAAATGCATATAAAATAAAATTAATGAAAATTTATAAATTTAGCAAAATTATGAGTTAATTTTTAACTTAAAATTTAAATCAACTAGAAAAGAGTTGAGAAAATAAAATATTTTATTTTATTAAAATAGAAAACTAAATTGTTTTATTTTTTAAACCATAGAGATTTTTGTTTTTCTTCTATGTTAATAGAAAAAATTAGCCAATATTAGGTTATTGACAAAATTTAAATTAAAAGGCAAAAACATTCAATTTTTAAATTAATATTTAAGAGGAAAGTGTAATAATAATTTAAACTCAATGGGAAAAAAATGTAACTTGCCATGTGTTTTTTTGAAAAGAAATATAATTTCATTCATTCAAACTAACAATACTTTCATAGAAACACAAATACAAATTTACTAAAAACCATAGAGGATGAAACAACACTCAAGTTAATAGTATAATAAATCGGTTCAAAGCCTACAAATGTGATAATACTAAAGTTATTAGAATACTTATAACTCTAGTTCTGCAACATACTGATGACCATATGATTTGTTATTTTTGTATTTGTTGGATGAAATATGCTCATATGAATTGCCTAAATATAAATAAAAGGCCACAACAAGATAAAAAAAAATGTTGTAATAAGACAACGTACAACTAAACGCTGCAACAAGACGATAAAATCATAAAAAATAAAATGAATCCAGATTTATATGGAATAACCACTTTATTTAAGAAATAAATTGATAAAAAAAGGTGTATATGGGTGATTTCATGCTAATAATGGCCAAAAATACTCATTGCTTAGAGAAAATGAGTGACTAGAAAAAAAAATATTGAGAGAAAAGGAGGTTAGAATTTTTTTTTTTAGAGGTAACTTGCTCGGTTAATATCTATAATGATGGATAAATATATCTTTTTATATAGTTCCATCCATTTGGAATAAGTATATGAATATTTTATTATAAGAGTTCTTCTTGATCCAAATATAGAGAGAGAGAAAGATAGCAATTTTTATGGAATTAATGACATAAATCGAAGTGTGATCTATTTGAATTACTTCAATTAAGTGCTTTTTTCTTGTTGATTTATCAAATTCCACAAAATAATTTCAAAGTAAACATTAAAATTCTTCTACGAAATGTTAAGTGAAATATGCTGAAAATCAGAGATTGGTGCTTCATTCATCAAAATTACGAGAAAAGGTCCCCCGCTTACAACATCTTTAAACCACTGAGGCAGAGATTGCCAATACATGAACTCTTCCCCTAATAGCAATATCAAGTTAGCAACACAAGAGTTATTACTTTATCTACGAATAAAAGAAAACCGAACTGAAGAGAAATAGCAAAACAAATGAGTATTATCTGTTAAGGATTAAGTCTGTTATATTTGTTATTTAGTTATCTTTTCTTAATATCATTCACTTATTTGTATTTATCTCAGACTCTAACTCTTGTATCTCCTATATTATATGCTCTACTCTTGATAATGAGAAATACAACAATAACACTTTATTCAATTACTTTCATATGGTATCAGAGCCAAAACGGCTTCAACCACCAACACTTGAATAATTCCCATAACCTCTTTTATTTCTTCTCTGTCAAATTGAATTGAAGAAACTATCTGGCTTGGAAAACTCAGCTTTTACCTTTATTAAACTCTCAAGATCTCATTGGCTTTATCGATTACACAAATCCTGCTCCACCAACTACAATTTTGAACAATGATAATCCACCTAATGCATTTCCAAATCCTACTTATCAAACATGGTTCAAGAAAGACCAAATGCTTCTCTTTTGGCTTTTATCATCTATTACTGAGGAAATACTTCCTTATGTTACAACTATCACTTCTTCATACACAGCTTGGCATACTCTTACCAATGCATTTGGAGCCATTTTTTAGAATCGACAATTACAGCTGCACATCGAATTATAAGAGCTTAAGCAACATGATCTTTTTGTCACTTAATACTTAGTCAAAACTAAATCACTAGTTGATGAGCTTGCTGTTGCTGGGCGTTCCTTGTCACCTGCTAAATTCAACGTTGTTATCTACAAAAATCTTTGCTAAGAGTCTCATAGTGTTATCACTAATCTTAATATATGTTCTGAACCAGTCTTCTTTACATAATTGCATAGCATAAAGTTAAATAATGGTATCATGATCCGTTTCGGTATCGATAACGGTGTAACAGTATTAGACTAAATCAGATTGATTTAGACTGTATCGTTTGACTTTGCCGTGAATAATGCAAAATAATCAATAAAATACATCATATTATTAAAAAAATGCAAAATAAAATTTTACATCTAATATAATAAGTTAAGATTTACTTAAACAATATATAGTTGCACTAAAAAATATACATTTGAAAAAATAAGAAATATAATATAAAAATTATTATTTATTGTAATAAAAAATGACATAAGAAAGTACTTTAAAGTTTTAGTATGTATATAATTATATTACATTAATATGCTATTATTACAAACTTTTTGACAGATACAATAGTAATAGAAATCACCACTAAAAAGAGTGGCGTGGAGGATCTTAACTACTAGACCTAACATTATAATTATCAACATTTTGGTTGTTCATTTGAGATGAAAATAAGTTAAAAAATGAACTCCCTTCGTTGAATGTAGTAGAATGCTTTGAAATTCAGGCAAATTACTAGGAGAATTTTGAGAAGTTTTCACTTGATTCTCAAATCTACTTAGATAACTTTGGTGTTGGTCTTGCTGATTCCAATTATCAGAGGGCATTCTATAATATTGTAGAGGATCAAATGGATTCATGTAATGATTGAACCCATAGTCTTGATTTGCAGTAGTTGAAGTAGAACTACTTTCACCTCGACTGATTTCGTATCCAAATTCATGTTGTCGTGGTGAAAAATTGGATAGAATATTTGGAGAACTAGATGGATAAAAAAATGAAGGGATATCATTTGAATAATTTGAATCTTCATAATATCCATGGCTTGTTCCAATTGGCCTATGATATCCACCTCCACCACTATCATTACCACCACCACAACCATGACCATCATCGCCGCCATCATCATCATCATTATCACCACCACCACCACCACCACCACCACCATTGTCATCATCTTTATCACTTTCACCACCTTCACCTGAAGGAGAATCAACACTATATCTGAATGGACGAGTCACACCTAATTCTTGCTTAGTTAAATCAATTGTAGGATCTTGGTCACCATCTTCATCATTCAACCAATCAAGATCCTGTCCATCAAGTAAAGAAGCTTCTGATTCTTCCAACCATGAATTTAAAGGGTTATGCTCATAAAAAATATAATCCAAGTTGATTGGATTAAAAGCTTCCTCTAATTCTTTTTGTGATTTTCGTATTGTATTTCGCAATTTCAGCTTCATATTATAGTGTACATAGACTAGATAGTATAGTTTTTAGTACTTCAATCTATTTCTAGTCTTTGTATGAATCAAGCTAAAAGTGCTCCAATTCCTTTCACAATTTGTTGCTAATGTTGTTTGACTTAAGACTTTCACAATAATTTTTTGAAGTTCTGGTGTTGACTCTTCAAAATGAATCCACCACTCAACTACATCATCTAAAAATATTCAACTAGTTATTTAATTAATTAATTAATATAAATTATAAATGAAGACAAAAAATACCTAAGGGCAAATTCTTGATTGCTTTTTGAGCAAGTGCTTGTCCAAAAGATTGTCCCTTTTCTTGAAAAGTAAACATCTACATGATAATAAAAAAAATAATGGACATATAATATAACTGTAATAATCAATATACAACAAAAAAGTTATTTCAAATGCAATAATAAATGTTACTTATAAAAGGGCTTGAATTTACATTTCTTCATTTGGTTCAATCCTTTTAATAGCATTTCAAACTCCTCGCATAACTTCAGTATCAGATGGAATGTCATACTTATCTCCATATTGATATTGTGGGTTAAAATAGTAATGTATAACAAGTAAATCATTTTACATATCAATACCTTGCAAATAAATTAATAACGTATTCATTAGCAATTATAAATAACATACCCGTAGCAAGCAAATCATGATGCAATTGGAAATTCCATCTTCTATCAATAATTGACCAATAATGCTTATGATATTGCCAATTTTCTTTGATGGCCATCTTGCATCTGTCCATTGCATCATATAAAAATCCCATTATTGGTTTATCATCCCCATTAACTAGCCTTAATGTCTTCAGAAGAGGCTCTTGAACTTTAAGCAATTCATTTGCATTTTGCCAAAAATATTTTCCTTCACTTATTATTGCTAATATAGTTTCTCTAACTTCAATACCTAGTGGATCTATCATTCTTCCATATCTAGAATTCACCTATATAGGTGAGTCAAACATATTCCTCAAATTATTGTGTTGACGGGCAATACTCTCCATAACAATAAAATTGGTAGCAAATCCAGTAATGCCAATGCAAAGCAACTCTTTATCATCTGTAAATTTCTTCATATAATTTATCACCCAATTATGATTATAAATAAATTGGGTGATTTTCTTCCCTTTTACAATACAGTGACATTCTTGACTTCTCTTTCCAATATCTTCTAAAATGAGATCAATACAATGAGCACTACAGGCTGTCCAATATAGATTCTGATACTTGTTCATGAGCATTTTTCCCGCTGACTTAATTACAACATCATTATCTGTAACAATTTGTATAACATTTTTAACTCCAACCTCTTCGACAACCTTTGACATCAACAAAAAGTAATAATGTCCATCTTTCTTCTCAACATTAGATGCATTCATTGATTTATGAAAAATCATGCCACAATTTAAGTAAACAAGAAAATTAATAATGGACATTTTTGTTGGGCCTTGATTGGGTTTATGCAAGTATACGGATTCATACAAGTAGTAATTAAATATCAATCCCACAGAGATTGCAGATTGACTACATTGATACTAGTTTTGTTTGTTTGTTTAAACAATGAAAATGGGTATTTTGAATTAAACTAAAAATTAAACTAAGACAAAACACATAAAATCATAATGAAATAACAATCACTTTAGAGAGCTAAGGTTCTTATTACCAATTCAACCTTTATTTAAAATCAATTTACTGCTAAGCCATACCTAACCTTAATCCAATTTAAGGGTTTCCCAAGAATCATAGGCTTTCCTCCTAACACAACCCTATGATTAACCATGTAAATTGACGTTCTTAGATTTAAAACTCTCGCCTACTAAATGTTCGGTTAACCCAGTTTAAGCACTAACCCTTAATCAATATTAGTTGCTTAAGTGTTTCTCAACTAAGAAAGCATCTAACAGGTTATTGTTTAAATCCAATACAACCTATCTCTCGATCAAGTTTTATTGTGTATATTTAATTAAAGAGTGATCAATCATAAGAAGATATTAAGTTCAACAACAACTAAATGATCTAGATTAATGGCTTAGGTTTAATTATGATTAGCCCATGGTTGAATTGCAACAAGAACCCTAACTAATACTTTAGCTACTCATGTTAATTGTAAGAGATAAAGAAGAAGAATAAAAGTAAACAGACATCATCATTAAATCAAAATTAATAATGAATAAACATAATTGAATAAAATAAACCCCCTGTTTAATAGGAAGCTTGGTGTTCTTCAATTCCTATTCTCAAATCTTCAAAATTAAAATATGCAAGAAAAATACTTTTTTCTCCAAAATTGCTCTTAAAAAAATGTATATTAAAAAGTGATGAATAATAATTTTCTCTCCCCTTGTTTCTGGTGGCTACCCCCTTATAAAACCCTAATTATCAGCCCTAGGGTTACAACCATGCGAAATCTCCATCTTATCCCTTATGAGTCAGCAATTAAATTTGACTTCGAATTTTCTAATCACCAGGTCGCATGACCGTGTGCATTTTGCACACGGCTGTGCATATCCCTTCTTCAGCATTATTGTATATTGACCTCCAGTGCTTTTTAAGCCCACTTCAAGTGCCCAGGGCTCCCATGTAACCTTCCTCTACTGTTCTTTGACTTCCTTAAATACATAAAAATCAACCAAAAATAAACTAACTAATGCATAAAAATAAATAAACACACAAGACATGCATTAATTATTCAACTAAATAAAAACTGAATAAAAGAACACAAACTTAACTGAAATTGCATCTTTCCTAACACAAAGACTACTTAATGAAATGCATTTTTCACATTCATCAGGCCTGTCCATACATCACATAATATAGACACACCTTTTTCCTTCCAAATCCCTGTAAAAGATGCAATATATTCTTTCATTAATTGATATTCCATTGGCAACCATACCTCTGCAAGCTCATAAGCTGTTGGAGGTGGAATGTTCGGTCTAACTTCTGAAGCAACTATAAGTAAAGGTTGTGTCCAAGGTGATTCGACTACTGCAAATGGTAGTCTATTGTGAACCATAAATTGACCAAAGGCATTCATTAACTTTTCTTGAACCAAGGAGATTTTAATTTGGTTTGCTTCTTTGTTTCCCTTTTGATCTTTAAATCCACTTCAACAACTCGTAATCTTTGAACTGGTGTTGATAACTAGGGAGGAGCAAATATAAAAGATTATGGATTATTGCCTCTTCGATTTTCTATATCCCGAGTGTTTCTGACACTGAAAGAGTGACCCATCATTCGCTTTCTTTTGTTGATTACCACTGGATCCACATGCATCATAGTGAACACTTGTAGTCTTTTTATATGAATCAACTTCAATTTTTCAAAGGCTTTGTTGCCTAGCATATTGTATTATTACATCTTCCTCATCTTCATCATCACTATCATTATATTGTCCACTTGCATGCATTTGTACAATTTCTTCCTCAAGTTGCTATTTAGCTACATTTTTTTTATTTTTTCTTGGTTTGCCATTCTAAAATAAGTTTTTTATATCATCTCTCACAGCACGTGACACTTTTGGACATGCTGTAACATCACCTTTAGTTCCTGTTAAATGTTACTTAAATCTTGTTATTCTACTAGTAACCACACGTCCATAAAAATTACAAGTCAGTTTAGATCTATTATTATTAATAGGCATAGCAAATTTCTATCCAATATCATCACTTGGCTTGCCATCTTATCCTTTCTTTCCCATTAATAAATCTACATAAAAAAAACAAAACAATTTCAGTGTCAAGTCAATCTAATATATATATATATATATATATATATATATATATATATATATATATACTCACACACACACACAAATGTAAGTATATACACAAATTTAATTATATAACTAAACAAACATAATTACAAAACTTATGTAATTACAAATATAAATACAATATATATATACTTGAACACACACAAAAATGTAATGATATACAGAAATTTAATATATATACACAAATTTAATTATATAACTAAACAAAAATAATTATAAAACTTATATAATTACAAATATAAATACAATATATATATATAATGATATACAGAAATTTAATATATATACACAAATTTAATTATATAACTAAACAAAAATAATTATAAAACTTATGTAATTACAAATATAAATACAAAATATATATATATATATATATATATATATATATATACTCTCTCACATACAAAAATGTAATGATATACAGAAATTAAATATATATACACAAATTTAATTATATAACTAAACAAACATAACTACAAAACTTATGTAATTACAAATATAAATACAATATATATATATATATATATATATATATATATATATATATATATATATGTAATGATATACACAAATTTAATATATATACACAAATTTAATTATATAACTAAACAAACATAATTATAAAACTTATGTAATTACAATTATAAATACACAATGTCTATATATATATTATATACACACACACACAAAAAATGTAATTATATACATAAACAAATTTAATTATATAACTAAACAAGCATAATTATACAAGTTATGTAATTACAAATATATATATATATATATATATATACACACACACACACACACACACATACATACCTCACAATATCAATCTCGCCTCTATGATATCAAGAAAACAATTTTTCTTATGTTGGATGTAAATTTGTTTGTTAAAATTTTACCTTAAAACTCAAAAAATAAAACTATTTATAGATGTATTTTGCTTTGTTTTGGTCTGTGCAGTGCTATACAGGTTGGATTCCAACCGTTGGATTGAAACATTACCATGGAACATTATCATGGAGCAGAGATTCTTTGCAAGTTTGTACAATAATTTGGTTTTTCCTATCTCTACACACAGTGTGTCAATTATTTCCTTTTTCCTATCTCTACACACAGTGTGTCAATTTTTTCCTTTTTCCTATCTCTATAACTTTATTCAATTATTTCTTTTTCCTATTGGTTTTTTATTGTATAGTCGGTGACTATTAGGAGCAATAATTGTCTGTTTTATATACTTTTATCAGCAACAATTTACTTTTTAATGATATGTTTTGTGACATTTTACAAATACAATAATAATAATAATAATAATAATAATAATAATAATAATAATAATAATAAAAAAAAAATTAAAAAATAATAATAAAAAAATTAAACAAATGGTATGTTCTATGACAATTTGCAAATAATAATAATAATAATAATAATAATAAAAAAAAAAAAAATTAAAATAATCATAATAGTGTTAAAATTAAAAAAATAAACAAATCATAATATAATTATAATTATGATATTGTTAATAATAATAATAATAATAATAATAATAATAATAATAATAATAATAATAATAATAATTATTATTATTATTATTATTATTATTATTATTATTATTTTTATCAATTTTTTTCAGTGTTTTGATTGGTGAAAAATTGAATATTATTATTATTTTTATCTAAAAAAGATTTTAATGAATTCAAAACACGTAAATAACTTTAAAAAATCAAATTCTTATCGGTCTGTTTTGAGGAGATGAGTCTGTTCCTTCAAAGGAGGAAGTCAGTATGATCAGACTCTGCTTTAAAAAAGCAAAGAGTCTGCGTGTGTAGGGGGATTTTTTTTTTTTAGATTCACAGAGAAACGGAGAGAAACTCACATGCAAAGACTAAAAAAAACCTAGAAACCCTAAAAATTTAAACATGAAGAACACCTCGCACGTCTTTCAAAACCGTAATTTTGGATACTGTTAGTGTCTTCAAATGCAATCAAATCCCAGTCCAGAATCAACAACAATTCAATTCAACAGTGAAAATCCTAGTTTGAGGAGCTAACAAAAGGCATTTGCACAGCATCATCACAGTGTTCTTTTTTTATTCTTTTCTTTCCTTAATGATTTTTATTTTATTTTTGTTATTGATTAAGTATTAAATTTCACTAATCTAATTTTTGTGTTTTTTTTTGTTTTGATGTTTGATTGTGGATTGAGGAGGGTACTGCTTGTATTCAAATGAATAGAAGATCCATGGAATAATCTCTACTGTTTTCCAGTAGATATTAGGGTTTTAATTTTCATTTTACATTTATGTGTTCTGTGTAGTTATTTTAATTCATAGGTGTATAATTGTTTAATTTTAGTTTTTGTACGTAGTTTGTAATAGCCCCAATAGTGGGAATAGTAAAAGATTTAATTTTCTGCACTTAAAATCAATTAGTAATTAGGTTCAATTAGGTAAAAATCAATTTGTCACGATCCGAACCCCAGGGCACGTAACCGACACTAGTGAATGGGTAGGCATAAGGCTCCCGAATCCTGTAGTAAGCCTTATAGAAAAGAACAATAAAACTTTTAAATTTAAAACTTTATTCTATACTAGAACACATTATCAAATTGATTTTTCTAAAAACAAACATAATCATGCACATTATAAAATGTTCTTCATCATCAAATATCATAAATCAATTTTTAACATTATACATAAACATGATTCATTAAAACTCCAATACATAAATATATTTAAGTTATACAAATTCATAGTACACACACTATTACAGTATACTAGAGTCACTGCTACAATACATCTCACAATAACCTACATAATATAGCTGGTGATGAAGAAATCCGGCTTAGAGGAGGTCTGAGGTCGAACTCCCAAGCTCTTGAAAAAAATAGATTGAGGGGAATCATACCTCACTGAGTAAGTTAATAAAAAGAGCTGTACAGTTTGAAAACCTTTTTGAAACCATATAGTTATAGTGAAAATAATTTATAATGTATATATATATATAGCATTTGAAAAATCTCGGTAGAACCCTAAACCCAATTTCTAAATGGCCAACTAGGCCCACTTAATCCAACTAGACTGTTGGTCCCCGAGAGCAAAGACATCAACCGAGGCACCAAGCTGCAGTCATCCACTTAATCCAAACACATGGCACTGGCTGTCCTCGAGAGCAAAGGCATCCATCGAGGCACCCATCCCAGTTCATTATTAACTTTCTAATCACTGGTGGTCCCCGAGAGCATAGGCTTCCACTGAGGCACCCGTCCCAGTTTATATCCACAAGTCATACATATATCAAATCCATCTCTCAATCTCTACCATGTGCACACGGTCTTGGTGAAACCCACCGGTATCCCGTTCTACCAAAATTTCTCAAAACTAATTTTAAATAAATAAAATGCACTTAAATATTAAATAATATCATTTAAGTTAAATAAATCATATAATAAATACTAAAAATATGAGCACACGCATCTTTAAATAAAACACATGCACAGATCAATTTATCAACTTACAAGACGAGCAAGAAGGCTGATGACGGCGTGTCTGCCTCGATCCAATAACTTTCGCTTTGATATTCTCTAGAAAAGAAATTAACAGACCTATTTTAAAAACATGTCTATGGAATTAAAATTGAGAATTGACAGAAATAGTGAAATTCTAGCCTGACTCGGGGAAGACCGGATAAGACTCGATAGATAAGGAAAAACCCTAATTAACACTAGGAATTTATGGAAGATGTCACGTTTTATGAGAAAATCTATCAAAATTTCAGCAGAGTCTCCTCTGTAAAATGGACATCTCTCTACCATAGGTAGAGTCATTCCTGCACAGAAAAATGCACTTCTAGTATTCACAGAAATTCACACTCGAGTCGGGCCTCCAGAACTACACTTAGCCCCGATCGAGATCACAATTCAACTATCACAAAATTAAATCATTTATTTTCCAAAAATACTTATTACATATAAATATTCATAGCTTATAAAATCATCTCTCATTAAAGCTTAAAAACAAAATTTCACAATCATATACATATATATAATATTTGGAAATAATATTCAAAATTAATATTACCTAATTAAAAATACCTATAAATTCATAAAAATCCTCTAAACCTCTTAAATATTAATAAAACCAATTAAAATATATACTTAACTATAATAAGCATAAAGTTACATATTTACCCATATAATAATAAAAAAATACACAAAATATTCAAAATAATACCTAATATGTTATTAAAAATTAATTTTTGAGAACTAGTGTTAATTAGTCTAAATAGTAAATAATTTGTAAAAATCCTTTTAAATTACTTAATTATTATTAAAACCAACAACAATTTATTATTTAACTATAATTAACACAAATTTATATTTTTACCCCTATAATACATAAGCTTACATAATACACTATTATTACTCAAAAATTCCGAAAAATTATTTTCTCAACATTAAACTCCTTAATATAATTAAAAACATAAAATTAACTAATGATTTCTTCAAAAATATAAATTTAACCTAATTATCCACATTTGACATAAACTTAAAAATAATTGTAAAATAGTACAAAAATCACAAAAACTGTAATTTAAGTTCTAAAATTAATAACACCTAATAATAATGCCAATTATCAAAATTTCCTAATTTTTAACAATTAATTTTCAAAATTAATAAAATATTAATAAAATACCCCAAAATTCACAATTAACTCAATAATTTTCTATAATCTTAAATAAAATCAAAATACCAAAAATAATTAACAATAATTTACTCTAATCACTAATTAACTCAAAGAAAAACCAAATAAATAAAATAAAATAATCAAATAAAATTCTGTAAAATTAGGAAAAATCAAAATAATATACAAAAATTAAATTTAAACCTCTAACTTAGCAGAATTCATCATCTAACTTAAAATAATTGAAGATTAACACTTAAACTAACTCAGACAATTAGAAAACAACCTAAAAACAACTAGAAAATGACTCTGCGCAACTCATCTTCAATCTCACTTTCCAACGCTGGAAATGGGTGGCAGAGGTGAGGCTTGATGTCGACCGATGCCTGAGGAGGTGAGGAAGGTTGAAGAGCAATGGTGGAGTCGATCTAGCTCTGGCAAAGCTGAGGAAGCTTCAAAACGTGAGGAAGAAAGCAACTAGAGGAAGAGAAGAGAAAGGGGAGGTTGCTGGCAGTGAATGCTGCTCTGGGAAGCGCTGAGGCACGCTGGAGGGAGAGGAATGATAGTGATGGTGGTGGTGGATGGAGAGAAGGTAGCAGCTTGGTGAGGTTGTCGGGTTCTTTGGGTGAGTTGTGTTTTGTTTTCTTCCTTTTTACATATATATATACACACACACACACACAAGTGTACTACATACATATATACATGTATATACACAATAATAAATTAATACATACACATAAAGTAATAATTAAACCCTAATTATATATGTGTGTGTGTGTATATATATATATACATAGTAACACATAAAATAACCATGAAATTAATGTAGTTTATAATAATAATAATAATAATAATAATAATAATAATAATAATAATAATAATAATAATAATAATAATAAACAATGTCATTTTAAATAATAAAGTAAAACTCACATATAATACTTTCATCAATTAATAACCCTAAAATAATATTAACATAAATATATCTCAATTAAATAGTAAAATAATTAAAAATTGTATAATATAATTAAAAATTATTTATTATTAACAAAATCCAAAAATTACTTTATTTAAATAAAAATGTAGGGTATTACAGTCTCCCTTCCTTATAAGAATTCGTCTCCGAATTCAAGAAAAGAAGAATTACAAAGCTTAAGAAGGAAAGAGATACGAGAAAGAAACTCACATCTCAGCTTCAGTTTCCAAGGTGAAATCCTTAGCAGAATGGTTACTCCATAGCGCCTTCACCATCGGTATCTCCTTAGTACGCAACTGTCAAATTTAGTGATCTACAATCGCCACTGGATACTCCTCGTAGGTCAGATCATTGCTAAGCTCTATGGCTTGAGGTTACAGAACGTGAGATGGATCAGGAACGTATTTCCTCAGCATAGACACATGGAATACAGGGTGGATTCTCGACAGTTTCGGCGGTAACACCAACCTATACCCTACTTCACCCACTCTAGACCGAATCTTAAACAGTCCAATGTATCGAGGAGCTAGCTTACCCTTCTTGCCAAATCTCATGAATCCTTTCATTGGAGACACTTTTAGGAACACTATGTCTCCAACCAATAAAGGATACATCCTTCCTCCTAGGGTCAGCATAGCTCTTCTGTCTGCCGAAGGCTATCTTTAATCTCTGCTATATGATGGGGACTTTCTCTGAAGTCACCTATACAACTCTAGACCTGTTAACTGTCTCTTGCAATCTTCCCAACATAATGGTGATTTGCACTTCCTACCATACAGTGCTTCTTACGGAGCCATCTCAATGCTAGCATGATAGCTATTATTGTAAGCAAATTCAATCAATGGCAAGTGCGATTCCCACTATCCTCTAAAATCCATCACACACATCCTTAGCATATCTTTTAATGTTTGGATGGTCCTCTCTAACTGACCATCTATCTGAGGATGGAATGCTGTAATAAAATTCAATATGGTGCCCAAAGCTATGTGTAATTCTTGCCAAAAGATTGAGGTGAATGTGGCTCCTCTGTTCGATACTATACTCACTGGTACTCCATGTAGACAAACAATCTTATTGACATAAAGTCTCGCCAGTCTATCAGTAGAGTACATCTTCTTTATTGGTAAGAAAGTGTTTGACTTGGTTAGCCTATCAACAATCACCCAAATAGCATCATAACTTCCTATAGTTCTAAGGTAATCCAGTCACAAAGTCCATGGCTATCATGTCCCATTTCCATTCGGGAATTGGCATAGGTTGCAATAACACCGAGGGTCTTTGATGTTTAAGCTTCACTTGCTAACAAGTCAGGCATCTAAACCAAACTCTACAATATCCTTCTTCATTCCATTCCACCAATATGTATCTTTAAGGTCATGATACATCTTGGTAGAACCTGGATGAATACTATAAGTAGAAAAATATGCCTCTTCCATGATCCTCCTTCCTCAAGTCATTAACATTCGGTACACAAATCCTAGTGCCCAACCATAATACACCTTCTCTGTCAACCATAAAGTCTCTTGACTGCCCTTGTTGCACTTCATACATAATCCTCTGTAATTGTGGATCTCTATTTTAAGCTACCTTAACTCGATCCAAGTAACTGATTGTACCCTGAATTGAGTGAAAAGGCACTTTCTAGTAACTTTTAACTGTAACCCTTGATTAATCAATCTGTGCAACTCCTTGATAATGGGTCTCCTTTCTATCCTGATATGGGCAAGACTGCCCGCTGACTTCCTACTCAAGGCATTAACAACAACATTTTCCTTGCCTGAATGGTACAAAATGGAACAATCATAGTCCTTAAAAAGTTCCATCCATCTTCTCTGCCTCAAATTCAAGTCCCTTTACTGGAAGATATACTTCAAGCTTTTATGATCGGTGTATATTTCACATGTAACCCCGTACAAGTAATGCCTCCATATCTTCAAAGCAAACACAACGGCTGCCATCTCCAAGTCATGATTAGGATAGTTTTGCTTGTGCTTCTTCAACTGCCTAGAAGCATAAGCAATTACTTGGCCATTTTGCATCAGCACGCAGCCCAATCATACTCTGGAAGCATCACAATTACACCATATACCCTTCATTGCCAGAAGGCAAAGTCAGAATTGGAGCTGATGTCAACAAATCCTTTAATAACTGGAAGTGCTCCTCACATCTATCTGTCCACACAAACTTAGCACTCTTCTGGGTCAACCTTGTCAAGGTGCGGCAATTTTAGAGAAGTCCTTCATAATCTCCTATAGTAGCCCACTAAACCTAGGAAACTCTGTACTTCTCTGACTGTAGTCGGCCTCGACCACTCTGTGATAGCTTCTATCTTCTTAGGTCCACTTGTATGCCATCCTTAGAAACCACGTGGCCTAAAAATGCCCCTTAACTCAACCAAAACTCACACTTCAAAAACTTGGGCATACAACCTGTGCTCCCTTAAAGTTCTAAGCACCCTTCTCAGATGCATAACATGCTCAACTTCCATTCTTAGAATAAACCAAGATGTCATCAATGAAGACTATTATAAACCAGTCTAAGTATGGCCTAAACACCCAATTCATCAAGTCCATAAAGACTGCTGGAGCATTAGTCAACCCAAAGGACATTACTAGAAACTCATAATGGCCATATCTCATCCGAAATGTTGTCTTGGGCTCATCACCACTTCTGATCCTCAACTGGTGATACCTAGATCTCAAGTCTGTCTTAAAGAAGCATGTAGCACCTTGAAGCTGATCAAACAAGTCATCGATCCTTGGAAGTGGATACTTGTTCTTGATAGTAACCTTGTTCAACTGCTTGTAATTAATACAGAGTCGAAGGCTACCATCCTTCTTTTTCACAAAGAACACCGGAGCACCCTAAGGCGATGTACTGGGTCTTATGAAACCCTTATCGAGCAACTCCTGTAACTGCTCCTTCAGCTCCTGTAATTCAACTGGTGCCATTCTATAGGGTGGCATAGAAATAGGATCTCTACCAGGGTATAACATCAATACAGAACTCTATCTTCTATCTGGTGGTAATCTCGGTAATTCTTCAGGAAAGACATCCAAAAATTCACACACCACTGGCACCTGTTCGATTGCCCCATTATCTTTCTCAACATCTCTTACTACTGCCAAGTAGCCCGTTGATAACCCCTTCTAAGCATCTATCGGCCTGTAATGGTAGAGATGAGATTACGAGGCATGGAGTTCTTTTCAGCTTTAAAATAGAACTCTTCTTCATTCAGAATTCTAAACACCACTTCTTTCTCTTGACAATTCACTGAAGCATAATACCTCGACAACCAATCCATACTTAAAATGACGTCGAATTCCAATACATCGAGCAACACCAAGTCCGCTAACAATTCTCTACCCTCAACTAACACCGGACAGGAGGAAGAAAATATCTGTCTCTAACTCATCATTGAGAGGAGTTGATACAGATAGAGGAAAGGATAACCTGGAAGGGCTTGCCACTTGATTCGCAAAGCAAACACGGGAGAAATGAATGAATGCAAAGCGCCGGGGTCAAATAATACTCTAGCATCATATGTACAGACTGAGAGAATACCTACTACTATTGCTTTAGAAGTCTGAGCATCCTACGGTTGTTCAGAGTGAAACCTCATGCCTGGCCACGACCTGCCTGCTGAGATGTCGAAGGCTGCACAAACCCACGACCACTAGGCCTACTAACTGAACCTCGGCCTTACTGACCCATAAGTTGTGGCGCGTCTCTGCTGTGGCTGTACTGGTGCTCTGTACTACTGTGGCATCGGATAATAGGGCTGAGCCACTGATGAAGATGAACCCTGAGCATACTATGGATGATATCCGGAGTAAGGACAAGCTCTAGCAAGATGACCAACCTGTCCACATCTGAAGCAAGCGCCTGACAACAAATGACACGGGGCCCTGATGGAATCGACCACAACTCGCACATGCACTGGCTCCAGACCCAGAACTTCTTTGTTTGGAGCTCTGCCCACTGCTATTGCTACTGACTCTAGTACTAAATCTGTGACCTCTACCACTTCTCCAATTCGTGGCATAACCATGTCGACCAACTCGGTGAGTCTTAGACCTTCTACCACCATACTGTTGAACTACTTGCAGCCTGCTGACTCGTACTACCAATGTGAAATGCTGGGTGCCGGTACCTGGGAGCTACACCATATCCACTACCACCAACCATATAGGGATTTAACATGGTGCCCTGGCGGATGTGTCACCTCTCAATCGGACGGGCCTCCTCAATCACACTCTCCAGGTGTCGGATCCTCTGTACGCATACCCATAAAAGCTGGTCCCAAACCAGTGACATATAACTCTACTAATCGGTAGGGGTCTTTCCTGATGTCCTCTGCGTGTCGAGATAGCCTGTTAAACTCTCTAGTATAGTCCTTCACTGACCTATCCCCTCTAGTGATGTGAAGCAATTGCACCCGTAAGCATCTCTGGTGGCTGGAGGATAGAAGAATCTTAGGAAGCGGTCCTTAAACTCTAGCCAAGTCAACTCATGCGATGGACGGCTGGATCGACTGCGATGAACCAATCTGAGCTCCCGTTTGGACTGACAATTCCACAATCATTATTCGCTGGTAGTTTGTGGGTCCTGTCCTGGTACACGCCTTAATCGGCATTAATGAAGTCTAACGTGTCCCTAGTACCATCAAAGGAAACTCTACCAATTCGGGAGTAGAGAGTGCTGCATCAGTATCTGACATCTCCTGATTCCTTTGCTGTAACATCTGATGCATAAGGGGCATCACCTGATTCAAAGTTGCCAAACCCTGATTAATTCCTTCTAGTCTAGTTACAAAAGCTGTGGGGTCTATGACTGGAGCGTCAGGCCCAACTAGTTGCTGATAGGAATCTCAACTGCAACTGCCCTAGCTTGACCTCTACCTCTACCTCTGCCCTTACGACATGGAGCAGGAGGAAGAGCCTCATCATGCACAGACTGGTCATCAAAGCCCAAAAGTCGGATCGACAACAGTGTCTGTTCGCACATGCTCATTCTAAAAAAAAAGACAAGGAAAACCGAATTCGAAATAAGATAAGAGTATTTAATGCAATGCGAAATTAGAAACAAGAATATCACAAAGACAATTATCAACCTATATTACTGCAGTAGTTACATAGAAAGATTAGACATAGATAATTAATCAAGCTTATGCTCTAATACCAACATTGTCATGACCCAAACCCGAAGGCATGTGACCGGCATTAGGGAATGGGTAGGCATAAGGCCCTCGAATCCCATAGTAAGCCTTATAGAAAAGAAAAAATAAAACTTTATTCTATACCAGAACACATTATCAAATTGATTTTTCTAAAGATAACATAATCGTGCACATTATAAAATGTTCTTTATCATCAATATCATAAATCAATTTTTAACAGTATATTTAAGTTATACAAATTCATAGTACACACACTACTGCAGTATGCTAGAGTCACTGCTACAGTACAGCTCACAATAACCTACATAATTTAGTCAAGTGAAGAAGAAACCCGGCATAGAGGCGGTCTGAGGTCGAACTCCCAAGCTCTTGAAAAAAATAGATTGAGGGGAATCAGACCTCACTGAGTAAGTTAATAAAAAGAGTTGTACGGTTTGAAACCTTTTTGAAAACTATATAGTTATAGTGAAAATATTTATAACGTATATATATATATAGCCTTTGAAAAATCTTGGTAGAAACCTAAACCCAATTTCTAAATGGCCAATTGGGCCCACTTAATCCAACTAGACTGTCGGTCCCTGAGAGCAAAGGCATCAATCGAGGCACCAAGCTGCAGTCATCCACTTAATCCAAACAAATGGCACTGACAGTCCCTAAGAGCAAAGGCATCCACTGAGGCACCCATCCCAGTCCATTATTAACTTTCCAATCATTAATGGTCCCCGAGAGCATAGGCTTCCACTGAGCACCCGTCCCAATTTATATCCACAAGTCATACATATATCGGATCCATCTCTCAATCTCTACCATGTGCACACGGTCCTGGTGAAACCCACCAGGTAGCCCATTCTACTAAAATTTCTCAAAACTAATTTTAAAATAAATAAAATGCACTTAAATCTTAATAGCAACATTTAAATTAAATAAATCATATAATAAATATTAAAAATATGAGCGCACACATCTTTAAATAAAACACACGCACATATCAATTTATCAACTTACAGGATGAGTTAGAAGGCTGACGATCGTGCGTCTGCCTCGATCCAACAGCTTCTGCTCCAATATTCTCTAGAAAAGAAATTAACAAACCTATTTTGAAAACACTCTATGGAATTAAAATCGAGAATTGAAAAACATAGTAAAATTCTAGACTGACTCGAGGAAGACCGGATAAGACTCGATAGATAAGGAAAAACCCTAATTAATGCTAGGAATTTACGGAAGATGTCACGTTTTACGAGAAGAATCTATCAAAATTTTGACAGAGTCTCCTCTGTAAAATGGACATCTCTCTACCATAGGTAGAGCCATTCCTGCACAGAAAAAATGCACTTTTAGTATTCACAGACATTCACACTCGAGTTGGGCCTCCAGAACTACACTTAGCCCCGACCGAGATCACAATTCAGCCATCACAAAATTAAATCATTTATTTTCCAAAATACTTATTACATATAAATATCCATAGCTTATAAAATCATCTCTCATTAAGCTTAAAACAAATTTCACAATCATAGACATATATAATATTTTGGAAATAATTTTCAAAATTAATATTACCTAATTAAAAATACCTATAAATTTATAAAAATCCTCTAAACCTCCTAAATATTAATAAAACCAATTAAAATATATACTTAACTATAATAAGCATAAAGTTACATATTTACCCATATAATAATAAAAAAATACACATAATATTCAAAATAATACCTAATATATTATTAAAAATTAATTTTCGAGAACTAGTGCTAATTAGTCTAAATAGTAAATAATTTGTAAAATCCTTTTTAAATTACTTAATTATTATTAAAACCAACCACAATTTATTATTGAACTATAATTAACATAAATTTACGTTTTTACCCCTCTAATTACATAAACTTACATAATACACTATTATTACTCAAAAATTCTGAAAAATTATTTTCTCAACATTAAACTCCTTAATATAATTAAAACATAAAATTAACTAATGATTTCTTCAAAAATATAAAATTTAAACCTAATTATCCACATTTGACATAAACTTAAAAATAATTGTAAAAATAGTACAAAATCACAAAAACCATTATTTAAGTTCTAAAATTAAGAACACCTAATAATAATGCCAATTATCAAAATTTCCTAATTTTTAACAATTAATTTTCAAAATTAATAAAATATTAATAAAATACCCCAAAATTCACAATTAACTCAATAATTTTCTATAATCTTAAATAAAATCAAAATACTAAAAACAATTAACAATAATTTACTCTAATCATTAATTAACTCAAAGAAAAACCAAATAAATAAAATAAAAAATCAAATAAAATTCTGTAAAATTAGGAAAAATTAAAATAATATACAAAAATTAAATTTAAACCTCTAACTTAGTAGAATTCATCATCTAACTTAAAATAATTGAAGATTAACATATAAACTAATTCAGACAACCAGAAAACAACCTAGAAAACAACCAGAAAATGACTCTGCGCAACTCACCTTCAATATCACTTTCCAGCGTCGGAATGGGTGGCAGAGGCAAGGCTTGACATCAACCGATGCTTGAGGAGGTGAGGAAGGTTGAGGGAGCAATGGTGGCATCGATCTAGCTCTGGCAAAGGTGAGGAAGCTTCAAAACGTGAGGAAGAAAGCAATTGGAGGAAGAGAAGAGAAAGGGGAGGTTACTGGCGGTGATGGCTGCTCCGGGAAGGGCTGAGACATGCCAGAGGGAGAGGAATGACAGTGATGGTGGTGGTGGACGGAGAGGAGGCAGCAGCTTGGTAAGGTTGTTGGGTTCTTTGGGTGAGTTGTGTTTTATTTTCTTCCTTTATATATATACACCACACACACACACACACACACACACAAGCATACTACATACATATATACATGTATATATACAATAATAAATTAATACATACACATAAAATAATAATTATATATATAATTGTAATATCTCGTGTTTTTTTAAATATTTTTTTACACTGTACCGGGATATACATTGTTAATAATTTTTGTGTATATATTACGATGTTTTTATGAGTTAATATGTATTTAAAACCTATTTTTAATATTCTGTATTATTTACAGTGTTTTACGTAAAATTTTCCTGGGACTTGCATTTTCGGGGGAAATTTTCACATAAATAATTTATTATTAATTATTCTAAATATATTTTCGGACTTGCATGAACTCATACATATTTTTAAAATACTAAATAAAGCCTATGTGTGTGTATATTTATTTAATTAGGGTTTAGTATATTACCCTAATATTTTATTAATTATTTTATTTGTTTTATTGTTATTTAATTATTTTATTTAGTATAAATTATTAAAATATTAAATTTTATGTATGTGGTGTATATTTAATGTGTGTAATTTAATATTATTTTAATATATAGTATAAAGTATATATATATACATATAACACATCAAAAATAAAAAAATTGGAAAATTACCATTTTGCCCCCGTGAGCTTCTTCTTCCCCGATCACCTTCCCTTCGCCGTCCGGATGCCTGCCGTGCCGATTTCTCACCGTTGGTGTCCGGTCCGGTGTGCCACCACCTTTCCCAACCTTTTTCGCCGCCTGTGGGTAGCCATCTCCGGCGCCTGGAAGCCATTTTTGGCCGGAGAAGCCGAAAGTCGAGCTACCGTCGATCATGCCGATTTCGGCCAGCATTTTCGACACCGCCGGTCTCTTTATTCTCCTTAAGCTCCGGTGAGTGTGATTCTAGCTTTGGTTTGAGCTTAAATGGTCTAGAATTGCTTAGGTTTCAATTTTCTAATTCGGTCACATTAGGGTTTTTTGATTTTTTTGAGCATCGAATTGATTGATTCATGAAAACTCCCTTTACAAATGTTGATCCTAGTATCTTAATCTACATGTGTGAATTTTTGTGGAATTTTTGGAGATTTTTTGGATTTTTGGGTATTTTTGAATATTTAATATTATTTTCTAATTTTCGGAAATTAATTATTTAAATTATGAAATTGGGGTTTATGGTTAAATTAAGTGTTGAAATTAATTATAGGAATTTTATTGGAATTTTTATGAATTTCTAAGTATTTATTTTGAATTATTGAAGTTTATGTGATTTTGAGAAATTAGGGTTAATTGTGTTTTTATTTGAATTTAATTGGTTAATTGAGTTTAATTATTGATATTATTGATAAATATGTTGAGAAAATTAATTTTGGATAATTGTATAATTTTTGGTGAATTTTTGAAGTAATTTTAGTATATTTATATATATAAGGGTATTTTGGTAATTTTACCCTAAATTGTCTAAAAATGTAATTTAATTGGTTTTAATAGTTATTTAAGGTATAAAAATGATTTCTACAAATTATTTGGTATTTTTAACTAATTAAAACTATTTTTCAGGAATTATTTTTAATTATATATATAATATACGGTTTTACTAATAAAATGAGTTTTTATCGGTTTTTACAGTGTTTTAAGGTTAATTATGTAATTTTCTACTTATAAAATGAATTTCTATGTTGTAAGGATATTTTTGGTATTTTTGGAATTATTCTGTGTTTGTGGATCCCGATCGGTAGATTATAGTCTAGAGTCCGACCGAGGGGTTATGGATTTGTGTTGAGCCTATTTTTTGAAGTGTATTTCCTTGCAGGTCGGCTCTACTCTTTTGAGTAGAGAGATGTCCATTTTACAGGGGAGGTTCTGCCGAATTTTTGGTAGAATTCTCGTAAAACGTGATGTCCAATCGAACCCTAATTCTATTTCCGTATTTAGTACTCTAGATTGAATTCTAGGATTTCTGTTAGGTTTATTCTGATGTTTATTATTTATTGCTTGTTTAGTTGCGCCGAGATCCGAGGGCTAGTGGACCAGGCCCGTCGGACCCGTCTCGTGGAGCGCATTAGGTGAGTTACTATACTATATATATATATGCTTTAGGATGCATGATTTAGAAATGCATGTTTTATGTTGATTAAATATGCATAAATAATTTGGTTATTTCTTAAGTTTATATTAAGTATATTTTTGGTTTATTTCTGGTATATAATAAATTATATACATGTTTTGTTAATAAAATATATTTACAATGTTTTTAAATATATTTTTTAGTTTAATTTATGATTTGACTGATTTATTTGACATATATATACTCGAAATATACCTGGTTTACTTTTGGTATATTTCTGGTATATATATGGATTATATTGTTATTTCATTTACGTTCATGCATCATTTATTTTTTGTGAATGAATCTTTTATATTATTAATGATGAAGGATATCGATTAGAACGTGCTACCTAGTGGGTAGCACTAGGACCGAGTACGTACCGGTACGCCTATAGCTTTAGGCTATATTACTAACTATTTATGGATATTGATTTGATATGATTATTGATATGTGTGAGATATGGTTTGGAGGTGTGATTGCTGGAGCTCGGTTGACCAAGTGTCTCGGGGCCAATCACACTGGCAGTTAGACTGCTGGAGCTCGGTCGACTTAGTGTCTCGGGGCCAGTCTACTGTCTAAATGGATTAAGTGGATATATTTGGAATAAATGAGCATGTATGGCTAGAGTGTTGTTTAACACTATTTTCTGAGGTTGCGTTATTCTAGGGTTCTATGTGATCCTTCATAAAAGATGATTTTTAATGAAAATATATAAAATGATTTTATTGCATCTGTGTGTAATTGCCTGTATATATACATATTATATATACTGTTGACTGTATGCATTATCATTTAGTGTGTATGTATATATATTATAGTAATTCACTCAGTGAGGTCTGACTTCCCTCCATTGACTATTTTTAGGTGAGTCAACTTCTTCAGACCTCAGTAGCAGGTCGATACGCCGGATTTCTTCCGCCCCGACTTCTTTATGTAAAACTATTTACTTGAGTCTTATTTTTATTATAATCTAGACACTGCAGTAGTTGAGAATTAAAGTATTGGATTTCATGTATTTTATTTAAAGAGATGTATTATATTGAAACTGGATTTGTACTGAAAGATTTTATATATATGCGATGAGATGAGTTTTAATTTAAAATCCAGTGGTGAAAATGTTATTATTATATTTATGATTTTTATTTTCGCTGCATATTATATGGTTATTGTTATTATTGCATGATTTATTTTATTTTTAGGCTTGCTACGGGTTCCGGATTCAAAAGAATTCCCGTTCCCTAGCGCCGGTCATGGCCCTTGTTTTGGGTCGTGACAAAGTTGGTATCAGAGCGGAGTTTTGTGTCAGGGCTTAGTTATGTGAGTTGTGGCCTTAGTTTTAAAGTTGTGTTTTCTGTTGGACTACTGCAGTGATTAGGTTCGAGTATGTCTTGATAAGTATTCCTTGCTGTAGTTTTCAGCATTATTCCTCCGTTGTCTGTTTTGTCTGAATCTTTCCGTTTGTCTTTTCAGAATGAGGAGGTGAGCGCGTGTCGCTCCACCGGTCGTTGAGGGCGAGGATGATGAGTCTTTTCAGGATGAGATTTTACCTCATGAGCAGCCAGTTAGACGTGGAGGTCATGGCAGAGGTAGACCTCGAGGAGCGACAGGTCACCGTAGGCAGAGAGAGTTACAGGACGAGGGAGCCTGTAGAGCCTGAGTTTGATGTTCCTGTTCCTCCAGTTGTTCAGCTTGTTCAGCCTGCCTATCAGCAGGGTATGTCTGACCCTGAGGCAGCTTTGTTCTATGCCCGAGTTGGCAGGATTGCTTTTGATGGTACTTCCGATCCATTAGATTTTCTGCATGCGATTGAGACTAGGACTCGGACTGCTCATACCGAGTACCAGTGGATCATGATCGTCGAGTTGTCTGTTGAGGGACCAGCCTTAGATTGGTTCATTCAGATGATCCAGCCCTATATGATGACGATGACGTGGGCTCAGTTTCGAGAGCGGTTTATGAGGAGATTTTGTCCAGAGCCTCTTCGTTTGAGCTATCATCTTCGTTTGACCAGTATTTCTCGTGGAGATTGATCTGTAGAGGAGTATACCCAAGAGTTTCTTCGTCTAGGTAGATATGCTGAGGATCTGATGCGAGATCAGTATTTCGCGGTCACTACGTATGTCACTAGTTTGGGTTCAGCTTTTGCTGGTATGCCTGCAGCAGGCCTTACTCTGGAGTCTGTGATTGAGTTAGCCAAGGAGATTGAGCTGAGATTAGTTAGGCAGGGAGCGATGCCTGATTATTGCTAGCTAGGAGTTCAGTCGTGTGGATTGCAGGCTACTCCATATTCGAGTTTTCATGTTGGTTCGAGTAGTCAGCAGAGAGGTCCGACTCAGTAGAGTCAGAGACAGCAGCAGCGAGTGCATCCGAGCAGTAGACATGGCCGTGGAGGTTAGCGTAGATCATTCAGGTTTGGGTCAGGTGCTTCGAGCAACAGCAGTGGTCGTAGTTCTGGATCAGCGGCCAGTGTTTGTCAGACTTGTGGTAGAGTCCATCAGGGATCGTATTATCTGACACCGCTGACATGCTTCAGATGCGGGCAGATAGGACATTTTGCCAGATCATGTCCTTATTCTGGGTATCAGCAACAATAGATTCCGCGATTCCCACAACAGTCGATTGTTAGTGCTGCACCCGTGCCATTTCAGTTACCACCAGCCCAGCATCAGAGTTCTACTCAGTTTGTTCCACAGCAGAGTCGTGGTAGAGGTACTAGAGGAGGTGCCAGAGGTGTTGGCCAGGCTTCTACCAATCAGTAGGGAGGTCGAGGTCAAGCCAGAGTCTTTCATCTCACTCAGCAGGATGCTCAGGCATCTAATGCAGTCGTGGCAAGTATTATTTCTGTTTGTTACCTGCATGCTTGGGTTTTGTTTGATTCGTGGTGCCACGCATTCATTTGTTTCTCTCATTTTTGCTTTTAAATCTTATTGGCAAGCTTCGAGGATGGCTTTTCCTTTGTCTGTTGCCACTCCTCTGAGCGATTCCTTGGACACCGATATTGTTCTTTCTGGTTGTCCAGTTCTCATGGGAGATAGAGAATTACCCGTTGATTTGATTCTGTTGGATGTGATGGAGTTTGATGTTATTTTGGGAATGGATTGGTTATCTCAGCACTATGCCGTGGTAGATTGCAGGAATAAAGAGGTGACCTTTAGAATTCCTAATGAAGTAGTGTTTAAGTTTGTTGGTGATAGGAGTTCAGCACCTCAAAATCTTATTTCTGCTATTACAGCTAGGAAGTTATTGAGGAAAGGATGTCAGGGGTATTTGGCATTGGTCAGGGATACGTCAGTGGAAAAGTTGTCACTCACAAATATTCCTGTTGCTTGTGAGTTTCCTGATGTTTTTCCTGAGGAGTTGCTAGGTTTACCACCTCATAGAGAGATTGAGTTTTGTATAGATGTGGTTCCAGGTACTACTCCTATATCTATGCCACCCTATCGAATGGCTCCTGCAGAGTTGAAAGAGTTGAAGGAGCAGTTGCAAGAGTTGTTGGATAAAGGTTTCGTTAGACCTAGTGTTTCTCCTTGGGGTGCACCAGTCCTGTTTGTAAAGAAGAAGGATGGTACCCTAAGACTGTGCATTGACTATAGAGAGCTGAATAAGGTGACAGTGAAGAATAAGTATCCTCTCCCGAGGATAGATGATTTGTTTGATCAGCTACAGGGTGCACAATTCTTTTCTAAGGTTGACTTGAGGTCGGGTTATCATCAGTTGCGGATCAGTGAATCCGATATTCCTAAGACAGCATTCCGCACTCGATATGGTCATTATGAGTTTCTGGTGATGTCTTTTAGTTTGACTAATGCACCAGCAGCTTTTATGGACTTGATGAATAGGGTATTCAGACCGTATGTGGATCAGTTTGTGGTAGTCTTCATTGATGATATATTAGTATATTCTAGGAGTATGGAAGAGCATGTATATCACTTGAGAATTGTACTACAGACACTGAGAGATCATCAGCTTTATGCTAAATTCTCGAAGTGTGATTTCTGGATGGAGAGTTTTTCTTTTCTTGGACACGTAGTGTCTAAAGAAGGTATTTAGGTTGATCCACATAAGGTTGAGGCAGTGTATGAATGGCCTAGACCTACTTCTATTACAGAGATTCAAAGTTTTCTGGATTTAGCCGGGTATTATAGGCGGTTTATGCAGGATTTTTCCAGAATAGCAGCCCCTATGACTCGCTTGACTCAGAAGAATGTTAGATTCGAGTGGTCAGAAGCTTGTGAGAACAGTTTCCACTTGTTGAAGGAGAAATTGACCACCGCCCCAGTATTAGCTTCGCCTAATAGTGTGGATAAGTTCACAGTTTACTGTGATGCCTCTAGAATTGGTCTTGGTTGTGTGTTGATGCAGAATGAAGGGTGATAGCCTATGCTTCGAGGCAGTTGAAGAAGCATGAGCAGAACTATCCCACACATGACCTTGAGATGGCTGCAGTGATCTTTACTTTGAAGATCTGGAGACATTATCTGTACGGGGTGACTTGTGAGATATTTACTGATTACAAGAGCCTTAAGTACATTTTCCAGCAACGAGATTTAAATTTGAGGCAGAGAAGATGGTTGGAACTTTTGAAGGATTATGATTGTGAGATCTTGTATTATCCAGGTAAAGCTAATGTGGTAGCAGATGCCTTGAGTAGGAAGTCCTCAGGTAGTCTTGCTCATATCGGTGTTGAGAGGAGACCATTGATCCAGGAGTTGCATTTGTTAGTGGATCAAGGTCTGATGATGAAGATTAGCAGATCAGGTGGATTGCTAGCTCAGTTTAAAGTACGATCTGTACTGAGGGATAGGATTAAAGCAGCTCAGAGTCGAGATCCTATTCTAGAAGAGCTTGCAGAGAATGTTAGAGCAGGGAAGTTCACTGATTTCACACTCGATGATGATGGTATGTTGTGGATCAGTGGTAGATTATGTGTTCCTGATGTAGATGATTTGAGAGAAGAGATCCTAGAGGAAGCACATTCTACAGCCTACAGCGTTCATCCAGGCATTACTAAGATGTACCACAGTATCAGAGATTTATACTGGTGGGATGGATTGAAGAAGGATGTCGCTGATTATGTTGCTAAGTGCTTGACGTGTCAGCAAGTGAAAGCCTAACATCAGAAGCCTTCTGGGAAGCTTCAGCCTCTTCCTATTCCCGAGTGGAAGTGGGAAAGGATAGCTATGGATTTTGTGGTAGGTTTACCTCGTTCAAAGGATGGATACGATTCTATCTGGGTGATCGTAGACAGGTTGACGAAGTCTGCACATTTCTTGCCTGTGAAAGCCACATATTCAGTTGCTAGATTGGCGAAGTTGTATGTGAAGCATATTGTGTGCCTTCATGGAGTACCTGTGTCCATTGTGTCAGATAGAGGTTCGGTGTTTACTTCTCATTTTTGGCAGAAATTGCAGGAAGCGATGGGCACTAGGTTGGATTTCAGTACTGCTTTTCATCCTCAGACAGATGGTCAGTCTGAGAGGACGATCCAGACACTAGAAGATATGTTGAGGATGTGTGTCCTGAATTTGGGAGGTAGCTGGGATGATCATTTGTCGCTTGTTGAGTTTGCATATAGTAACAGCTACCATAACAGTATTGGCATGGCACCATATGAGGTGTTGTATGGAAGGAAGTGTAGATCCCCGTTGAGTTGGGATGAGATTGGTGAGAGAGCTTTGATTGGACCTGAGATGGTTCAGGATGCTGCAGAGAAAGTCGCCGTGATCAATCGCAGATTAGAGACCGCAGTTAGTAGACAGAAGAGTTATGCGGATCCTAGGCGCAGAGATGTGGAGTTTCAGGTTGGAGATTTTGTTTTTCTAAAAGTATCTCCGATGAAGGGTGTGAGGAGATTTGGTAGGAAGGGTAAGTTAGCACCGAGATACATTGGACCGTTTGAGATTCTGGAGAGAGTTGGCACTGTTGCATATCGGTTGGATTTGCCTCCGAGTATGTCACAAGTGCATCCAGTATTTCATATCTCGATGTTGAGGAAGTATATCTCAGACCCTTCACACGTGTTGCAACCTGACAGTGTAGAAGTGAGTGAAGATTTAACGTTTGTGGAAGAACCTGTGGCGATCGTTGATTTTCAAGTTCGATAGTTGCGATCGAAGCAGATTCCGATGGTCAAGGTTCTGTGGCGTAGCGATAAAGTCGAGGAGCATACGTGGGAGACTGAAGCTGAGATGCGAGCTTCTTACCCGTATCTCTTTCCTTCCTGATTCTGTAATCCTTTCTTTTTGGAATTCGGGGATGAATTCTTGTAAGGGGGGGAAGACTGTAATATCCCGTATTTTTTAAATATTTTTTTACACTGTACCGGGATATACAGTGTTAATAATTTTTGTGTATATATTACAATGTTTTTATGAGTTAATATGTATTTAAAGCCTATTTTTAATATTGTGTATTATTTATAGTGTTTTACGTAAAATTTTCCCGGGACTTACATTTTCGGGAAAATTTTCACGTAAATAATTTATTATTAATTATTCTAAATATATTTTCGGACTTGCATGAACTCATACGTATTTTTAAAATACTAAATAAAGCCTATGTGTGTGTATATTTATTTAATTAGGGTTTAGTATTACCTTAATATTTTATTAATTATTTATTTGTTTTATTGTTATTTAATTATTTTATTTAGTATAAATTATTAAAATATTAAATTTTATGTATGTGGTGTATATTTAATGTGTGTAATTTAATATTATTTTAATATATAGTATAAAGTATATATATATACATATAACACATCAAAAATAAAAAAAATTAGAAAATTACCATTTTGCCCCCGTGAGCTTCTTCTTCCCCGATCACCTTCCCTTCGCCGTCCGGATGCCTGTCGTGCCGATTTCTCACTGTTGGTGTGCCGTCCGGTGTGCCACCACCTTCCCCAACCTTTTTCGCCGCCTGTGGTAGCCATTTCTGGCGCCTGGAAGCCATTTTTGGCCGGAGAAGCCGAAAGTCGAGCTATCGTCGATCACGCCGATTTCGACCAGCATTTTCGACACTGCCAGTCTCTTTCTTCTCCTTAAGCTCCGGTGAGTGTGATTCTAGCTTTGGTTTGAGCTTAAATGGTCTAGAATTGCTTAGGTTTCAAATTTTCTAATTCGGTCACATTAGGGTTTTTTATTTTTTTGAGCTTCGAATTGATTGATTCATGAAAACTCCCTTTACAAATGTTGATCCTAGTAGCTTAATCTACATGTGTGAATTTTTGTGGAATTTTTGGAGATTTTTTGGATTTTTGGGTATTTTTGAATATTTAATATTATTTTCTAATTTTCGGAAATTAATTATTTAAATTATGAAATTGGGGTTTATGGTTAAATTAAGTGTTGAAATTAATTATAGGAATTTATTTGGAATTTTTTTGAATTTCCAAGTATTTATTTTGAATTATTGAAGTTTATGTGATTTTGAGAAATTAGGGTTAATTGTGTTTTTATTTGAATTTAATTGGTTAATTGAGTTTAATTATTTATATTATTGATAAATATGTTGAGAAAATTAATTTTGGATAATTGTATAATTTTTGGTGAATTTTTGAAGTAATTATAGTATATTTATATATATAGGGGTATTTTGGTAATTTTACCCTAAATTGTCTAAAAATGTAATTTAATTGGTTTTAATAGTTATTTAAGGTATAAAAATGATTTCTACAAATTATTTGGTATTTTTAACTAATTAAAACTATTTTTCAGGAATTATTTTCAATTATATATATAATATACGGTTTTACTAATAAAATGAGTTTTTATCGGTTTTTACAGTGTTTTAAGGTTAATTATGTAATTTCTACTTATAAAATGAATTTTTATGTTGTAAGGATATTTTTGGTATTTTTGGAATTATTCTGTGTTTGTGGACCCCGGTCGGTAGATTGTAGTCTGGAGTCCGACCGAGGGGTTGTGGATTTGTGTTGAGCCTATTTTTTGAAGTGTATTTCGTTGTAGGGTCAGCTCTACTCTTTTGAGTAAAGATGTCCATTTTACAGGGGAGGTTCTGTCGGATTTTCGGTAGAATTCTCGTAAAACGTGATGTCCAGTCGAACCCTAATTCTGTTTCCGTATTTAATACTCTAGATTGAATTCTAGGATTTCTATTAGGTTTATTCTGATGTCTATTATTTATTGCTTGTTTAGTTGCGCCGAGACCGAGGGCTAGTGGACCAGGCCCGTCGGACCCGTCTCGTGGAGCGCATTAGGTGAGTTACTATACTATATATATATGCTTAGGATGCATGATTTAGAAATGCATGTTTTATGTTGATTAAATATGCATAAATAATTTGATTATTTCTTAAGTTTATATTAAGTATATTTTTGGTTTATTTCTGGTATATAATAAATTATATACATGTTTTGTTAATAAAATATATTTAAAATGTTTTTAAATATATTTTTAGTTTAATTTATGATTTGATTGGATTTATTTGACGTATATATACTCGAAATATACCTGGTTTACTTTTGGTATATTTCTGGTATATATATGGATTATATTGTTATTTCATTTACGTTCATGCATCATTTATTTTTTGTGAATGAATCTTTTATATTATTAATGATGAAGGATATCGATAGAACGTGACCGAGTACGTACCGGTATGCCTATAGCTTTAGGCTATATTACTAACTATTTGTGGATATTGATTTGATATGATTATTGATATGTGTGAGATATGGTTTGGAGGTGTGATTGCTGGAGCTCGGTTGACCAAGTGTCTCGGGGCCAATCACACTGGCAGTTAGACTGCTGGAGCTCGGTCGACTTAGTGTCTCGGGGCCAGTCTACTGTCTAAATGGATTAAGTGGATATATTTGGAATAAGTGAGCCTGTATGGCTAGAGTGTTGTTTAATACTATTTTCTGAGGTTGCATTATTCTAGGGTTCTATGTGATCCTTCATAAAAGATGATTTTTAATGAAAATATATAAAATGATTTTATTGCATCTGTGTGTAATTGCCTGTATATATACATATTATATATATACTGTTGACTGTATGCATTATCATTTAGTGTGTATGTATATATATTATAGTAATTCACTCAGTGAGATCTGACTCCCCTCCGTTGACTATTTTTCAGGAGAGTCAACTTCTTCAGACCTCAGTAGCAGGTCGATACGCCGGATTTCTTCCGCCCCGGCTTCTTTGTGTAAACTATTTACTTGAGTCTTATTTTTATTATAATCTAGACACTGCAGTAGTTGAGAATTAAAGTATTGGATTTCATGTATTTTATTTAAAGAGATGTATTATATTGAAACTGGATTTGTACTGAAAGATTTTATATATATGCGATGAGATGAGATTTGATTTAAATCCAGTGGTGAAAATGTTATTATTATATTTATGATTTTTATTTCCGCTGCATATTATATGGTTATTGTTATTATTGCATGATTTATTTTATTTTTAGGCTTGCTACGGGTTCCGGATTCGAAAGAATTCTCGTTCCCTAGCGCCGGTCATGGCCCCTATTTTGGGTCGTGACATACATAGTAACACATAAAATAACCATGAAATTAATGCAGTTTAAATAATAATAATAATAATAATAATAATAATAATAATAATAATAATAATAATAATAATAATAATAATAATAATAATAATGATAAAAATAAGCAATGTCATTTTAAATAATAAAGTAATACTCACATATAATACTTTCATTAATTAATAACCCTAAAATAATATTAACATAAATATATCTCAATTAAATAGCAAAATAATTAAAAATTGTATAATATAATTTAAAATTATTTATTATTAACAAAATCAGAAATTACTTTATTTAAATAAAAATGTAGGGTATTACACAATTAAAATTAATAGTGGCAGTAGCTTAATTTAGGGTTTCTAGAAAATTACTATAATGTTTGTTTGATCCATTTTTTGTGTTTTATTTGTTTTTTTATGTTATTTATCATTTTGGGCCCCAAGCCCACGTCTAGGTCTAACTCACTTAATAAATAGGCTTAAAAAATAGTTTAGGACTTTAAATAATTAAAGTTAATTTAGGCCCATTAGGTTAATTAGATTTTAGGTCCACTTAGTTAATTAAAACTTATTTAGACTTATCTCAGTCCACTTAATTTCATTTCTTTTAAAATAAATAGACCTAGGCTCACATTTCACTTAAAATAAAATCAAGTTAGACTTAGGCTCGTTAATTTAACTTTCCTTTAAAAGTGAAGAGACTTAAGCCCATTCCTTAGACAAACTAAAATACGTAGATCTAAGCTCACTAATTAAAAAAATAAGCCTACTTTTAATCTCTTTCTCTCTTGTAAATAAAATGTAAATCTAACTAACTTTTTAATAAAATTAATATAGTTTAAACTTAGGGACAACGCGATCTTGAGTGCATTTTTTATGTGTAATTTTATTGACTAGATGCCTATGGTTAGATGGATGTCAAATAGGGTTTAATAAAATTGCATGTAATTAGAGGATGAAATAATCATTTATAAAATTATTCTAAATGAACATGAGACTAAGAGAAGTTAGTATTCCGTATCCAAAATCTCCTAGTTGTGGTGCTAGCTTTCTTTTAAGGAATCGAGTACTACCTTTTTTATTTGTCCCAGTTATTACCTTGGGTGGCGACTCCTCATCTCCACCCCATGTCTTTGTGACAGTGGTTAGTATATTCTCTAAGGCCTTGAGCCTAAATAGTGTCACGGTTGTTAAAATCTTGGACGCGTGCTAAACCCCGTCGTCTATAATGGAGTTGTCTTTTAATTAAAAAAATTATATTTTAATTAACTTTTGTAATATTTTATTAAAAAATGCTAACCGTTAGGTTTTTAGTATACTGTTGTAATCATAATTATTATCATTATTAAATTTCATCTTCATTAATTATGATTTTATTAACTTATATAATTATTAAATTTATTAATTAAATTCATCATTTTATTATTCCATAATTGTATATTATTTATAAATATATATAATATCTCATTTATTAATATTATAGGATATATATTTTTTAACTAATAGATATTATAATTGTCAACACATTTAATTATTTCAATATATAAAAATATATGTTGGATTAACTATATTTATTCCCATTATTAATATGAAAAGTTGAATATTAAATAATTTCTTCTTTGATAAAAATAATAATTTCTTCGTAGGCCAGCAGCAAGTTCTTTTTCTTTTTGGGCCAGATAACTTCTTCTTCTTCTTCTTCGAGCTGCTGCTGGTTCTTTAAGTCTTGGTCCATGTCGCCGGTTTTTCTTCACCGATTTGGCAAATAACGCTCGTTACGATTGATTCATCGAGTGTCACGGTCGGCTTACCCATGAAATCTACCAAGTTAGACTTAGCCAAACCAATCCGGTAAAATCTCATTTCACCCCCTTAATTTTCTGGTACAAAATAGTCGATACACATAGTATCGACCTTTTTTAATACACTATTGCATAATCAGCTAGTTGCATCGGATATTCTTTTTAAAAGTCATTATGAACTACCTGTCACCAACATTGCATACAAGCTACCCTCGGTATCATCTCAACCACTATTGTTGTTCACCCTAAATGTCCTACCCATAGTTACCTGGTACGTGGTATGTTTTAGTTCGTGGTACCAGTACTGGTACTTGGAACTCCAGCGTCAACATATATAATACTTTGGGGGTACGCTTAGCCGGTTCACTTTTCTGGTATGTGGTATGTCAAACATATATTTTTGGATCGTTTAATAAATAATACTAAGTTTTTTTTATTTAATATAATTACAACAAAAGCTAAAAAAAATTAGTATGTAATGATCGAACATAGTTTATAATTTATTATTAAACTTTGATGTTGTTGATGCATATTAGCAATAAAAAACATAGTTGGAAAACCATAAAAAGTTCATAACTTAGTAATTTTATCAAGTTACTTAGAGCCAACTTAATTTCTATAATTTCTTCTTCTTAGCATATTGTTCTCTCTTGCATTTGATGGTTTTTGTGCTTTTTGATATTTGAGGAATAATTATTAGTTAGGAATGGGGAAGGTTCTTTTTTATTGGCTTTTTTTTCAATCTTTATTACTTATCAATATTTTTTTCTTTCAAAAAAAATTGGTACTCTATTTTTAGAGATTCGAATTGAGTACCAAAGAGATCCGAAACTCAAAAGTACTATATTTTGGTACTCAAGTACTAGATCATAGTACTTGGGGGGGATAAGAGTTCTCGATAACTGTGGTCCCACTTGTCCCATTTGGCTTTTCGATTAATGGTGGTTATGGCTTGTCTCCTTCCTTTTCTAATCCTCAACCATGGCAGCATCATGGTGGACGCAAGCTGAATACTGGATGTCAAATTTGCAGTTTAACTAATCATATCGCAAACATCTACAAATATCACCATCATTAGTTTAATAATCAGTCCAACTCTTAGTACTCTCCAAATTAGTCATTCACTCTATAAGTTCACTCAGCCCATTATCTTTGCCTTCTTTTCAATCATGGGAAGCAGATACCGACACCACTACTCATACCACTCCAAACCTTAGGGCCTTACATCTACTATAACAATTTGATGGTACTGATCAGATTCTTATCGATGATGGTAAATGCTTTCCCATTGCTTATAATGGTACTTCTTTAATTCATGCTCCTAATAGACTTTTCAATTAAATAATACATTACATGTTCCTCATATCTCCAAAATTTTGGTTTCAATTCATAAATTTAGTGTTGATAATAATTTCTATTTTGAAATTTGGCCATGTTGCTTTATGATTAAGGATTAGAAAACCAAAATTGAGCTTTTAAGGGGCATTAATGATAATGGCTTATATAAGTTTCCATCTGCTTTTCTAATTGAACAAGTACGTCTGGTTTTCTGGCATTAAAGATTTAGACACTTAAATGCTCATACTTAGACACTCAAATGATTGTGTAACTCAATAAATTGTCCAAGATAATAATCTATCTATTTTTAAATCTGCTTTTTCAGCTTATTGTGATGCTTTTATGCTTGGAAACTTGAGCAAAATATCTTTATCTTCTGTTGAACATCATTCTAGGTAACCATTTAAAATAATTTACTCAAATGTTTGGGGGCTGCTCCACTTATGTTTGATGTTAGTTTTTGATATTTTCTTTTATTTATGGATGATTTTACAGGATTTACATGGATCCATTTTTTGAAGCAAAAGAGTGAAGTTCATGATATTTTCATCAATTTTAACAATCTTGTTAATTATCAATTTAACTCCAAAATCAAAGCATTGCATTTGACTATGATGGCGAGTTTTAAAGCTTAGCCAAATTCCTTTATTCTTATAGTATTAATTATTGTATTGCTTGCCCTTCCACACATGAATAGAATGGTGGTGTTGAGAGAAAAATTTATCATCTTATGGACCTGGGCTTAACTCTCATGGCTTATTATTCATTTCCTTTCAAATACTTGCCATATTCCTTTGATATTACAGTTACACTTATCATTGTCTTACCTACATCGATCTTAAATAACTATTCTCCATTTTTTAAGCTCTTTGGCACTACACTGTACTACAAGGATCTGTGTATTTTTTGTTATTTTATCTTTACACTGCTTTGAACATATCAAGCCCATAAATTTTCATATCATTCTAAATGATATATGTATCTTGGACCTTTAAATCAGTATTGTGATCATAGGTGCCTTGATATTGGCACTGGTCAAATATATATTGCTAGGTATGTTCACTTTAATGAATAAATTTTTCCTTATTAATAACACTCCGCTTCAACTGCTTTCAATGTGCCCACTTCTTCATGCTTAGATTATATTCCTTAGCTGTAGCTCACATCAACTATTAATCCCTCGACTTCAACAAGTCCCTCTTTACATATACTAACACCCTCACTTGCCTCCATACTTTCACCATCATCCCCTCTTTAATCTCTAATTCAATCCCTATCTCACCCTTCCCTACCTTCTCCATCATACTCTCCCTCTAGCCTTAATCTTCTTATTGATTTAAGCCGCTATCAGCCACATCAAGTTTCCCCATCTCATTCTTTAAATTCAACTCCCTTTATTTCTCAAGTTTGTACTCATCCAATGCAATTTTTCCCATCTACTATGAACCATCAAATAGCTCTATTAACCTTTATTTCTTTTAAAGATTTTGAATCCGCTACATACATTGAAGCATTTAAACACAAGGAATGGCAGGCTGTAATGCCATCTAAGTTTAATGTTTTAATGCAAACTCATACATGGACTTTAGTGCCTTGTCCAAAGAATCAACATGTCATTGGTAATAAATGGGTCTTCCAAATTAAAAAAAAAATCTAGATAATTTAATAGCTCACTACAAAGTGCTCTTAGTTATTAAAGGGTATAATCAGCATAATGGTATTGATTTCATAAAAACTTTTAATCCCGTGGTGAAGGCTACTACTATTCATCTTATTTTTTCTGTAGCCTCCATATACATCTGGCCTTTTAAGCAAATAGATATATCAAATGCTTTTCTATATGGTTTTCTAAGTAACACTATTTATATGGAATAACTCATTGGCTTTATTAACACTTCATATCTAGATTATGTTTGTCTCTTGAATCATTCCTTTTATGGACTTCGTCAGGCACCTAAAGCTTAGTTTCAATGCCTCAGCTCTTTTCTATCAATTCACAAGTAGACTTATCTTTCTTTATTCTCTGGTGTTCAACTGGTTTGGTTCTTCTCTTGGGGTATGTTGATGATATACTTGTTACTTAGTCTTACTCTATCTTGATTTCCTTTATTTTTTACTCTCATAAATCTAAATTCCTTGTTAAAAATATTGGTCAGTTAAAACTTTTCTTTAGCATTGAAGCTGAATCTCACTCAAATGGCATTCGCATTCATTAAAAAATATATATCCTTGATTTATTAATATGACAGGATTTCAGTAGGCCAAAGGTTGTTTTAAGCCAATGGCTGCTCTTCTCCATCCCTTTGATGTGATACTAGTTCACCTCTTCCCAATCTTGAGTTATATCGAGAAGTTATTTGTGCATTGTAATATGCAACTTTAATAAGACTTGATATTGCCTTTTCAGCCAACAAGCTTTGCCCATACATGCATACACCCACTTATATGCACTAGTTTGTGGTGAAAAGATTGTTGTGCTATCGAAAGTATACTATCCATCTTTTTCTTTTCTTCAGTTGCCATTTAACCTTGCAACTGTAATGTTTCATTGATAATGACTGAGGTGACTATCTGGATGATCGTTGCTCTATAAGTGGCTTTGCCATTTATCTAGGCCGTAATCTCATCTCTTAGAATGCAAAGAAGCAGCTTACAATCACCCACTCCTCATTTGAGAGTAAATACAAGGCCTTTGCAAATACAACTATCGAGTGTTTTTGGATAAAATCTTTATTAATCAAGCTTAGTCTTTCTTCTATTGTGCCTATGATTGTATATATGACAATATCAGTGCAATTTACATGTCTTTTAATCCTAATGCTTATACTAAGCATGTTGAATTGGACTATCATTTTTTTGAGAATGTGTTATGGATGGCCTTATTAAAGTTTAATACATTTCAAGTGAAGATCAACTCGGTGATGTCTTCACTAAGCCATTAAGTGTTCATCCCATTCAGCACATCATCTCTATACTTATGCTACTACCACCCATTAGCTTATAAGGCGGTATTAATGATTAAGTCTGCTATATTTGTTATTTAGTTATCTTCTCTTATCATCATTCACTTATTTGTATTTATCTCAAACTTTGTATCTCCTATATTATATACTGTACTCTTGATAATGAGAAATATAACAACTCTTTATTCAATTACTTTCATAATATCTTCACATAACAAATACAAAATTACTACAATTAGGGCTCCACACATATAGAAGAGAATCATACTCACATATAACATCTTTTAGATCATTATCATATGCAAGATTCAAATAATAGTAAATAGTTAAAAGCTTTACTGCTTCCATATTGTAACCAATAAGAATGATTTTTCTTGTTGAGAAGATAACTTAGCATAGCAATCACACTCAACCCTATTAATCCATGATCCACCTCTACTATAGTATTAGTGTCGATTTTTATTTTGAATGTAAACATATTTAGAGATCTAATATGTAAATTAAAAAACCAAATAATATAACAGTTACTTTAGCAAAAACAATCATGCACTTATTTTATATTTAATGTAGAAATCTCTTACTTAACTCATCACTACAATACAAAATAGTAGAATATTAGTATTAAGAAAATAGAAGAATAGATCTTGCTCTCATATCCTTTTCATGTGGATGGCTATTAATAGTACAAGTCAAAAAATATGATTGTTAGGATAGAGAGGGGACTTTAGTCTATTTATATAGAAAAATTCACTAGATTTACCCTATTACTAACCCTAGTCTTACCATCTTATCATACATGTTTATTAAGGTACATATAAACCCATAATAGAGATGATCAATTTAAATATAAATTGGGACTTTTCACACATTTTCTTAAACTATATTTATTTAGATAGTTTTTACAAATCAAGATATCTTACAATTAATGGTAGTCCAAAATATAATAAAATTTTTAATAAATAACGCTCAAGAGAATTCAACAATATCCTTAAAGAAAGTAACTGAATAAAGCGGGTTTCGATAACCATGCAATATAAGACTAGTTAATGATGATATTTAAGAAAAATGCCTCGCATTTTTCCAACAACTATTTGGTTCCACTGAAACCAAATTTTCCAATAAGTACACAATATTAATTCTAAATCACACCTTTTACACATTAAAACAAGAGCTTGAAACTAGTACCACAATGTTTGTGCTTTTATAACATTAATTCTTAGACCCAAAGGAGAAACTAACCATTAGCCTTTAACCCATGAACTTCATTGAAAATGTGAATCAAAGACTCATTAAACTGATAACAAAATAAGCACAAAGGCAATGCCTGAATCCTATAATGCCTTAAATTCAATAAATAAAAAAGAGAGCTTGTAAGTGCTATTTAAAAAAAGTGCTTAATTTTATATGCCACATCTATTTCCACACAGAATGGAAAACTAGATAATTGATAAAACTAAAAGAGCTCAAAGCTTTAAATAGAGAATGTAAGGAACAAACTACCTTATACCCTCTCTTAATAGTATAATGACAATCTTTAGTCAATAACCAATCGCAAACATCTTTAGGTAATAGAAGACTACGAGAAATTATGATTATAACCTTAACTTAAAAGAGTAAAAATATATATTGCACAAAAGCTATATTCCATCATTTAAATTTAAATCGATAAGAGAATTAATAGTTGAATCCAATGACAAAACTTATGGTCTAAAAGGTGAAGGATCCATTTATTATGCCATAATCTCGTGTTGATTTTATTCTTAATTTTTTTCATACCCTTTTCCAAAATAGAATACGCACACAAAAGGCTATGCCATACATAACTTACCCTATAACTAGCTTGGGCTTCTAAAAAAAGAGCAATGTGGATGCTACTTTACATATAATAGTTATATTGAGAGAATCTAGATTTGTAATAAAATACTAACCTTGTTTAGCTAATAATGTTGCATTGAATTGTAGTAGTAGTAGAGGAGTAGTAGCATTAGTAGTGGCAGCAGCAGCAATAACAGTAACAGTAGTAGCAGTAGCAGCAATAACAGTAGCAGTAGTAATAGTAGCAGTAGCAGTAGTAGCAGTAGTAGTAGTAGCAATAGCAGTAATAGTAGCAATAGCAGTAGTAGCAGTAGCAGTAGTAGCAGCAGCAGTCGTAACAGTAACAGTAATATCACTAGTAGTAGTAGTAGTAGCAATAGTAGCAGTAGCAGTAGTAGTAGTAGTAGTAGTAGTAGTAGTAATAGTAGCAGCAGCAGCAGTAGTAGTAGTATATTTATGAGAGGACTAAAGGAGTAACTTTTCCAGATGAGTGTGTATATTTATGAGGTGTGCTACAAAACTTTTTTTAGGCCCTTGAACTGTTTCTCAACGTTCGCTAGAGAGTAGCCTTTTCCTCTTCTTCATTTACTAGCCGAATGACCTTCAGTCACCACTAAATTTTAACTATAACTTTTCCTTAATGTCCCTATCATGCTGGTAGTTTTTGTTTTGTGAAAATTGGCTAATTTTAGTTTGAAACTTTTGGCCTAAACATTTCACCATTGAACCATCACTTTTGGTAACAGTTAGCTACTACAACTCCACCATCATCATGCTTGTGTCACTTTCAAAAGTCTATAAAGACCAACCACATCTCCAATCTACTACGGTAATTCTCTTTTCCTTTTCTGATCTTTTAATCTGGTGATTAATTGGTGGGTTTGATGATATATTTGGGTTCTATTTGTTGTTAAGAGTGTGTTGGTGTAATTGATTTGATTAGGTGTTGTATTTTCAATGGGTCCCAACCACAGACGTAGTGAAATAGTGACCAATTCAAAAAATTAAAATTTATTTTTAATAAATAATATAAATTATGGTGACTAATCTTTATAGTTGGAGTAAAGTCTAATTCCTTACATATTATGAGATAAAAATTCTAGATTGGTTTTGACAGAAATTATTTTGTTTGCGTAAAATTAATTTAGCTTGTTAGAAATATTCTTTTTAGTCTCAAAATTCTTATTTAAAGGGTTTGCTAGTCTATTTTGATAATTCCTTGATTTTTTTAATGTTCTAAAATTTTTAAAGAATTATTAGGAATTTATTGTTATTTATCAATGGTGGAATATACAATTTCACCCCCCTGAACTTTACTCCATTAATTTATGGCACATTTCGACTTTTATTTTGTTCAATTTCACCTCTTATCTTCTATTTTTCACCAATTTAGCCTACATAACTTTTATTTTTCATCAATTTCATCTCCTAACTTCTATTTTTCACCTATTCAAGCTTAGTGCAAGTTAAATACATGCGATTGTCTAGTGTGCAAAAAAGGTTAAATAGGTGAAAAATAGAAGATAAAAAGTGAAATTAAAAAAAATGAAAGTCGAAACTTGATATAGAATAATTGAGTAAAGTTCAAAGGTAAAATTGTATATTTGGCCTTTAGTCATTACTTAAATATTTTTTATTTATGAGAATTCTAAAGCGAGAGTCACAGAGTTTAGGTAGATAAGGAAACATCGACCAACCTGTTCTACCTATGAGTTAATATTATAAATTACTTATTGAAAATTTGTATGCACTTTAGCGGATCACTAATATGCCAAAATATGAAAATTTTATACAATATTATATAATGTTGCAAAGTAAAATATTTAATTCAATATGATAATGATAGTATAATTATTGTTGTGGATATTACTAGCATGCATGATTTACATAATGCAAATAATTATTTGTTTTATTGTTGATAAAATTTTAGGAAAATGTTTTTAGTCCTATTTTACACTATTCCATTGCTAATATAAATATTTGGGGGAAATTATTAGAACTGGTTATCTGATGGGTGTTACCAAGGGTGTCAAAATGGGTAATGACATGTGAATACAATTCGTCTAACATATAAAATTAGTGAATTAGTATTGAGGTTAAATGAGTTTGTGTTAGAAATGGCCAATCAATTCATGACACGATTTAATCAGATTATGTGACAAGTTGACACTTAAACCCATTTACGACTTATTTAATTATGTGTTGTGTTGAATTGTATCAACCCAATAGAACATGACATGACCCATTAAAAAAATAAAAAATTTATTATGATTTTAAATAGTAAATTAGTCACTTATTGTAATTTTTTATAAAAATAATATTTTTATAATTGTATCATGCAAATTGATAAATTTTAGACATTATTTTAGTTTTTTTTAAATAATATTTTTATATATTATAAATGTTGTATAGGTTAAATGAGTCATATTGAATTTCATGATCCGCACAACCTATTTTAATGAATGGGTTACATGTGTTGTGTTCATGTAACTCATTTAATTTTTGTATTGTGTTAGGGTTGAAATATTTGATATGATTAATAAATGGGTCATTTCATGTTGACACTAATGTGTCACCAAAATGGATCAACCTAACAAGATCATAACCCACCAACCTATTTTGACACTCTTAGGTATCAAAAGGACCATGTGTGCAATGATTTGATCTTGAATCAGGTATATATTTCTGATTGGGTTTGGTTTAACTTGTTCTCTCAGGGCATCATTATTGATTGAGTGAGTTGAATGTGGATGTAACTCTGTTAAACATGATCTCTTAGGACAACAGTCATCTGAATTTAACAGAGTTGAGATACTAGTAGATTTGAGATTTAAGGTTCTATCATAGTTTTTTTTTACCAAAATAATTTTAATGTATATTATATATATGTTTCATGATAAAAAATACTATGATTAATTGGTTATTTCGATGAATTAAGTTCTTATGGCTTTGAATGGATGATTTTAACGAATTAATGAATTTCAAAAACTTGGTTTTTAATTATCTTGGTAAATTAGTGACTTTAAATAGTTTGAATAAGAGTTTTAACATCAATATGCATTTCCTAATATTAATTCATTCAATAAAATATAATTTTTTTTAATTATTTTTTTTAGGATTTTAAAAGTCTGATACTTATCACCTTCTGACTATTTTATATAGGTATCTCTGATATTGATTTTATATACTTGTACTCTAAACTCCGCAGTGATAAAATTGTTTTGTATAACCTATAATTGCTGTTGAATATTGTTGGACATTACTTTGTGCATATTTATTTAATATGATGTGATGATCTTAAGTGAATGTTATTTATTGCGTTGAGATGAAGCAATTGTGATTGAAAATACATTTTGGGAGTGTAATTTTGTATTCTATAGGTTTTAGGTTTGATTTGTTACGGAGAAAATTCTACTGAATTTTTATTAAAATTTTTGAATATTAAATAATTTTAAGTTAAAATTTTTTTAAAGAATATACATATTTTTAAAGTTTTATATATATTTTTTATTTTTTAATATCGGTCACATAAACAAAAGTAATAGGGAGGAACGGGATCTCCTTGGTGATGCCTAGATTTAAAAAAAACCTTTTGGCTGACTGTTTACCAGAAATGAAAAGAAAACAGTATATAAATACTGCATTATCAAATTAGTAAAATCAGAAGGGAAACTTATGTAGATCAATACATGCTTCAAATAATACCATTCTACCTTATCATTTCCTGTTTAAATCTAATTTTAATTCCATTACCTATTACTTTACATTTAATGTAGTTTTTCATTGGATAAAAAACATCAAAAGCAACACCCACATTATCAGTAATTCAAACGACCTAGAACAAAAGCACTATGTGACTCATAGATTAAAAAGATAGCACCAATTGAGCTTTTTTGCCAGAACTTTTAAAATAATATTGTACATCACATTACACAAATTTATTAATTGTAATTCTTTCAATAACTCTGGGGACTTAATCTTTGGAATTAAGATAATAAAAGTATGATTCAAATGAGCAGACATGACTCTAGAATGAAGTAAATTCAAAGCTAGTTGGGTGACATCCCTACCAACTATATCCCAAAATTTTAAAAATAAAAAATAAAAAATAAAATCAATATAATATTTATGAAATTTAATTAAAATTTTTATGGAGCTTTTAAGGGATGCATGTGCTTTAGAGCAGTGAACACATCATCACTCGTTAAAAAAAAAAAACAGCTAAATTTAACGATTCAAATTTGAAGTAAGGACAAAATTAGTATAATTTTAAAATTTTAGCTAATTTGACACTAAATCTTATAATTTTATTCTATTTTAACATTGGGCGCTGTAAGTGCACTGCACTCACATTTTGAAAATATTAACATACGAAAATTGATTAAGTCTATCCTCAAGTTAGAATTTATTATCAATTGTATTTTATTTTTAAAATTATAAGAATTTATTTTGTCAGTTGTTTTAAATTTAATTTAAAAATTTAATTTAATTTTAAAAATTATTTTTAAATTTTATAAAAATTTTAATACTTATTAAAACTTCTATTTTTAAAGAAAAATATAAAATATAAAAAATCTCATCAAGTCTAATCTTGTTAGTTTTGAAAAAAATAAATTTTAAATAAAATTTCAACTTTTTTTACTCAAAAGACTTATATTTCAACTATGTGATTTATAAATTTTCTAGTAGAAATCGAGAAAAAAGTATGAAACGGAGAAAAAACATATAAAATTATATTTATTTATTTTTTGGAAAAATATGAAATAAAAAAATTTCTTAAAAAAATTCATTATTTTTATAGTGGTAGTTAAAAATTCTTACTTTATATTATTATAATAAATTGATTGTGACTTTTTTTAAAAAACTTTTCTTGTTCTTTTCATTGATTTATGTATAAAGAGTAAAAATTATATGTAAATTCTAAATTAATTTTGAGAGTGGTAAAATTAAAATTTGAGTATTTTTAAATTTTATTTTTTATAAAAAATTTAATAAATATTAAATTTATTTTATATAAATAAAAATGTAATTTTTTAGAATACAATTAAACTTTTAAAATAAAATTAAATAGAATTAATATAACTAGTGAATTAATAATTGGTCTAAATTCTATTTTCTCTTAAATTATAGTATTTTTTGAAATAATAGTATTATGATAATTAAAAAAAGTTATAAAAATAAGTTAAATAAAATTATTTTTTTTGTGAATAGGGAATAATAAGTTAAATCTTGAATTCAGCCAGCCATCCTTCAACATCTTAAATTTATTTATTTGATCCCGAACCTAATGTCCCTCTGTCCTCACCCTTTACTTCCTTTTTCCTCTTTCCTCCTCCTCAACTTCCTCTTTGTCAATTAAAATCGCATTTCCGTCAAATCAAAATCTATATTTTTAATTGTAAAAAAACCAAATCATCAACCGAGACATTTAATTGATTTTTTTTTTTTTCCCAAAAGAACCCACAAAATTGTGAGCCACTTCAACGCCACTGCTACAATAATCAGAAGAACAAATCAACTAAAAGAGTAAGCATCGTGACTATTGCCCAATAACAGCTGAAAAATATAAAAATAATAAGCCAAGGAACTTGCGTAATTTAGTTTTGATTTATTTGTTAAATGAGTTTGAAAATGTAAAAGTAAAGCAGAGAAGATATATTGAATTAGGTATTTCACTATATTGAATATAATATAAAGGTACAAAAGATATTACAATGAATAACAACACTATAACAAATAAATGACTAGCAGAATACAATGAAATTACAGTATGGCAACTTTGTTAATACCCTCATCATACCGATGGGGGAGTGTAGAAGAAGTCAAAGTTTGCTGTAAAAATGTTGGAAAAGACGTACACCCAGAGGCTTGGTGAAGATGTCACCAATTTGATTTTTAGTAGAGAGAAAACCGATTTGAAGAGAGCCTTTTGTTACTTGTTCATAAACAAAATGAAAATCCAACTCAATGTGTTTGGTGCGCGCATGAAAAATTGGATTATGGGACATATAAATCGCAAGAGAGATTGAATCCAAATTACCTCAGCTGTGGTATTAGCAAGAGCCTTATACTCACTTTCAAACAAAGAGTGGGCTACAGTATATTGTTTCTTAACACTCCAAGAGATCAATGATTTGCTAAGATAGATGTCACAGCTATTGGTGGATCGGCAAGTGTTCGGACAACCACCCCAATCATTATCCGAGAAATAATGTGGAGAAAGATTATTATCGACATCAAAGAAGAGAGAGTTGTGAATGGTGTGCTTGAGATAGCGGAGAAGACACTTGACAACTGTCCAATGATCCTTAGTGGGTGAGTGCATAAATTGACAAAGATGATTGACTAAATAGGTGATGTTGGGCCTTGTGAAAGTAGCATATTGTAGTGCACCAACAATATGTCTACAAAGATGAGGATTGATGAGTAATGAGCCTTGTGATTTTGATAATGGCGGAGTAGTAGCCATAGGAGTCTGAAACCCATTAGCATTGTGCAATCCTATTTTATGAAGTAAATAGCGCAAATACTTCTGTTGATGAATAAAGAGACCATCTTTAGTTCGGTCAACCTCAATTCTAAGGAAATAACGTAAGGGTTGTATATTTTTCACTGGGAATTCTTGCTCCAATTTATGTTGTACCAAATTAATCAAAAAAATAGAAGAACCTGTAATAATGATGTCATTGACATAAATTAAAAGAATAACCAAATCAGGTACATGTCGATGATAGAACATTGATGAATTGACCTTTGAAGGATAAAATCCATATTGTAAAAGAAAAGAGCTAAATTTGGAGAACCAAGCTCATGGAGCCTGCTTTAGCCGATATAAGGAACACTGGAGAAGAAAAACATGGTCTGGATATTGAACATTGACAAACCCAGGTGGCTAAGTCATATAAACAGTTTCACTAAGAGTACCATATAGAAAGGCATTGGATATGTCCTATTGTTGTAATGGCCATTTATGCATAGTGGCCAAAGATAAAATAAGCCAAATAGTGGTTGCCTTGACAACTGGACTGAATGTTTGATCATAATCAATTTTGCTTTGCTGATTGTATCCTTTGGCTACAAGCATGGCCTTGTAGTGAGAGATGGTGATGTCAGGATTGCGCTTGATGCGAAACACCCATTTATTTCTAATAAGATTACAATCAGGTGGTTTTGTACAAGCTTCGAAGTTTGGTTTTGAATTAATGTTGTGTATTCATCAAGCATAACAACATGCCATTCTTTATATTTGTTGACATTTTTGAAATAGGTTGGTTCAATTTAGGGGGAAGAAGAGGGTGAAGAGAGATGGGTGAGATTAGCATAACGACCTGCATTATAGAAAAGCGCAACTATATAGTACAAGTTTGGGTAGGAGATAGGTGGTGGGAATGGAAGGATGAAGTGGTTGAAGATTGGTGTGTTTAAGGATGTGTGTAATAGGATAGATCAATAACCAGTTAAACTTCATATGGATTGGTTGGAGGTGATAAATGTAGAAAAGGGATTAAGGTGGATGGAGATTCGGATATAGTGTTATCCGAAGTGGTTATAGGAGATAGAGATGCAGAGGAGGTAGATGGTGGTGGGGAAACATGTGAGTTATATGAGGATGGGGATCGGGTAAGATAAGAAGATAAGGAAGAGAAAACAATAGACATACCTGAAGGAGGAGGATAAAAATGACTTGTCTGTAATTATAACTAACTTGAATGATTTAGAGGAGAAGTTGTAATTGAAGGAGTTTATGGTTGAGAAGGAAATAAATTTTCATCAAATTTAACATGATGGGCAAGGTAAATATGGCTAGTCATGGAATCTAAACAATGGTGGTCATGATGCATTGGTGAGAGACCTAAATACGTGTATGGGGTTGACTGAAAAGAAAATTTATGGGACTGATAGGGACAAAGAAGAGGACACACACAACACCAAAAAAATTTTAAATCATGATAATTGATTGATTGACCAAATAGTTGGAAATAAGGAGATGAATTTTGAAGTGTAGGTGTGGGCATTTTATTGATAAGTGATATAGTAGTGTCAAAGGCATATGACCAATACTTTAAAAGAACATGTCCATGAGCAAGAAGTGTTAAGCCTGTATCAATAATATGCCTAATTTTGCACTCTGCTAAACCATTATGCTCATATGTGTATGGACATGCTATGCGATGAATTATGCCATAAGTTTGGAGAAATTTATTTACTTTTTGAAATTCTCCACCCTAATCAGAGTGAAATGCTTGAATTTAAACATTAAATTGAGTTTGAATAAATTTATGAAATTTGACAAAGACATTATAGACTTAACTTTTATTGTTAAGAAAGAATATCCATGTAAATCTAGTAAAGTCATCAATTAAATGAACAAAATAACAAAAACCAACATTAAACAGAAGTGGGAAAGACCCCAAACATCTGAATGTAAAATTTGAAAAGGAGCACTAGTCTTATATTTTACAGAAGCAAATGGTAATTTGCCTAATAAACAAGACTTACAAGGAGAAGAGGAGGCTCCACTAAAGGCGATTTTATTTTACTGAGTAATTTTATTGAGAACTTGGCGATGTGGATGGCCAAGAAGAGAGTGCCAAAGTGTATAAGAATCAGTGGATGTAGAGGTGAGGAGAGTTGTATTCAAATTATATGGGAATTGATACATGCCAAGTTTATTTTTGCCCTTCAATAGTGTTCATCTAGTTTCCTGATCCTTAATAAAAAAAAAGAATATGGCTAAAATTCAAAGTAGTAGCTATTGTCAATACTAAACTTATGAACATATTTTAAAGGTTTTTTTATTTGGGGAATATGAAGTGTGTTGGATAAAAGAAAGGAAGAAGAGGGAGTGTGAAGATGACATGTACCTGTATGAGTTATATCCAAACTTGTACCATTATCGACATATAGCTTGTCATAATTAGTGAATGGTTGAGGTTGGTAAAAGGAGCCAAGATCGGGAGTGATATGGGTTGTTGTACCTATGTCTGCAAGCCACGGTTATAGTTTATTTGGAGAAGGGAGAAGAGGTGGCTTGTGGTTATAACTGAAGTGAGCTTGTAGAGAGGGAACAGGCGAGTGCTGATTAGGTAATTGGCGTTGATATCTATGACAATAAAATGCAGCAGGGTGATTGATCAGGTTGCATATTTGATAAGCTAGACCATGACAGGTGCGTGGACTCTAAGAAGGTCTGGTTGCGAAAAAGGGAGGGCGGTGTGCATGTGATGGGCAAGAAGAGGGTGAAAAATTAGAAATTGGTGGATTGGGTAGCAAAAGAGGGCGGTAAGCAAGGTTTGCTATGTAGTTGTCGATATGGCTTTTGAGAAGGATTTTGTGCAAGACTAACTATGGAGCTCATTAAAGGTTACAAGATCAACACACATATTTTAGGAAGAAATAATACCTTAATATTCAACACTAATGTTGCAGAAGATTATAATATTGAATTCGATAGCAGTAGAGAATTCATTAGCGATCGATTTGGCTTTGCGAAGATACTCGATGATAGAGAGATCATTCTTTTTGAGCTTTTGCAACTTGATATTGTAATATCCCGTGTTTTTAAAATATTTTTACACTGTACCGGGATATACAGTGTTAATAATTTTTGAATATATATTACGATATTTTCACGAGTTGATATGTATTTAAAACCTCTTTTAATTATTGTGTATTATTTACAGTCCTTTACGTAAAATTTTTCCAAGACTTGCATTTTCGGGGAAATTTTCACATAAATATTTTATTATTAATTATTTTAAATATATTTTCGGACTTGCATGCTCATACATATTTTTAAAATATTAAACACTGTGTATACATATAATTATTTATTTAATTAGGGTTTAGTATTACCCTAATATTATATTAATTATTTATTTGTTTTATTATTATTTAATTATTTTTATTTAGTATAAATTATTAAAATATTAAATTTTATGTGTGTGGTGTATATTTAATGTGTGTGATTTAATATTATTTTAATATATAGTATAATCTATATATATATACATATAATATATCAAAAAACCAAAACTTTGGAAAATTACCATTTTGCCCCTGAGCCTCCTTCTTCCCCGATTTGCTTCCCTTCGCCATCCGGATGCCTGTCACGCCGTTTCCTCACCGTTGGTGTGCCGTCTGGTGTGCCACCACCTTCTCCAGCCTTCCTCGCTGCCTGTGGTAGCCGTTTCCAGCGCCTGGAAGTCCGTTTTGGCCGGAGAAGCTGAAACTTTGGCCACCGTCGATCACGCCGATTCCGGCCACCATTTTTGACACCGCTGGTCTCTTTCTTCTCCTTAAGCTCCGGTGAGTGTGATTCTAGCTTTGGTTTGAGCTGAAATGGTCTAGAATTGTTTAGGTTTCGAATTTTCAATTTCGATCACATTAGGGTTTTTGATTTTTTTGAGATTCGAATTGATTGATTCATGAAAACTCCCTTCACAAATATTGATCCTAGTAGCTTAATATACATTTATGAATTTTTGTGGAATTTGTGGAGATTTTTTGGATTTTTGGGTATTTTTGAATATTTTAATATTATTTTCTAATTTTCGGAAATTAATTATTTAAATTATGAAATTGTGTTTTATGGTTAAATTAAGTGTTTAAATGAATTATAGGAATTTATTTGGAATTTTTATGAATTTCTAAGTATTTATTTTGAATTATTGAAGTTTATGTAATTTTGGGAAAATTAGGGTTAATTATGTTTTTAATTGAATTTAATTGGTTAAATGAGTTTAATTATTAATATTATTGATAAATATTTTGAGAAAATTAATTTTGGATAATTGTATAATTTTTGGTGAATTTTTGAAGTAATTTTGGTATATTTATATATATAGGGGTATTTTGGTAATTTTACCCTAAATTGTCTAAAAATGTAATTTAATTGGTTTTAATAGTTATTTAAAGTATAAAAATGATTTCTACAAATTATTTGATATTTTTAACTAATTAAAACTATTTTTCGTGAATTATTTTCAATTATATATATAATATACGGTTTTACTAATAAAATGAGTTTTTATTGGTTTTTAATGTGTTTAAAGGTTAATTATGTAATTTCTACCTATAAAATGTATTTTTAGGTTTTAAGGATATTTTGGTATTTTTTGAATTTTTCTGTGATTGTGGACCCCAGTCAGTGGACTGTAGTTTGGAGTCCGACCGTGGGATTTTGATTGTGCTTTGTGTAGTTTTTCGAAGTGTATTTCCTTGCAGGGTCAGCTCTACTCTTTTGAGTAGAGAGATGTCCATTTTACAGGGGAGGTTCTGCCAAATTTTTGGTAGAATTCTCGTAAAACGTGATGTCCAGTCAAACCCTAATTTTGTTTCCGTGTTAAATATTCTAGATCGAATTCTAGGATTTCTATTAGGTTTATTCTAATGTCGGTTATTTATTGCTTGTTTAGTTGCGCCGAGACCGAGGGCTAGTGGACCAGGCCTAGTCGGACCCGTCTCGTGGAGCGCACTAGGGTGAGTTACTATACTATATATATATGCTTAGGATGCATGATTTAGAAATACATGTTTTATGTTGATTAAATATGCATAAATAATTTGATTATTTCTTAAGTTTATATTTAGTTTATTTTGGTTTATTTTTGGTATATAATAAATTATATACGTGTTTTGTTAATAAATTATATTTAAAAATGTTTTTAAATATATTTCGAGTTTAATTTATGATTTGATTGGATTTATTTAACGTATATATACTCGAAATATACTTGATTTATTTTTGGTATATTTCTAGTATATATATGGTTTATGTTGATATTTTATTGAACTTCATGCATCATTTATTTTTGTGAATGAATGTTTTATATTATCAATGATGAAGGATATCGATAGAATGTGCTACTTAGTGGGCAGCACTAGGACCGAGTACGTACCGGTACGCCTATAGTATTTAGGCTATATTACTAACCATTTATGGATATTGATTGAATATGATTATTGATATGTGTGAGATATGGTTTGGGTGTGATTGCTGGAGCTCGGTTGACCAAGTGTCTCGGGGCCAATCACATTGGCAGTCAGACTGCTGGAGCTCGGTTGACTTAGTGTCTCGGGGCCAGTCTACTGTCTAAATGGATTAAGTGGATATATTTGGATTAAGTGGATATATTTGGATTAAGTGAGCCTGTATGACTAGAGTGTTGTCTAACACTATTTCAGAGGTTGCGATATTCTAGGGTTCTATGTGATCCTTCATAAAAGATGATTTTCAATAAAATATATATAAAAATGATTTTATTGCATATGTGTGTATTTGCCTATATATATATTAGATATATATATGCTGTTGATTGTATGCATTGTCATTTAGTGTGTATGTATATATATTATAATAATTCACTCAGTGAGGTCTGACTCCCCTCCGTTGATAATTTTTCAGGAGAGTCAACATCTTCAGACCTCAGTAGCAAGCCTGTACGCCAGATTTCTTTCGCCCCGGCTTCTTTATGTAAACTGCTTACTTGAGTCTTATTTTGATAATCTAGACACTGCAGTAGTTGTAAATTAACTGTGAGATATTATGTATTTTATTTATGCGAGATGCATTTTAAGAATTTGAACTAGATTGTATTAAAAAGATTTTATATATGTGATGAGTTGAGATTTGATTTAAATCCAGTTGATGGAAATGTTATTATTACATTTATAATTTTTATTTTCGCTGCAAATTTGATATTGTTATTATTACTATTGCATATTTTATTTTATTTTTAGGCTTGCTACGGGTTCCGAATTCGAAAGAATTCCCGTTCCCTAGCGTCGGTCATGGCCCCTGTTTTGGGTCGTGACAGATATGGAGCTGAAGCTGTCTGTTTTGGGATATGGCACCGAATGTATTAGAAAGAGCAAGCCAGACTTGGTAAGAAGAAGTAACACTAACAATGTAGGGAAAAATATCTTCAGTGAGAGATGAGAAAATCCAGAAGAGAAGCATATGATCCTTCTTGAACCAGATATGAAATTTTGGGTTTGGAATTGGGGTAGGAGGATTATTTGTATTCAGAATTTTTTCAGGTGGTGGTGGGTTAGAGCCATCAACAAATCCCATAAGATCTTGGAAATTTAAGAGAGGTGTGAGTTGGGTCTTCCATGTGAGATAGTTTCTCGGTGTAAGTTTGACAGAAAAATTAACTTGTGTTGAGGTTGCTAGAGATGAAGACAAAGAAGAAATAGGGATAATTACTTAATTTTGAGCATTTGAAGCTACGATGCTCTGATGTCATGTAAAAGTAAAGCAAAAAAGATATTTTGAATTAGGTATTTCATTATATTGAATGTAAATGATTACAAAGAGAAATATTGTAATACCCTATATATTTATTTAAATAAATGGATTTTTAAATAGTATTATTAATAATTACTTATGCATTATATTATATGTATGTTAATATTATTTAGGGTTATTAATTTGTGTGAGTATTTTTTTACTTAATGTCTAGAAATTTCCATTTGTCTATTATTATCATTATTATTATTGCTATTTTAAACTATATTAAAATTTATGGTAAATTATGTGCTACTATAAACATGTATATATATATATATATATATATATATATATATATATATATTAGGTTAAATATTATTTTGATGTGTACATTAAAATGATTGTATAAATATAAGTGCATGTAGTGTATGTATATATATATATATACACTAATACTTACCTAGACACACATATATGTGCAATAATATATTAATATATACATATATTAGTAGTTTATAATATATATATATATATATATATATATATGTGAAGAGAAGAAAAAAATCAAAGCCCCATCTCCTTCAACCCCCCTCCTCACCGCACAACATCCCCGACCGCCACTGTCACTGTGCCTCCCCCATCTCCGACCACCACCTGCTGCCTTCTCCTCCTTCTCCCTCACCTCTAGTCGCCTGCAGAGTTGCCGGAATCCTTGAAACAGGGGGAAGCCGAGAGTTGCTCCTAGAATCGGCCAAGCTCTGTCCGGCCACCATTTCACTCCATTCCAGTGTCAATTCCCTCCTCTTGCACCGGTGAGACCCATTGCAAGCTTAGTTTAAGCTTTGGTCATGAATTGGTTGAGTTTTGGTTAATTGTTAGTTTTGAGCTCTAGGGTTTTGGAATTTTTTTTAGCTCGATCTAGCTTGATTCATGCAAACTCCCTTTACAAATGTGATTCCTAGTAGCTCAATCTACCTTTATGAATTTTTGTACAATTTTTGGAATTTATTTTGATTTTTGGTGAATTTTTGAATATTTTAATATTAATTTAGGAATTTTCGTAAATTAATTATAAAAATAATAAATAATAATAATTTTTGGTATTTTTGGTGTTATTATGAGTTGATATTAATTTTAGAGTAAAGAAAATAATTTTTTTTGAATATTATTCAAATTTTAGGAATTTTTATAGTTTATGTCAAAAAAATTAATATTAGGTTAAATTATATTTTAGAAGAAATTAGAAGTCATTTATATTTTTTAATTATATTAAGAATTTAACATTGAGAAAATAAGTTTAGATGATTAAATAATTTTAAGGAATTATTTTTAGTATTAATAGCACATTATGTAATTTATATATTTTAGGGGTAAAAATGTAATTTTATGCTAAATATAGTTAAATATATATTTTTGTCTATTTTTAGTATATGTGTATGTGAAATACGTGTTTGAGAAATAAATATTATTAATTCTCGATATTTTATTGAGTTGTGATCTCGGTCAGGGCAAAAATGTAGTTTTGGGAGCCTGACTCGAGTGTGGGTGTTTGTGATTATTAGAACATTTTCTATGCAGGTCTGACTCTACCTTTGGTAGAGAGATGTCCGTTTTACAGGGGAGACTCTGTCGAAATTTTGGTAGATTTTCTCATAAAACGTGATATTCATAAAATTTCTACCGTTAGTTAGGTTATATCCTGTCTATCGAGTCTTGTCCGGTTTTCCTTGAGTCAGCCTGAAATTTCATTATTTTGTTGACTATTGATTTCGATTCCATAGTCATATTTTAAAAGTCGATTATTATTTTCTTTTAGAGCATTTCGGAGCAGAAGCTGTGAGATCGAGGCAGACGCGTAGTCGTCAGCCTTCGCATTCATCCTGTAAGTCGATAATACGATTTGTGCATGTGTTTTATTTTAAGATGCATGCGCTCATATTTTTATGTTAATATTACATGATTTATTTAATTTAATGCTGTTATTTAAGATTTAAACGCATTTTATTTATTTAAAAATCGATTTTGAGAAATTTTGGTAGAACGGGCTACCTGGTGGGCTTCACCAGGACTATGTGCACATGGTAGAGATTGAGAGATGGATCCGATATATATATGATTAGTGAATGCTAAATTGGGACGGGTGCCTCGGTGGAAGCCTTTGCTCTCGGGGACCGCCAGTGATTATAAGGTTGATAATGGACTGGGATGAGTGCCTCGGTCGATGCCTTTGCTCTCGGGGACCGCCAGTGCCATATATTTGGATTAAGTGAATGACTACGGCTTGGTGCCTCGGTTGATGCCTTTGCTCTCGGGGACTGGTAGTCTAGTTTGAATAAGTGGACCCAGCTGGCCATTTAGATTTTGGGTTTAGGGTTCTACTGAGATTTTTCAAAAGCTATACTTATACATTATAAATTATTTTCACTATAAACATATATAGTTTTCAAAAAGGGTTTTCAAACCGTACAGCTCTTTTTATTGACTTACTCAGTGAGGTCTGATTCCCCTCAATTTATTTTTTTTCAGGAGCTTGGGAGTTCGACCTCAGACTACCTCCACACTGGGTTTCTTCTTTACCGACTATTTTATGTAGGCCATTGTAAACTGTACTGTGTGTTAATCTAGGTTGCTGTAGTAGTATATGTACTAAGGATTTGTATGGTTTAAATATGATCGTGTAATTTATTTGTGTAAACCACGCTTATGTATAAGATTTAAATTCGATTTATAATATGAGACGTTGATGCACATTTTATTTAAGCAGTTGAATTTGTGTATTTTGAGAAAAATCATTTTGATAATGTGTTCCGTTTTAAAATAAAGTTTTAAATTGTAAGGAGTTGTTTATCTTTTCTTTAAGGCTTATTATGGGTTTCGGGGGTCTTATGTCTTCCCATTCTTTAGTGTCAGTCACGTGCTTTCGGGTTCGGATTGTGACAGATATAAAGACATATATATATATATATATATATATATATATATATATATATATATATATATATATATATATATATATATATATATATATATAAAGATACAAAAGAGATCATAATGAATAACAACTCTATAACAAATAAAAGACGATTAGTATACAATGGAATTACAGTATGGTAACTCTACTAATAGAAAATATATATAAATTCAGATGAATTTTTATTAAAACGAGTTTTTGATGGTGTATAAATAGGATTGATAATTTATAACACAACCAATTTAAATGATATAATATGACCTAAAATTGAATGAATTTTAGTTTAATTTGGATTATGAACAAGTTAACCTATTTAAAACATGAATAAAATTATGTTTAAAATTATTTCTATTAACGCAATTAATAATACTAACTTACACCAAAAATACTATTATACATAAAATTTTTTAATATATATTAATATTATTAATCAAATTCATAGTATAAAGTAGCATTCATATTAAATATTATTACTCATTAAAGATCATATACATACTAAGTAAGCGTTATACAATAATTAATTTAATATTAAGTAAATAAGCATAATGAAAATATTGAAGTTATATAATTTAATGTTGATTAATATTAATGTTAAAAAATTATATAAATTTAGTATAATTATTATTGATAATTTAATATCATTGAAAGTTGATAGTTTGATATTAATAATTAGACTTATATCAAGTATTAGTCTCAAATAAATACTATATTATACTAATTTATTATGAAGTAAAAATTTAGATTCTTAAATATAATGAGAATTACATATTTATGATAAAATTATATATTTTTATTAAATTGATCAATTGAAATTATTATTAAATCTTAAATAAAAATGTTTTCGATTATTTATAGATACAAATAATTTAAAATATTAATTATTTTTTAAGATTTGAATTTTTAATCTGATTGTTTGTATATTTAGTTGGTTTTTATGATATTTTGGAATTTGAATATAAAATATGTTAACACATGTTAAAAGCGTGTTAAAACATGTTATCATGTTTGTAATTTGTTTAAATACATATAGACCTATATATATTGAATGGGTTACATGAATTATGCTCTATAATATGTTAATTAAACGTATTTATCTTTAAATTGATAGTTTTAATATAATTAATTAAATAAATAGGGTTTGGGTCAACCATATTTATATTATAATTGTATCTCGACATGACATATTAACATGAATAATCACCCTTATTTATAAGCATTTGTTATAACTTTCAATTTGATGGAAGAAGTTGGTGGAGATTTAGAGTGTGAATATAAATATGAAAAATATTAGCATTTGATAAAAAAACAAATTTAATAAAAATAAAATGCGGTCTGTTATAGTAGTCATCATCATAAAATATAAAATGAAATAAAATTTTCTTCTTTTAATCATTAATAACATATTTTAATTATGAAAAGACGCTAAAAAACTACAAATTATTCATAGTAATCCACAAATTTCACTGCTAAATTCAAATTCTGATTCAAATTCAAATTCAAATTCTAATTCTAATGGTTTTATTTGATTTATAATTTAATAACGTGAGGAATCACTCTTACTAGCTAGCTAGCAAGAATATTGGTTGGTTGGATATTTTGGCTTAGAGCTAGAATAATTTAAAAAAAAAATCGAAAAAAAGAAGTGAAAGCTCTCCTGATTATGGATGAGCACGGTGGTAGTACGGCTTGTCTTTAGACAAAGATGACAAAACGGCAAGTTGACCAAGTTTATCAACACAAAGATATAATTAAATAAAAATAAAAAGGCCAATGTTAGGATTTAGACAAAAAGACAATAAAACGTTCAAAAGGTTTGGGTTTCAATAAAAAAGTACGTAGGTATTGAAAAATAGCAAAATCTAACCTATAATGGCAAATGCAGCGAGAAAAGCATTGCTAAAAACTGACATTTATCTACTTAATTATAAGTATGAATTAACAGCAAATGAGCACGTTTAATTAACATTGTATCTTAATAGTTTAGCTGGGAGGCTCGTCTACCACAAACAAATTCAAAAAATGAAAAAAAAAAAAAATTATAACATTTTAACATTTTTTGAAAGTTTATTACAATAATTTACTGTAGTGATAATAGATTGTTTTAGAATTAAAACATGGAGACCCAGAGGCCTTCATCAGGGCGGTAAGCACCCGTGATGCAACCTTGTGAGGGTATTTTCGCTAAAAAATAAAAAAATAAAAAAATAAAACATAAAGGTTTGGTTCTTCATTTTTACATATGATATTTTTAATATTTAATAATTCTGAAATTAAATCAGGTGTAAAATTAGCTATAAAGACTACATGCATGAAAAGAGTTACGTGAATTTGTGAAATTTTTTCTATAAATATTCTAATTTTTTAAGTTAGTATTTGTAAATAGTGAGAATATTAAAAATGAATAAATATAAGAGAATATTAGGGTTTATATAGAAAAATATGACTCAAATGTGGTGGAATTAGAATTCCTATCCTTATCTTTGGAGGACTAGACTTGTAATATTTGATATAGGATATTAATATTAAGAATAATAATATATGTAACAACTTACTATATGAATAGTATTGTCACAAACATTAAAAGATAAATTATTTTGAGTGAAAATAATATATTTGCCCCCATATATATGAAGATCATCAATGAAAAAGTGATGACATAAAAGTATTTTTCCTTTTTGTAATAATACTATTCATCTAGTAAATTATTATATAAATCATTATCCTAATATTAAATAGCCATGAAAGCTTCAACTATTTTAAAATTCAAAATGGTTGAATTCAGAAGGAGACAACTTTTCTATAGATACCTAAATCTTAAAATAATTCTTGTAAATGCTCAAAATCAATATTGTATTGCTATTTAAAAAATAAATTAAGTCAATTAAATTGATATGAATAACATATTTCACTTATAAATTGAATTACAAAATTTAAATTTTTATATGGATCATTCGTAAATTAGTAAAATTTTATTATCTCTATCTTTATATCATTCATAAACAAAATTTGGTGAAAGGAAATAATTTGCTATTTATTACTATATAGTTCATGTTTTTACTAAATAAAAAGGAGAAAAAGAAGATATTTATTTTATTTATTTATGGTGAAATAGAACTTAAGATAAACGTGGGTGGTAGTGGTGGTGGTGGTGTGTGTCCATTAAAACTGGTGTTACGTTTAGAATGAGGAAACTAGCTGCTAACTCTTGTTAGTCTTCTTCGGTGTTCTCCACTACCACCAGATGTTTCCAACGTCATTTCACCATCACCGCATCAACATGTGCCTAGCTACCCTTTTTGAACTTTCCCATTTCTTATCCTCTTTAATTAATCACTCAACTTCATTTTCATTTACGTACATTTTCTACCATGTGCTTTTTCATAAGAAGAAAATTAAAAAAAAAAACAAAAAATTCATCATACATTTTCTTTTAAAGATTTAAGCAATTATTTTTCATATTAGTTCCAAGGAATCCCAAAATTATTTTTAATGGAGTGGTCAAAAGATATTAATACTATTAATAAACAATATAAAGAAGATTATTTTTTAAAATAAAGTAGAAATTATGAATAAGCAATAAAAGTATAATTAAACCATGTTTATAAAAAAAAAATTAAAATAGCTATTAGACCCCTCTATTAAGAGCCTAAACTTATTTTTAATTATTTTTCTCTAAATTTTTGGTATTTAGTACTTAAATTGATTTTGATTAATAGAAAAATTAAACAACTTAAGTATTTATAAATTAATTTTTTTCTTTTAAATTATATAAAAATTAGTTTTATAAATTAGCAATGGTAACATAAAATATATTTTAAAAAAAAAGTCATTATTTTGCCATTTTAAAAAAAAATAGTAATTCGGAGGTGGAGATAGAAATTGAGACTCGAACTTTAATCTCAAAGTTGCTAGTTAAAAATTTTGGCTGATGATCAAGGATGCGATGGCCATTATACCACCCCATCGCTATCATAATATTTTCTAACAAAATATCACCGTATCACCCCCTCATTACCCAAATCGTTTAATTATTTCAATGTGGAAAATGGAATGTCCCATGTGACAAAAATGCTAGTCAAACTGGCATGGGGCTATAGTTGGTGTTTCTGCTGCACTCAACACTTTCGAAAAGTGACCTTATATCATATTTACACAAACTCTTATGGCTTTTTCCTTTTGCTTCATTACCATCATTGTTCTCTTTATTTTTCTTGCATTAGCACTTTCCTTTTCTCAAAAACACTTCTCCAGAAGGGTAAATGTGTTCTTTTTATACACCAAACTAATAGATATAAGCAATAATCAATGTACATCTATTAAATAGATTTTAAGCGATACATAAGTTAAATTTATTTAAATAAAATTTTGAATTCAAATTTTATATTTAAAAAAAATAAATGCTGAAAAAATGTTATCCATTTATAAGATTCATCTGACTCGATTTGAATTAATTAAAATTCTTATTACCATCGAAAATAATTATTAAAAAAATTAAATTACCAAAAATAATAATTATTTTGAATACCAAATTCCGAAAATAATTATTTAGAATGTGGAAATATTGCAAATTTCTTCCTTTATATTTCAACTACTTAAAAGAATATAAGTAGTAAACCTTAAGCATATACACATGTGTATATGTTTTAATCAAAGTGGAAATTAATGGATAAAACCAAATGCAAAAGCTCAAACTTCACATAGCAGTTGAAAATTAAGAGTTCCATCAATTAAAAAAAGCACAATCATCGAATTTAGACATTTATAAACTTGAAAAGTTTGATCATCATCATAGTCATTATCACAATCGTGTGACCTAAAATAAAATTTTCTCAGCTTTCTTTTTCACTTGCTGACAATTTCCAGATACCATATATATAATCTACAGTTCAAACAGATAATTCATGGCTCAATTCTTGATGTAGCATAATATGTAGATTCTTTATTTAGATGCATCTGGGACCAACACTGCACACGTTCTGTCTTCAATCGATCCGAATCAATACAATACAGAATTGTATTATATGATTATCGCGAAGAAGATTTTAGAGATTCGACTTGTTGTTTACCACAAGGACCCTTTGTCCTGATATAAAGCCTGTAGTCATCGAATGTCATTGCTTTATAGAGAGCTGGCCTTTCCTTTGTTACAAGTTCGTTACAAGGTTCAATCAGCAAGTCACTTTTAGGGTTGTAGAAAAATGCAAGTGACACCCGATCTTTATCAGAATTCACGATGACACGATGCTCCACACTTTTGTAAATAGCATTGCTCAGTACCTGTGTTCGTCCGTCAAATAAAATAAATTATTTTAATTAAAATATATACATATAATTTTGAGTACATATAACTGGAAAAGTAGAGTTGAACTACTGACCTGAATTTGATCTCCTATGTTGATAATGAACGCATTTGGAACAGGTTTAACGGTCACCCAGTTGTCGCCGCGAAGTACTTGTAATCCAGCAACATTTTCATCAGGAAGGAGAATTGTCATCCCACCAGGATCTGAGTGTGGTGAGAGGCCTAATGTGAGATCAGGTTGGGGACATTTTGGATAGAAATTCACTCTCAAGCACGCGCCAAGATTGTCATCCCCACCAAAAGCGTTCTGTAGACGATCCTCCTCCAGGCCAAGGTTTTTAGAGAACACCCTCATCAATTTGCCACCAAGTTTCACCACTTCATTTCCATATTCAGCTACCAATTCCCTATAATAATCAGTATAATCACAAAACTGTCAGCTTCTGCGTACTACTATAAACTGGTTTAGATCATTTTGAACGAGCACACACGATCAGTATTAAAGTCTAGGAGTAGGGATTATTTTGAGATAATATGAGATATACACATGATTGGCCTTACAAGAACTGACAAGTGGAACCAAAAAGTCATGATGATATCAAAACATAATAAAACTCTTCACCAACCGCCAATCAGAATGGAAACAAATAAGTAATTGTTCTGTAGCAACTGGGGCCACAATTGCCAACTAAAATTATTTCTTTTGTGCCATTTTGGGGTCAACATGGCGGATAATGCTTTTTTTTTTTTTTTTTTTTTAAAAAAAAGCAAAGGGTGGATGTGTATAATTGTATAAACTGTAGATGTAAAATAATCAACCCGACAAGGCCGAATCACTGACCATGCAGCATATATATATATATATAGACTTCAATAATCAAATGCAATTGTTTTTGGTCTGTCGGCGGCCGAAACTACAATATGCAGGCTGATACGGGTAATTCAAGAAAACATTCATCAGACTTAACTGAAAAGAAAGCTAATAGGGGTAGCAGCTTGCTAGCGGTCAAAGATATAGCTATATAACTAACATTAACAACCTCAAGTCACGTACCTGCAAGAAGCAGGAATAGCAGGCCACTTGCTTTTGTTTCTAAGTGAAAATGGCATGTAATGGAGGAAGAAATAATCACTCCAATCGAGAATCGCTCCTTTCTCAATCCCCAACCGGCTACCATACCCTTCATAAGTAGCCGGGGAGTTTGCATACTGCTGCTTCATTTCCAAGGGCAAGTTAAAGAACTCGCGCCACACCTCACGAATTCCCTTCATGAGTTCATTGTCAACACCATGGTTGACAATCTGAAAGAAGCCCCAGTCGCGGCAGGCGCATGAGATTCTCGTCAGAGTCTCTCGACGGAGGGCTTGATCGTTGGATGTAATATTCTGGAAATCAATAACAGGAATGTTAATCATTTCACTTTGGAAATTGCGTGCATCCCGATTGTTGTTGTTGCTGAAGATTGGCCTGTGAGATGGTGGCTTAATGTAACGAGTTGGGATTTGGCGAATCCCACTTTCGGATAAAGATTGGACTCGAACCACAGGTTCAGGCCAACTCTGTAAGCAATTCATAGGTTATTTGTTTTGGTAGTGGTGGTGGGTGGAAGTTGAACGTTAGTAGTAGCAATATAAAGAACGTGTAAATTATGCGTGCTTGTTCAAAGAGAAAGAGAACAAGACACTACTACTACTACTTGGGTGTTGTTAATGTTGTGGTGAGTTGGGCTGTAATGCGCCAAAGGTATTTATAGGACTTGAGGCTAAGCCAATTTCGGCGCCGTGAGGCACTTGATTTGCTCATTATACTTAAAGTCAGAAATTTATTTAAGAAAAAAAAAAAGCTTTAAATAACTTAATTAGTTATTAGTTTTCTTTCTCAATTTGTACCTATACGTTGTCTTTGTTTCTCTTTAATTAAAGAAATTTAAAAAATAGAAAGAAAACAAGTTATTGTTGATTTACCAATTTTTTTAAAGTTTTAGTAAGAAATAAGTGGTGAAAATAAATATTATGAAGGGTGATGATATGTATTGCAACCCATGATATCGTGGATTACATATAATAAAAAAAATTAAAATTTATCTTTTGAAATTTAAAATCTAAAGTATACATAGATAAAAATATCGTACAAGAATTTAAACATTATTATATATAAAAAACTCATAACTATAATTATTTTTTTGTCACACCTCATAAATTACTGTAACACTAACAAGACGGAAAGAAATATCCAAATAAATCTTCATCACAACTATAATTAATTTTGAATGAGTGTTAAAAATTTTTTAATAAATAATTTAACACGATTATATGCATTACAACTATAAAAAATTACTTAAATGAAATTAATTTTTTCAATTAATTCCAACGATTATTAATAAAACTCAACATATTTTTCAATATTGTAGAGAATTTTTATTATTTAATTACTTAATTTTTGTTATTAGTATATGTTTTGAATTTAAGATGTTAAAAGTGAATCAGTTTATTTAAATATTATTATTACTATTATTTTTACCATAGACTGATAAGGTTAGCTGGCTATAGGAGTGGGATTGAACGATATAGATATTTAGGTGAGGGTGTAGTTATGTGTTGGGGCTGAAGAAGGTTTCCACTAGCGACTGGTGGTAATAAGAAGAAATTTAGAAGTGGGTAACTGTTGTGCTGGGGCTGGGGCGGGAACTCGTGGCCGTAAAACATAGATTTTTAGTAGTGGTTGCTGCTTGTGTCTGGGCTGGAAAGCCATAGGTGGGTTTTATCCACGTGTCTTTTGAGGGTTTTCAAGCGTGAGTCGTCACTGAAAATAAAAATTGTCTACGTGTCGTTTAGCTATTGATGGGAGAATTTCTAAATGCTTTGCGACCACACTTGTGGTGTAGTAATACCAGTACCACTCTCCATCCATCCTAATGTGTCAGTACTCATCTTAAATGGCCATCTGATCAGACGGCTACTACTTTGTAGTCTATTTGTTGTGGGGAATTATTTTTATTTCGCCACGAGGTTCTAATGTTATTATGCTGTGGGGTCTTCTTGCCTAAATCATCATCCAAAGTTCACATCTATATACATATTATATTGTGTAATATAATATAATATTTTTTTATATATTCACACTATATATAATATATATTTTATAACTGATATTGACTTCGGGACTGATAATAATAAATAAATAAGACTTTCAACTTGTGAGATAGGATAAAAAGGGTTTAAATTAAATTTTTTAATAAATAGAATTCAATACTTTTAATTTTAGTATCAAATAAATTTAATTTTAATTTTAATTCTGTATGTATAATCCAAATTTTATAAAAATAAAGTAAAAATTTATATTGAATATTTTATTAATATTTTTAAATTAAATTAAATTAAATTTAAAATATTAAAAGAATTCACATTAATCAACCAAGTTTTTTATCTTGTACTCTCTCTCTTTATCACTTTCTCTTTACATTAAATAAAGGATTTTGAAAAGTCAAACTATTATAAATATTATTTTTAAAATATTAAATAAATTAGGATTAAAAAATTAATTTTTCTTGAGAATTTAATTATCATACTTATCATAAATCAAAATTGGATTTATTTAGTATTAAAAGTAGAAGTATTGGGTCTTATTTGTTGAAAAGTTCAATTTGCACTTATTTGATCAATACAAGTTGAAGTTTCTATTTGTTTATTAGTCCAAAAAAACAAACCTAAAAATTTTCTCATATCAATTTAGATATAGTAAATGTAACTGTTTAAGTAATATATCTAAAAAAATATATATATATAAATTTTATATCATTAATTGTGTATTTGGTTCAATTGAATTCTACAAAATTTTATGGAATTTATTTACAAATTCAAGTGAGTTTATTTGATTTAAATGAAAATTTTGTAAAATTCATTTCTTATTCTAACTTTTTAATTTTGTAAAATTACTTAACACTTAATTTATTTTTATTGATAAAATGTGTTTGATTTGTAAATGAATTCTATTTAAAATTTATTTAAAAATAAAATGAATTGCTTAATAGAATTAAATTAAATAAGGGTAAATTAATTTTTTTTATGTAACCATTAAATCAACCTTTAGAATTAGTTTAATATATATTTTAAATATAGATTCTAAACATGCGCGTTTTGCATTTTGACCTTTATTAAAGATAAAAGGTATAAAAAAAATTTAAAACTTTCATGAAAATTTCACTTATCACCTTCAATTTAGTGTTGATTTATCAAAGCCCCTTAATAGAAGTTAAATTTTAACTTTTAAAACTACAAAAGGTATAAAAAAAATTCTTAATCTTTTATTTTAGGACAATTAACCCCTAAGTATTTTAAAATTCAAAATATTTATTTTTTTATTGGTTAACATTGTATTTTAAAATTTTATTTTAAAGTGTAAAATTATTTTTAAAAATTAATTTATTTTTAAAATTATTTATTTTAAATCATATGTTACCTCTATATAAAAAATAATTAAAAGCATAAAAATTAGTGGCAAAATTTTATTTAAAAGTATAAAAGTTATCATTAAAAATTATTGATCTAAATTATTCAAAAATATATATTTTTATTCTTAAAAAATAATTTTAGAGCGTAAAATTTTTTATTTTTACTAAACTATAATTACATACTCTTCCCACTTTTTTTCATGTAAACCATAAAGAAAAAAAAAAAAATTATTGAATCAACGCCAAGGGAAATGCATTGCCGACTATGAGAATTGCATATCATTAATGGTATATGGATACTATCCAAATTCTTTAGTTCAAAAAAAAAAAAAAAAGAAAAAATCCAAAATCACTTATGGTGAATATGATTAAAAAAATATTTACGTATTGCTCGAAATGGAAGTTTTATGATATTTTAATTTGAAAAGCATTTAATTTATTACAAGAAAATTATTCAATTATTGTACTTAGTAAACTAGTTGTATCTCCTTTTTTTTTTTTTTTTTTTTTTTTTTTTTTTTCTACATGTGAAATAAACAAAACTTATCTAATTGATAATTTTTTTATCATAAAAATTATAGAATAAAAATAGTACGTGCGTTGTATTTAAAACACTTTAGCATATAACCGGCTAAAATTGGCAAAAAAAGATTGATAATATCATTCAAATTAATGACAAAGATAACGTTGTCGACTAGAGAAATTGCGTAGCATGAACAAGGGAACTTCTCGTAATCAATTATTGGTATAATAGTGAAAGAAAGATTTATAAGTAACCAAAAGTGGAAAGGGGCCATGCATATATAGCAAGGAGAAGCATTGAGGAGTGGCAGCACAACAACACCAATGTTAGGAAACCAGTGTTGCTGTATTCACATGCCCAAGTCACTTATTTTAGAGGCAGCAACCTTGGTTATTTCCTTTCGTACCTTAGCATAATGGCAACATAAAGCCTACGTCAAAACAAAATAATAATAATAATAAAATAAAATAGAGGAGCTACACCAGGGTGTATTATATTAGATCATTAAAATATCTATTTAAATTCTGATAGAGATATAGCTATATATATATAATTTTTTACGTAATTATTTCAAAAAAAACCCTAACTAATTCTACTTTTTTCATACAATAACTTTAACTCGAGATATTATTTAAGAAAATTTAAATTTTATACTCTTTAGACCACCAAATGCTAATATAATATTTTAGTTCATTAATTTATAGATATATATATATATATATATTTGGCACGACTCCTAGAGATTATTTTGTTATAAAGTTATGTTTTTTTTTTCTTCCTTTGGTTATTTTCTTTTCTTTTTCAAAATTGGAACAAAATGAATGGTCACTATAAATTCAATAACAAAAAAGAAAAGGAAAATTTTGAATTTTAGGTGCTTTTAATACTTACTTTATTGTAAAACAAAGTGATATACTTTATTTAAGAAAATTTATTTAAATATACAAAAAATGTGAAAAGTATTTTTTTTTTTTTGTATAAGAACATCATTTTCTATAAAAATAAAAATTAAAGTATTTTTCATTATAATTTTGATATATGTTACATTAAATTGTTGTACAACAGAAAAATAAACCACTTTTTATGAAATTAAATTTTATAGTTTTTATAATCATATAAATCGAAATTATTTTAACAAATTTTATATGTAATTATTCTAAATTAACAAAATAATAGAAATAGTTTACTAATAACTAGTTCTTAAAAATCCTGCAAGCACTAAAGAATTAAGGTGACTTGTGGGAGAAAAGTTGTCCCATAAGATTCCAATGCTTAAGTTAAATTATCATGTAAAGAATAATAAAGAATAGAATTGTTAGGGAAAAGAATAGAATCCTGAAGTGAAAGGAATGAAAAAGATTTATAATTAGGGCACTTTACTTCATGGAATAAGAATTTTTTACTCCAAATAGGAGTCTTTTATTCTTCCTAACTTGTCTTTTCCTTTACGGGATTCTAAGCTCCATCTCGGCTTTGGAATGCTGGGTTTCCTAGTTGTGGGCTTGATTAATGATTTGACTTATCATTTACGAAAATATACCAAATTATAATAAAAAAAATTAATTTTTACACTTAGAAAATATAATGTTATTCCACAAACAATAATCTTTTCACATTTTTATGAATAAAATAAATTTTCTAAATTAAAATTTTCCTTACAAAAATACTAATGTAAAAAAAAATTTCAATTGATAAAGTAGCAATAACATTTTAAAAAAATTCAATAATCATAACAATTAATTTCATAAAAAATATTTAATTTTATACAAAATAATATTTTTAAAAAATATCAAGTTATAGAAAAAAGATATAAATTTTTTTGTATTTATAAAAAATAATATTATTTCACAAAAAGTAAAGTTTTTACATTTTTTGTAAAATTTGGTAAATATTTGCAAATAATAAAATAAGTTACTTTATTTTGAAACAAAATAGCTATAGAAGAATGTAAGAAAAATTAGGGATCTAGTATATGAATTTAGAACACAGAAAATAAAATTAATAAGAAGTGTATGCGTACCTGTTTGCGGAATTGAGATGGTATTCATATATTGACTCATAATGATAATCACCTTATTCATAGAAAATAAAATTGATCAGAAAATGAAAATAAGAAAAGCTAACTCTTCCTCTCTAATCCTTTTCACATCATATGACTATCAATGGGGCAAATCAAAATATAATATATATATAAGGATGGAGATGAGACCTAACCTATATAATAAAAAACCCTAAGAACCAACCCATTACTGATCCTATTAGGATTAGGCATATATTTACCACCTATCCATACCGGCCTATTAAGGTACATACAACCTCGCAACACTAATGATTACATAAAATATATTGGGCTTCCCCACACATTCACTTAAGCTATATTTTATTCAATATGGTTTTAATAAAACAAAAACATCTCATAATTAATGGTAGTTCATAAAATTTCTAACATTCTCCCACTTGGGCAACATAAATTGTGAGTTTTTATTTAATTTAAAAATTTTATAAAACAATATCAGATTGAACAATAAATACAAATGTGGCCATAAAATTTTACAAAAAAAACACATATAACTTAAGGAAAATGCACCTTATAATAATCTTGTCCACATTAAAACATATTTATTGAATCATTGCAGTAATCATGTCCTTTATTGACAAAAAGCCAATTCATGATTATGAATATAAATGGTTTAACCAACGTGGATTCCGATATGGAAGTGTACTAAAGAAAATAGCACCCCATATGTGATCAATTTTCTATTTTCAATGTCAATGCTCATAATGATTTCTCATTAAACATGCACATGCTTACAAGAGTAAGAGAAATCCACAAGCTTTAATAAGTCAATTGTTTCCAGAAACACAAATAGAAACGCTTACACAATTATTTCCCAAACTCAAATGGAAACACTCACACAATGATCTAGATCATGATTAGATTCGAACATAATAAACACATTAATATCATGTATAAATGAATATTTCCATAACACAAACACACAAGTATAATCATAAGATAATTATTTATGGAAATATCTTAAAATATAAAATTACTCAAAGTTAATGTTTGATTATATATATCAAACTCCTACTAACTAAGCATATCAAAAGACTAAGAAATACCCATACAACCTCCATGTTTGTGAAAGATTATAGGCTTAACAGGTTTAGTTAATGGGTCAGCAATCATCAACTTAATACTGATGTACTCAACTCGATATCTCCTTTTCTTACCAAATCTCTAATAGTGAGATACTTGAGCTCCAAATGGTTAGAACCACTCGAACTCTTATTATTCTTTGAAAAGAATACAACAACACTATTATCATAATAGATTCAAAGTGGTCTTACAATGGAATCTACCACAAGAAGTCCTGATATAAAATTCTTCAACCACATAGCTTGTGTTGTAGCTCCATAACATGCAATAAATTTAGCTTACATAGTAAAAGAAGCAATAAGTGTCTGTTTAACACTTTTCCATGAAATAACTCCACTAGCCAACATGACAATATACCCTGAAGTGGATTTTAGATTATCCTTACAACCTGCAAAATCAGAATCTGAATATCCCATTATATCAAGATTATCAACTTGTTTGTAAATCAACATATAATCTTTTTTTTTTCTACAAGTATCTCTTCACCTTTTTATCAGCCACCCAATGGTTTAGCCTAGGACTAGAGATATAACAACCAACAACACTAATAATAAAAGTAGGATATGGTCTTGTGCACACTTGTGCATACATTAAGCTACTAATAATACTGGTATAAGGGACTTTACTCATAGAATTTTTCTCAAGTTCAGTTTTAAGACACTGTTCCTTACTCAGTTTATCTCCTTTCATAATGGGAACATCACCCCCTTTATAATCTTGCATATTAAACCTAGCAAGCACATGATCAATATAGGCCCTTTAAGAAAGACCTAATAAATGATGAGATTTATCACGATAAATCTCAATTCTTAAAATAAAATATGCCTCTCCCAAATCTTTTATATTAAAAGTTTCAGAGAGTAAAAACTTATTCTCATTCAGCAAATTCAAATCACTATTAGCCAATAAAATATCATTAACATAAAGGATAAGGAATATAAATTTACTCCCACTAACCTTAAGATAAATGCATTGATCCACTTTATTCTCCAAAAAACCAAGTAAAGTCACAACTTCATCAAACTTGAGATACCATTAACGAGAAGCTTGTTTAAATCCATAAATAGACTTTTTCAATATGCATACTAAATGTTCCTTCCCCTTCTCCTTAAAACCTTCATACTGCACCATATGTTCTTCATTGAGATCACCATTTAATAATGTTATTTTGACATCCATCTGATAAAGCGTTAAATCAAAATGAGCTACTAATGCCATAATGATCCTAAAAGAATCCTTACTAGACACTAGTAAAAAAGTCTTATTATAAGTAATACCCTCTCTTTAAGTAAACCATTTCGCCACTAATCTTGCTTTGAACCTCTCAATTTTTCCTTTAGAATCCTTTTTAGTCTTGAATACCCACCTGTATCCAATAGGCTTATATTCATAAGGATGTTCTATCAATTCCCACACCGCATTAGAAGCCATAAACTCATATCATCTTTCATTACCTCAATCCATAATTTTAAATTGCCACTACTAACAGCCTCTTTATAAGTCTTTGGATATATAACACAACCTATATCATAGTTAACAACCTCTTTATAAGTCTTTGGATCAATAACACAACCTATATTATACTCATTGTCATTGAGATATACAATATAGTCATCATGAATAACAAATCTCCTTTCCCTAATAGATCTTTTTACAGGTAATTCCTCTATTGCTTGTGGTTGTATAGGATCAACTATAGGAGTAGGATCAATAATAGGATAAAGAAAATCATCTGCACCCTTATGTTGATCATCTATATTCTCACTAGGAACCACGATAGGTAAAGAAATTGACATATGATCATCATACACATCTTTTAAAATTGGTTGAGAACAAACAGCATTAACATTAAATTCTAAAAATTTAGCAGTCATAGACTCCATAATTCTTGTGTCACGTGTGGGACAATAGAACCTGTATCCTTTAGAGTGATCTGGGTACCCTATGAAGTAACAATGAATGGTTATAGGATCTAGCTTTTTCTTATTAGGATTGTAAATTCTCACCTTAGTAGGATAACCCCAAACACAAAAATGATTTAAACTTGGTTTTCTATGTACCTATAGCTCAAAAGGTGTTTTGGAAACATACTTACTAGGAACACGGTTCAAAATATACATGGTAGTTTTAATGGCTTCATCCCAAAGAAAGTCAGGTAAGTTAGACCTACTTATTATGCTCCTCATCATATTTTTAAAAGTACGATTACACCTCTTAGAGACACCATTTTGTTCATGACTACTAGGCATGGTATATTGGGCAATTATTCTACACTCTTATAAATATTTAGCAAAAGTTCCCATATGTTGTCCTATCTCATCATGTTTGCCAAAATACTTACCCCCTTGGTTAGACGTTATAATTTTGATAACCTTTCGTAGTTGTTTTTCAACTTGAAGTTTAAAAATTTTAAACTTTTCAAATACTTCATATTTTTCTTTAATTAAGAAAACATAACCATACCTAGAAAAATCATCAATAAATGTAAGAAAATACTTATTGCCACAAATGGTAGGTGAATAAGTCCACTAATATTTGTATGAATGATCTCCAAAACATTTAAACTCCTATTGGTACCTTTCTTCTTTGTTTTCGTTATCTTACCTCTAATATAATCCACACAAGATCTAGGTAATCAAAATCAAGTGTAGGAAGGATATTATCATTAACTAATCTTTCAACTCTTTCTTTAGATATATGACCTAAATGCTTATACCATAACTTAAAAGATCTTTCCTTAACTAAAGGTCTTTTAGACACAACATTTATTTCATCAATATTTGAATCCAAAAATAATTGATATAAATTATGACATAAAATGCAATGACCAATCAAATTGGAATCCAAGAAAATGTTAACTTTTCCATTACAAATATTAAACCAATATCCAATTTTGTCCATAACTAAAATAGAAATCAAATTTCTCCTAAAAGAAGGAACATAGAAAACATTATCTAAAACAAGTTGAAAACCAAACTCTAACTTCAAACTAACTACTCCTACTGCCTCAACATCCATTTCAGCGTCATTCCTAACTTTTAACTTGGCCTAATGCTCATTTGGTTTCTTTTTGCTTATGACTTCTTGTAAGGTAACAACAACATGAACAATTGCTCCACTATTAAGACACCAAGAATTTGGTGGTACATCTATCAGATTGGATTTGGAACAAAGAAAATCAAAAGGTTTACCTTTTTGTTTGCATTATTTCTCTAGCCAAGCTGTGAACCTATGACACTCACTCTTTTTATGATCATCATTGTGGCAAAAGAAGTATTTAACGTTACTCTTTTGGACAACATCATAACCTCCCACCTTTCTAGCCTGACCATATTCATGCCTTCTAAAAATTTGGGTTTTCTTAGGAGTATAATGATTAGGTTTAATCTTAGACTTATCTTTCTCAGGATCATGGTTAAGGTTAGGTCTAGGTTTAAGTTAAGAAACTAATAAAGCACTCTCCCCTTTTTCCCTTCTTAACTTCTTCTACTCAACATCACATTTAGCTATAAGGTCATTAACACTCCAAGTAGCATTTTGAATATTATAAGCATTCTTATTTTGGCTAAAATTAGGAGGTAAAGAATTAAGGGCAAAAAGGACAATGAAATCATCAGTTAAATCAAGTTTAAGACCCCTCAACTTATTTTGAATATGAACCATACTAAGGATATAATCTCTCACACTCCCAATATTATTATACTTAATATTGGTTAACTGACTTATAAGGGTCCCAACATCGCCTTTTCAGATACAAAGTACCTTTGTTCCATAGTAGCAAGAAAATCTTTTGCACTAACTTTATCAGGTAATCCACTTTTAAGGTGCTCAGAAATGGCCCTTCTCATAGCCATGAGACTAAGACGATTAGATTTCTCCCATTTAACATATAACTTCTTTTCTTTATTAGTACTTTGATCATTAGGCTTAGCTGGCTTTTCTTCACGCAAAACAAAATCCATATCCCCCATAGCTAAAGCACATAAAATTTTTTCTTTCCATTTCATAAAGTTTGTGCTAGTCAACATCTTAATAGTAGCACAAGTGTTGTTCATGCTAATATAAAATGTTCAAGAAAGAATATGAACATGTATTAATATGCAGGCTAATTTTTGCTTGCAATATTAGAATATAAAAATTCTGGCATCACTACGCATTCCCCTTTGGGAAAAATACACACATGCAATAGAATTTTTAATATGGAACTCACGAATGAGAATACAATAGTTTTTGAAGAACTATCCCCTTTGGGTAGACAGATTCTCTAGACTAATGCATCTCTTAACATAAAATGTTCCATCTCATACATGATTTCAAATTAATATACCTAATAACCCCCTTTGGGTAGGTCAATAAATACAATAATCAGAAATTGTCTCTTCACAAAAATTAAAATAATTTTATAAGTCTCAATAAATGTCCCACTTTGATAGTAACACTTATTGTAACTCATAAAACCATTTTAATTAGAGATTTCTAAAAAGACCCATAATAATAATGTATATTAAACATAAATATATACATTAAAAATACACAAATGAGATAGTCAAACACAAATGTATCTCTTTTATCTAATACATGTTCAACACATAAATCTTGAACAATTTAAAATATTTATGTACGTTATTCATTAATATGTAAACTAACAGTGTTGGTTTATAAATCTATTTATTTATTTGCTAAGTTATCTCTAATACACAAGTAAAGTTGAATAAATAAAATCAAATCACACAAGAGAGATAACCTAAAATTCATGTAAATGCTCATGTATAGTTATTTAGAACAAACCATTTGATAACTTATATTAGTATCTTATTATAATAAGGGATATATTCCCCTAAAGAGGAGGATTACTTGAATAAGAAGAAAGCTTAATAAAGAAGTCTATTTCAATTAGGAAGACTACTCTACAAAGGAAGTCTTCTTCTCTCCTAAATAAGGCAATCCTATAAGACTAAGGAATCATATTCCTAAGAGGTTTGAGCAGCATCTTCTCCTATAAATACATCTCATGACATCTTATATCATTTATGCTCTCATCATACAACGTCACAAAGACATCATTCCATCACCATATCTTCCAAGCAATTATTCTTTATTCTCTACTCTATTATGCCTATTCGCTTTATTAAATTTCTTCTTTATACCATTACTGACTTAAGCTTCGGCGTGTTTTTGGGGGAAACCTCGCCCTTTTACCGCTCTCCTCATTGATACAGGTTCCACAAGCAAAAATATCAATTATGAGTTATCAAGTGGCACCGTCTATGGGAAAAAGATCAAATTCAATTCTAAATTATCTTTACTTGTTTGGAATCTAGCTCGATCACTCGAAGAAAGTAGCCAAATCAAACTTTTGATTGTGAAAAATTCCAATTTAGTCATCAACAATAAATTTAGATTAAAATATTGTAGAGATTATTCTTTCCTATCATTACTACAAAATCCACTCTGCATCGCAAGGTTACAACAGTGGAAGGAGTAATAAAAGAAGCGGTAACGATAAAACACTGCATAAGGTTTTACAAAGTTAAGATTTTATGATGGTATGTCCAAGTCCGAGCATAAAGGATTCTGGGCATCCATGTTTGAGCATCAAGAGTGCGGGCATCAAGGATTTTGAGCATCCAAGTCCAAGCATTAAGAGTCTGGGCATCAAGGATTCTGGGCATTCAAGTCCAAGCATTAAGAGTCCGGGCATCCAAGTCCAAGCATTAAGAGTTCGGGCATCAAAGTCCAAGCATCAGGGAGTCCAGGCATCCAAATTCGAGCATCAAGGATTTCGGGCATCCAAGTCCAAGCATCAAAGGAGTCTGGGCATCCAAGTCTGATTATCAAGGATTCCAAGCGTCCAAAGTCTGAGCATCAAGGATTCGAGCATCCAAGTCCGAGCATTAAGGAGTTTGGGCATCCAAGTCCGAGCATCAGGGAGTCCAGGCATCTAAATCTGAGCATCAAGGATTCCAGGCATCCAAGTCCAAGCATAAAAGGAGTTTGGTTATCCAAGTCTGAGCATCAAGGATTTTGGGCATCCAAGTCCAAGCATCAAGGATTTCAGGCATCAAAAGTCTGAGCATTAAGGATTATGGGCCTCCAAGTTCTAGCATTAAGTATTTCGGGCATCCATGTTCGAGCATCAAGGATTTCGGGCATCCAAATTCGAGCATCAAGGATTCTGGGCATCCAAGTCCGAGCATCAAGGACTCCAGGCATCCAAGTCTGAGCATCAAGGATTCCAAGCATCCAAGTCTGAGCATCAAGGAGTTTGGGCATCCAAGTCTTAGACATCAGGGAGTCCGGGCATCCAAATCTAAGCATAAAGGATTTCGGGCATCCAAGTCCAAGCATCAAGAGTTTGGGCATCCAAGTTCGAGCATCAAAGAGTCCGGGCATCCAAGTCCGAGCATTAAAAAGTCCAAGCATTTGAGTCTAAACATTTGGAGTTTAAACCATGTACAAGGTGCCAAGGAGTATAATATACTCAAAATTCAGACAATAACATAGACGTTCTTGGATAGTCAAATTACATCAACACCACATATTAAGGAGAGAGCTTCAAATACTCCACAACAACTAGACAATTTCAACGAACATAAATATTCATTACTTCAGGAGGGGGAATAAGAGCACTACAACTAAGATAAGTTTGTTTCCTAATTATTTATTTTCATATCCATTTTTCTTAAATTATTATCACATGGATGGATCATTAATTGAGATGGATCAAGCGATCCTGAGATTCTTGTTCTTTTATTGTTCATTGTTACAGTAAAACAATATAAATGTAGATGTTACCATGAGCACCTCAACGTCAATACTCATGAGTATCAATAAAAAATCATCATGGCCTTTGGGAACTTAATCCAACTGATAATCTCAGAGCTGTATATTCAGACGGTATATTTTTGTGAAGCTAGATATACACAAAATGCCAATAAATTGGGCACACACAAACTTAGGTAGCATCTTCAAAGACAAGGTCATTCAAGCAACAATTGAAGTAAATAATGAATATAAATATTCGTGAATTTAAAGGAGGGAAAAGAGTACATCAGGAGATAAGTTTTTCTTGATATTATTTAATTTATTTATTTCCACAGCTTATTTATTCTTATATGAATATTTATAACTCATCACACAAGCATGCTTACATATCTACACATAAATGCTTGTCCATATATACATGATTATTATTCATGCAAAATATATATCAATTACATTTGATATATTTATTACACAAGGACTGACCATCAAATGAAATCGATTATACGATCCCAAAACCATTGTTCTTTTATCTATCATTACAGATGAAGGTGCTACCTTAAAGCACCCATCAGTCTAAACAATGGGACATTCCAATCATCTTACTCATCATCAACATGTAGAAATTGTTAAAAGACATTAAACACATTTTCAAGTAACATTAATGTGAATAAGCACTCACTCATGCTCAGAAAACAAATGGTGGTTCCTATTCAAAGCCAGATCAAATAACATTCAGGCAAATCCTACTTTGTAGAAGATCCTTGTTCATGAAAATTTTAGAGAATATCTAATAAAGAAAATTCAAGAATGGAGTCAAGTATATCCACCACACAGCTGGATAAATCAAAAGGCAATTCCAAGAAATCCTAACCAGCATCACATACTATCCTCTAGAAGTGGTGCAACATTAACCCTTCACCTAAATTATAAATGCTCATCTCATAATTCAAATTAGGCAAACCCAAATTTGGTCCCTTAAAACCCACCTTCCATCATTTTAAAAACCCTCACTAAATTACTATCCCATATTATAGAGCTCAATCGAAGGGGCTCAGATTCACTACTAGGATCACAAACGTCCTTCCTTTTGCAAAAATACTACTAACAATAAATGCTCAAAAAATTAAACATTTGCAGCAATAATGTCCGGACTCAACATTAATCATTATTCTGACTAGGCAGCTGCCATTAATAGTCATTGAAGTTCATAAACCAAGCAATATTATACGGCACTTGAGCCGCGCTTCTAATGCATCGAGACTATACGACACTTGGGCCGCACTTCTAATGCACCAAGATTAAGTCCAATAACTGAAGCTAGCACCCTCAAATCACTTCTATAGTACTAAGGTTCAGCACTTGGGCCGCGATTCTAATGTACCAAGATTAAGTTCACTGACTGAAGTTGGCATCCTCAAGTCGCTTCTATAGTACTGAGGTTCCGAGCATATAAGCTTCGCGTTCTTGCATTGAGCATTTAAGCCTCGAGCATCTAAGTCCAGTGATTGAAGATGGCATCCTCAAGTTGCTTCTATGGTACTGAGGTTAGGCACTCAGGTCGCACTTTTAATGTACCAAGCATCAAAACTCCAGTGATGATTGGTTCCATCATGTTATTTCCACACTGATGGGTTAATCTTTTACCCCAAAGCATTTTTATTGCAAGTTTTATGCACTCAAGTCTAGCTGGCACTTCAAACAAAGTTCTTATATAATGATTTCAAGACTCGGTACCGAGCTTTATCTTTTCTTATAACTGAGTTTGGTCACCTCAGCTCGCCCTTCCATATAAGATACAATAGCATTTTCTATCATTTATTGACCCGAATACGTTGGACATAAATATCCGAACAGACTTTTAGGGGGGACTCTTGATAACTCATATTACTATTTTATTATAATAAGGGATATATTCCCCCAAAGAGGAGGATTACTTGAATAATAAGAAAGCTTAATAAAGAAGTCTATTTCAATTAGGAAGACTACTTTACAAAGGAAGTCTCATTCTCTCCTAAATAAGGCAATCCTACAAGACTAAGGAATCATATTCCTAAGAGGTTTAAGCAGTATCTTCTCCTATAAATACATGTCATGTCATTCATGTTCTCATCATACAACATCACCAAGACATCATTTCATCATTCCATCCTTATTAAGTATAATGATATAAAATAACTATAATCATTATTGATTTTGTGCGGGACAAAAATGAACTAGTAAGTTTTCATGCAGTTCCATAATAAAAAAAATGCAATTAATGTGAATAGCATGCATAAAAAGCAAAACAAAAATTTTCCTTGTATTACCATATAGAAACACAATAATCTCAACCATGAAGATATGCTATCATATATTATGACCATAAATCAATATGGCAATTCCAATAAAACTATTAACAAAGAATATTCTGGATGGTTCGCTAATTGAAAACAGTGACATATTAACACAACATATCTACAATATGTTTAATTAATCAAATGACCAAAATTAATTTGATTTAAATACAACACTTAATTATTTCATGATTCTAAATTCATATATGATCTAAGCTCTAAAACCACATGTAAGAAAACTTAGGGATCTAGTTTATGAATTTAGAACATAGAAAATAAAATTAATCGGAAGTGCATGCATACCTGTTTGTGGAATTGAGATGGTATTCATATCTTGACTTATAATGATAATCACCTTATTTATAGAAAATAAAACTAATTAGAAAGTGAAAATAAGAAAACCTAGCTCTTTCTCTCCAATCCTTTTCACATAGGGTGGCTATCAATGGGGCAAGCCAAAAATCAATATATATATATAAGGATGAAGAGAAGACCTAGCCTATATAATAAAAACCCTAAGGACCACTCCATTACTGGTTCTATTAGGATTAGGCATATACTTACCACCTATCTATACCTGCCCATTAAGGTATGTACAAGCCCGTAATACTAATGATCATATGAAATATATTGGGTTTCCCCTCACATTCACTTAAGCTATATTTTATTTAGTTTGGTTTTAATAAAATAAAAACATCTCACAATTAATGACAGCCCATAAAATTTCTAACTAAGAAGACACTAGAATTTTAATTCATGAAAAATTGAATTAAAATGAACAATTACCTTCAAAATTTACGATGCTAAGATATGATATATCAACTTCACCTATAAAAAAACAAAACCGAAACACTATGGTAGAAAAATAACATAACTAATTTCATTCTTTCCTAAACAATATGTGAATTGGTTTTAGGGAAAACGATTAAGAAAAATGTAATTTATAGGGATTTTTATTATAAATGAATAGTTTTCCTTTATAGTATATATGTATATTATAGGTTTTAATAGAATTTAGAACTATTGTAGACTATTCTTCTTGCATTTAGACTTATTTGCTACAACCACCACAATTAAAATATATATATATATATATATATATTCTTCATATATTTAAAGATTTACCAAAACTTATATTTATACATTTTATTTAGAATTATATCATAGAATTCATCACTTGATTAGGACTGAAAAAATAATAAAAATTTTAGTTAAAATAAACTAAGCTTATTTTTGTTAGAATTGTACACGTGAAAATATAGGTTAATTACAATTCCAAAAGAACTAAAACTTCGGCCAAACCAGAGTTATGGAAATTTTAATTAAGATATTATCATACTAAACGATCTTTTCTATAAAAGTGTTATTAAAAATACAACTTCTTCTATAACTTTTCTATCAACTTCGTATGAAGTTTGAATGAAAATATATAATGAAATTCTTATTTGAATATATATATATATATATATATATATATATATATATATATATATATATATATATATATATATATATATATATATATATATATTATAATGTATACGAAAATATATTTTATGAGTATATTAACATGTGATTTATTGAAATCATGCACTAACATTCAGCAATGACTAGTAGGAATGAAGTTTATTTGTAGATTCTAATTCCAACTAATAAAGTACATATTTTTCTAAAAGAAAGGGTCATTGATGAATGGATAAAATTCTCTAATTCAAGTCATGATATAGTGTGATTTGATAGCATTTTATTCTTAGATGGAACTTGCCTCCACATTTAGCTATCTAATTGTATCCAATAACTCCCACAACCCATGTTCAATTGAGGCCAACCATAAACAACTAACAAAAAACATTAATTCAAAAAAGGCTTTGATGACCACAAGTGTATACTCATAGCTTAGTAGACAGCATAAATTTGCATGGCCACACACATGCTGCCAATTTATCTTCCAACTCTAGCTGCTTTATAGACAGTGGTTTTTATCTTCAATTACTAGAATTTGGCTGCATACATAATAATAATGCATGATGCATGCACAACCCAACCCAACCCAACCCAACCCAAGTTCAGGAAGAAAAAACAAGAGTGGACGATTTTAATTTCAATTTTTTTTTTTGTCGTACATTTTAATTTCAATTAGTAGCTATCTTTTCATTTGCCAAAGAAGAATTGAAGAAGAATGAAAGATAAAAAGAACAAACACAGCCGACATAAAAATGCAAATTTCAATTATTTGTTCTAGAAATATATGCATTCGCGACAAAAGACAATCCGCGACTAGCCAATTTTCTATGCCGACATCCCACATAAAATGTATCGAAATTATCCGTCAATCCTTCATTATGTATTTGTGGACCACCTAATTAATCAATTATGTATTTGGATGTTTAACTACCCCATTTGATTTTTTTTTTCTTACACTTCTCATTTAGATTCCTTTTTAAAAATAAGTTTGATATAAATGAATTTTATAAAATTTTAGAAATTATAAATTTAAATTTAATATGTTTAGTTTAAAAAATAATTTTGTAAAATTTATTTAAAATTTAACTATTAAAAAAAAGAGTAGGATTGTCAATTTATGTTAATGGGTCATAAATGGATTGTGTCGTAACATGATAATAATAAAAATATGGTTAACCCAAACACAATCCATTTAACTAATCATGTTAAACCTATAAACCCAAAGACAGATACATTTAATTAACAAGTTATACGATACGACTCGTGTAACCTGTTTAACATATACAGGTCTAAATGTATTCAAACACATTTAAGACCAAATTATAAAATATAAGAAAAAAACCAATTAAACATACAAATCCTAAATAATAATTTTAGTTTAAATATCCATATAAATTCTAAATATCATTACAATATTTTAAACTTCATATAAAATGTTCAATTGTTCAACAACACATAAAATAACAATGATAATTTTATTATAAATAATAAATTTATAATTTTACAATTAATAATACTAGTTTGCACTAAAAATATATAATTTTATTATAAATACATAAATATTATTATATTAAATAATTTTATTTTATTATAAATATATGTGTGTGTGTGTGTTTAAATGGGTTAATATTTAATCGTGTTAACCTGTTTATGAAGCGTGTTAATACGTGTTTAAACGAGTTACAAGTTAATCGTGTGATCTGTTTAATAAACATGTTTATACGAGTTCAACCCATTTAGACATGATTTTATTTGTATTTTAAATGGTTGATTCGTTTATGACTTGAACATGTTTAACCTAAACCCAAACTTGTTGAACTCCGTGTTGTGTCGTGTCGTTTAAACGGATCGTGTCACAAATTGCCAACTCTAAAAAAGAGTTTTGATAATTAAATCTCCTAAAAAATGGAATTTCTCTCTAGTTTAGGGTTAGAGTTACCTAATTCTAAATCTAGGGTTTTTCTTCTTTTATGGAGGTTTCTTCTCTATGATTTGACTCCATTTAGTTTTTTTCTTATTATTTTCATATATTTTTTCTATTTTAAATGTTCTCTCAAAGGTTTTGGTAGTTATTTTCCTATTTTCTTCATGGCTGCGAGCTGGAGGAGCTTTATACATGTTTTCGTCTTACTGAGGCAAAGGGCAATTTAGTCAACTTAAAGATGTCACTGATAAGGAATGAGACAAAAATCTTCATTTGTCAATGGTGGGACGAGTTCTTTCCTCATGTCGAATCATTCTCAATGCTATGAAGAATCCTTTAATAGGGTGCTTGGCGATTATCCAATGATTTTAGCCTTAATGAAATTGAGGATGGTTTTTTCAAAGTCTAATTTTTTTGTGAAGGGGATAAACAAAAGGTGAAAGAATGAGGTCCTTGGCTTTTTGATAAAAATTTGATGGTTTTGGCAGACTACCTTGATGATCTTATGAATATTAGGTTCTTATTACCAAAAATTATCTTTTGAATTCATCTTTGCAATTTACCTATTAATTGACATGATCATAGTTTTATGATGAGGATAAAGGATAGAGTTTGTTATGTTTAATCACTTGATTTGGGTGATGAGTTATCTTAAAATAAATATGTTAGGGTTAAGGTTTGTATGGATATTGATAATTACCTTATAGGATAGTCATGAAAGTCGAAGAGTTTGGATGTCTTTTAAATATGAGAGATTGCCAAACTTTTGTTAAGTTTGTGATTTATCATTTCATACTAGATTAGAATGTTCTCATATATCAACTAGCTCTAATATAGGTGAAAAACTTTATTGACCATTGCTTTGAGCTTCACTTATTAACACTAAGATCTTTAATCGGTGGTAGTCATCTTAAGTGCCCTATCCTAGCTTGTCAATCCAAAGCATCCACCTTAAAAAGAGGTCACAAGTCAAACGTAATATGATTAATAATTTGAATGATTATGTTGATGATGGATTTTGTAGACTAAAGGCTTATAATATAATATATATATATATATATATATATATATATACACACACACACACACACAATGCTAATATGAGTAAGCAAACTATTTTGGCTGGAGTTATAAATTTGGATGCATAGTTTGACTTTATTTCTACAAAATCTCTTTCTCATCCAATTTCTCATATCATGAGTAAAGGGAAATATAAGCATGTATTTTAACATGTCTAAATGCTATAAATGGCCAATAAAGACATGTTCCATTTGTTAATAATAGTTAGTGAAGGGCCTCATAAAAGGGACTAATTTAGATTTTTTAAGGAATTAAGAAACAAAATTGTTATAATTTTGACACAAGCTATTTAAGGAGTTCAATTCCTTAATTAAACCTACATCTCCACCTAATTTATTTTTAATTTAGAATGTAATACCCTATATATTACTTAAATAAAAAGGGGTATTTTTATCAAATCATATTATTAATAATTACTTTTTCATCATATTATATTTTATGATTGTTATTATTATGATTATTATTATTTTTATTATTACTATTAGTGCTATTTTAAATTATATTAAAGTCATTGTCTATATGTGTGTCTATAAACAAATAAATATATATATGTGTGTATACATGTGCATATAAATAGATATACGTATATATGCATATTTATAAATATATGTATATATGTAAATTTATAGATATAGATGTAGGGTTTAATTATTATATGTGTATGTATATTAGTAGGTTATATGATACATATATATATGTATGTATATGTGTACATATATATATATATATATATATATATATATATATATATATATATACCCATCAGAAGCCCCAAGAAGAACCCTCACCAGCATCCTCTTCCCCGTTTGCCACCCACGCCCTCTCTCCCCTTCACTGTGTCGCCTTCCCCTTCGCCTGAGAACTCCATCGCCGCCGTACATTGAGCTTGCTGGAGTATTGCAGTAGCTGCCTTCCTTCTTCCTCGCGAGGCAGCACCTTCTTCTCCTTGCACAGCAGCTCTACAACCTCCCTTCCTGCCCAGCTTTGATCCTCTGTCCGCGCCATCTCCTTGTGGTGTCAAGCTGCCTTCGTCGTCCCTATTTCCGGTGGTGGTGGCACGTCCTTTTCTTCCTCTTCAAGCTACCTTGCCGGACAGTGAGTAATGCTCACCCTATTTCTTCCTTGATCTTGAATATTTTTTGGTTGATTATCTAAAATAGGGTGTTGTTAGTGTAATGAGGAAGATAATTTCTCATTTGGATTATTTTTGGGAATTATTTGAATTTTTCAGAATTTTATTTGAATTTTTGTCATTTTAATTACTTGATTTTATTCTATTCTTAAGTGTAATTAGTGATTAGGTTAATTATAGTAAAGTATTTTTGAGTTTGTTAATTTTATTTAGGGTTTTAGAATTTTTTGGTGTTAATTAGAGATTTATGTAAATATTAGATATTTAATGGGTAATTATGCTAATGTTGAAAATTATGGTTAAAAAAAATTATAAAATTTTAATAATTGAGGTTATTATTAAATGTTATTAATTTTAGAACTCAAATTATAATTTTTGTGACTTTTATACTATTTTTATAAATATTTTTTAGTTTATGCCAAATGTGATTTTTAGATTAAATAATATTTTTGGGAGAAAAATTTTTGGTTGATTGTATGTTTTAATTATATTAGGAAGGTTTATTTTGAGAAAATAATTTTTGGGATGATTAAATAATTTTAAGGAATTATTTTTAGTATTATTAGCACATTATGTAATGTATGTATTTTAGGGGGGTAAAAATGTAATTTTATACTAAATATGGTAAAATATATATTTTAATTAGTTTTATTAATATTTAAAGGGTTTAGACCATTTTATAAATTAATTGGTATTTTTATTTAAGTAGTGTAAATTTTAAATATTAAATTTCAAATAATATATATATATATATATATATATATATATATATATATATATACATATAATACATTACAATGGTTTTAATTTAGGTTATAATTATATTTATATTTTGATAATGATATGCAAATTTAGTTGTTAATTTTAAATAATTGAGATTTTATATATTGTTGTTTATTTTTAGTATATGTGTATATGAAATATGCATTTTTAGAAATAAATGTTATTGATTCTCGATACTTCATTGAGTTGTGATTTCGGTCGGGGCAAAATGTAGTTTTGGGAGCCCGACTCGAGTGTGGGTGTTTGTGATTATTAGAAGTGTATTTTCTATGCAGGTCTGGCTCTACCTTCGGTAGAGAGATGTCCGTTTTATAGAGGAGACTCTGCCAAAATTTCGATAGATTTTCTCGTAAAACGTGATACTTGTAAAATTTCTACCATTAGTTAGGTTAAATCCTGTCTGTCGAGTCTTGTCCGATTTTCCCCGAGTCAGTCTGGAATTTCATTATTCTATTGATTTCTGATTTCGATTCCTTAGTCATGTTTTAAAAGTCGATTCATTATTTTTCTTTTAGAGCATATCGGAGCAGAAGCTGTGAGACCGAGGCAGACGCATGATCGTCAGCATTCGCATTCATCCTGTAAGTCAATAGAATGATCTGTGCGTGTGTTTTAATTAACAAATGTGTGCGCTCATATTTTAGTATTGATTATGTGGTTTATTTAATTTAATGTTGCTATTTAAGATTTATATGCATTTTATTTATTTAAAATCGATTTTGAGAAATTTTGGTTGAATGGGCTACTTGGTGGGCTTCACTAGGACTATGTGCACATGGTAAAGATTGAGAGATGGATTTGTAATATATATGATTGGTGAATGTTAAATTGGGATGGGTGCCTCGATGGAAGCCTTTGCTCTCGGGGACCGCCAGTGATTGTAAAGCTATTAATGGACTAGGATGGGTGCCTCAGTCGATGCCTTTGCTCTCGGGGACCGCCAGTGCCATATATTTGGATTAAGTGAATGACTGCGGCTTGGTGCCTTGGTTGATGCCTTTGCTCTCGGGGACCGGTAGTCTAGTTGGAATAAGTGGGCCCAGTTGGCCATTTAGATTTTTAGGTTTAGGGTTTTACCGAGATTTTTCAAAAAACTATATTTATATATTATACATTATTTTCACTATAAACATATATAGTTTTCAAAGGTTTTCAAACCGTACAGCTCTTTTTATTGACTTACTCAGTGAGGTCTGATTCTCCTCAATTTATTTTTTTTCAGGAGCTTGGGAGTTCGACCTCAGACTACCTCCACGTCGGGTTTCTTCTTCACCGGCTATTTTATGTAGGTCATTGTAAGTTGTACTGTGTGTTAATCTAGGCTGCTGCAGTAATATTTGTACTAAGGATTTGTATGGTTTAAATATAATTGTGTAATTTATTTGTGTAAACTACGCTTATGTATAAGATTTAAATTCAATTTGATAATATGTTCTGTTATTAATTAAAGTTTAAAATATGAATGGTTTTATTTTCTTTTCCTTTAGGCTTACTACGAGTTTCGGGGGCCTTATACTTACCCATTCCCTAGTGCCAGTCACGTGCCCTCGGGTTCGGGTGACCAATCTATTACACACTTAGATTGATTATACTTTAGTTTTTAATGCTAAACTTAAACCTATTACACTAAAACATTTCTTAGATTAGCTTTAAACCCAACCCAAATTCCTAAGTGTTTTATGGCTTATACTGTAATACCTTACATTTTAATTGAATAAAGTAATTTTGAATTTGAATTTTTAATAAATACTTTTAGATTATATCATATAATTGTTAATTATTTTACTATCTAATGGAGATATTTTTATGTTATATCATTTGAGGATTATTAATTCATATGAGTATTATTTCCTCATTATTTAAAAAATGACTTATATTATTATTATTATTATTATTATTATTATTATTATTATTATTATTATTATTATTATTATTATTATTATTATTATTTTAAAAACTACATGAATTCATGGTTGTGTTATGTGTGTTACTAAGTACATATATGTATATATATATATATGTGTGTGTGTATGTGCATATAAATAGATATATGTATATATATATATATATATATATATATATATATATATATATAGATATATATAAGTAGGGTTTAATTATTATTTATATGTGTGAGTAATATGTATTTTTGGTATAATATATATATGGTATGTGTGTATTAATTTAATATAATAAGTATATGTGTGTTTTAATTTATTATGGTATATATATATATATATATATCTACAACAATCGAAAAAAAAAAAAGAGAAGGAAGCTTACCTCCCCAACCCAACAAAGACCAAGCTGCTGCCCACTCCCCATCTCCGCCTGCCCACATCCTCTGTCTTCCATCTCACCGTGCCGCCCCAACATCACCCCGAGATGCCATTACCACCACGCCATAGCTCCTAGGAGAGGTGCCGCTGCTGCTGTTCCTCTTCTTCTCCTTCTGTCACTCTTGATCTGAGCTGATCCGGCGCCACCGAAGCTTCCTCAACTTCCCTCACCCTCTCAGGTGTCAGCTCACGTTAGAAACCGCCGCTACAGCTCACCTTCGGTGTCGGAATTAGAGGTTTAAGGTGAGTTGTTTTGGGTTATTCTTGGGTTGTCCTAGGGTTGTTTTCTGGTTGTTTGAGTAGAATTAGGTGTTGATTTTAAGTTGTTCTAAGCTAAATGATGAGTTATACCATTTGGTTGTTCAAATTTGAATTTTTGTGCATTATTCTAAATTTTTCTTGATTTACAGAATTTTTGTTTGATTTTATTTAATTTTATTTGACTTTATTGGATTTTTTCTTTAGTTTAATTAGTAAATTAGAGTAATTAAGGTTAAATATTTGTAATTTTTTGATTGTTTTTAAGGTTTTAGGAATTTTGGTGTTAATTATAAGTTTTTGTAAATTTTGGGTATTTAATTAATATTTTTATTAATTTCGAAAATTTTTGTGAAAATTATAAAATTTTGATAATTTAGGATATTATTAAATGTTATTAATTTTAGAACTTAAATTATAGTTTTTGTGATTTTTATACTATTTTTATAAATATTTTTAGAGGAAATTAGTAGTTATTTATATGTTTTAATTATGTTAAGTTGTTTAATGTAGAGAAAATGATTTTTAGATATTTAAATAATTTTAAGGAATTTTTTTAGTATTAATAATACATTATGTAATTTATGTATTTAGGGGTACAAAGGTAATTTTATGCCAATTATCGTTAAACATATATTTTAGCTAGTTTTATTAATATTTAAGAGGTTTAAGGGATTTTTATAAATTAATTGATATTTTTAATTAAGTAATGTTAATTCTGAATATTAATTCCAAATATTATATATATTTATAATACATTATTTGGGTAACAAAAAATTGAATATAAGGTTGTATTTAGTATGTTTGGTATAATGGTTTTAATTTAGGTTATAATTATACTTTGATAATGAAATGCAAATTCAGTTGTTAATTTTTGAATAATTGAGATTTTATATATTTTTAGTATATATGTATGTGTAATATGTATTTTTGGGAAAATAAATGATATCATTTCTTGGTGTTTTGTTGAGTTGTGATCTCGGTCGGGGTTCAGTGTAGTTTTGGAAGCCCGACTCGAGTGTGTATGTCTATGGTTATTAGAAGTGTGTTTTCTATGTAGGTTTGGCTCTACCTTTGGTAGAGAGATGTTCGTTTTACAGAGGAGACTCTGTCGAAATTTCGGTAGATTTTCTCGTAAAACGTGATATTCGTAATAATTTCTATCGTTAATTAGGCTCTGTCCTGTCTATCGAGTCTTGTCCAGTTTTCCTCGAGTCAGGCTGGAAAATTCATTATTTTGTTGATTTTCAATTTTTATTTCATAGTCATGTTTTAAAATCGATATGTTAATTTCTTTTCTAGAGCATATCGGAGCAGAAGCCGTGAGATCGAGGCAGACGCGCAGTCGTCAGCCTTCTCATTCATCTTATAAGTCAATAATATGATTTGTGTGTGTTTATTTAAAGATGCATGCACTCATATTGTTTATGTTAACATTTTATGATTTATTTAATTTAATGCTGCTATTTAAGGTTTAAAACACATTTTATTTATTTAAAAATCGATTTGAGGAATTTTGGTAGAACGGGCTACCTGGTGGGCTTCACCAGGATCGTGTGCACATGGTAGAGATTAAGAGGTGGATCCGAATTGTATATGACTGGTGAATGTTAAACTGGGACGGGTGCCTCGGTTAATGCCCTTGCTCTCGGGGACTGCCAGTGATTGTAAGGTTAATAATGGACTAGGATGGGTGCCTCGGTTGATGCCCTAGCTCTCGGGGACTGCTAGTGCCATATATTTGGATTAAGTGAATGCCTGTGACTTGGTGCCTCGGTTGATGCCTTTTCTCTCGGGGACCGGCAGTCTGGTTGGAACAAGTGGGCCTGATTGGCCATTTAGGATTTTAGGTTTAGGGTTCTACTGAGATTTTTCAAAAGCTATATCTATATATTATAAATTATTTTTACTATTACTATATGGTTTTCAAAAAGGGTTTTCAAGCCTTACAACTCTTATTATTGACTTACTCAATGAGGTTTGATTCCCCTCAATTTATTTTTTTCAGGAGCTTGGGAGTTCGACCTCAGACTGCCTCCACGTCGGATTTCTTCATTACCAGCCATTTTATGTAGGTCATTGTAAGTTGTACTGTCGTAATGTTCTAGGTAGCTGCGGTAGTAAATGTACTATGAATTGTATAACTTAAGTGTATTTGTATATTTTATTTATATGCACCACATTTATGTATAACGATTTAAGTTTGATTTATATATGTGATGCTGGAAATATGTTAATTATGTATTCAATTATGTTTTAAATTTTAGAAAAATCATTTTGATAATGTGTTCTATTTTAAAATAAATTTTTAAATTGTAAGGTGTTGTTTATCTTTTCTTTAAGGCTTACTACGGGTTTCGGGGGCCTTATGCCTACCCATTCCCTAGTGTCGGTCACGTGTCCTCGGGTTCGGGTCGTGACATATACTTAAACTAATTCTTTAGAAAGAATCCTTACTTTTCGTTCTTCCTAACCTAAAAAGGGGTAAAAGATAAGAATTTCTAACTTTAATCACACAAACCTAAACATTTAAAGTATTTATAAAAGCACTATTAGTTGTATACAAGAGATGAGCAATGAATGCTTTTGACAATAGTAGATTTCTATGAATTAATGAATCAACAAACTCTCAACTTCTTAAAAATAAAGTTTTAAAGTTTCTTTCTATACTTGAAGATTTAAAAATGATATTAAAAGCCATTAAATTTAACCTTAACCTCCTTCATGGTCATTAAATTAAGATTTAGCTTTTCATATGAGAAAATATGTCACGATCATGAGGAATGAAAAAAAATAGTTATTGTCTTTGATTGTTAATCATTGGAGACGAAACATGTCACTTATGAGCTTGATCATGATCGTGGTGGATACTTTCACGATCGTGGTCATGTTTGTGGGTGCAATCATAAAGATAACTAGAAGTTCCTTTATAAATGAATGTTGATGATAATGAGTAGATGAAGTATGGTCATGGTTATGATCTCTATTTAAGGACACCTATATAATTGAGGATTGAATACCTTGAATGATCACAAGCATGTATGACTTGATCAGAATCATGGCATATGTCATGAGGATTTAGAAAAACTGAGAGACCCTTAGCTTATGATCGTGAGGTACTTGATTATGATTATGGGATGCATGCTTAAAATCATATGAGGGCTTGTGAGGATGACTAAAACTTTGATGGATGAAGGGTCTTTAGCTCATGATCGTGAGATGCTTACTCATGATTGCGAGATGCTTACTTATGATCATGAGAAGTTTGATTATAATCATGAAGAAGCTCGTGAGGAGTGCTGAAAGGTCGATGACTTTATGTTCTTTGACTTTTATTGGTCACTAATAAATACATATCTTATCTATACATTTAGACACACATATTACAAAATCAAAATTGGTTTATTAAGGTTAAAAATGTGTTATTACATATTGATCTTGCAAAATGATCAACATCTAGTTATTTAAGGTACAAATGACTGAATTTCTACCTAAAACACGCAATAAGTATTGGTAAGTGACCTAACGAAACTATTCTGATAGATTATTATCATTATAGAGGTAATTCTTCTCATAAGAAGATTATACCTGCTACATTTAATCTTGTTGCATTTTGAATTGTAAAGAGGTGGAGGTTGACAAGTAATCCTGCTTAAGACCATAAGTTTCATTAGTTGGAACCTTCAAGGGCTTGGTAAACCTTGGATGGTTAGAGCACTTCATTGGTTAATGAAGGCTTCTCTCTTGTTGATTATCTATTTAATGGAAACACACTTATAGTCCTTAAAATAGGACGAAATTCAATGCCATTTTGAGGATTTTATTTTTTTTATAGTTTATTCTAATGAAAGAAGTGGAGGTTTTACATTGCTATAATGCATAGATTAAGATTGACATGTGCAATCTTTTTTTTCAAAGTCATATTGATTTTTTTAATTCATAATGAGCAAGGATCAGTCAGTTAGAGAGGTATAGGTTTTTATGAGTCTTATATTACCTTATAACACACATTTTATTGGGATTTACTTTGGATTTTACACCGATAATATTTTGTTCCTTAGTCTTGTTTTAGTGATTTTAATCCTATCTTTATGGCTAGTAAGAAACATAGCATTCAATTATGTATCTTCGTGTAATAGAGATGTTTAAAGACTCTTTTAAAGATTGTGAGTTAGAAGACTTAGGTTTTAATGGTTTCTTATTTACTTGATCCAATAGGAGAACATGGAACACTAACATCTAGGAAGGATTGGATAAATTTTGTGCAAACTTTAAATGGTTTCTATATTTCCATATAGCTAAGGTTTCTCATTTAGCATCATTAATTTCTATTCATATACCATTGTTGCTTGTATTGCATGTGTCCTTATGTCTTGGGTCATCTTGGAATTCTATACCTCATTTTAAAGTTTCATATTTGCATGATGATGATTATGAGAATATAGTGAAGTCAGGTTGGGAGTCGTCCAATTCTCAAGTTCCATTACTAAAATTACAGTGTCAGTTAATAATTTGTATAACTACTTTGTAAAGATGGAATTGAACATACTTTGGCTAAATTCACTATTATATTTATCATTTAAAAGAGCAATTGCTTAAGTTTCATAAATTGGACTCTATATAAGCTTATACTAGAGCTTGAAGAAGAATAAAAAAAAAGCTCAATAACTTGTTTGCTATAAAAGAGACAATGTTGAAGTAGTTCAAGTGCTATTTAGATGTTGGATGGGGATCACAATACAGTTTATTTGCATTGTAAAAATTCAATGCAAAAACATTACAATCATATCAATAGTTTGTGTGATGCAATGGGTATTCAGCATACTAAAGATTTAAAGATATAGAAGGTGGTTATAGATTATTTTGATGATTTATTTAGGTGAAATACTCCATTGAATTTGCAGTATCCACTTAATTGCATGAAGTCCCATTTAAGATCAAAAGATAAATAGTGTTTAATTGCTCTTTATTATGAGTCAGCAGTTCTTGCAGCTCTAAAACATATGTAGTTATTGAAAGCTCCAGGACCTGAGGGTATGCTCATTCTTTTCTTTCTTAAATTTTGTCATATTATGGCTAAGGATATTACATATATTGTTTTCATTTTTAAATACAGGTTTGATGCCTCCAAATTTTAATCACACCTATGTGACTTTAATTTGTAAATCAAATCACTTGGCTTCATGAAAGATTTTCAATAAAATTTGCTTTGCAATGTGGTTTATAAATTAACTAGTAAAATTCTTGTGAATTGTGTTAAACAAGTCCATGGACCTTAAGAGTGTTGGCCTACACATACACATGTGGACTTATAAATGAAGTTGAGCCCATATAACACAAAACCAATTGGCTTGTGTTAAGGTCTAATTTACACCACTTATAAACCCTTTATTACTCTGTTCAACATTTTTTTTAATTGAAAGGCGTAGGAACACTAGACTGGAGATGGGGATCACAATAGAGTTTATTTGCACTATAAAAATTCAATGTAAAAACATTACAATCATATTAATAGTCTGTGTGATGCAATGGGTATTCACCATACTAAAGATTTAAAGATATAGAAGGTGGTTATAGATTATTTTGATGATTTATTTAGGTGAAATGCTCCATTGAATTTGCAGTATCCACTTAATTGCATAAAGTCCCATTGGAGATCAAAAGATAAATAGTGTTTAATTGCTCTTTATGATGAGTCAGCAGTTCTTGTAGCTCTAAAACATATGTAGTTTTTGAAGGCTCCAGGACCTAATGGTATGTTCGTTCTCCTCTTTCTTAAATTTTGGCATATTATAGCTAAGGATATCATATATATTGTTTTCATTTTTTAAATATGGTTTTGATGCCTCCAAATTTTAATCACACCTATGTGACTTTAATTTGTAAATCAAATCACTTGGCTTCATGAAAGATTTTCAACCAAATTTGCTTTGCAATGTGGTTTATCAATTTGAAAGAGGATCACAAATAAAATAAATCCATGAAATATAATTTATCTATGAACAAAGAGCGAAAAAAGTAGAAAAGGAGGTAATTTTGTTAAAAAAAATGATGAAAACCATGTCTCAAAACTTCTAATAGATGAAGGAGATTTGTAGGGAGATGGAAGAAAAAAAAAAAAGAGAAGACAGGTAAAATCTGTTTTTTTTTTTTTTAATATGTTTGTTTTTGTTACATTTCAATATCGATATATTTAATAATATTTTATCTTAAAAATTCATTGGACATTAAATAAATTGACAAACTATTACTATTTTTTTACATCAGTAAAATCTAAAAACTAAAAGCTCAAATTAATTTAACAAATTAGTTGGTTTAAAATATTATCCTACTGGCTTGCCATTTTCATAAATTAAAATCGATCTATTTGTGTTAAAATAAACATTTCTTTTTCAAAATTATATTTTTAATCACTTTATCATTTATTAGTTTGTGTAAAAGTTTGTTTAAATTAATTTTTATATCAATCATTAATTTTTAGCTGTTACTGTAATGACTAGTAGATTTATAAAATTTTATTAGTTGTTATTGTTAATATATAAAATGACTCAAAGACAAATAATTTATTCTTAAATGTAATTTCATATAATTTACAATACCATTTAGCTATATATATAAACTATTCAAAAGTGAGTTTTTTAATATAAATTTCATTAATATAATATTTAAAAAAATTAGATTATAAATATTATAATTATTTGATTAAAGTTATAATTTAAAATAAATTTTATTTTATTATAAATTATAAAAATATATACATTTAGTTTCAAAAATGTCATTTATTATTCATTTTTTTATGAATAATACAATTTAAATAAAAATAAATTTAAATCAACTAGATGAAATAAATTTCAAAATAAATTTGATGGAAACTGGAACTATTAGGGATTGAAATCATCTAAAAAAAGGGATGAATCATTCAAAAATTAAAATACATCTTGATGAAGAAGTCAATATAAATAAAAGTTAACAAATAAAATCTCACAATCATGGAATTTCTTGTTTTTATTATTTAATTTCATTTACAAAGCTTTTTTACTTTGCAATTTGGAAATCCGTATGCATCACCTAATGACTTTGATTGATTGTAAATCTATTTTTTAATTTTTAAATACATCAAATTGTAAAATATTAGCAAAACTTTCAGACAGAAAAATCTAAATTCCATAAAGGAATTTCATCTTATGAAGGATAAATACTTCATGAAAAAAAAATTTACAAAAAAAGAACTAACAAATTTTAGATCTATATTTATTAAATGTAGAAAAAAAATAATAATATACTACCACAAATCTAAAAGATAATTAACGAAGGGTGAAAATGAAAAATTTTAAACAAAAATAAAGAGAGAAAAGACAAAAAAAGATGGCTAGGATTTTTATTTTTTCTTTCTGAGAATTGAAATAATTATTAGCTACTAAATTTTAAATCTCATCAAAAACTTATTATCTAATTTGTTTTATTAAAAACAACTATTAACTCCCCACATATCTTAAACACAATGCCCTATAAATCTATTAATTTTAAAGAAGCACCGGTTGAGTTTTGTGGTTAGAAAATGATATTAATTTTAAAATTTTAAATCCAAAAAAACCCTCATAAGATAAATGCAATTTGAATGGATTAATTGGAAAAACATAGAATCTTACCAATAAATATAAACTATGCAATATTGTTAAAAGAACAAGAGGATGTTCATTTCGGTGACACTCAACCTCAAACTTTTTCTATTATTCATTGGATTGAGACGTTATTGTAACAACAATATCCTCTACTAGTATCCATAAGAACATGAACCACAAACTAGTATTGGTGGGCTAACACCTTTCTCATAGAACTCTCTTTTATCTCTTGTGTATATATTGACATTTTATATATATATAGACACACACACACACATAATGTGTGTCCCTGTTGATCATTTGCATAATGACTTTTTATTTTAACTTTAACAACAAATTGTGAATTTTTATTGTATGTATTCAAGAATGGTTATAAGTTAGGATCAAAGGCAAACTCAATTGGCAAAGCAATGGAGGTCAAAAATGGCTAAATTGACAATGTAAGGAAGCTCTTAGGTAGGGGTGGCCACAGTTCCAAATTGGTTGGTTCTGGTTCAACCAAATAAGAAATTGAATTGAAAACAACCTCTTCCTCAGTTCAAGGATAGTTTTAGTTTGGTAAGTTTCAATTTGGGATATTTAGGGTTCAATTTAGTTGATTTAGCCATTTTGATAATTAATTTTCTTATTTTTTAAAAATTTTTTTTTTTTGAATTCAGACTTGGTCGGTTTGAAACTAAAACCATTAGTACAAAAGTTTTGGTTCCATAGGGGAGTAACCAACCTTCTCCAACTTTAGGCCAATTCAAAGCCGATTTTGATTTTAACCAATTCTAGTTTCAGTTTTGACCGAGCCAGTTTAGAGATTAAACTAGCCTGTGGCTAGCCCTACTCATGAGCAGGATCATAATTATGAGCATCCTCATGAGCCTTAAAGGATAAAAAAGCCTTAAGTTCTAAAAGTTACAAAAATAGTCACCATCATAATTATAAGGTGAATAATTATGATTGTGATTTAGGGATTTAAGATCGTGAAGCAAAAAATTTTAAAAAAACTAAAGGCATAGAGCCCCTCATAGACCTTATCACAAACATGAGGAGCATAAGTATGATCATGAGACTTATTTCTTTAAAGAACCAAAAGTCACATAACCTTTCATAATTGTGTTGTATGATGCAAACCCACAAGTATACGGATCAGAACAAGTACTATAATGATAAGTAAAGTATCGTTCCCACAAGCGTTAGTAATTAATCACATATTGGTTCTTACTTTCTTATTTAGAGCTCACAAATAACTTGAGTAAAAATAAACAAGCAAATTGAAAAAAAAAGCTAAACTAATCAAATTAACAGGGCAATAACTACACTAAAGAATTGAATAAAGAAAATCAATATGGAAAAGGCTGTTGTTAGGGACTTGAAATACCACATTATCATTAAGCTAATGAATAAATCTAGTTATATCTCTTGCACATCTTAAGTTTTCATAAATCATCAAACACTCTCTCTCAAGTAATGGTTGACTCAATTATCATGAATAAATTAGTACACAAAACTAAGGCTTAACTCTTATCATCACCAAGGAAATGAGTTAATCTCAAACAAGCAAGGCATTAAGCACACCCATATGAGAATTGAATAAAATTAAGCTCTTTCAAGTCATTAACCTATTCAACTTGTGTTTATGGGTCTGCCACAATTACCATTTCTCAATGTGTGACCACTAGAGTTGTAGTTAGCCATGTACAACATTCAACAAGGCATAATAAACATAATATGCAAGATAAGATAAACAAGATTTATAACATTAAATTTAAATCGAATGGGTTTCAATTCCTAACAACAAAATAGAACTTATCCAATCATGGCTTCAATATTCAACATTCAAAAAAAAAAAAAAAAATACAACCCAAGTAAATGTCCAAAATTGAACTCAAGAGTAAAGAAAGAGTAAAAGAGATGTTATCAAGAAGCTTCTAAAGGTCTTTAATGGTTTCCTCTTCTCCAAGCTTCTTTTTTCTCTTTTTGCTCCTCTTTCTTGGGTGTATTCCTTATTATTGATTGATGAGATCTAGGATTCAGAATTGGATACTGCAATTTAGGCTACTGTCTTTAAATACCTCCTTCTAGAACGTCCTTTCATATTCCCTTAGATTTGCTCCTTTAATGAGTACACATCAGGATGTTCCTTATTAGAAACGGGCTACCTGTGATCACGATAGAGGGGCCTCCTATAAAGGAATGGCAATATTATGCCTCAGCGCTCACCACAAAAGGGATGGGCAGCGGGATTCCATGGTCGCCATAAAATTCTAGCTCTAGATTTGCCTAATCTTGCATCAAGCATCCTGTGATCGCTGCTCCTTGTTCGATCGCCACAACACTTTGGCCTATATTCTCTTGCTCTGTTTTGATTCCTTCCTTGTTCATTTAAGCACCATTCACTTCCAAGTTTTCTTTTCCCTGAAAAATAAAATATAATATAAAAGTATGCATTCACACTAACTAAACTAACTAAAATGCAACCTAAAACTTAAGAATGCATTCAAAAATAAGTCCTAAAACTATATGTAATTTAGCATCAACAAATTGTGAGGAGGATCACAAGGCTGCAAAGTTGCAATGTACAAAAGATTAGAGGCAATAATCAAATTTTTAATTTCACAATCGCGAGAATGAGCAATTCTCTTACAAAAAACAAATTAAGCATTAAAGAAGAAGAAGAAGAGCGAGGCACGAATTTATGATCTCCAATAACTAGTTTTTGATGCCTCAATTATAAAATATCTCTAAAACCACATTCAAGAGGTTATTAGTTTATTGAGAGAATTTATTGTGCAAATTAAAGCATTTACAACTTTGTCCTTCCGTCCCTTGTTTATATTTATTGTTGTAATCAATTCTTTGAGAGTTTGGGGTTGTTAATTATTGGTACTTATGAGCTAAGAAAAACACAAGTCACGAAGTTGGTGTTAAGTCTAAAACACCATGTTTGTAAAATCTTATTAACAGAGGTCAGAAATACTAACTTTGGGAAGTTAGAGAGTGAAGTAAATTTATTAGAATTTGAAGCACTATAAAGAGAGAGAGCCAGTGAATTTCATCTGGTAACCCAAAATTTAAAAGTGTATTTTTAAAAGTGTATAAATAATTAATTTTAAAAAAATCAATAAATTGAAAATTTAACAATATTTTTAAAAAGTTTAATACAATAATTAACATCAATCACTCATTTTCTTCGCGAGGCATGCTTTAATAAACTGAATGAAGTTAGGGTGTTTTGATACAATTTTACCACTTTTCAAGCATGCTTCGAATTCTCTTCTTAGATTTTTAGTGTGAAATTACAAAATATTTTTATACTGAAATAATTTTTTTATTTATTTCATGACTGACGTTAATTTAATAGAATTTAATAGAGTGAGAACGGAAGTATGGAATTTCCACTATAAACATCACCATCTCAAAAATTAGTACAGTTTTTACTTAATTACTAAACTAATTCTTTAATAATAAATAGAGAAAAAATTAATTTTTATTTATAGATTACAGAAAGGGATATCATGGTTGAAGTGTAGAATTCTTGTTTTATTTTATTTTGGGAGTTTGGCCGACATCGCCTACCGAACAATTTTAGCTTTTGGATTTTATATTAACATCACGTTCCAAACATTTCCCGGTGACATATCATACTGCACGTGACTTTACTCCCCTCTCCCCTCTCTTTTCTTTTAGAATACTTTATTATTATTATTATTATTATTATTATTATTATTATTATTTCTTCGCTTTTCATACTTGACTTTGCTTTTTGTAAACTTTAGTTTCGCTTTGTTTTCGTTACAATTGAATGTATATGTATTAAATAATTCGATAATGATTATTAATAAAGTAAAAATTAATTTATAAAAATTAAAATAACAATAGATTATACCATGTATTATATTCAAGAGATAAGTTTTTTCCTGAAAGTTGAATAGATATATTTTCTTTCAATTTTTATCTTCTTCTTTTAAGTTAAAAAGATAACTAACAACAAAAAAAACTTTATTTAAATTAAATATATGTAATTAATTTTTTATAGTTTATAATTAAATAAATATTATATTAAATTATAATTAATAATTATAAATTTTATACCCATAATTATTTTTTAAAAATTATACAATAATATTAATATTTTAAAATTTATTTGTAAATAATTTTCATTAATTGTTTTAATAATATATAAATTAAAAATAATAAATTATTATTTATTACTATATATTATTTTTAAATAATTTACATAACTAAAAAATATTATAAAAAATATTTAAAATTTCAAATAAAATTACACTCTTAATAATCATTTCATATATTAACATCAACTAATGAAAATTTACCAAACAGTTTATATTTATCAGCTAATAGCTATTAACTGTTATCCGCTATCTACAATCGCTATAAATAATTGAACCAAACAAATACTAAATCTGATTTAAGATTTACTTAATGCAACAAAACATTATCAAATTACATTGTTGTGTGGAAGTTTTATGAGTGTTGTAGTCTAAAAGTTGGAACTCTTAACTTTGACAATACTCTAATTTAGATAACAATTTCAATGTTCCTCCATTAAATTAATGTTACTAAATTTCTCAATTTTATATATATATATATATATATAATTTTCTTGCATCAGTTTACTTGTGACAAATTAAATTATAATCAATGTATTATATAACATATTAAATTTTTTTATATTGGTAGAATTAATTTATTTTTAATTGAATAATTAAATTAATAAATTTCAACTAATAAAATGCATAATAAGTTTTACAAAGAAATTGAAATTATAAGAAATGTGTTGAGGAAGTAAATATATTCATTGTATATATTAGGAATTAAATATTTGTATACAATTAGGAATAAAGTTTTTATTTTATTTAGAATGTTATTCTATTCCTAATTGTATTGTGATTAGGATTTCTATGTGTATATATAAGGGGTGTAACCCTTCTTTGAATATCATGGACAAATATTTCCCTTGAATTTTCTCTCTTGTTTCTGAATTTTATTATTCATAGTATCAGAGCATACCCATTAAAATCGAATTTTTTTTATTGAATTCTCAAAGTTGTATTTTTTTCTTTCTTCCTTTGAATTCCTTGAATCTTCAAAATCATGACCATCGAAAAACACATCCATTATATCCCATAGAACACCTAATTTTATTCAAACCCTTCAAGATAATTCTTCCTTTTCCACAGTAATTATTCTTGATGATACAAATTATACTCTATGGTCACAGATTATAAAGATGTGAATTGAAGCCAGAAATAAATCTGACTTTCTTAATGGCATTACGCCAAAGCCACTAGCAGGAGATAAAGTATTGGAAACTTGACTCCTTGATAATAATCGAGTCAAAAGTTGGCTAATTGACTCAATGAGTCCGAGATTGATGCAGAGATTCATCCGTCTTCCAACAACAAAGAAGATATGGGATGCTATTTTAAAAACCTTCTATGATGGATTTGATGAAACTCAGTTATTTGAATTGAACTGGAAATCATTCACAACACGTCAGAATGGTAAGCCATTACATACATACTATAATGAACTGATTGAAATATTTCAGGAAATCGATGCCCGAACGTGTGCACAAGAGGAGGATGTTAATGGAGTAGTATCACTCCATAAACATATTACCCGGCTTTGAACATATATTTTTCTAGCCAGACTTTATTCAGAATTTAATAATGCTCAGAGTGAAATACTCCGGAAGGATCCACCTCTTGATCTCGAGTCTAGTTATGCATATGTACGGAGGGATCACAACCAGCGACATACGATGGAAGAGTCAAAGATACTACCAGACTATTCTGTGCTTGTAGCAGCTCAGACTCGTCCTCAGGTCAAAGGAAAAATACTGAGTAAGTCCATCACATATACCTGTACTCATTGTGGTGAAGTTGAACACTCCAAGGAACGGTGCTATAAAATTGTGGGATATCCGAAATGGTGAGATTTCAATATAAAGCCTCGTAAGAAGCTCGGAAAGGCTACAATTGCCACCTATAGTGATACTAAACCAAGTGGTGATCTTGATGCAACATCAGGTATGAAAAATCTTATTAGAAATAATACATGGATTATTGATACAGATGCTACTGATCATATGATAAACTCCACTCACCATCTTACATCCATCCACCCATCAACCCAATAAAATATTCTGACTGCTAATGGAGGCATAACACCGGTCACTCATAAAGGATCAATATCTAACTCTGACTCTTTTAATCTAGATATTGTTCTTGTTATTCCATCTCTTTCTTGTAATCTACTATATGTTGGCCGAATCACTGAAACCTTGAATTACACTATTAAATTTTAGATTAATTATTGTATATTTCAAGACATTGCAATGCACCAGGTTATTGGCTCTGGTGTTAAACATGGAAATTTGTACTATCTTGAGTTGCATGATGATTCAAGTTAGAAGTCAAGTCAAGTTAATATGATTGGTGGAAGTTGCTCGAGTAAACACCAAGTAATCTTATGGCATCATTATCTTAGTCATCTTTCTTTTCATTATCTTAGATAAATAAAATTGGATTTATTTTTTAATACCACAAACTCGGAATTTAAGTGTGATATTTATGAATTGGCAAAAAGCCACCAAATTTCTTATGTACCGAGTTATAATAAAAATTTAATTTCACTTATGACCATTCATTCTAATGTATGGGGACCTATTCGGATTCCTACTCTATCTTGTGCCGGATATTTTATAACATTTATTGATGAATATACACAGATGACCTGGGTACCACTACTTTCAAATAAGGGAGATGTGTGCTCCGAGTTTCGGGACCTGTACAAAATGGTGGCTATGCAATATCAGAGTAAAATCTGAGTATTGCAATCTGACAATGGTGGGGAGTATGTTAACTCAATTCTAAATGATTTCTGCCACAAGAAAGGCATTCGCCATCAAACATCCTGTGTCGACACTCCTTAACATAATGATATAGCTGAATGAAAGAACTGGCAGTTATTAGAAGTTGTCCCAGCATCATTATTTGCCATGATTGTTCCTCTAGAATATTGGGGAGAGGTTGTTCGATCCACTGTGTACCTCATAAACTAGACACTATCAAGAGTACTCAATTTTAAAACACATGTTTAGAAACTTGAAAAACTTGTCATATCTCCACCCCTCAATAATCTCAAGCCTCGAGTCTTTGGATGCTCAGCATATGTTCATTAGATACTCGATGTAATACCCTATATTTTAATTAAATAAAGTAATTTTTGAAATTGTAGTGTTAATAAATAATTTTTAATTACATGATGCAATTGTTAATTATTTTGCTATCCTATGGAGATATATATATATATATATATATTTATGTTAATATAATTTTAAGGTTAAGTATTATTTTAGGTGTGTGCATTAAAATAGCTAGTGTATATGTATATGTAGTATATGTATACATACCAATAATTGCCTATACACATATATGTATAATTATATAAATTAATAGTTATAATATATATATATATATATATATATATATATATATATATATATATATATATATATATATATATATATATATATATATATATAAGTATACATATAGAAGTGACCCAGCCGAAAACAAAGGAAAATAACAGAAAAAAAAAAATAGAGAAGAGAGCAACAGAAGATTCCCGAGCTCTGTCCCATCCCCGTCTTCCTCCCTTACTCACCATCCTCACCCAGCTCTCTGCTGCTACTGCTCTTCCTCCTCCTCCTCTTCTTCTTCTTCTTCTTCTTCTTCTCCTCTTCTCGCCTGGCAGCCGACTCTCCTTCCTCGCGCGATAGCTACCCATCCAACTCTGTCCAGTTCCTGTCCCCACTTCCGGTGCTGCCTCTCAGCTGCAACTTGCTGCTCCTTCTTCTCCATTCTTTTCGACAACAATAAGCTTCCCTTCCCCAGCCCTTCAAGCTCGACAGTAAGTCATGCTCACCGATCTCTTTCTTCCTTTCTTTGATCCGGTTAGTTTTGGTAGTTTTCTTTAGCTATGTGAGGTTGTTTAGTATTTTAAAGGTTGATGTTAATTTTAGTAAATGTGTGTTATTTTTTTTCAGAATTTTTATTTGAATTTTTATGTGATTTTATTTAGTTATTAGTTTGTTTAGTTAATTGTTAATTGAGTTAAATAGTAATTAGGTTAATTAGTGTTAATTATTTGTGAGGTATTGATATTCTAGAAAATTATGGAGTCAATTATAGATTTTATAAATTTTAGGCATTTAATTGGTGTTTATGTTAATTTTTGGAAATTATTATGAAAAAAATTATGAAATTTTAATAATTGAGGTTATTAGTGAATAATATGAATTGTAGAACTCAAATCATAATTTTTGAGATTTTTATACTATTTTTTATAACTATATTTGAGTTTATGCCAAATTTGATTTTTAGGGTAAATAATATTTTTGGGAGAAAATTTGTTGATTAAGTAAACGTTTTAATTATATTAAGAAAAGGTATCTTGAGAAAATGAATTTTTGACATGATTAAATAATTTTAAAGAATTATTTTCAGTATTAAAAGCTCATTATGTAAATTATGTATTTTAGGGGGGTAAAAATGTAATTTTACACTAAATATGATATATATATATATATATATATATATATATATATATATATATATATATATATATATATATATATATATATATATATATATATTTTAATTAGTTTTAATAATAATTAAAGGGTTTAGATAATTTTTATAAATTAATTGGCATAGTTTCCTAAGTAGTGTAAATTTTGAATATCAAATTCCCAATATATATATATACATATAATACATTGCACTAGTTTTAATTTGGGCTATGATTATAATTTTAATATGATTGGAATACAAATTTAATTGCTCAATTTTGAATATGTAATACCCTAGATGTCACTTAAATAAATAATGGTATTTTAATTATTTGTTATATTTTATTTTATCAAATCATACTATAAGTAGTTGTTTTTCCATCATAGTATATTTATTTTATGATTTTTATTATTGTGATTATTATTATTTTCATTATCGTTATTAGCTATAAGTATGTTTATAAACAAATAAATATAGGTATAAGGTGTAATTATTATATTATATGTGTATGTATATTAGTAGGTTAAGTGTATATATGTATATAATATAGTATAAAGTATAATTATACACATAGTATATATATATATTATATCTGCATATAGTTATAATATAATATATATATATATATATATGGTTAGAGGTTAGAAATAACCCTCCCCTGTCACCCACACCTCCTCACCAACCCTCCTCCTGCCCCTTTCTCCCAACCCCCGCCAGCCTCTCCATTGCAGCTGGTCCTGCTGCTGTTTTTTTTCTTCTCTTCACGCAGCAGCAGCCCAGCATCCCGCCTGTGCAGCCTCATCCCTCCATCTTCATCGACAGCAGCAAGCTCTTCCCTTGCTCTGTTTTTCTGCTGCTTGAAGGTGAGTGAGGCTCACCGGTTTTCCTTCTTTTATCTGCAATTTTCTGCTTGATCTTAGCAAACCCAGGTTGATTAGTGTTGGTTAGTGTGTGTTGAGGTAAGTTTTGATTTTCTTTAGAATTTTTGGTAATTTAGTTAATTTCCAGAATTTTTTTAGTATTTAATTGGCTTTATTTGATAGTAATTTGAGTATAATTCATAACTAGGGTGATTGTTTATATTTATTTTGAGTGAAACAAATTTTATTAAAATTTGTAGGAATTATTGTAATTTTGGTAGAATTTTTGTAAATGTTAGTAATATTTTGCTAATTTTTGAAATTATGGTTATAAATTGTGAAAATTTGATTAATGAGGTTATTAGTGAATATTATGAATTTTAGAACTCAAATAATAATTTTTGAGATTTTTATACTATTTTTATAACTATAGTTGAGTTTATGCCAAATTTGATTTTTGGGGTAAATAATATTTTTTTGGGAGGAAATTGTTGGTTAATTAAATGTTTTAATTACATTAAGCAAATGTATTCTGAGAAAATGAATTAATTGACATGATTTCCTAAGTAATGTAAATGTTGAATATTAAATTCCTAGTATATATATATATATATATATGTACACATAATACATGGCACTAGATTTAATTTGGGCTATAATCATAATTTTAATATAGAGACTTTGTGTAATTTTTATCCTTTCGAATAGGTATGTAGGAGATATATGTATTTAAGAAACACATATTATTAAATTGTGATATTTTATTTGAGTTGTGATCTCGGTCGGGGCAATTTGTATTTTGGAAGCCCGACTCGAGTGTGAATGGTTTTGGAAGTTAGAAGTGCATTTTCTATGCAGGTCTGGCTCTACCTTTGGTAGAGAGATGTCCGTTTTACAGAGGAGACTCTGCTGAAATTTCGGTAGATTTTCTCGTAAAACGTGATATCCGTAGAATGTCTACCGTTAATTAGGTTAAAAAACCTGTCCGTCGAGTCAGTTTGGAATTTCATTGCTTTGTTGATTTTTGGTTTCGATGTCCAAAGACATATTTTAAAGGTCGATTATTATTTTTCCTTTAGATCATTTCGGAGCAGAAGCTGTGAGGCCGAGGCAGACGCGTGGTCGTCAGCCTTCACATTCATCCTGTAAGTCAGTAGAACGATCTGTGCGTGTGTTTGTGTAAAAAATACATGCGCTCGTATTTTATTACATTGATTACATGAATTATTTAATTTAATGCTATTATTTAAGATTTAAACGCATTTTGTTTATTTAAAATCGATTTTGGGAAATTTTTGGTAGAACGGGCTACCTGGTGGGCTTCACCAGGACTATGTGCACATGGTAGAGATTGAGAGATGGATCCGAAAATTTTATGATTGATGAATATTAAACTGGGACGGGTGCCTCGGTAGAAGCCTTAGCTCTCGGGGACCGCCAGTGATTGGAAAGTCAATAATGGACTGGGATGGGTGCCTCGGTTGATGCCTTTGCTCTCGGGGACCGCCAGATCCACATATTTGGATTAAGCGGATGACTACGGCTTGGTGCCTCGGTTGATGCCCTTGCTCTCGGGGACCGGTAGTCTAGTTGGAATAAGTGGGCCCGATTGGCCATTTAGACTTGGGTCTAGGGTTCTACCGAGATTTTCAAAGCTATAATTATATATATTATAAATTATTTTCACTATAAAAATATATGGTTTTCAAAAAGGTTTTCAAACCGTACAGCTCTTTTATTGACTTACTCAGTGAGGTCTGATTCCCCTCAATTTATTTTTTTTTTCAGGAGCTTGGGAGTTTGACCTCAGACTACCTCTACGCCGGATTTCTTCTTCACCGGCAATTTTATGTAGGTCATTGTAAGCTGTACTGTGTATTAATCTAGGATGCTGCAGTAGTAGGTGTATTGAAGATCTGAATGGTTTAAACTAAATTATGTAGTTTATTTGTACCAAATACATTTATGTATGTGACATAAATTCAATTTATAATATGAGATGTTGAATCGTATTTTTATTAAACTGTTAAATTTGTGTAATTTGAAAAAAATCAGTTTGATAATATGTTCTGCTTTTAATTAAAGTAAAGATATGAATGGTTTTATTTTTCTTTTCCCTTAGGCTTACTACGGGTTTCGGTGGCCTTATGCCTACCCATTCCCTAGTGCCGGTCACGTGCCCTCGGGTTCGGGTCGTGACAAAGTTGGTATCAGAGCCTAAGTTCGATTAATTGTCTATGTCTGTCTTTCTATGTAACTACTGCAGCTTTAGGATTGATAATTGTCTTTGAGATGTTCTTGTACTTCGTTCCGTGTTGCTTTAAATATTCTTACCCGTTTTGAATTCAATTTTTTTCTTGTCTTCCTTTCAGCATGAGGCGTGTGCGTACCGACCCAGATGCTGATCCGACCCTTAGGCTAGATGAACAGTCTGTGCATGATGAGGCTCCCCTTCCTGCTCCACGTCGTAGGGGCAGAGGTAGAGGTAGAGGTCGAGCCAGGGCAGCTGCGGCTGAGATTCCTGATCAGCAGCCAGTCGAGCCTGAAGCCCCAGCTGTCGACCCCACAGCCTTTACAGCTGGACTAGCAGGGATTAATCAAGGTCTAGCAGCATTGAATCAGGCGATGCCCCTTGTACAGCAGATGCTTCAGCAGAGGAACCAGGGTATGTCAGACACTGAAGCAGCCCTTCTTTACTCTCGGATTGGTAGAGTTTCTTTCGACGGTACGGGTGATGCCTTAGACTTTATTAATGCGATTGAGGCACGCACCAGGACTGGGCACACGGATTATCAGAGGATTATGATTGTGGAGTTGTCGGTACAGGCGGCTGCTCAGGATTGGTTTATGCAGTCGATTCAGCCATCGATGCACGAGCTGACTTGGCCAGAGTTTAAGGACCGCTTTTTGAGGTTTTTCTGTCCTCCAGCCACCAGAGATGCCTACAGGTGGCAGCTACTCCACATCACTAGAGGCGATAGGTCAGTGGAGGACTATACCAGAGAGTTTAATAGACTGTCCCGACATGCAGAAGATATCAGGAGGGATCCTTACAGAGCAGTAGAGCTGTATGTTACTGGATTAGGACCCGCTTTTGTTGGTATGCGTACCGAGGACCGCACCTTGGAGAGTGTGATTGAGGAGGCCCGTTTGATAGAGAGGCGACATATCCGCCAGGGCACCATGATAGATCCTTATATGATCGGGGGCAGTGGTCATGGTGTAGCTCCCGGGTACCAGCAGCCAGCATTTCACATCGGCAGTTCGAATCAGCAGGCTGCGGGTAGTTCTCAGCAGAGTGGTAGGAGGTCCAGGACTCACCGAGTTGGCCGACATGGATATGCTTCAAACAGGAGAACCGGCAGGAGTCACCGCTTTGGTGCAGGAGTTAGTAGCAGTAGTAGTGGGCAGAGTACCGGGCAGAGTAGTTCTGGGTCTGGAGCTAGTGCTTGTGCGAGCTGTGGACGATTTCATCAGGGCCCGTGTCATATGTTGACGGGCGCTTGCTTTAGGTGTGGACAGGTTGGACACCTTGCCAGGGCTTGTCCCCACTCCGGATACCAGCCACAGTACGTTCAGGGTTCGTCTTCCTCAGTAGCTCAGCCCTACTATCCGATGCCGCAGCAGTATCGAGCACCCACCCAGCCACAGCAGAGACCGCCTCAGCATATGAATCAGCAAGGTCGAGGTTCAGTTGGTAGACCTAGTGGACGTGGTTTTGCGCAGCCTTCGACTTCTCAGCAGGCAGGTCGTGGTCAGGCTCGAGTGTTCACTTTGACACCACAGGATGCTCAGACTTCGAATGCAGTGGTAGCAGGTATTCTCTCAGTCTGTGCATACGATGCTAGAGTGTTGTTTGACCCCGGTGCTTCACATTCCTTCATTTCTCCTGTGTTCGCTTCGAGAATCGAGTGGCAGCCTTCTAAGTTGTCCTTTCCTCTATCTGTTTCGACTCCTCTGAGTGACGAGTTAGAGACAGATGTTTTCTTTCCTTCGTGTCCGGTGATGGTTGATGGTAGAGAACTATTGGCGGACTTAGTATTGCTCAACGTACTGGAATTCGATGTCATTCTGGGCATGGACTGGTTGTCGAGGTATTATGCCTTTGTGAATTGTAGAGAGAAAGAAGTGGTGTTCAGGATCCCAGGTGAAGAAGAATTCTGTTTCAAAGGTGAAAGGAGCTCCATGCCTCATAATCTCATTTCTGCCATTATAGCCCGGAAGATGCTTAGAAGGGGTTGTCAGGGTTACTTGGCAGTAGTAAGGGATGTTGAAAAGGAGAATGTGGCAATTGAACAGGTGCCAGTGGTGTGTGAATTTCTGGATGTCTTTCCTGAAGAATTACCAGGATTACCACCAGACAGAGAGATAGAGTTCTGTATCGATGTCATACATGGTACGGATCCTATTTCTATGCCACCTTACAGAATGGCACCAGCTGAACTGCAGGAGCTGAAAGAGCAGTTGCAGGAGTTGCTTGATAAGGGTTTCATCAGACCCAGTGCATCGCCTTGGGGTGCTCCGGTGTTGTTCGTGAAGAAGAAAGATGGTAGCCTTCGACTTTGTATCGACTACCGGCAGTTGAATAAGGTCACCATTAAGAACAAGTATCCACTTCCGAGGATCGATGATCTATTTGATCAACTTCAAGGTGCTACATGCTTTTCTAAAATAGACCTACGATCCGGGTATCATCAGTTGAGAATCAGAAGAGGTGATGAGCCCAAGACAGCCTTCCGAACAAGATATGGCCATTATGAGTTTCTAGTAATGTCCTTTGGGTTAACTAACGCTCCAGCAGCCTTTATGGACTTGATGAATCGGGTATTCAGGCCATACTTGGATCGGTTTGTGATAGTTTTCATTGATGACATTTTGGTTTATTCTAAGAGTGAGGCGGAGCATGTGATGCATCTGAGGAGGGTACTTCAGACCTTAAGAGAGCATAGATTGTATGCCAAGTTCTCAAAGTGCGAGTTCTGGTTGTATCAAGTGGCATTCCTAGGCCACGTGGTTTCTCGAGATGGCATACAGGTGAACCCTGAGAAGATTGAGGCTATTACAGAATGGCCAAGGCCGACTACAGTTAGGGAAGTACGGAGTTTCCTGGGTCTAGCAGGCTATTACAGAAGATTTGTAAAGGATTTCTCTAGAATTGCTGCACCCTTGACAAGGTTGACCCAGAAAAGTGTTAAGTTTGTATGGACGGACAAATGCGAAGAGCATTTCCAATTATTGAAGAACTTGTTGACGTCAGCACCGATTCTAACTTTACCCACTGGGAATGAAGGTTATACAGTATATTGTGATGCTTCCAGAGTAGGATTGGGCTGTGTGTTGATGCAAAATGGCCAAGTGATTGCTTACGCTTCGAGGCAGTTGAAGAAGCACGAGCAGAACTATCCTACTCACGACTTAGAGATGGCAGCCGTGGTGTTTGCTTTAAAAATATGGAGGCATTACTTGTACGGAGTGACATGTGAGATATACACAGATCATAAGAGCTTGAAATATATTTTCCAGCAGAGGGACTTGAATCTGAGGCAGAGGAGATGGATGGAACTTCTTAAGGATTATGATTGCTCTATTTTATACCATCCAGGCAAGGCGAATGTTGTTGCGGATGCCCTGAGCAGGAAATCAGCAGGCAGCCTTGCCCATATTAGCACAGAGAGAAGGCCCATTATCAAGGAGATACATGGATTAATTGATCAGGGGTTGCAGATGAAAGTTACCCGAAAGTGCCTTTTTGCTCAATTCAGTGTACGGTCAGTATACTTGGATCGGGTTAAGGTAGCTCAGAGTAGAGACTCTCAGTTGCAAAGAATCATGTATGAAGTGCAACAAGGGCAGTCACGGGACTTTGTAATTGACAAGGAAGGTGTATTGTGGTTGGGCACTAGGATTTGTGTACCAGATGTTGATGACTTGAGAAAGGAGATCATGGAAGAAGCACATTATTCTGCATATAGTGTTCATCCGGGTTCTACCAGGATGTATCATAATCTGAAAGATACATATTGGTGGAATGGTATGAAGAAGGACATTGCAGAGTTTGTATCCAGGTGCTTGACTTGCCAGCAAGTAAAGCTTGAACATCAGAGACCCTCGGGACTGTTGCAGCCTATGCCAATTCCTGAATGGAAATGGGATATGATAGCCATGGATTTCGTGACTGGACTACCTCGAGCTACTGGAGGCTATGACGCTATTTGGGTGATTGTTGACAGGTTGACTAAGTCAGCACACTTTCTACCTATAAAGAAGACGTACTCTACTGATAGATTGGCAAGACTTTATGTCAATAGAATCGTTTGTCTACATGGGGTACCTGTGAGCATAGTGTCGGATAGAGGAGCCACCTTTACCTCAGTCTTTTGGCAAGAATTACACAAGGCCTTGGGTACCAGATTGGACTTCAGTACGGCGTTCCACCCTCAGACAGATGGTCAGTCAGAGAGGACCATCCAAACATTAGAAGATATGTTGAGGATGTGTGTAATGGATTTTGGAGGACAATGGGATTCACACTTGCCACTGATTGAGTTTGCCTATAACAACAGCTATCATGCTAGCATTGAGATGGCTCCATATGAGGCACTATATGGTAGGAAGTGTAGATCACCTTTGTGTTGGGAGATTGGAGAGAGGCAGTTAACGGGACCAGAGTTGGTACAGATCACATCAGAGAAAGTTCCCATTATACAGCAGCGATTGAAGACAGCCTTTAGTAGACAGAAGAGCTACGCTGACCCCAGAAGGAAGGATGTATCCTTCATGGTTGGAGACATGGTGTTCTTGAAGGTATCTCCAATGAAAGGAGTTATGAGATTTGGCAAGAAGGGTAAGCTAGCTCCTAGATACATTGGACCGTTTGAGATTCGGTCCAGAGTAGGTGAAGTGGCTTATAGGCTAGTATTACCACCAGAGCTATCGAGAATCCATCCTGTATTTCATGTTTCCATGTTGAGAAAATACATCCCTGATCCGTCTCACGTGTTGCAACCTCAAGCCGTAGAGCTTAGCGATGATTTGACTTACGAGGAGTACCCGGTGGCGATTGTGGATCGCCAAATCCGACAGCTGCGGACTAAGGAGATACCGATGGTGAAGGTGCTATGGAGTAACCATTCTGCAGAAGATTGCACCTGGGAAACTGAAGCTGAGATGCGAGTTTCGTTTCCGTATCTTTTTCCTTCTTAGCTTTGTAATTCCTCTTTTCTTTCTTTTCTAGAATTCGAGGACAAATTCCTATAAGGAGGAGAGATTGTAATACCCTAGATGTCACTTAAATAAATAATGGTATTTTAATTATTTGTTATATTTTATTTTATCAAATCATACTATAAGTAGTTGTTTTTCCATCATAGTATATTTATTTTATGATTTTTATTATTGTGATTATTATTATTTTCATTATCGTTATTAGCTATAAGTATGTTTATAAACAAATAAATATAGGTATAAGGTGTAATTATTATATTATATGTGTATGTATATTAGTAGGTTAAGTGTATATATGTATATAATATAGTATAAAGTATAATTATACACATAGTATATATATATATTATATCTGCATATAGTTATAATATAATATATATATATATATATGGTTAGAGGTTAGAAATAACCCTCCCCTGTCACCCACACCTCCTCACCAACCCTCCTCCTGCCCCTTTCTCCCAACCCCCGCCAGCCTCTCCATTGCAGCTGGTCCTGCTGCTGTTTTTTTTCTTCTCTTCACGCAGCAGCAGCCCAGCATCCCGCCTGTGCAGCCTCATCCCTCCATCTTCATCGACAGCAGCAAGCTCTTCCCTTGCTCTGTTTTTCTGCTGCTTGAAGGTGAGTGAGGCTCACCGGTTTTCCTTCTTTTATCTGCAATTTTCTGCTTGATCTTAGCAAACCCAGGTTGATTAGTGTTGGTTAGTGTGTGTTGAGGTAAGTTTTGATTTTCTTTAGAATTTTTGGTAATTTAGTTAATTTCCAGAATTTTTTTAGTATTTAATTGGCTTTATTTGATAGTAATTTGAGTATAATTCATAACTAGGGTGATTGTTTATATTTATTTTGAGTGAAACAAATTTTATTAAAATTTGTAGGAATTATTGTAATTTTGGTAGAATTTTTGTAAATGTTAGTAATATTTTGCTAATTTTTGAAATTATGGTTATAAATTGTGAAAATTTGATTAATGAGGTTATTAGTGAATATTATGAATTTTAGAACTCAAATAATAATTTTTGAGATTTTTATACTATTTTTATAACTATAGTTGAGTTTATGCCAAATTTGATTTTTGGGGTAAATAATATTTTTTTGGGAGGAAATTGTTGGTTAATTAAATGTTTTAATTACATTAAGCAAATGTATTCTGAGAAAATGAATTAATTGACATGATTTCCTAAGTAATGTAAATGTTGAATATTAAATTCCTAGTATATATATATATATATATATATGTACACATAATACATGGCACTAGATTTAATTTGGGCTATAATCATAATTTTAATATAGAGACTTTGTGTAATTTTTATCCTTTCGAATAGGTATGTAGGAGATATATGTATTTAAGAAACACATATTATTAAATTGTGATATTTTATTTGAGTTGTGATCTCGGTCGGGGCAATTTGTATTTTGGAAGCCCGACTCGAGTGTGAATGGTTTTGGAAGTTAGAAGTGCATTTTCTATGCAGGTCTGGCTCTACCTTTGGTAGAGAGATGTCCGTTTTACAGAGGAGACTCTGCTGAAATTTCGGTAGATTTTCTCGTAAAACGTGATATCCGTAGAATGTCTACCGTTAATTAGGTTAAAAAACCTGTCCGTCGAGTCAGTTTGGAATTTCATTGCTTTGTTGATTTTTGGTTTCGATGTCCAAAGACATATTTTAAAGGTCGATTATTATTTTTCCTTTAGATCATTTCGGAGCAGAAGCTGTGAGGCCGAGGCAGACGCGTGGTCGTCAGCCTTCACATTCATCCTGTAAGTCAGTAGAACGATCTGTGCGTGTGTTTGTGTAAAAAATACATGCGCTCGTATTTTATTACATTGATTACATGAATTATTTAATTTAATGCTATTATTTAAGATTTAAACGCATTTTGTTTATTTAAAATCGATTTTGGGAAATTTTTGGTAGAACGGGCTACCTGGTGGGCTTCACCAGGACTATGTGCACATGGTAGAGATTGAGAGATGGATCCGAAAATTTTATGATTGATGAATATTAAACTGGGACGGGTGCCTCGGTAGAAGCCTTAGCTCTCGGGGACCGCCAGTGATTGGAAAGTCAATAATGGACTGGGATGGGTGCCTCGGTTGATGCCTTTGCTCTCGGGGACCGCCAGATCCACATATTTGGATTAAGTGGATGACTACGGCTTGGTGCCTCGGTTGATGCCCTTGCTCTCGGGGACCGGTAGTCTAGTTGGAATAAGTGGGCCCGATTGGCCATTTAGACTTGGGTCTAGGGTTCTACCGAGATTTTCAAAGCTATAATTATATATATTATAAATTATTTTCACTATAAAAATATATGGTTTTCAAAAAGGTTTTCAAACCGTACAGCTCTTTTATTGACTTACTCAGTGAGGTCTGATTCCCCTCAATTTATTTTTTTTCAGGAGCTTGGGAGTTTGACCTCAGACTACCTCTACGCCGGATTTCTTCTTCACCGGCAATTTTATGTAGGTCATTGTAAGCTGTACTGTGTATTAATCTAGGATGCTGCAGTAGTATGTGTATTGAAGATCTGAATGGTTTAAACTAAATTATGTAGTTTATTTGTACCAAATACATTTATGTATGTGACATAAATTCAATTTATAATATGAGATGTTGAATCGTATTTTTATTAAACTGTTAAATTTGTGTAATTTGAAAAAAATCAGTTTGATAATATGTTCTGCTTTTAATTAAAGTAAAGATATGAGTTTTATTTTTCTTTTCCCTTAGGCTTACTACGGGTTTCGGTGGCCTTATGCCTACCCATTCCCTAGTGCCGGTCACGTGCCCTCGGGTTCGGGTCGTGACAGAATAATGGAGATTTTGTATAATTTTCATTTATTCTAGTATGTATGTATGTGATATAGGTATTTAAGAAACAAATATTATTAATTTTTGATATTTTATTTGAGTTGTGATCTCGGTCGGCTCAAATTGTAGTCTTGGGAGCCCGACTCGAGTGCGAATGGTTGTGTATTTTGGAAGTGCATTTTCTATGCAGGTCTGGCTCTACCTTTGGTAGAGAGATGTCCGTTTTACAGAGGAGACTCTGTCGAAATTTTGGTAGATTTTCTCGTAAAACGTGATATCCGTAAAATTCCTACCGTTAGTTAGGTTAACTCCTGTCTGTCGAGTCTCGTCCGGTTTTCATCGAGTCAGTCTGGAATTTTATTACTTTGTTGATTCCTGAATTCGATTCCTTAGTCGTGTTTTAAAAAGTCGATTCATTGTTTTCTTTTAGAGCATATCGGAGCAGAAGCTGTCAGACCGAGGCAGACGCGTGGTCGTCAGCCTTCCCATTCATCCTATAAGTCGATAAAATGATCTGTGCATATGTTTGTTTAAAGAATGCATGTGCTCGTATTTCTATTATATTGATTATATGATTTATTTAATTAATGCTATCATTTACGAATTAAATGCAAATTATTTATTTAAAATCGATTTGAGAAATTTTGGTAGAACGAGCTACCTGGTGGGCCTCACCAGGACTATGTGCACATGGTAGAGATTGAGAGATGGATCCGATAACTGTATGATTGATGAATGTTAAACTGGGACGGGTGCCTCGGTAGATGCCTTTGCTCTCGGGGACCGCCAGTGATTGGAAAGTCAATAATGGACTGGGATGGGTGCCTCGGTTGATGCCTTAGCTCTCGGGGACCGCCAGAGCCATATATTTGGATTAAGTGAATGACTACGGCTTGGTGCCTCGGTTGATGCCCTTGCTCTCGGGGACCGGTAGTCTAGTTGGAATAAGTGGGCCCAGTTGGCCATTTAGACTTGGGTTTAGGGTTCTACTGAGATTTTCCAAAAGCTATACTTATATATATTATAAAATATTTTCACTATAAATATATATAGTTTTCAAAAAGGTTTTCAAACCGTACAGCTCTTTTATTGACTTACTCAGTGAGGTCTGATTCCCCTCAATTTATTTTTTTCAGGAGCTTGGGAGTTCGACCTCAGACTACCTCTAGGCCGGATTTCTTCTTCACCGGCTATTTTACGTAGGTCATTATAAGCTGTACTGTGTACTAATCTAGGTTACTGCAGTAGTATATGTATTACAGATTTATATGGTTTAAACATAATTATGTAATTTATTTGTGTAAACCACGCTTGCGTATAAGATTTAATATGATTTATAATATGAGATGTTGAAGTACATTATTATTTAAGCAGTTGAATTTGTGTATTCTGAGAAAAATCAGTTTGATAATGTGTTATGTTTTAAAGTAAAGTTTAATATGTGAATGGTTTTATTTTCTTTTTCCTTTAGGCTTACTACGGGTTTCGGGGGCTTTATGCTTACCCATTCCCTAGTGCCGGTCACGTGCCCTCGGGTTCGGGTCGTGACACTCGGCAAATTAGACCCTTGAGCTATCCGATGTATCTTTGTTGGCTATGTAGATCTACAAAAGGGATATCAGTGTTATAATCCAAATACAAAGAAGATGTATGTCACTCGGGATGTTTGGTTCCATAAAAACACTCATTTCTTCTCTTACTCCGAATGCTCTCTTCAGAGGGAGAAAAATTTGAACCTCTTTGATGTTGAAGATAGCATTCCAAGTGTTCCAAAAGATAACATTCTGAGTGGTCCGAATGTTAAAGATAGCATTCCAAGTATTCTGAGTCTGAGTCTCCTCAGTGTTCTGAGTATCTCACATCCGAGTCCAAGCATCTCACCCGGACAGATCATATAAGAAAATCTAAGTAATCAAGATAGTACATCTTCCCAACCTACACCAGAAGCTGAAGAAACTCCGGATGCAGATGTGCAAAATAAGGTAAACTCATCTCCTTTAGTAACTCCAAATACTGAGCCTCGATATCCTTCTAGAATTAATAGAGGGGTACCAAAAAAATATTATGATCGGGACCTTCATACCAAAGCTAAATATCCTATCAACAACTTCATATTAACTAACCATTTTTCTAACTCACATGCACTATTGTAAATCAATTATCTACTGTATCTATTCCAAGTAATGTGCAAGAAGCCTTAGATGATCCGAATTGGAAGAAAGCCATGAATGATGAAATGGAGGCATTGCAGAAGAAATGAACATGGGATCTTGTTCCTCTTCCTGAAGGCAAGATAACAGTGGGGTGTAGGTGGATATTCACTATCAAACTCAATTCAGATGGAAGCATAAATCGATATAAAGCTCGATTGGTAGCAAAGGGGTATACTCAAAAGTATGGAATTGATTATGAAGATAAATTTGCCCAGTAGCAAAAATGAACATCATTCGAGTTCTTTTTTCCTTAGCTACCAACCTAGACTGGCCGCTATGATAATTTGATGTGAAGAATGCATTTTTGAATGGAACCACAGATGAAGAAGTGTATATGGATCCACCAGCAGGAACTAGATGTACTGACTAAGTATACAAACTAAAAAGGGTATTGTATGGACTCAAGAAATCACCTCAAGCATGGTTTGGACGACTCTTTACTTTCATGAGAAAGCTCAGATATAAGCAAAGTGATGCTGATCGCACACTATTCATCAAACAGAAGTTAGGTAAAGTCATTGCACTTAATGTATATGTTGATGATATGATGGTCACTGAAAATAATCTAAGTGAGACAATAATCTTACTATCACGACCCGAACTCGAGGATACATGATCGGCACTAGGGAATGGGTAGGCATAAGGCCCCCGAAACCCGTAGTAAGCCTAAAGGAAAAGAAAATAAAACCATTCATATTTTAAACTTCAATTAAAAACAAAACATATTATCAAATTGATTTTTCTCAAATTACACAAATTCAACTGCTTAAATAATAATGTGTTTAAACATCTCATATTATAAATTGAATTTAAATCTTATACATGAGTGTGTTTCCTACATAATTATGCTTAAACCATCCAAATTCTTAGTACATATACTACTGCAGCAGCCTAGATTAACACACAGTACAACTTACAATGACCTACATAAAATAGTCGGTGAAGAAGAAACCCAGCATGGAGGTAGTTTGAGGTTGAACTCCCAAGCTCCTGAAAAAAAAATAAATTGAGGGGAATCAGATCTCATTGAGTAAGTCAATAAAAAGAGCTGTACGGTTTGAAAACCTTTGAAAAATATATATGTTTATAGTGAAAATAATTTATAATGTATAAGTATAATTTTTTGAAAAATCTCGGTACAACCCTAAACCCAAAAATCTAAATGGCCAACTGGGCCTATTTATTCTAACTAGACTATCGATCCCCGAGAGCAAAGGCATCAACCGAGGCACCAAACCGTAGTCATTCACTTAATCCAAATATATGGTACTGGCGGTCCCCGAGAGCAAAGACATCGATCGAGGCACCCATCCATGTCCATTATCATCCTTACAATCACTGGCGGTCCCCGAGAGCAAAGGCTTCCATCGAGGCACCCGTCCCAGTTTAACATTCATCAATCATACATATATCGGATCCATCTCTCAATCTCTACCATGTGCACATAGTCTTGGTGAAGCCCACCAGGTAGCCCGTTCTACCAAAATTTCTTAAAATCGATTTTAAATAAATAAACTGCGTTTAAAGCTTAAATAACAACATTAAATTAAATAAATCATATAATCAATATTAAAATATAAGCGCATGCATTTGCTAATTAAAACATATGCACAGATCATTCTATCGACTAACAGGATGAATGCAAATGCTGACGACCACGCGTCTGCCTCGGTCTCACAGCTTCTGCTCTGATATGCTCTAAAAGAAAAATAATGAATCGACTTTTAGAATATGACTATGGAATTGAAATCAACAGTCAATAAAATAAAATAATGAAATTTTAGGCTGACTCGAGGAAAGTGGGCAAGACTTGATAGACAGGATATAACCTAACTAATGGTAGAAATTTTACGAATATCACGTTTTACGAGAAAATCTATCGAAATTTCGACAGAGTCTCCTCTATAAAACGGACATCTCTCTACCGAAGGTAGAGCCAAACCTGCATAGAAAATGCACTTCTAATATCCACAACATCCACACTCGAGTCGGGCTCCCAAAACTATACTCAACCTTGACCGAGATCACAACTCAATAGAATATTGAGAATTATTAACATTTTTCTCAAAACACAAATTTCACATACACATATACTAAAAATAAACAAAAAAAATATATGAAATCTCAATTATTCAAAAAAATTAAACGACTAAATTTGCATTCCATCATCAAAATATAAATATAATTATAACCCAAATTAAAACCATTGTAATGTATTATATAATATATATATATATATATATATATATATATATATATATATATATATATATATATATATATATATATAATTTGAAATTTAATATTTAAAATTTACACTACTTAAATAAAAATACCAATTAATTTATAAAAATTTCTAAACCCTTTAAATATTAATAAAACTAATTAAAATATAAATTTTACCATATTTAGTGTAAAATTACATTTTTACCCCCTTAAAATACATACATTACATAATGTGCTATTAATACTAAAAATAATTCCTTAAAATTATTTAATCATCCCAAAAATTATTTTCTCAAAATAAACCTTCCTAATATAATTAAAACATACAATCAACCAAAAATATTCAAGATCAAGGAAGAAAAAGAAAGAAATAGGGTGAGCATTACTCACCTCTAAGCTGTCGAGACAGAGAAGGAGCAAGGGCTCACTGTCACCGGAAAACAGGGAGGTGGAGCAGCACAAGCAAGGCAACAGCACATGACAGGCGGAGGGAGACAAAGCTGGTGGAAGGTGTTGTCGCGTGCGTGCAGGGGACCAGAGCTGACTGCTGTGTGAGGAGAAGGAAGTCCTGTCGCGAGGAAGGAGAAGGCAGCAGCAGTAGACCGCTCGAAGAAGGTGGCGAGCGCAGGTCCTCTGGTGGAGGTGAGGGTGGCGCCGTTGAAGGGAGTGTTGGTGATGATGGTGAATAGGGGGGGGGGTGTGAGACAGGAGGTGGGTTTTTCTTCGGCTTCTAATGGGTATATATATATATATATATATATATATATATATATATATATATATATATATACTTTATACTATAACATATATATATATACATATATATAAATAGATATACATATATATTTTTTTATATATATATACACATATACATACATATATATGTATCATACAACCTACCACTATACACACACTTATAACAATTTAAACCCTACTTAAATATATCTATACACACACACACACACACACACACACATATATATATATATATATATATATATATATATATATTATATATATATATATATATATATATATATATATATATATATATAATATTTATTTATTTATTTATTTATTTATTTATAGACACACATATAGACAATAAATTTAATATAATTTAAAATAGCACTAATAATAATAATAATAATAATAATAATAATAATAATAATAATAATAACAATCATAAAATATAATATGATGAAAAAGTAATTATTAATAATATGATTTGATAAAAATACCCCTTTTTATTTAAGTAAATATATAGGGTATTACACTTACAAAGACAGTTAGCATTCGAGTTTGAACTTAAGGATTTGGGTAACTTGAAGTACTTTTTAGGAATTAAAATTACAAGATTAGCTCAAGGAATTTCCCTCTACCTATGATAGTATGTAATGGACCTACTGACAGAGACAAGCATGCTTGATTGTAAGCCAGTCGAGACTTCAATTGAAGTCAACCATGGACTTTCAGTCCTAGAAGATCAAGTTCCAACTAATGAAGATCGGTATCAAAGGTTAGTGGGAAGGTTGATTTACCTATCTTATATTTGGCCAGACATTGCTTATATAGTAAGTGTTGTAAGTTAGTTTATACATTCTCTGAGTAAAGAACATATGGATGCAGTATACCGAGTATTAAGATATCTAAATTCTTCTAATGGCAAAGGGTTATTCTTTGGGAGGAATAAGGATTATGAAATTGCAGGCTATACTGATGTTGATTGGGTTGGAAATTGGACTGATAGAAAATCAACGTCTGGCTACTTTAGCTGTAAATTAATTTTATGGTTTTGTTTGTCTCTAGTCCTTTTAAAGTGATTTTTTTTAGTGTACTAGGTGTGTAGCATACATCAACTTTTGGGGGTTCTGAAATCTATTACATGATTATTGGTAGATTAAGGGATAAAAAAATTACAAGGTTCCTAAACAAGTTGTAGAAAAAGTAGCTCAATTTAGATTATCAAAAAATGGTAAAACCAAAAACATTGAAGAGAATTAAAATGGAGATTTATAAGATACTGAAGAACTTTGTTGAAAGAAATTTAATTTTCAACATAAACAATAAATGGAAACATAAATTCTAATTAAAAGCTAAATTGTTCATGCCAAAAACTAGACATGGGAAATCCGTAAGCGTATAGAATCATGCAAGTAGTAAAATAAGATTGTCCCCATAAAGATTGAAAATTGATTATTGTAATACTTAAAGTGTTTATTTGTTTAGAAAACTGAATGGAAATTATTTCAATTTAAGCCTAAAAAAAACAAATTCATAATATGATTAAAGACTAGGTTTCTTACTTTTAACTCAATTTTTCTAAGAATTGCGTTAATTCCTAAACCAAATTAGACTTTATTCACTTGAGAGCATCTTAAGAATTATGAATTTTTCTCTTAAATAAACCCATAATTAATTAATTACAATTAACACCCAATTATTCAGCTCTCACTTAATTGAATGCTTCTTACAACCAATTTTAATCTTAGCTCTTAATCAATATTAATTGCCCAATTGTCTCTTAATTAATTAAACAATTAATAGGTTTTTATTGTTTCTAAATAGAATCTATCTTTCAATCAAATCCTATTTTCTAGATTCATTCATTAGGTGATCAAACTAATGAAGACCTTAAGCATAATAACAACCAATGAACAAGTCTTTTTATTTAGTTTAATCCAATTTAATCACATGAATGAATTAAAGCAAGAACCCTAAAAAAATATACTACGCATATTGATTAAGAAAAGATATGAAGAAAAAAAATAAGAATCCAAACATTATTGTTAAATTGAAATTAAATAACAATAGAGTAAGGAAGGAAAAACCCCTTTTTCTACTGCTCAAAGATGAAATAGAAGCTCTAAAGTTCTTAATCTTGAAACATCAATTCTCTTCATCCATACCAAAAAACTAAAATCGAGCTTATTCTCTCAAGAAAAATAGAAGAAAAATGCTAAAGATTAATTATTTTCTATTGCTCTTCAAATCCTTTTTTTATCTCCCTCGTAGTTGTTTAAAAATTATCACTTAATCCCATAAAAATAGCAACTTGAAATTTGAATTTCAAAATGAAGTTTGTTGATAGATGGTTGTTTGTACCCAAGCACATGGTGCATAGCTTTCTTGGCTTGGTGTTATGAATCAGGCATGGCTGCGTAGTTGGGTGAGCATGACTACGGTTGATTCCAATTTTCCTTTTTTCAATAGGAAGCAATCAGGCACAACCATGCATAAATTTTTAGCCCTTAAAGCCTGATTTTTCTCCTTAAAATGCATTATCTTCAACTCCCATGCTCATTCATCCTTTACTTAGCTCCTCTCATAATTTCCATACCATCCTGAATATAAAAACCATGCAAAATTAACCTAAGCATTAAAGCTACATTAAATCTTTATAAAAAAAAACTAAAAAAAATGCATCTAAAAGAATCTTAATCCTATCCTATCCTATTGAGTGTTCAAAACACAATACTTTTCACATTTATCAATTGTTATCGAGCATTTTGTATTTTTTCAGTTGTTGATGATGTCAATGTTTGATGATTGATATCCATTTTGCCACAGGAAACTCTCATTTTTATTTGCCTATTAACTAATTTTTTCACATTTTTATTTCTTTTCAACCTCTTTTCTTGTAACCATCCAATTAATTAATTAATGAATTAATTATTTTTGGTTTTAGGCTATAATATTTATGGGTTTTATAAAAAAAATATTAATTTAGGTACAAATATTTCCCACTACATATAAATGGCTAAACAAGCCTATTATTATGCATAAATTTCCAACCTTTTCACTATTTTTTAATGTCAACACAGTTTTGGATTTGATTATGGATTTTAGAAGAGAAGATCTTTGCTGAAGAGAAACCTTGCAAAGAATTAAAAAAAAAAAAAGCCTTATGTATGATGAGAATTGTTGCACATAAGAGAACTCTTATAAAGAGAATCTTGCAAATACCTCTATTTTTTAAGAGAATCCTTATAGAGCATTCTTGTAGAAATCCTTAGCTATGAAAAGAACTATTGGCTGTATAGAGAATCCTTATAGAGAACCTTTGCCATGAGAGAATTCTTTTAAAGAATCCTTTGCTATGAAGAGAATTCTGGAATAGAAAATCTTTATTAGAGAACCTTAGTAGATAATCTTGCTTATGAAGAAAATTCTTGAAAAGAATCCTTGAGAGATCTTTGCCTATGGAGAGAAATATAATAAAGATCCTTAATTGTGGTTTTTTTTATTTTGTGAGAGATTTCAACTTTAAATGCTTTGATTGTGGCTTCTGCTCCTTCCTTTTTAAATATTCTAGTTTTGTCCTTGATCTTTCATGATTCTTTTAAAAATTTTCTATAACGATATAAACATGATAAGATTTTATAAAATCTTTTTGAATTCTCTTTGATTCTCTATGGTGCTCCACAGTTTTTGCTCTTTAAATTCATAACACTAATAAAAGATTCTTAAGAGTTCCTTAAACAATACACATAAGTTAGTGCAACAACAATCAACAAATAACACCACATTGTAGCACATTGATAAAGTGGCCAATAGGTGGAGTTTATTGTATTAAAAATTAGAAAAATATTTACAAGAAACAAACCTATTTGTAGGAAAAATACAATGCATAAGCCATAATTTCAACTATTGCATAAAATTTCTTCACTATATGGCCAATGTTGGTCTAAGATCCTTTAATTCTCTTTTATCTTTTATATAATATAGGAAACAATTTCTCCATATACTGTAGACCAATGCTCCTTTTATGGTTGATAAGGGATCCAAAATCAAAAGTTGTAGTATTGTTGGAAGCCAATAGAGGAAAGGGATCCTCATTTACTAACATTGCTTCTTTTCTTGAACAAAACTTTAGGATTTTCTTGTTGATCCTATCCTATATAACATTCTTAAAAGTCTAACAATTATTAGTAAAATAATTAAATACATGGTGGTAATGATAGTACTCCTTCCCCTTTAGCTCTTATTTATTGGAGATTTTATGATCAATTGGCAATGTGATGAATTTCTCTTTTAAAAAAAAGTTATAAATCTCCTATGTTTTCTCTTTGCTATAGGTATACTAAAAATGAGCACTTTTAGGTTGGAATCTCTTTCAAAAATTTAAAGTCTTCCTCACTGGTAAGGACAAACATAGGATCTTTAGGTAGTAAGATCTACTATAACAACTTTGTGATTATGCATCTCTTGGAAATAGGTCCTTATGATAGCTTTTCTCCTCTAGTTCTCCTCATAAAAAAGTTCCTCTTATTCTGCTATGTTTGCTAATAGTTCATAGAATTCCCTAAACTCAATACCCTATAACTTCTTTCATAATTATATGTATAATCTCCTTGCAACTTAATGCCCTGTAACTTCTAGGCCATCTTCATATACCTTGTCTCTAGAAGGAAGATTTTGCAGTGGTTTCTTATCTTCTTAAACCAAGCAATAAAAAATTTAGCATATTCTCTTTTTGTGTCATTCTAAACAATTCAGTAAACACAAACCTTAGGCTCATTTCTAAAAATTTGAGTATAAAAAGCTCTTGCCATCTCCTACCATGCAAATATAGAATTCTTTAGCAGTGTCGCATATCAAGTAAATGTAGAACCAGTTAATAAAATAGGAAATAATCTCAATTTAAAATTGTAAAAGTTCTTATAATTTTCTTATTCACCACATTGTATAAAGAATTTGGTAATATGCTCCTCCTTTCTAGAGAATAAAGAGAACTCTGAAATCTTGTAACCTCTAGGATATGAATTTTCATGATCTATTACTTCAAAATAAGGTTTGTGAAATTTTGGTAAGCTAATCTACCTTAGGCCAGGATCGTATAATTCCTACACAACCTCTCTTATAACTTCTACATCTAGTGAGGCTTGATTCCTAGGAATATACTATTAGAAGAACTATTGAATCCCTCTAGCTCACCTTACTATCATAGACCCTGAGCCTCTTTTTAGTGTTGTAGATACCTCCTCCCTCCTATATGGAGGTGTATATTTCTCTTTCTCCTCTAGGTAGATTTGAATTGGGCTATGAGAGTCACCTGCCTCCTATGATGATGATTATATCTCGAGTTCCTTAGGTTGTTTGTTAGCCTTAGGGGGTGTCTTAATACTTGCACTCTTAGAACTTCGTTGCATCATGCTAGTAATTTGTTGAAGGTGATGATCCAGCTTATGAGAAAATACTTTCTGACTTTACTCTATAGTTTTTGTCAAAGATTCTAGGAGTGTAGACTGTGTTTCCTTCTATGACTCTATGAATTTGGACTGCAACTCTAAGAACTTGAATTGTGTATCCTTATACTCTGGAAAGAAACTTTTGAGAATTTTTTTAATAACATATGTGCCATCTAGTTAAATTGTCGTCCCAACAATAAGACCTCTTAGAAATTGAGTACTCTCTTGGTGTTGAATTTGCTTCTCAAAGTTCTCTACAATGTGGGGAATGTAGTCATATACCCCTACTATTATAGGTGCCTCCTCCTAGTCTCAGGATCAGGTATTGTCCTTTTCTATAAAATTTTTTTATGATATTTCAACAGTGTTCTACTGTGCGTGCCAAAAATAATTTTATCTCTAACCTTTAAAATTTAAAAATTGAGTATGTTAGGTGTGTGAGGTACACCAATCAATTTGCATTTTTAACTTCTAGTTGATGATTAGTTGTACGTTAAGTTACCTAAACTTGCTAGGTTCTTGATCTACCAGAAAATGAGATAGCTAAGTTCAATATAAAAACACTTTTGATATTTGAAAGTAAAAGAACAAGATCAACTACGTACAAAATTTAATTAAAATAAAAAAAATAATTAATTAATTACTTTTATTTGGGTATTGAGTTTATAGATTCTTAGAGACTCTGTTAAAATATATATTTGGTCCAAATAAATGATCCCTGTACGTTAGGACAAATCTCATGATAACTTTAGATTGTTAAAAAAAAAAAAATGGTTTTCAAAGTATTGTCATCACCTACAAAGAATTTATTGTTGTCTAAATAAAGACATTTAGATAAGAAATATAATTAAATATTTGACAAGTATGAATTGTATTAATTATTTTTGATATACAAGATGCGGGATCATACATATATATATATATAAAAGATAATTCCTACTATATAATAATATGATAATGCTCAAGATGTTACCTATTTTTTGTTCTTCTATGAAGTGAGAATTAACCATTTTTAACTATGAAAAAAGTTTTTTTTTTTATATAAAAAAATATAATCTTTTAATTTATAAATAGAGGAAAATATATATTCACCCTAAAGTTAAGTATGTGAATGCACATGCTGGAAATATTGAATAAAAACCTTGAAAATTGAAGAGCACAATTCAATAAATGATGATGATTTTCATGCAGATAATTAATTTAACAATCCAACTTCAATCACATGGAATTGAACTAATGACCAATACTTTTTAAATAGATTTTTAAAAGGTATTGATCAATGGTTTAATCACTCAATCTTGGACCAACCCAATAATTAATTCCTATTTTTTTTTAAAGATTGAAGTGATTAATTCCCTTATAAAAGGGAGATCAAGAAAGAATGAGAATTTCTCCTCCCTTAGTAGTATATTACTTAAGGTGATAAATATTATAACGTGAAGTTATGAGTTTAATTTTCTATTCTTTCTTTAACCTTCTATTTATTAAAAAAAAATGAATGAATGAGAATTTCAACTTTATTATTTACATTTAGATATTTATAATTTTTTTTATTTTAACAAAATTTAATAACATTATATCAAAAAGTGAGAAAAATATTTACTTTAAATAAGATAGTTTTATGTATAGTCTATTAAAAACTCCATGCATTAATTTTTGCTTGTGGTAGTGCAAAGCATTTTTGTGGGTTTGGCGTTTCAACATTTTGTAGACACATGTGGTGATTATTTTGTCTTCCTCTTTCCTTAGGATTGTGAGTGGAGACAATAATAAGTTCACTATCTTATTATTTTAGTGAAATGTTATATGTCATAAAGCTTTTTTTAGTTATGAATATTCAGAACTTATTGAATTTTAATTAATTTTTATCAAACCATTATCATAAAAGTAATAAAAATCTTTTAACACCTAATTTATTATAATTAAATACTCAATAGCTTAAATTCTAAATGTTTCTTGAATAAGAACTAATAATAAACTGATATGTAATAATATTTTTATAATTATCTTAATATATAAGATGTATGATTGAGCCCATTCATAGTGGGAAAAATAATAAGAGAATGAATGTTGACTTTTTATTTTGAAACTTATTGTGTAATTATTTCATGTTTTTTTATAAGAACATGGTCAATTAATTTTATATTGTAAATTCTATATTCTTATATGGATTGTAATTACTAATTAAATAATTAAAACTTTGAGTATTTATCTTACAAAATAAAATTTAGAATAGACTTTCCTATTTTATATATTATATAAAATCTTATGTTTTTCAATATTTTATATATTATGTTTATATCTAATTTACGGGGAAAAAAAGTTATTGTGTTATCTTGTGTATTTTATTATATTAACAAAAGAAACAAGTAGGTAGACTAGCTGGATTAAAAAAATAATAATTACAAAAGAATTTTATTTGTGTTAAAAAAAAAAAAAAAGAATAAGATAGACTAGTGGATTCAATAATGGAATTAAAAAGTAGGTCGCTAGAAAATTTAAGTTTCCAAGTCAAAATAGGATAACAACCGGAAGCATATTGTATCAGTCATGGTTGCGATACTGTACTATTGTGTACTTTCAATTTGGTACGAAGAAAATATGAACCAATGATGTAATTAACGAAAGAAAACGATTTATTGAGTAAAACCCACTGAATATAAATGATTATATGTTTTTTAATATTTCATTTACACTGGTCATATGCAATTGCAAATTACTATATTTTTTATTGAAATATTTTTAACCACAAATAATATATATAGATATTGAATATTTAATTAACACGTATTTTATTATATTTTATGTTAGTTAACTTATATTAATTAATTATTTTTATTAATTTGGTATTTCAATGTGAACATAAAATCGAAATAAAATAGTTATTTACCTGTTTTTGCTTTTTCAAAAGTATATTGCAGAAAAACAACGTGGGTGATCTAACCTGGTTTGATTTTTGGTGCACATATATATTATATAGAGTCAAGCAAATATATATATAAAAAATAAACAATTTATTTCTTTTCTAAATTACTGATATTTAAATTCTGTTAAAATGTAAATAATATGATTTAATGTGAATATAAAGTATAAAAAATATAAAATCTCTTATACATTAAATTATATTTATCGCAATTTAAATTTAAAATATCAATTGAATGAAAATAACATAATAGAATAAATATATTTCAATTTTCTTAATTAGACGACAGTATTCATATGCAAAAATTTCCACCCAAATTAATATACAAGTGCTTGTGCACAAGTTTTACAAGTAATCTCTGTATTTCCACTGCAAATATTAGTAGTGGCGGTGTTGCATTTGGCAATTGGAATTTATAGCTTTTATTAATTAATTTCATGATAAGATTTTGCTAGTTGATTGATGTGGGTATGTTTATATATATACTTCTTTTGACCACTTGAAGTGTGAATACGACTAGTTATATCCAGATATATAAATTTAGGCGAAGGAATTTTTTTTACCATTACAATGTGGCTCATTGACCAAAAAAAAAAAACATTACAATGTGGCTCTTCTAGACCCGACTCTAGTAGTAAGACACCCACTACTTCCATGTGCTCGTTCACTTGATGTTGCCAAATATGCCCAGTTGTTTTTGTAGTTGAAACACTCATTAGATGTGTTAATTTTTATCCTTTTTTTTGTTGTAAGATTGAGATTTCTCGATAGAAATTTTATATTTAAATTAACACCCTAACATTTATTTAAACTAATTATTTCGTCCATACTATTTTAAAGTTAATTAAGTATTTTTTTTTAATTTAATTTAATTAACTATTTATCCATTATATTAGAATTGTGTATTATAAATTGATAATTTTAACAGCTAAAAAGTCAATGAAACCGATAGAATTGTGCATTATACATCTTTTGAATTGTATAAGCATTCAATGCATAATTCTGTTATATTTTTTGGATGCTAAAATTAACTGTTTATAATGTATAATTCTAACGGAGAGATAAATTGTTTCAGAATCAAATTTCAGAAGATATTTAATTAATTTTTAAAACAGTAGGAATGAACTAATTAGTTTGAACATACCTCAAGGTGTTAGTATTTTTTTCTTAAATTAATCCACAAGGACATTGATTATTTTTTAAAATGATAAAAATTCACCTTTTAACAAATTAAGAATATTTAATTAATTTGATTTTGGACCTTTCATCTTGAATAAAACATCAATTTCTCAAAAATTATAAAAAAATTAGTAGTCTATATCAAAATTAAATAATTGTATTTTGACTCTATTAGGCAGGACAAAAGAAAAACTTCATAAAAAGAAAATAGTTATTTTTATTGTGCATCTCATTTAACCTTAAAAAATATATTATAATATAAACTTCTAATTTATTAATTAAAATATACAACTGAGCATTTGATCTACTCAACAATAAGGATAGTGAGGTAAGTCCAATTAATTGACTCCTTTTATTCTCTTTAAGTAATTTTTCCTTCTAATTTAGTAATTAAAATATATAACCGAGCATTTGATGGACTTCATAATATGAATAGGGGTAGTGAGGCAAATACACCTAATTGACTCCTTTTATTCCCTTTAAATAATTTTTCCTCAAAAGTTTTCTTATTTTTCATTTTTCCTTACCAAATAAATCCTTGATACTTATAATAAAACTATTCATGAGACCTTACTTAAAAGTTTAAATTTCTTTTAATTGAATAGTTATCTTTTTCTATCATACAGAATCTTTATGATTAAAAAATTTAGAATTTTTTTTTGGCAATTCTATCTAATTATAGTTGAATTTTTTGACACAAAGCAAAATAAATGTGTTTTTGGTTGAGGTGCTTTATAACCCTATATTTATTTTCTTATGCTTTACCTCACGAGCACCTATACTTTTTTTTAATGTGGAAAAGATAAATTTTTCATTTGTTAAAAATTTAAAATATTAATTAATAAATAACATAAATAAATGTACAATAAAAATTATTAAAAATAAAATCTTAAATTGTAAAATTTTTCGTTGATAAAGAGCTATTTAGATTTATAACTCGGTAATGTATTCGACAATTCATATTCTCCATTTAATGACATTTATCAGTTATAAATCTACCATTTGATCTTTAAATGAGTCAAACAAAATTTTCACAGTGAAAAATAGAAAATTCATAAAAGATAATCATCAAAATTTTATAAAGAATATTAAGAATTTTGACAGAAAATTCAAAAATTTGAACAGAAAATAAATTAATTAAAAAATTTAGATTTATTAGATTTGTTTAAAAAAATATACAAAGTAGAAAATATGAAAATTAGAAGATAAGTCAAAATAAAAATATTTATTGAAAAAAAAAAAAGACTGCTAGCTATACTTTTTGTATTGTGTTATTGAGTGTCAGACTAAATTTCATTGTGATTTTTGAGCTAAATTTAGCACATTCCTTGAAATTTCATTTTAAGTTTAGCCCTAAATTTAAAGGTAAAATTACACGCTACACCAACTTTTAATTTAATTATTTTTAAATATATAATTTTTTTTTCAGTTACGCATTTCCATATTTCTATAATACAATTTTTTTTTATTTTTTCAATTTTGTCATTTTCTTCTTTTTCTCTTTGTTTTCTTCATCTCTTTGTTTTTTCTCTCTTTATTTTTTTAATCTATTCTCTCAAATCTAAAATTAGCCTCATTAACTATAAATTAATTAAAATCTTAGAATATTTATCAAAATATCCCACTTTTAATTATTATAAACAAAAATGCTTCAAGTTTTCTAAATTTACAAATCTACTCACCTTCTTTTACACTCGTACTCTTCTCATTTTCAAAAATGCCCTCATCTTATTTTTATTAGGTTTCTTCATTGTTTTTTCTTCTTTTTTTATTTTTATCTTTTTTTATTTTTTTATTCCTTCTTTTATCTTTTATTCTTTTTTTTTAATTTTCTCTTTTTTTTCTTTTTTCTTATAATTTTTTATCCTTTTTTTTATTTTTTTCTCTTTTTCTTTTAAATTTTCTCCTTCCCTCCTTTGTTTATTTTTTTTATTTTTATTCCTCTTTTTTTTTTTAAAAATATTTTCCTTAATTTTCTCTTTTTTTGTTTATTAGTGAAGCATTAGCCAATATATTTTTTGGAATTTTATTTCATAAATTTCTCAAGTGGGTTATAAAAATACAAAGAATGTGATGGTCAAAATATAAGCAACTCACATACAACAAATTTTCTATACATAATTGATTATTCAAGTTTTCTATACAATCATTATAATTGAACCAACATTGGATTATAATAATAATATTTATAATCTTGGTTTAAGAAGAGATCTTGATTTGCATGCATTCAATGATTGTAGAAAATGACGAATCTCAATAAAAATGTTTACCTTTTGATTCTTTGATTCTTGTTGAATTTCTTCTTGAATTTGAATGACGAATCGAATCTTGTTTTTTATTTTTTATTTTTGAAATCATGGTAATGTTTGTTTTTGTTGTTCTATTTTGAATGAAAGGTTGATAATGGTAGTTGATGTAATGGAGGTAGAGTTGAGCTTGGTTTTACAACAAAATAATAAAGATTCATTTTTGAATTTTTGTAGAATGATATATGTGTTTTTTGGAGAAGAGAATGAATTTGATTTGGTTTTTTGGAGAAGAAATCAGTTTGGATCTGATGTAAAGTGATTGTAGGTGAGGGAAGTGTTTTTGAGCTAAGAGAGAGGTGTTACAGAGCTGAAGAAGTGTGTTTATCAAGTGAGGAAGAAATGGGGTAGAGGCATAATTAAAGTTTAGAAAAGGGGCACGCACTTAAATTTATAAAACTTAAGATATTTTTATTATTTTGCTTTCATTTTGTGGTATTTATGAAAAAACCCCTAAAATCTTTTGCATGTTTGAGCAAGCCCATAAACTTTCTAGTTAAATTTTCCTTATATCATATAAATCTTTGCTTTTTTCATCTTTTTTTTTTGTTGTGTATTGAAAACCACATCTTACAATTGAATTGTAATAGGTAGTGTTAATTTTCATTATTTTTTGGTTGTTAGTACTTGTACTAGTCTTGAATTCTCTTCTTCTTTTTCTTGTTCTAATTTTATTTCTATTGTATTCTTTCTTGCTTCTTCTTTTTCTTATTCTATTTTGATTGGGTTTTATTTTAATTATGTTTTCATTGGATTGACTTGAAGAACACTAAACATTTGTTTGTTATTGTAATATCCTATATATACACCCGCCCATACCTATATCTATATATATATCTATATATATATATATATATATATATATATATATATATATATATATATATATATATATATATATACATACATACACTCATCAACACATCAAAATACCCACACCAACTCCCTCAATTTCAGTCCGTTTTTCCCCCATCCTCACCTAGCTTTCTCTGCTGCTGCAGAATTCTTTTTCTTCTCCTTCTTCTTCTTCTTCTCTTCCTCGCGCAGCAGCTGTTCCTCTTTTCCTCGCGCAGCAGTTTCTTCTTCTCTTCGCGCAGCAGCAGCCCTGCATCTTGTCTGTGCAGCTTCGTTGCTCGGTGATGCCATCTCCTGGAAGTGTCCACCAGCCCTTCGCCTCCATGTGAGCAGCCTCATCCTCCCATCTTCACCGACAGCAGCAAGCTCTTCCCCTGCTCTGTTTCCGCTGCTTGAAGGTGAGAGATGCTCACCTGTTTTCTTTCTTTTCTCCCTTCAATTTTCTGCTTGATCTTGACAATTCTAGGATGATTAGTGTTGGTTAGCATGTATTTGAGTTGATTTAAATTTTCTTGGATTTGTGGTAGTTAAATTGAATTTACAGAAATTTAGTTTATGTTCATTTGGTTATTTAGATGGTTATTTAGCTATAATTAGCAATTAGGGAGATTATTTTGGGTTATTTTGAGCAAATTAATTTATTGAGATTTTAGGTAATTATTCTGATTTTTTTTAGTGAATTCTGGAATTTTAAAACTATTTTAGGAATTTTCGGGAATTAACCATATAAAATAGAAAATAATAATGTTAATTGACATTTTGGTGATATTAAGTGTTGAAATTAAGTTTAGGGTATAGAAGATAATTTTAAGAAGATTATATTAATTTTTAGGAATTTTTATACTTTATGTCAAAATATAATAATTAGACTAATTTTGAAACTTTGGGTTAAATAGGTAATGAAATTTGATAAGTGAGGTTATGAGTGAATAATATGAATTTTGGAACTCAAATCATAATTTTTGAGATTTTTATACTATTTTTATAACTATATTTGAGTTTATGCCAAATTTGATTTTTAGGGTAAATAATATTTTTGGGAGGAATTTGTTGGTTAATTAAATGTTTTAATTACATTAAGAAAATGTATTTTGAGAAAATGAATTTTTGACATGATTAAATAGTTTTTAGGAATTATTTTTTTTGTAGTAAAAGCTCATTATGTAAATTATGTATTTTAGGGGGGGTAAAAATGTAATTTTACACTAAATATGATAAATATATATATTTTAATTAGTTTTATTAATAATTAAAGGGTTTAGATAATTTTTAGAAATTAATTGACATGATTTCCTAAGTAATGTAAATTTTGAATAATGGAGATTTTGTATAATTTTTATCTATTCTAATATGTATGAATGTGATATGTATTTAAGAAACACATATTATTAAATTGTGATATTTTATTTGAGTTGTGATCTCGGTCGGGGCAAATTGTATTTTGGGAGCCCGACTCGAGTGTGGATGGTTTTGGAAATTAGAAGTGCATTTTCTATGCAGGTCTGGCTCTACCTTTGGTAGAGGGATGTCCGTTTTACAGAGAAGACTCTGCCGAAATTTCGGTAGATTTTTTCGTAAAACGTGATATCCGTAGAAAAATGTCTACCGTTAATTAGGTTAAAAACCTGTCTGTCGAGTCAGTTTGGAATTTCATTGCTTTGTTGATTTTTGGTTTCGGTGTTCATAGTCATATTTTAAAGGTCGATTATTATTTTCCTTTAGATCATTTCGGAGCAGAAGCCGTGAGGCCGAGGCAGACGCGTGGTCGTCAGCCTTCACATTCATCCTGTAAGTCAGTAGAACGATCTGTGCGTGTGTTTATGTAAAAATGCATGCGCTCGTATTTTATTACATTGATTACATGATTTATTTAATTTAATGCTATTATCTAAGATTTAAACGCATTTTATTTATTTACAAATCGATTTTGAGAAATTTTGGTAGAACGGGCTACCTGGTGGGCTTCACCAGGACTATGTGCACATGGTAGAGATTGAGAGATGGATCCGAAAATTTTATGATTGATGAATGTTAAACTGGGACGGCTGCCTCGGTAGAAGCCTTAGCTCTCGGGGACCGCCAGTGATTGGAAAGTCAATAATGGACTGGGATGGGTGCCTCGGTTGATGCCTTAGCTCTCGGGGACCGCCAGATCCATATATTTGGATTAAGTGAATGACTACGGCTTGGTGCCTCGGTTGATGCCTTTGCTCTCGGGGACCGGTAGTCTAGTTGGGATAAGTGGGCCCAGTTGGCCATTTAGACTTGGGTTTAGGGTTCTACCGAGATTTTTCAAAAGCTATAATTATATATATATTATAAATTATTTTCACTATAAAAATATATAGTTTTTTTTTAAAAAAAAAAAAGGTTTTCAAACCGTACAGCTCTTTTATTGACTTACTCAGTGAGGTCTGATTCCCCTCAATTTATTTTTTTTCAGGAGCTTGGGAGTTTGACCTCAGACTACCTCTACGCCGGATTTCTTCTTCACCGGCAATTTTATGTAGGTCATTGTAAGCTGTACTGTATATTAATCTAGGATGCTGCAGTAGTATATGTATTGAGGATCTGTATGGTTTAAACTAAATTATGTAGTTTATTTGTACGAAATACATTTATGTATATGACATAGAACTCAATTTATAATATGAGATGTTGAATCGTATTTTTATTAAACTGTTAAATTTGTGTAATTTGAGAAAAATCAGTTTGATAATATGTTCTGTTGGTAATTATATATATATATATATATATATATATATAAACATATACAACATATACATACATAAGTACACAAATTACTATACACATTTAAATCAATATCTAACCCTAAATATAATGTTAACATAAATATAATATAATATAATGCAAAAGTAACTATTACTAATACTATTTGAGAAAAATATATCCCTTTTTTATTCAAATAATTATATATATATATATATATATATATATATATATATATATATATATATATAGGGTATTACATACCCACTCCTACCCTATCACCTTTATTTCTTTGACTTCGCACCCTCTCGCCTTTAGTCTTATTCCTCTTCACCATTAGTTTCCAAAATTTCTTCCCCTTTTTTTTTTCTTTTTTCCATTACGTTGTTCGCATGTCATAGATTGAGTTGGAGTTGAAGAAACCTAAAATGGAGTCCATGAAAGTTCAATTAAATGGCAAGTCTTTCATTTTCCCACTTTTAGTAGCAATTAAAATGTACTTTAGTGTAAACTAAAGATAACATGAATTGTTGTAACCCTTTATCCATGTATATTTTTCCTATTGGTCACAAATATCATGATCCAAAATCCCCCATGCTCAAACATCCACCAACATCAATTTGAATCACTCTTCAATGATGACAATCTGATATGCTTACCTATGGCCTCTAGTAGTGTAGCCAACCTCCAATAACAATGACAACTCTGGCTGGATGAGGTCGACCATGATTTAAGCTCCATTCTTACCTCAATAGACACGTTCAACTCTCTCTGCTGTCCTTTCAACATTCTTTACCTCCAGGCTTCATCATTCTCTTAAACCAAAAAAGTTAGATAAAAGGGTTGCAGCCCTTTAATTTCCTATCTCTTAAAACCGGCTTCAATTAAAATCATTTTTATAATATCTTGCTCTCTCCTCACTCAATCTCCTATTTTCTTCTTATATAACTCTGATCATACTTTGTTATTATTGATTTTTTGAATTCTGTTGGTTATAATTCATTTGAGCAGAGGTAAAAGAGGAAATTAGTTTATTATATCATTGTTCCTTCAATTGTTAAAATTCCACTACTTATGATTTGTCTGAGTAGAGGTAAAATAAGAAAATTTGGGGGATTTTTTTATTGTTAGGATTAGATTTATGATGTTATAACCCGTATTTTATTTAATTATTAAATCAAATTTAGGATTTAAAGTATGAGTTATTATTTTATGCAATTATTATTATTATTTATGAAATTTAATAAATTTTAATAATTTATTAAGGAGGAGATATATATAAATATATGTATGTTGTATTAAATTTTGTTATATTATATACATATATACATGTACATTATATATATTGGATGTACTTTATTTTAAAAAAAACGTGGCCTTTATTATTATTATTTTTTCTTCTTCTTCTTTTTTTCCTCTCTTTCCTTTCCCACATGACACCACCACCACCCTTATTGCTAGCACCACCCAGCTACCACCGGACAGCCCCACATCGCCACTCAGCTCCCCCTCCCTCCTCTTTCCTCCTCCTTTCTCTTTCTTTCTCAATTATCTTCTTCACTGAATAGAGAATGAGCTCGTTGGTGTCGACGCCGACGTCGACTCCGGCCATCCCTGGACATGCCGCTAGTGTCATTTGAATCCTCTCATCCTAGGTTTTATTTCCCCCAAGTCAATTTGATCGAATAACACTTGGAACAACTTCAATTTCGGGTAACTTAATTTTAAGGTTTTATGTTTAATTTATTGAAATTGAGTTTGAATTCAGTTAATTTGGACTGAGTTGTAGTTATATGAAATGAAATTGAGATTAAGATCTTGCTAAATATGATTTTTATTTATTTTTCTAAATTTTTAGAATTTTTCGGGTGTTTGGTACTGTTCATGTTACTATTCTGAGCTTGGAAAATTTTTATATTTTTAATAAATTTTATTAATTATATAGAGTAAACTTTGTGAAGGAAGTTTTGTGAAATTATTGATAGAATTTAAGTTATGAATTTTTAAAGTTATATTTAAATATGTATTTTTGGAAAAATTATTAGAAATTAGTAAATTATTTAATTTTAATTAAATTATTGTTATTTATTCTATTTTAGATTATTTTTAAATAATAAAAGTATAAAAAATATTTGTTTATATAATTAATTTTCAATTATTACTTAATTATTAGTAATTTTGGAGAAAATAAATGAATAATAAATTTTTTTATATTTTTATTATTTAAATAAATTAAATTTTGGTAGTAAAATAATTTTTTTATGATATATCAGGATTTGAAAAAAAATTATATTGTTTTTATATGTGTTATTGTGTTGGTTCTCAATTGGGCATATTGCATAGTTCATGGCCCAACCCGAGATGTGAAGTTGTGGGTAGTATTGAGGTGCAATTTTGTGCATGAATGACTCTATTTTAGTAGAGAGATGTTCATTTTATAGAGGAGACTCTACCAATTTTTTGGTAAATTTCTTGTAAAATGTGACATCGGGTTTATGTTTAATTTTTTAAAGTCGTGTCTTAGATCGAGTTTTTCTTTAGAAATCTAGAAAGGGAAATATTTTTTGATTCAAGAAAGTCTGTTCATTAGTGAGGTATAATAATTATGGTTACATAATTCTTAGGATTTTGCTTCGATCCTCCACTTATTTTTCACTTATTGTATTGATATGAGAATTGCTTTTGAGTGTCTAAATGAAAATATGTGTATAAATTAAATAAATATAAATATAAATATATAAATATTTTATTGGTGCTTGGTTGCTTGTATGCTTAGGTTGCATGCATATATATAATAATAATTCACTCAGTGAGTTCTGATCCCCTCAATTATTATTTTTTTCATGATTCCTTTCTACAGACTTTCCCTAGTTATCTTTTTCGCTGGACCCCTTCTTCATGGTTGATTTATGTAAATTTTAAACTATCACTTCCTTTTTATTTATTAAATATTGCAGTAGTAGTACGTACTTATTGTAGTATGTTATGTTGAGTTAATAGTGGCTATGCACTCGAATATTTGTAAATATAATTTATTATGATATGATATGGAAATATTTCTTATTCTTTAAAAAGTTTTAATTCTTTGGTATATTTATGATTATGTTTGGTGTGAACTGGTATTTTCGGTTTGCTACAAGTTTCAGATTCGTGTGAATTCCTGTTCCCCAGCGCTAGTCATGAATCATGGGTTTGGGTTATGACAAAGTTAGTATTAGAGCCTAGATTTAGTATTGTGTGACCTAAGTTGGTAGAGTTTGAGTTTTCTTTGAAACTACTACAACAATTAGGTTCGATTATGTCCTTGAATAATCTTTTTTACTTTTAGATTTCCATGTAACTGTTAAGATATTTGTTATTATCTGAATTGTATGTTTTTTTTATTCTTTTTAGAATGAGGAGAGTGCAAGTCACTCTACTGGTCGATGGGGCCAAAGATGGAGAGTCTTACTAGGATGAGATTCTACCCTTTGTGCCACTAGCTAGGCATAGGAATAGAGGTAGAGGTAGACCTAGAGGAGCGACATGTCATCATAGACAGAGAGAATTGCAAGATGAGGAACTTGTGGACTAGGATTTTGAGGAAGCTACCTATGCACCAGGAGTTTAGTAAGGTGCAACAGCTATACCCCAGACTATATCGCCTATGCAACCTCTATTTCAATAGGAGTTCAGGGTATGTCAGACCTAAAGGCAGCATTATTTTTATGCCAGAGTTAGAAGGAATTTTTTATGGGACTTCAGAACCACTAGATTTTCTCCATACGATTGAGTCATTGGCTCGGACTGCCCACATCGAGTATCAGAGGATAATCATTATCGAGTTATCAGTTAAGGGGCTAGCGTTGGATTGGTTTGTTAAAGTGATTTAGCCCCATATGACTACACTCACTTGGGCTTAGTTTAAAGAGCAATTTATGAGATGATTCTACCCATATCCGATGAGAATGAGTTATAGACTCTGGTTGACCAATATTTTTAGAGGTGGTAGGTCAGTAAAGGAGTATACTAAAGAGTTTTTCAAATTGTCCAGATATGTCGAGGATATGATGAGGGACCAATACTTCACCATCACCATTTATGTAACCAGTTTGGGTTTTGCATTTACTGGGATGCTTACTGCAGGCTTAACTATTGAGTTAGTGATTAAGTTAGCCAAGGAGATTGAGCTCAAGCTCATTGGGCAAGGAGTTATGTCTGATTACTATTAGATTAAAGGTACTAGAGCATAAGGATATCAGGGTACTCCATATAAGACATTTAGATAGGCTCTAGTAGTAAGCTCAGAGGATCTGATCAACAGGGGAAAAAACTTCACAGGATTCATAAGAGTAGCATACATGGCTATAATGGAGACTATAGACCTATCAAATTTGGTTTAGGTGCTACCAACAATAGTAGTGGTAAGAGCTCAGGATATGGTAGCACAGGATTACGGCCAGTGCTTATTAGACATGTGGGAGAGTCCATCAAGGACCGTGTTATATGGCTTTGGGAGTGTGTTTTAGATGTAGTTAGACATGGAATTTTGCTAGATCATGCCCTTATTCTAGTTTTCAGTAGTAATTCCCTTATTCATCTTCAGCTAGTGTAGTTCCAGGTCAGTTTTAGTTGCTGCCATTTTAGTACCTCAGCACCTCTCAGTTTGTAGCCCAGAAGGGGGTGAGATAGAGGAGGAAGAGGCAATGCTAGAGGATTTAGATAGGCTTCTATTAGTCAGTAAGGAGGAAGAAGACAAGCCAAAGTTACCCTCATGCAACAGGATGCTCAGGTATCCAATGTAGTGGTAGTAGGTACACTCTCAGTATGTTATCTTGATGCTAGAGTTTTGATTGATTCAGGTGCTGTCCATTCCTTTCTGTCTCTTATTTTTGCTTCAAAATCAAGTTGGCAAGTTGTAAGGATGACAATTCCTTTATCAATTACTACATCTCTAAGTGATTCGTTGGACACCGATGTTATTCTTCTTGGGTGTCCTGTATTGGTAAAAGGTAAAGAGTTACTAGTAGACTTGATTTTGTTAGATGTGACAGACTTTGATGTGATCTTGGGAATGGATTAGTTGTCTCAGCATTATGCCATTTTGGATTATCGTAGCAAATAGGTGATTTTCATAATTTTAGGTGAAGAGGAATTCAAGTTTGTGGGTGATAAGAGTTTTGCACCTCAGATTCTTATCTCCATTCTTACAATAAGAAAGATGTTGAGAAAAGGATGTTAAGGATACTTAGAATTGGTTAAGGATAAAACAGCAGAACATACATCCATCTTAAATGTTCCTGTAGTATGTGAATTTCCTAATGTCTTTCTTGATGAATTGCCAAGTTTACCACCTCAGAGGGAGATAGAATTTTGAATTAATGTGGTTCTAGGCATAGCTTCTATCTCTATGCCACCTTATAGGATGGCTCTTGCTGAGTTAAAAGAGTTAAAGGAGTAGTTGTAAGAGTTTTTGGATAAAGGTTTCATAAGACCTAACACTTCTTCTTAGGGTGCACTAGTTTTATTTGTGAAGAAGAAGGATGACACACTTAGACTGTGCATTGATTATAGAGAATTGAATAAGGTGACTATAAAGAACAAGTATCCCCTATTATAGCCCAAGATATAAATGGAGCTAGAAATGCTAATGATGGGCTTGGTTATTAGCAGAAGAATGATTGTAGTAGAAGAATGGTGTTAACTAGTGATAGAAGAAAGTTATTACTTGTCATTTTGTATTAATGAGTCAATTATTATGTCATTTGTCATTTATCCTTTTTCTTATTTCTATTGTTCTAGTTGGATTAAGCAGTGGAGAATTCTAAAAGGATTCTGTTATAGCTTGAGTCTATAAATATTACTATCATTGTATTAGAGATATTTTTGGAATTCATACAAATATCTGATATTCTCTCCATTCTCTCCCTTCTCTATTCTTGACCCTTTTATTATTGTTATATAAATAATGGTATCAGAGTTATCTGATCTTAAAGAACTATAGTTGACCTTATAAAGATGGCTAAGAAAAAATCACAGGTGACTCCGGCTTAACAGTCACAAGGTGTAGAGGAACAAGTGTAGAGCTTAGATTAACGAAGCAAGGAGTTTATGAAAGAGGTGTATAGCCATCTAGATCTGCTTACAAAATAGCTCCAAAAGAATCATAGTTCTCAACTTAATATGCAAAGCAAACTAGATCAATTAATGGCTATGATGAAGACCTTGACTATTGCTCCTCAACCTGCACCATCTCCACAGAAGGTGGTAGAGTCCCAACTATCTTCTTCTGCTCAGAAAATTGTTGATGACTTAAGAAATACTGGTAAAGGGATCTTACCTATACCCACACTCTCTTTTAACAAACTAATAGAGCTAGTTGAATCTAGCTCCTTGTTTGTTAGTAATAGTCAAGGATTTAATCAAGGTGCCTAAAATTGAGCTTATAACCTTTGAGAGTACTAACCCCAGAACATGGATTCAAAAATGTCAAAAATAATTTCAATTATACGGTGTATAGGAGGAGCACAAAGTGGATCTAGCCACCTTATATTTAGGGGAAAAGGCAGACATATGGTACCAAGGTTAGCAGAAGGTATAAAAGAGTAAGGATTAGGAAAAGTTTATAGAAGCATTGTGTTAGACGTTTGGTGAGCTATCCATGTCTGATGTGGTAGAAGAATTCAATAAGCTAAAACAGAAAGGAAAAGTGGAGGAGTATTAGTAGAGATTTGAGGAGATAAGGTCCTTTATGCTCAAATACCACCCATAGTTGGATGAGGGATACTTTGTATTTAGTTTCATTAGTAGTCTTAGTAGAGAGTTGAGGCTAATGGAGAAAATATTCAAACCTTCAAACCTTCAACAAGCCTTTGAGTAAGCTCATTTACAAGAAGAATTTATAAATGCCATGTTCAAGAAATAAAAAATCTTAGCCAAAACACTTAACTCTTCTTTTTATCACCCCAAATACACCACTAGTGCTTAGCCATCTATAATTCCTTTCAAACCTGAAGCCACAATTATCACCTCATTCCAAAATATAACCAATTGTCTTAAACCTTAAAAAAAATTAGACACTGACCTAAAACCCAAACTAGACACTACAACCCATGATTAACCAAAAAATTTAAATAACTTGATGGAGCAACAAAGGAATTCAGGACAATGCTTTAGGTGTGGGGTTCGATACTTTGCAGGGCATGTTTGTAAAAATAAGCAGTTGAATGCCATAATAGGCTAGGAAGAGGAGGCAAAGAATCAGGAGGAAGGGGTAAACGAAGTGGAGGTTAAAGAATTTAACGATGTAGATATTCCATTGTGTGCCATTAAAGGTGGTACAAATGCAAATACATTGAAGATAAAAGAGAAGTCAATGGTAAGTAGATCATCATACTCATCAATAGTGGCAGTACCCACAGCTTTTTGGAAATTGACATGGTCATTAGTGTGGGATGTGTTATAACTAAAGATAAGGGACTAGTGGTTAAGGTGGCTAATGGTGAACACATGATTAGTTATTCATAGTGTGTTGGATTAAGATGGAGTATTCAAGGGTATGCATTTGAATATGATATGAGAACACTATCACTTGGGGGTCATGACATAGTGCATGGCGTGAACTGGTTAAAATGACACTGACCCAAAACCCAAACTAGACACTATAACCCATGATCAACCAAAAACTTGAAATAACTTGATTAAGCAGCGAAGGAATTTAGGACAATACTTTAGGTGTGGGGTTCGATACTTTGCGGGGCATGTTGGTAAAAATAAGTAGTTGAATGCTATAATAGGCTAGGAGGAGGAGGCAGAGAGTCAGGAGGAAGGGGTAAATGAAGTGGAGGTTAAAGTATTTAATGATGTAGATATTTCATTGTGTGCCATTAAAGGTGGTACAAATGCAAATACATTGAAGATAAAGGATAAGTCAATGCTAAGTAGATCATCATACTCATCGATAGTGGTAGTACCCACAGTTTTATGGATATTGACATGGTCATTAGTGTGGGATGTGTTATAACTAAAGATAAGGGACTAGTGGTTAAGGTGGCTAATGGTGAACAAATGATTAGTCGTTCATTGTGTGTTGGATTAAGATGGAGTATTCAAGGGTATGCATTTGAATATGATATAAGAACACTATCACTTGGTGTGAACTGGATGGTGTGAACTGGATGAAACATTATAGGCCTATTATTTTTTATTTTCTACAATTGAAGCTTTCCTTTAATAGAGATGGCAAAACTATAGTGTTGATTGGAATCACTGAGGCGAGGAAGTTGACAATGATGATCGGTAAGAATCTATAAAATTTTTTGAAGAGGAAGTGGATTCACAACACATCTTAACTATACTCTATGACATGCACCAGCATGGCATGACCATTAAATGAGGGGTGTATAATGACAGACTCCACTCTTATTGTTGGTATGTCAGAAATATTGGCCCTGTTATTATAGAAGTATCAAATGGTGTTTAGGGATCCCAAGACTTTTCCACCTGAAAGGATTCATGATCATGCAATTATATTGAAAGAAAGAGTTCAACTAGTCAACATTAGGCCTTATAGGTATCCTCATTTTTAGAAATCAAAGATTGATAAGCAAGTAAAGGAGATGCTCACAAGTTCTACTATATAAGCTAACATTGCCCTTTTGCTTCACCAGTTTTGTTACTGAAGAAAAAGGATGGATCTTGGAGATTCTGTGTTGATTATAGGAAATTACATTCCTTAATGATCAAAAATAAATTTCCTATTCCTATTATAGATGATTTGCTGGATGAACTTCACGGGGTAGCTATTGCTCTAAGTTGGATTTGAAGGCAGGGTACCATCAAATTAGAGTGAAGAAGGAAGACACTCATAAAACTGCTTTTAGGACATATCAAGGTCATTATGAATTTAAGGTCATGCCCTTTGGGTTGACCAATGCCCTAGCTACGTTTCAAGCCCTTATGAATCACATCTTTAAGTCACATTTGAGAAATTTTATTTTGGTATTCTTTGATGATATCTTAGTATACTGTCCCACCCTTGAATCACACCTAGTACATATGGAAATTTTTCTCAAATTACTATAGCAACACCAAATCTATGACAAGCTCTCCAAATGTTCCTTTGCTCAACGCCAAATTAAGTACATAGGGCATATTATATCATCTGAAGGGGAAAGTACTGACCCTAGTAAGATTAAGGTAATGCAAAATTGGCTAGTGCCTACCTCAATCAAGTCATTAAGAGGATTTCTTAGTCTCACTGGCTACTATATAAAATTTGTTAGAAGTTATGGTTTAATCAGCAGGCCACTTACTAAATTACTAAAGAAAAATGATTTTTATTAGAGTGAAGTTATAGAGAATGCCTTTCAACAACTCAAGAAAGCTATAGTAACTACTCTAGTCTTAGCTCTTCTCAATTTTAATTAGCCCTTCATCTTGGAAACAAACGCTAATGGCAAAGGTGTTGAAGCAATACTTATGCAACAATATAGGCCAATTACTTTCATTAGTAAGGCAATAAGTAAGAAGAACCAGGAACTTTCTATCTATGAAAAGGAGCTGCTGATAATTCTCTTTACAGTGCATAAATGGAGGCATTACTTAGAAAATGCCCATTTTATTATGAAAACATATCAATAGAGCATCAAACATTTGTTACAACAAAGAGTTCATACCATAGTTCAACATAAAGGGTTAGTGAAATTAATGGGGTTGGATTACAGCATTTCCTACAAGAGAGGTGTAAAGAATAAAGTGGCAAATGCTCTATCTAGAAGGGGATGGTCTTACCAAGAGCAAGCCAATTATTATACACTAGTTTTTACTATAGTACCTAGGTGGATGTAGGAGGTGATCAATAGCAATACAGGAGATCCCATGGCTTATGAATTAATTTAAGCATTAACAATGGACTCTCAAGCTAAGGACTATTATGGTTATTCTCAGGGCATATTAAGGTACAAGGGTAGAATTTATGTGGGAAATCAGTTGGAGTTAAGGTAGAAAGTGATTAAAGCCTCACATGGTTCTTTATTAGGCGGGAATTTAGGCATGATTAGTACTTACAACAGAGTGAAATTTCATTTTTTTAGCTGAAATGAAGAAGGATATTTATCAATGGGTCGCTCCTTGTGATGTACCTTATCCAGGGTTAATATTACATGTTTTAGATCAGGCTTGGCAATCCATTTCCATGGATTTTATTGAGCAATTACCAAAATCTGATGGGAACGACACTATATTGGTGGTATTTAATATGAAGACTAAGTATGCTCATTTCATTCCACTAGCACATCCTTTTATAGCTCAAAAAGTGTCACTCATTTCTCTTAATCAAGTGTATAAACTATATGGCCTTCTAAAGAATATTGTCTCTAACAAAGATAAGGTGTTTACAAGTGTATTTTGGCAGGAACTCTTTGAGGCAATAGGAGTGAAGCTGAATTTAAGCACTACTTATCACCCTTAATCTGATGGGTAGACTAAAAGGGTTAATAGGTGTTTAGATAATTATTTATGGTGTATGTGTTTTCAAAAACCTAAGGCCTGGAGTCAGTGGATAACATTTATAGAGTGGTGGTATAATACCAACTACCACAACAACATTAAGATGACCCCTTATCAAGCCTTGTATGGAGTCATACTTGAGCAGCTAACTGTTGTAACTGATTTTAAGACTTCGATAGCTGCAGTTGAAGAACTTTTTATTCAGAGGCAACATATGGTTCAAATTTTAAAATATCAGTTGGTGTATGCCCAAAATCGAGCTAAGCAATTATTTAATGAGCATATGAGTGATAGAGAATTCAATATGGGGTGATATGGTCTTTTTGAAGCTTCAGCCTTATAGGCAGCAATCATTAGCGATAAGGAAAAGTCATAGCATATAAGCTTGAATTACCTCTTTGCCTCAATGGTGCATCCTGTCTTCTATGTCTCCTTATTGAAGAAACACATTGGTTTAGCTAATACGATTGCTACTAATCTACCACCAATTCACAGTTTTAGTGCGTTTAAATTGGAACCAGTCGCAATTCTATAGAATACGCAAATTAAAAGGAAAAAGCATCCAGTCCAGCAATTTTTGGTTCATTGGTCTAACTCTAATCCTATTGAATCTACTTAGGAAGATTTGAACTTTTTGAAGTCCCAATTTCCTCAACTCTTTCTTAAGGATAAGAAAACTGATAAAGGGGAGGGGTATTATTATAGCCCAATATGTGAATGGAGCTGGAAATGCTAATGATGGGCCTAGTTATTAGCAGAAGAATGATTGCAGAAGAAGAATGGTGTTAACTAGTGATAAACAAAAGTTGTTACTTGTCATTTTATATTGGTGTGTCAATTGTTGTGTCATTTTTCCTTTTTTATTTTTATTATTCTAGTTGGATTGAGTAGTGGAGAATTCTAGAAGGATTCTGTTATAGCTTGAATATATATATAGTACTATTATTGTATTGGGAGATATTTTTGGAATTCATATAAATACATGCTATTCTCTCTATTCTCTCCCTTCTCCATTCTTGACCCTTTTCTTACTATTATGTAACATCCCATTCCGAGGACAAATGATTTGTTCGATCAACTTCAGGGTGCATAATTCTTCTATAAAATTGACTTGAGATCAGGCTATCATTAGTTATGGATCAAAGAAGCTAACATTCCTAAAATGACAGTTCGTACTAGATATGGCCATTATGAGTTTATGGTAATGTCCTTTAGATTAACCAATGCACCAGTAGCTTTTATGGATATGATGAATGGGGTGTTGAGACCATTTGTAGATCATTTTGTAGTGGTATTCATTGATGATATACTGGTATATTTGAAAAGCATATGTATCACTTAAGAATAATTGTAGATGATGGGGTTTAGCATACATCCAAGATTTTAGCAACCGCGACACTGTTTGAGCTTAGGGCTCTAGAGAACACACTACTATATCATAAAGACATAGCGTGGAGATGAGGAGTCACCACCTAGGGTAATAATTGGGACAATTTGAAGGTGATGGTAACTCAATTCTCTAGAAGAGAGTTAGCACCACAACCAGCAAATTCTAGATACAGAATACTAACTTCTTTTAGTCTTATGTTCATTTAGAATTACCTTATTAATTATTAAATTATTCTCTATTTACATGCAATTTCATTTAAACCCAAATTTAGCATACATCTAACTCTAAGGCAACTAGTCATGAAAAGCATACAAACAATGAATTCATAAAACACAATGTCCCTAAATTAGTCTAATCTACATTGATTTTAATTAAATGAGCTAAATCTACATATTTTATTTGCAAATGAGCCTAAAAGCTAATGGGCCTAATTCCTATTTAATTTTAATGAGCCTAAGTTTATTGATTTTAATTCTAAAAATTGAGCCTAATTCTACAAATTATATAAGGCCTTAGACTAATGGGCTTAAGTCTAATTGATTTTATTTAAATAAAATGATCCTAAAGTCTACAAATTATAAAAAATGCTTTAAGTGGGCTGAGTTAAATCTAAATTAATTTTAATTAATTAAAAAATGGGCTTAAGTCTAAATGAACCTAATGGGCCTAAATTGGTTTTAAAGTTAATTAGACTTCAAACCAATTTTAAAGGCCTATTTTATTAGTGAGTTGGACCTATTGTGGGTTTGGGGCCCAAAATAAATAAAAACACAAAAAAATCCAAATAACAAAAATAGAGCAAATAACAATTAAACATGCATACTATGACTTTCTAACCCTAATTCAATTTACATGCAATCTAATTACTAAAACCACCATTAATTTTAATTAAGCTTTTACCAAGTGAACCTAATTTACTACTTAATTTTAAAGTGCAGAAAAATTAAATATTCCACTATTTCCCACTATTAGGGCTATTACAATGATATGCTGAAAAATTATAATAAAATTATACAAAATCAAAAATAAATAAATGAAAAACACAACAATAAAAATTAAAAGAATAATAAAACCCTAATAATCTACATAAAATTAAAACAGAATTTTAATCCATGGCATTCCATGGACCTTCATGGGTTTTGTTCTCCATAGTGAATTCATGTCATCCTGTCTATAATCATAAAACAAAAAAAAGTAAAAAAAATAAATATTGGTAAGTAAATAAATAAAATAAGAATTAGAATAAGAATAAGAATAAGAATAAGAATAAGAATAAGAATAAGAATAAGAATAAGAATAAGAATAAGAATAAAAATAAAAATAAAAATTGAAATTAAAATTGAAATTGAAATTGAAATTAAAATTAATTCAAGATCAAATAAAATAAAAATAATGAAAATAAAATATATAGAAAAGAATTAAAAAAATAAAAATGAAAGATTAAAAAATGATAAAGAACAAATACAAATATTAGTAGAATAAATGAATGAAAAAAACAAAAAAGATGAAAAAAATGAATAAATATAAAAAATAATAAAAAGAATGAACAATTGAAAACAATAGCCGCACTAAAAGAAGAGTACAAATGAAATGGAATACAAAAGTGAATGAATTAGTAAATCAATTGATAGTTAATGATGATTGAAAAATAATAAATCAAGAAAGCCAAACAATATTAAAATCAAAATAAAAGAAAGAAGTTGAAGAAGAAAATGAATTGCAGTATTGATTCCCCTCAAAGTTTGATCAACCTTTGATGGAAGTCTGTGGCTTTTTGTATTGTCTATGAGTTTTAGTTTTTATTTTGATTTGATTTATAGTAAATAACTAAAGAAAAGTACGTAAAAAAAAAGGAAAAGTGGGTATGCTTTGGCTCATGGCTAAAAATTAGAAAAGTAGAGGAAATAAAATAAAAACCCTAGGAGCCTCCCTTATGAAAAGAGAAAATGACAAATATATATAATCCTAGTCTTGTAACCCTATGTTATGTTTAGGATAAAAATCAAATAAAAAAAATTGTTTATTATTTATCTAATAAAAAAAATTTATCATTATATTTATCTAATAAAATAAAAATAACAACCAATCAAAAATAAGTATAAAAATAAAATAAAATAAAAAATAAAAAATAATAAAAAAATTACGGAGTGTTGGTCGGAAGTGTGGATTTCTGACCAGAAATCTACAGTTCCAATTGGAAATCTACATTTGTTATGGCAACCTTTTTTTTATATTTAAAAAAAATCTCTTTTTTTTTATTTTTAATTTTTTTCTAAAAGAAATAATTAAATGTAAGTTGTAAAAAATAAAATAAAATAAAATAAAAATAATTTAATTTATTTCAAAACCAATAAATCAAATTCAATAAATATAATTTCATAATCAATTTTAATCATCGGGTCCTCTATCGCATCCAAACTTAAATCATTCAAAAATTGAGTGCTTACAGTTGCCCTCCTTTGTCACTATTTGCTTGAAAAATTGTAGGAAAGCAAATAAGCGCATAATTTCTAAATAAAAAGTCAGAATTCTTACCTGTGTGCGATGACTATGCATAATACTATGCAGTGTTGAATGCGATTTAAGGAACACTAGAATTCCTGTGGAATTTCTAGCTATGATGCTACCACGGTGTTCAATGAATAATGATTGACACTGTGTTCAGTGTATTTCGAAAATAGGCTATAGTTCTGGTAGAATATATAACGGTGATGTTATCATTGTGTTCAGTGAATAGCAGTTGACACTGCGTTCAATGCTTTTTGAAATCAGGCTATAGTTTTAGTGGACCATATAGCAGTGATGTTATCACTGTGTTCGGTGAATAACAGTTAACACTACATTCAGTGTATTTTTAAAACAAGCTATAGGTTTAGTGGAACATATAGTAGTGATGCTATCACTGTGTTAAGTGAATATTGGTTGACACTACATTCAGTGTATTTCGAAAATAGGTTGTAGTTTCAGTGGAGCGTATAATGGTGATGTTATTACCTTGTTTAGTGAATTGCAGTTGACATTGTTCAATGTATTTTGAAAACTTGATATAGTTCCAATAGAACATATAGCAGTGATGCTATCACTGTGTTCAGTGAATAGCGATTGACATTGTGTTATGTGTATTTTCTATATTCCCTATGGGACATTTAGCAAATGATTTTCTCTATATTCCCTATGGGAAATTTAGCTAATGATTTTCACTATATTCCGTGTAGGACGTCTAGCGATCATGATTTTCATTATACTCCCTATGGGACGTCTAGCAATCATGATTTTTACTATATTCCTTATGGGATGTCTAAGGATCATGATTTTTATTATATTCCTTGTGGGACGTCTAGCCAAAATATGCTATAATTATTGTATAGTGTCTAGCGAATTGTACTATAGTTCTTGTGGAACGTCTAACTGTGATTGAAAGTTTTGCTATATTTCTTATGGACCATTTATAAAAAATATGCTATAACTATTATGTAGTGTCTAGCAAAAGTGATTGAGGAAAGTTTAAGTCATAGCTACTGTGTAGCATATAATTGAGTGATTTTGAAATTATGTTATAGCTATTGTGTAGCATATAACAATGTGAATATGAAATTTGTATTGTGTATGAAAAATGCAGAAATCAAATTAGAATTTCATGTTGACTAGGATTTTGAGATTTTATGTTAATCAACTGTGCTGACTGATTGGAATTTTTGCTGATTATCTTTGAATTTTGATGATTTACTCCAATTAACTGCCTTTGCTGCTTGCTGACTTTGATTGACTTGATAGTGCTAGTGTTGATTCCATATGTTGGGTTGATCTTCTTCTAGACTTATTACTCCTGAAGACTTGTTGAAGTTAGTGTTAGTGTGATAAATGTTATAAAAGGTACCTTTTTTTAAAAAATTTATGAAAAAATTCATCACTTTATCACAAGATAGTGTGCACTCAATGAATCTCACTAATTTTTATTTTCATGACTATCATATATTTGCCATTTATAAAGGTTAAAGCTATCATTAACCATCTTATACTGAAAGTATATTATTTACTAAATAAAGAGCTTACTTCCACACCTAATTTTAAGGATAATTTGCTAAACAAAACTCATGGAATTTGAGCATAAATAGATCGAATTCTAAGTATTAAAACAGTCTTTGAGTTATTTTTATGCTTTTCTTCCTTATCCGAGTATTCCCCCGCCTTTCTCATATTACTCAGCGTGGATACCGTTGGAAAGGTCCTTTGAATATTCATACTCTTATAGAGCATTGGAGTAAATAGAGCAATTTTTGACGTGGTCCTTGTTAGTATTCCCCCACCTTTCTTGTATTACTCAGCGTGGATACCACTAGAGGTTCACGTTGATATTCTTACTCATTTTTTAGCATTGGAGTACATTATGCTTGCTCTTATTTTGATTCTCCTCTTAGTATTTTCTTGTCTTTCTTGTATTACTCAGTATGGATATCATCAAGGGATTTTGTACTCATACTCATTTATGAGCATTGGAATAGATTATATGCACATTTATCATTCAAAAGACTGAAATAATACTTTGAAATTCAAGCAATTTATATTATAAGTCCATAATTTTTTTTTTTGCATTTTCTTCCCTTCATTCAAGTACAAAGTAAGCATTAAATTGTTTATAGTTTATAAACTCTCAGTGCAAAACTGTTAATTGAACATCTGAATTCTACAAGGCCAATAAAAAAGAGCCATTATGATTAAAGGTTATAAGATAGGCTTTTTACACAAGATCTTGTGAAATGGATGAATTTACTTTTAATTTATGGATTTTATTTTAAGATTGTACTTTATTATAGAATCTAATAAATTAGGGTTATACTACTTCCCTTTGGTATTTATCAGGGTGTTTGTCACACATGGTGATATTCTGATGAGCAATTGGTGTTTGCCTTCTTGCTCATTCTAAATGTCATGCTGGTTCTTTTCTTCTTCCTTATTCTCTTTTTTTTTCCTGCATAAATACCATAAGTTAGTATGGTCTATTTATAAGTGAAGAGATTTTGTCAAAATGTAATGTTATTCTTTTGCATTCTTCCCTTTTGATTGTGATGATGATGTCTCTGATCACAGGGTCTTGATACTCCACCATTGAGGTTATGGCCCAGTGTTGAATTTATCTTTCTATCATTCCTGATGTTATGGTTGAGGGCTTTATTCCTTTTATTGACATCATCTTTTTAGGGTTGACGAATGTATCACTGGTCTACTAGACCTTCTAGTAAGGAATTGAGAGAGGTGTTTCAAGGATTTGATGCTTTATCTTTGTTTGAACATTCTCATGGCTATCAGAGATACATTTAGGAGCATCTATTGGAGCTGATTCCTATTAACCCATCTGAGGTGTGCTTATCTTTTGTTACTCTTCATGTTTTGACTGTCTTTTGCATTCACAGTTTATGGGAGTAGGTTTTCCTTTTATTGTGACTCCATGTGATATTCCAGATGATGCTCCAAATGAGAATATGGAGATGGATACTGAGTTTGAGGAGCCTAAGACTCCTATCCAATCCCTTGAGGTTGCTAGGATGATGCTTTTATAAGTATTATTGTCGATGATATTCCCTTATTGGATGGGCCCATGCTTTATTAGGCTCCTACGGTTTAGAGTCTCGCTAAGCATTAGGTTCACCTTGATAGTGTTACCCTTTTCCTTTAAATGTGAATATTCTCACTACCTTTCTACACTTTTACAATACTAATTTTGAATGTTAGTAGCAAAGATTTTTTTGCAACCTTGCTTAGGCTTAAAGACTTTTATTATGCGAAGCAAGTATTTCATAATAAATGTATGCATGTTATGTATGACATACATGATCCTAATAGGTCTTTTATTTGGAATAAAACTATGTTGCTGATCTTGGAGTGTAAGGATGAGGTGCTTTATCAACAACTTGTAGGTTTGAGCATTGAATGCTTCGCTGTTGGTACTTCTAATGTCAGAGCTTCTGATATAGTTTGTCAAATAGATGACCATGCTAGCAAGTGGGGTCCATGGCTTAACACTAGAGCTTGTGATTGATCAATGCACTGTTGAACTTTTCTTTTTGTTATTGCTTTTATTGTATGATAATTGATGTATATGTCTGCTTGTAGTTTACTTCTTTCTGCCCTTGAGATATCTTTCACTAACTTTGAAGCTCTAGTATTTTATTTACTGTTTTGCCCCTAAGTTGCCCCCAGTTTCATTTCTAAATTCATCAACTTTATTCTGGTAGTCTTTTCGATATTCCAAGAAAATTAGTTTATCCATTATTGCTATAAATTGAACCCCATTAGTTGTAGTCTTATGTATTGAAGATACAGAGGAGTGAGTGAACTGATTGAAGAGAGTTCTTAAAGTTAAAATCAACTAGACTTGCTCTTCGAAGAGTTCTTGACTAAAATATTTAATGTTGATACAATGATTGATGACAGTTATAAGGCAAGAGTTGCAATGCAAGTTACTGAGCCACTTAAAATTGTTTATATACAAGAGGACACTAGACTTACAAACAAAATCACGAAGGGGTGGTACAAAAAAGAAAACATAACTAAAATAGTAATCTCATAGCTCTAATTTAGCTTTCATTATATTCTATCTTTCCATTTAAAAACTTAAGCAATATGATAAAGATGACTATACAATATTTGAACAACAATTTTAGATTCAATTTTAATCATTTAGTAAGGCAAAAATGAGAACATTTATTACATCACATAATACAACTCCTAATACCAATTAGTCCTTTTTGATTTTTTGACAGAATATTTTTCTCTCTGATTTTGACTAACTATCCTTTTATGGATTTTCTAATTAGCGGGAGCTCTTTTTTTCTTTTTATCATTCTTTAAATTTTTCTCTATTTAGAAGTTATATCATGTGATATATGAATGCTCTTTAAATTTGCATTTGTGCCCATGCTGAATGAATCTAATTGAATTGAATTTATGTTAAACATGCAAATGTGATCAATATCATAATGCATAGTACCATTAAGATGTACATTACATAAGTAAGCATGATCATAATTCATATCATCGATAAAAAAAATAAAAGTTCTAAAGAAACCAAAATGCTATTTAAAGAAAATAACAAAAGAATTATTATATATTCTAAATGCTAGGGATGCTAAGTCTCAAGGTGGTTGTCCTTCAGGTGGTTAATATAATAGCTATTCTTGCATATCCTCACCAACTATCTCCATGATTTTATCTTTCTGTACCTTAACTATGCATGTTTCTTTCTTGTCTAATAGCTTCTCATCATAACTCATCACCCAATCTTGTAGGTACAATTGATTCAAAGGGTATGTCAAAAGGTGGTTTAGTGTAAAACACCTTGTAGTCAAACTTGTCTGAGGGCTGACTTAATAAATCTTCAACTCCATTTTATGGCTACTCAAGAGTCTTAGATTTTTTCCTTATCTTTCTTAATGGTTTGTCATTAACTCCAAATTCATCACCTCAACCTCCGAGTGTAATTGATTCAATGAGAATACCATAGGAAAGTGGTTTGGAGTAAAATAGTTTATAATTAAACTTTCCTAAAGGCTGGCCCAATAAATCTTTAACTCTTCTTTAAGGTTTCTTAGGAATTAAAGATTCCACACTCTTTCCTTTATCATTAGGGGCATGAAGAGATTTCTTACCAATTTGTAGGTTCATGTTCTTAAAGGAGTTTAACACTTCTCCCTTGCTTACTCCTGAGTTGATCATGATGGTGGTTGGGGGTGGAACATTTTGGTAATTTAGGAAAGGATTATTTCTGGTGCTTAGGCTTTCAGGGTCTATGATCTTTCCAAAGTCTATAAGGTTTTGGATTTCGTGTTTAAGGCAGGTACATGTTTTTATGGAATGACCAATAACTTGATGGAATTTGCAATAACTGTTTGGGTAGTATCATAGGACATTTGGATTTATTAGTTTGGAAAAGGTAAGGGGTTTGTGCAGGTCTTTTTGCATTAAGCGGTTTAGGACTTTGGATAGGGGTTGGTTAAAATTAGAGAATCTCCTTGGTTATTGAACAACATGCACCAAATTAGGCAACACATTGCGAACTATCATCCTAACCTGATCTTTCTTAGCCATCTTATTTTTCATTAATCCTGCCTTATTCATGAATCTAGTAAGGAAATCAAAAAATGATTCATTAGGTTTCTGCTTAGTCAGTTCTAAATCTCGAATAGACACTTCCAGCATGGTGTTATAGTCATATTACTTCAACAAGTGAAACATAGTTCTCTCTAATCAATCTGGACTAATTTCTCTAACCTATGATAACAATTCACATTTATTCCTTCCAAGGACAACACAAATAATTTAGCGACCATAAATAATGAGGCTTTTATGGTGCTCATAGTTATGGTATATTAGCTAAAGTGAATCCTTGGATCTCCAAAACCATTGAACTTCTGTAGTTGAGGGGCATTTTATATTTGTCTGGAAGTTTATCTCCATTAATGCTTATCATGTCATCAAAATCAAATAGATACCCTATGCCTTAACCTCTCATAAGTTCTTCCATCTTAGACATCTTCTGAGTGAATGCTTGCATCTACCTCGACTCAAGTTCCTAAACCATCTCAAGTGATTCTTTCTTGGCTTTCTCTACCATAAGGTTCTCCATATCCTCATAATTCATTTCCATAATAAGCACATTCCTTGCAGCATTCAATAGTTTCCCCTAAGTATTATTATTAGCAATTAGATCTTCCATAATAGCAATATGTGGAATTATAGCAACGAGTGTAGTTGCAGTTGTAGCTGGTGGCATTAGCCCAGCTAGGCTTGTCTTAGTTCATCTTACATCATTGCTCCTATGTCATCCATCAAAGCTCCCTTAAAGTCTTCTAAGGTCTAGTTTCCTTCTTGTTGTTGTTCTATTTATGTTTGCTTAGTTGGAGTTAATGTAGCTTATAGCTAAAGTATTTTAATAGGGCTTTTTTCCAATCTTCCAAGGATGTCTTTAGCTATTGATTTTAGACTTGAATCAGTTCTCACTAGTCTACTACCGCTCCATTTCCAAACACAAGAAGACCTAGATGAATCTATGATTGCTGTAAAACAAAGTGTTAATATGATGCATGAAGCATATATATGCATGTATGCATGATGCACGTGCCATGTAACAAGTAGTAAGTAATAAGTCAAGTATACAAATAATAAGTTAAGTGTACATACATCCTTCTAACCTTATTCCTCCTACACATGAGTTCAAAGGTAAGTCACTTTTCCTAGGATTTTTTTCTTAGCCTTAATATCAACATAAAATTAAAACAAGATTTTAATCCATGGCATTCCATAGACCTTCATTGGTTTTATTCTCCATAGTAAATTCATGTCATCCCGTCCATAATTATAAAACATAAAAAAGTAAAATAAATATATATTAGTAACTAAATAAATAAAATTAAAATTAAAATTAAAATTGAATTTGAATGAAGATCAAATAAAATAAAAAATAATGAAAATAAAATATACAGAAAATAAAAATGAAAGATTAAAAAATGATCAAGAGCAAATACAAATATTAGTAGAATAAAAGAATGAAAAAAAAACTAAAAAGATGAAAAAAATGAATAATTAAAAAAATAGTAAAAGGAAAGAACAATTGAAAATAATAGCTACACCAAAAGAAGAGTACAAACGAAACAGAATAAAAAAAGTGAATGAATCAGTAAATCAATTGATAGTTAATGATGATTGAAAAATAATAAACAAAGAAAGCCAAACAAAATTAAAATCAAAATAAAAGAAAGGAGCTGAAGAAGAGAATGGAACACAGTATTGATTGTCCTTAGAGTTTGATCAACCTTTAATGGAAGCCTGTGGCTTTTTATATTGTCTGTGAGTTTTAGTTTTTATTTTGATCTGATTTATGGAAAACAATTAAAGAAAAGTACGTAAAAAAAAAGAAGAAAAGGTGGGTATGCTTTGGTTCACGGCTAAAAATTAGAAAAGTAGAGGAAATAAAATAAAAACCCTAGGAGCATCCCATGTGAAAAGAGAAAATGACAAATATATATAACCATAGTCTTGTAACCCTATGTTAGGTTTAGGATAAAAATCAAATAAAAAAATTGTTTATTATATATCTAATAAAAAAAATTATCATTATATTTATCTAATAAAATAAAAATAACAACCAATAAAAAATAAGTATAAAATAAAATAAAATAAAATAAAATAAATAATAAATAATAATAATAAATTATTGAGTGTTAGTTGGAAGTGTGGATTTATGACAAAAAATGTACATTTCCAACCGAAAATATAGATTTCCAATTGGAAATCTACATTTCTGATGGCAACCTTTTTTTATATTTAAAAAAATTCTCTTTTTTTTATTTTTGAAATTTTTTTGTAAAAGAAATAATTAAAGGTAAGTCCTAAACAATAAAATAAAATAAAAATAATTTATAATTTATTTCAAAACCAAAAAATCATATTCAATAAATATAATTTTATAGTTAATTTTCATCATCGGGCCCTCTGTCGCATCCAAACTTAAATCATCCAAAAATTGGGTGCTTACAGTTGCCCTCCTTTGTCATTGTTTGCTTGACAAATTGTAGCAAAGGAAATAAGCATACAATTTCTAAACAAAAAGTTAGAACACTTACCTGTGTGCGATGACTATGCAGTGTTGCATGCAATTTAAGGACCACTAGAATTCTTGTGGAATTTCTAGTTATGATGCTACCACTGTGTTTAGTGAATAGCGATTGATGCTGTGTTGAGTGTATTTTGAAATCAGGTTATAGTTCCAATGGAATATATAGTGGTGATGTTATCACCGTGTTTAGTGAATAGTGGTTGAGACTGCATTTAGTGTATTTTGAAAACATGCTATAATTCTGGTGGAACATATAACAATGATGCTATCACTATGTTCATAGAATAGCGATTAACACTACATTCAATGTATTTTGAAAACAAGCTATAGTTCTGATGGACCATTTAGTGGTGATGCTATCACTGTGTTCACTGAGTAGCAGTTGACACTGCATTCAGTATATTTTCAAAACAAGCTATAGTTCTGGGTTCTGGTGGACCATATAGCGGCGATGCTATCACTATGTTCAGTGAGTAGCGGTTGACACTGTGTTCAGTGTATTTTGAAAACAAGCTATAGTTCTGGTGGAACATATAGTAGTGATGTTATCATTGCGTTTAGTGAATAGAGGTTGACACTGCGTGTGAGTTGGACCTATTGTGGGTTTGGGGCCTAAAATGAATAAAAACACAAAAAAATGCAAATAACGAAAATAGAGCAAATAACAATTAAACATGCATACTACGATTTCTAGCCCTAATTCAATTTACATGCAACCTAATTAACTAAAAGCACCATTAATTTTAATTAAGCTTTTACCAAGTGAATCTAATTTACTACTTAATTTTAAAATGCAGAAAAATTAAATATTTCACTATTTCCCACTTTTGGGACTATTACAATGATCTGTTGAAAAATTATAATAAAATTATACAAACCCAAAAATAAATAAATGACAAACACAAAAATAAAAAATAATAGAATAATAAAACCCTAATAATCTACATAAAATTAAAATAGGATTTTAATCCATGGTATTCCATGGACTTTCGTGGGTTTTGTTCTCCATAATGAATTCATGTCATCCTGTCCATAATTATAAAACACAAAAAAGTAAAAAAAAAACAAATATTAGTAACTAAATAATTAAAATTAAATTAAGATCAAATAAAAAAAATAATGAAAATAAAATTTACATAAAATAATTAAAAAAAATAAAAATGAAAGATTAAAAAATGATAAAGAACAAATACAAATATTAGTAGAATAAATGAATGAAAAAATAAAACTAAACTAAAAAATGAAACAAAAAATGAATAAAAAAAAGTAAAAGGAATGAACAATTGAAAACAATAGCCACACCAAAAGAAGAGTAAAAATGAAACGGAATAAAAAAGTGAATGAATCAGTAAATTAATTAATAGTTAATGATGATTGAAAAATAATAAACCAAGAAAACCAAAAAAAATTAAAATCAAAATAAAAGAAAGGAGCAGAAGAAGAGAATGGAATGCAGTATTGATTCCACTCAGAGTTTGATCGACTTTGTTGGAAGCCTGTGGGTTTTTGTATTGTTTAAGTTTAAGTTTTTATTTTGATTTGATTTATGGAAAATAACAAAAGAAAAATACGTAAAAAGAAAAGAAAAGAAAAGAAAAGTGGGTATGCTTTGGCTTATGGCTAAGAATTAGAAAAGTAGAGGAAATAGAACAAAAACCCTAGGTGCATCCCATGTGAAAGGAGCAAATGACAGATATATATAACCCTAGTCTTGTAACCCTATGTTAGGTTTAGGATAAAAGTCAAATAAAAGAAATTGTTTATTATTTATCTAATAAAAAAAATTTATCATTATATTTATCTAATAAAATAAAAAGAACAACCAATAAAAAATAAGTATAAAAATAAAATAATAATAAAAAATTACTGAGTGCTGGTTGGAAGTGTTGATTTCTGATGGCAACCTTTTTTTATATTTGAAAAAAATTCCTTGTTTTATTTTTGAAATTTTTTTGTAAAAGAAATTATTTAAGGTAAGTCCTAAAAAATAAAATAATATAAAAATAATTTATAATTTATTTCGAAACCAATAAATCAAATTCAATAAATATAATTTCACAGTCAATTTTTATCATTGGGTCTTTTATCGCATTCAAACATAAATCATCTAGAAATTGGGTGCTTACAATTGCCCTCCTTTGTTGCTGTTTACTTGATAAATTGCAGCAAAGCAAATAAGCACACAATTTCTAAACAAAAAGTGAGAACACTTGCCTGTGTGCGATGACTATGCATAATACTATACAGTGTTGAATGCAATTTAAGGAACACTAGAATTCATATGGAATTTCTAGCTATGATGCTACCACTGTGTTCAGTAAATAGCAATTGACACTATGTTCAGTGTATTTTGAAATTAGCCTATAGTGCTAGTGGAACATATAGCGGTGATGCTATAACTGTGTTTAATAAATATTGATTGACACTGCGTTCAATGTATTTTGCAAACATGCTATAGTTTTGATGGAGCATATAGTGATGATGCTATCATTGTGTTCAGTGAATAGCGGTTAACACTACGTTCAGTGTATTTGAAAACAAGCTATAGTTCCGGTGAATAGCAGTTGACATTGCGTTCAATATATTTTGAAAACAAGTTATACTTCTGGTGGGCTATATAGCAGTGATGCTATCATTGTGTTCAGTAAATAGCGGTTGACACTGCATTTAGTGTATTTTAAAAACAAACTATAGTTTCAGTGGAACATATAGTAATGATGCTATCACTGTGTTCAATAAATAGTGGTTGACACTGCGTGCGTGTTGGACCTATTGTGGGTTTGGGGCCTAAAATGAATAAAAACACAAATAAATCCAAATAACAAAAATAAAGCAAAGAACAATTAAACATGGATAATGTGTTTTCTAACCCTAATTTAATTTATGTGAAACCTAATTAACTAAAAGCACCATTAATTTTAATTAATCTTTTACCAAGTAAACCTAATTTGCTACTTAATTTTAAAGTGTAGAAAAATTAAATATTCCACTATTTCCCACTATAGTGACTATTACAATGATCTGCTGAAAAATTATAATAAAATTATACAAACCCAAAAATAAATAAATGACAAACACAAAAATAAAAATTAACAGAATAATAAAACCCTAATAATCTACGTAAAATTAAAATAGGATTTTAATCCATGACATTCCATGGACCTTCATGGGTTTTGTTCTATATAGTGAATTCATGTCATCCCGTCCATAATCATAAAACGCATAAAAGTATAATGTGTTTTCTAACCCTAATTTAATTTATGTGCAACCTAATTAACTAAAACCACCATTAATTTTAATCAATCTTTTACCAAGTGAACCTAATTTGCTACTTAATTTTAAAGTTTAGAAAAATTAAATATTCCACTATTTCCCACTATATTGACTATTACAATAATCTGTTGAAAAATTATAATAAAATTATAAAAATCCAAAAATAAATAAATGACAAACACAAAAATAAAAATTAACAGAATAATAAAACCCTAATAATTTATGTAAAATTAAAATAGGATTTTAATCCATGACATTCCATGGACCTTCATGGGTTTTGTTCTATATAGTGAATTCATGTCATCCCATCATAATCATAAAACGCAAAAAAGTAAAATAAATAAATTTTAGTAACTAAATAAATAAAATTAACATTAAAATTAAATCAAGATCAAATAAAATAATGTCACGACCCGAACCCGAGGGCACGTGACCGGCACTAGGGAATGGGTAGGCATAAGGCCACCGAAACCCGTAGTAAGCCTAAAGGAAAAAGAAAATAAAACCATTCATATTTTTACTTTAATTACCAACAGAACATATTATCAAACTGATTTTTCTCAAATTACACAAATTTAACGGTTTAATAAAAATACGATTCAACATCTCAAATTATAAATTGAGTTCTATGTCATATACATAAATGTATTTCGTACAAATAAACTACATAATTTAGTTTAAACCATACAGATCCTCAATACATATACTACTGCAGCATCCTAGATTAATATACAGTACAGCTTACAATGACCTACATAAAATTGCCGGTGAAGAAGAAATCCGGCGTAGAGGTAGTCTGAGGTCAAACTCCCAAGCTCCTGAAAAAAAAAAATAAATTGAGGGGAATCAGACCTCACTGAGTAAGTCAATAAAAGAGCTGTACGGTTTGAAAACCTTTTTTTTTTTTTTTTTTAAAAAAAACTATATATTTTTATAGTAAAAATAATTTATAATATATATATAATTATAGCTTTTGAAAAATCTCGATAGAACCCTAAACCCAAGTCTAAATGGCCAACTGGGCCCACTTATCCCAACTAGACTACCGGTCCCCGAGAGCAAAGGCATCAACCGAGGCACCAAGCCGTAGTCATTCACTTAATCCAAATATATGGATCTGGCGGTCCCCGAGAGCTAAGGCATCAACCGAGGCACCCATCCTAGTCCATTATTGACTTTCCAATCACTGGCGGTCCCCGAGAGCTAAGGCTTCTACCGAGGCAGCCGTCCCAGTTTAACATTCATCAATCATAAAATTTTCGGATCCATCTCTCAATCTCTACCATGTGCACATAGTCCTGGTGAAGCCCACCAGGTAGCCCGTTCTACCAAAATTTCTCAAAATCGATTTGTAAATAAATAAAATGCGTTTAAATCTTAGATAATAGCATTAAATTAAATAAATCATGTAATCAATGTAATAAAATACGAGCGCATGCATTTTTACATAAACACACGCACAGATCGTTCTACTGACTTATAGGACGAATGTGAAGGCTGACGACCACGCGTCTGCCTCGGCCTCACGGCTTCTGCTCCGAAATGATCTAAAGGAAAATAATAATCGACCTTTAAAATATGACTATGAACACCGAAACCAAAAATCAACAAAGCAATGAAATTCCAAACTGACTCGACAGACAGGTTTTTAACCTAATTAACGGTAGACATTTTTCTACGAATATCACGTTTTACGAGAAAATCTACCGATATTTCGGCAGAGTCTCCTCTGTAAAACGGACATCCCTCTACCAAAGGTAGAGCCAGACCTGCATAGAAAATGCACTTCTAATTTCCAAAACCATCCACACTCGAGTCGGGCTCCCAAAATACAATTGGCCCCGACCGAGATCACAACTCAAATAAAATATCACAATTTAATAATATGTGTTTCTTAAATACATATCACATTCATACATATTAGAATAGATAAAAATTATACAAAATCTCCATTATTCAAAATTTACATTACTTAGGAAATCATGTCAATTAATTTCTAAAAATTATCTAAACCCTTTAATTATTAATAAAACTAATTAAAATATATATATTTATCATATTTAGTGTAAAATTACATTTTTACCCCCCCTAAAATACATAATTTACATAATGAGCTTTTACTACAAAAAAATAATTCCTAAAAATTAATATAATCTTCTTAAAATTATCTTCTATACCCTAAACTTAATTTCAACACTTAATATCACCAAAATGTCAATTAACATTATTATTTTCTATTTTATATGGTTAATTCCCGAAAATTCCTAAAATAGTTTTAAAATTCCAGAATTCACTAAAAAAAAAATCAGAATAATTACCTAAAATCTCAATAAATTAATTTGCTCAAAATAACCCAAAATAATCTCCCTAATTGCTAATTATAGCTAAATAACCATCTAAATAACCAAATGAACATAAACTAAATTTCTGTAAATTTAGTTTAACTACCAAAAATCCAAGAAGATATACAATCAACTCAATTACATGCTAACCAACACTAATCATCCTAGAATTGCTAAGATCAAGCAGAAAATTGAAGGGAGAAAAGAAAGAAAACAGGTGAGCATCTCTCACCTTTAAGCAGCGGAAACAGAGCAGGGGAAGAGCTTGCTGCTGTCGGTGAAGATGGGAGGATGAGGCTGCTCACATGGAGGCGAAGGGCTGGTGGACACTTCCAGGAGATGGCATCACCGAGCAACGAAGCTGCACAGACAAGATGCAGGGCTGCTGCTGCGCGAAGAGAAGAAGAAACTGCTGCGCAAAGAAAAGAGGAACAGCTGCTACGCGAGGAAGAGAAGAAGAAGAAGAAGGAGAAGAAAAAGAATTCTGCAGCAGCAGAGAAAGCTAGGTGAGGATGGGGGAAAAACGGACTGAAATTGAGGGAGTTGGTATGGGTGTTTTGATGTGTTGATGAGTGTATGTATATATATATATATATATATATATATATATATATAGATATATATATAGATATAGGTATGGGCGGTGTATATATAGGATATTACAGTCTCTCCTCCTTATATGAATTCGTCCTCGAATTCAAGAAAAGAAAGAAAAGAGGAATTACAAAGCTAAGAAGAAAAGAGATACGGGAACGAAACTCGCATCTCAACTTCAGTTTCCCAGGTGCAATCTTCTGCAGAATGGTTACTCCATAACACCTTCACCATCGGTATCTCCTTAGTTCGCAGCTGTCGGATTTGGCGATCCACAATCGCTACCGGGTATTCCTCGTAAGTCAAATCGTCGCTAAGCTCTACGGTTTGAGGTTGCAACACGTGAGACGGATCAGGGACGTATTTTCTCAACATGGAAACATGAAATACAGGATGGATTCTCGATAGCTCTGGTGGTAACACTAGCCTATATGCCACTTCACCCACTCTAGACCGAATTTCAAACGGTCCAATGTATCTAGGAGCTAGCTTACCCTTCTTGCCAAATCTCATAACTCCTTTCATTGGAGACACCTTCAGGAACACCATGTCTCCAACCATGAAGGATACATCCTTCCTCCTAGGGTCAGCGTAGCTTTTCTGTCTACTAAAGGCGGTCTTCAATCGCTGCTGTATAATGGGGACTTCCTCTGATGTGATCTGCACCAACTCCGGTCCCGTTAACTGCCTCTCTCCAATCTCCCAACACAAAGGTGATCTACACTTCCTACCATATAGTGCCTCATATGGAGCCATCTCAATGCTAGCATGATAGCTGTTGTTATAGGCAAACTCAATCAGTGGCAAGTGTGAATCCCATTGCCCCCCAAAATCCATTACACACATCCTCAACATGTCTTCTAACGTCTGGATGGTCCTCTCTGACTGACCGTCTGTCTGAGGGTGGAAAGCCGTACTGAAATCCAATCTGGTACCCAAGGCCTTGTGTAATTCTTGCCAAAAGACCGAGGTAAAAGTGGCTCCTCTATCCGACACTATGCTCACAGGTACCCCATGTAGACAAACGATTCTATTGACATAAAGTCTTGCCAGTCTATCAGTAGAGTACGTCTTCTTTATAGGTAGAAAGTGTGCTGACTTAGTCAACCTGTCCACAATCACCCAAATAGCGTCATAACCTCCAGTAGTTCGAGGTAGTCCAGTCACGAAATCCATGGTTATCATATCCCATTTCCATTCAGGAATTGGCATAGGTTGTAACAGTCCCAAGGGTCTCTGATGTTCAAGCTTTACTTGCTGGCAAGTCAAGCACCTGGATACAAACTCTGCAATGTCCTTCTTCATTCCATTCCACCAATATGTATCTTTCAGATTATGATACATCTTGGTAGAACCCGGATGAACACTATATGCAGAATAATGTGCTTCCTCCATGATCTCCTTTCTCAAGTCATCAACATCTAGCACACAAATCCCAGTGCCCAACCGCAATATACCTTCCTTGTCAATTACAACGTCCCGTGACTGCCCTTGTTGCACTTCATACATGATTCTCTGTAACTGGGGGTCTCTGCTCTGAGCTGCCTTCACCCGATCCAAGTATACTGACCGTACACTGAATTGAGCAAAAAGACACTTTCGGGTAACTTTCATCTGCAATCCCCGATCAATCAGTCCATGCAACTCCTTAATAATGGGCCTTCTCTCTGTGCTAATATGGGCAAGGCTGCCTGCTGATTTCCTACTCAAGGCATCCGCAATAACATTTGCCTTTCCTGGATGGTATAAAATGGAGCAATCATAATCCTTAAGAAGTTCCATCCATCTCCTCTGCCTCAGATTCAAATCCCTCTGCTGGAAAATATATTTCAAGCTCTTATGATCTGTGTATATCTCACATGTCACTCTGTACAAGTAATGCCTCCATATTTTTAAAGCAAACACCACGACTGCCATCTCTAAGTCATGAGTAGGATAGTTCTGCTCGTGCCTCTTCAACTGCCTCGAAGCGTAAGCAATCACTTGGCCACTTTGCATCAACACATAGCCCAATCCTACTCTGGAAGCATCACAATATACTGTATAACCTTCATTTCCAGAGGGTAAAGTTAGAATCGGTGCTGACGTCAACAAGTTCTTCAATAGTTGGAAATGCTCTTCGCATTTGTCCGTCCATACAAACTTAACATTCTTCTGGGTCAACCTTGTCAAAGGTGCAGCAATTCTAGAGAAATCCTTTACAAATCTTCTGTAATAACCTGCTAGACCCAGGAAACTCCGTACTTCCCTAACCGTAGTCGGCCTTGGCCATTCTGTAATAGCCCCAATCTTCTTAGGGTCCACCTGTATGCCATCTCGAGAAACCACGTGGCCTAGGAATGCCACTTGATACAACCAGAACTCGCACTTTGAGAACTTGGCATACAATCTATGCTCTCTTAAGGTCTGAAGTACCCTTCTCAGATGCATCACATGCTCAGCCTCACCCTTAGAATAAACCAAAATGTCATCAATGAAAACTATCACAAACCGATCCAAGTATGGCCTAAATACCCGATTCATCAAGTCCATAAAGGCTGCTGGAGCGTTAGTCAGTCCAAAGGACATTACTAAAAACTCATAATGGCCATATCTTGTTCGAAAGGCTGTCTTGGGCTCATCACCTCTTCTGATTCTCAACTGATGATACCCAGATCTCAGATCTATTTTAGAGAAGCATGTAGCACCTTGAAGTTGATCAAACAGATCATCGATCCTCGGAAGTGGGTACTTATTCTTGATGGTGACCTTATTCAACTGTCGGTAGTCGATACAAAGTCGAAGGCTACCATCTTTCTTCTTCACGAACAACACCGGAGCACCCCAAGGCGATGTACTGGGTCTGATGAAACCCTTATCAAGCAACTCCTGCAACTGCTCTTTCAGCTCCTGCAGTTCAGCTGGTGCCATTCTGTAAGGTGGCATAGAAATAGGATCCGTACCATGTATGACATCGATACAGAACTCTATCTCTCTGTCTGGTGGTAATCCTAGTAATTCTTCAGGAAAGACATCCAAAAATTCACACACCACTGGCACCTGATCAATTGCCACATTCTCCTGCTCAACATCTCTTACTATTGCCAAGTATCCCTGACAACCCCTTCTAAGCATCTTCCGGGCTGTAATGGCAGAAATGAGATTATGAGGCATGGAGCTCCTTTCACCTTTGAAACAGAATTCTTCTTCACCTGGAATCCTAAATACCACTTCTTTCTCTCTACAATTCACAAAGGCATAATACCTCGACAACCAATCCACGCCCAGAATGACATCAAATTCCAGTACGTCGAGCAATACTAAGTCCGCCAATAGTTCTCTACCATCAACCATCACCGAACACAAAGGAAAGAAAACATCTGTCTCTAACTCGTCACTCAGAGGAGTCGAAACAGATAGAGGAAAGGACAATCTAGAAGGCTGCCACTCGATTCTCGAAGCGAACACAGGAGAAATGAAGGAATGTGAAGCACCGGGATCAAACAACACTCTAGCATCGTATGCACAGACTGAGAGAATACCTGCTACCACTGCATTCGAAGTCTGAGCATCCTGTGGTGTCAAAGTGAACACTCGAGCCTGACCACGACCTGCCTGCTGAGAAGTCGAAGGTTGCGCAAAACCACATCCACTAGGTCTGCCAATTGAACCTCGACCTTGCTGATTCATATGCTGAGGCGGTCTCTGTTGTGGCTGTGTGGGTGCTCGATACTGCTGAGGTATCGGATAGTAGGGCTGAGCTACTGAGGAAGACGAACCCTGAACGTACTGTGGCTGGTATCCGGAGTGGGGACAAGCTCTGGCAAGGTGTCCAACCTGCCCACACCTAAAGCAAGCGCCCGTCAACATATGACACGGGCCCTGATGAAATCGTCCACAACTCGCACAAGCACTAGCTCTAGACCCAGAACTACTCTGCCCGGTACTCTGCCCACTACTACTGCTACTAACTCCTACACCGAATCTGTGACTCCTGTCGGTTCTCCTGTTTGAAGCATATCCATGTCGGCCAACTCTGTGAGTCCTGGACCTCCTACCACTCTGCTGAGAACTACCCGCAGCCTGCTGACTCGAACTGCCGATGTGAAATGCTGGCTGCTGGTACCCCGGGAGCTACACCATGACCACTGCCCCCGATCATATAAAGATCTATCATGGTGCCCTGGCAGATATGTCGCCTCTCTATCAAACGGGCCTCCTCAATCACACTCTCCAAGGTGCGGTCCTCGGTACGCATACCAACAAAAGTGGGTCCTAATCCAGTAACATACAACTCCACTGCTCTGTAAGGGTCCCTCCTAATATCTTCTGCATGTCAGGACAGTCTATTAAACTCTCTGGTATAATCCTCCACTGACCTATCGCCTCTAGTAATGTGGAGCAGCTGCCACCTGTAGGCATCTCTGGTGGCTGGAGGACAGAAAAATCTCAAAAAGTGGTCCTTAAATTCTGGCCAAGTCAGCTCGTGCATCGATGGCTGAATCGACTGCATAAACCAATCCTGAGCAGCCGCCTGTACCGACAACTCCATAATCATAATCCTCTGATAATCCGTGTGCCCAGTCCTGGTGCGTGCCTCAATCGCATTAATGAAGTCTAAGGCATCACCCGTACCGTCGAAAGAAACTCTATCGATCCGAGAGTAAAGAAGGGCTGCTTCAGTATCTGACATACCCTGGTTCCTCTGCTGAAGCATCTGCTGTACAAAGGGCATCGCCTGATTCAATGCTGCTAGACCCTGATTAATCCCTGCCAGTCCAGCTGCAAAGGCTGTGGGGTCAACAGCTGGGGCCTCAGGCTCGACTGGCTGCTGATCAGGAATCTCAGCTGCGGCTACCCTGGCTCGACCTCTACCTCTACCTCTGCCCCTACGACGTGGAGCAGGAAGGGGAGCCTCATCGTGCACAGACTGCTCATCTAGCCTAAGGGTCGGATCAGCATCTGGGTCGGTACGCACACGCCTCATTCTGAAAGGAAGACAAGAAAAATTGAATTCAAAACGGGGTAAGAATATTTAAAGCAACGCGGAATTAGAAACCATACATCTCAAGACAATTATCAACCCTAAAGCTGCAGTAGTTACACAGAAAGACAGACATGGACAATTAATCGAACTTATGCTCTGATACCAACTTTGTCACGACCCGAACCCGAGGGCACGTGACCGGCATTAGGGAATGGGTAGGCATAAGGCCACCGAAACCCGTAGTAAGCCTAAAGGAAAAAGAAAATAAAACCATTCATATTTTTACTTTAATTACCAACAGAACATATTATCAAACTGATTTTTCTCAAATTACACAAATTTAACAGTTTAATAAAAATACGATTCAACATCTCATATTATAAATTGAGTTCTATGTCATATACATAAATGTATTTCGTACAAATAAACTACATAATTTAGTTTAAAACCATACAGATCCTCAATACATATACTACTGCAGCATCCTAGATTAATATACAGTACAGCTTACAATGACCTACATAAAATTGCCGGTGAAGAAGAAATCCGGCGTAGAGGTAGTCTGAGGTCAAACTCCCAAGCTCCTGAAAAAAAAAAAAAAAAATTGAGGGGAATCAGACCTCACTGAGTAAGTCAATAAAAGAGCTGTACGGTTTGAAAACCTTTTTTTTTTTTTTTAAAAAAAAAACTATATATTTTCATAGTAAAAATAATTTATAATATATATATATAATTATAGCTTTTGAAAAATCTCGGTAGAACCCTAAACCCAAGTCTAAATGGCCAACTGGGCCCACTTATCCCAACTAGACTACCGGTCCCCGAGAGCAAAGGCATCAACCGAGGCACCAAGCCGTAGTCATTCACTTAATCTAAATATATGGATCTGGCGGTCCCCGAGAGCTAAGGCATCAACCGAGGCACCCATCCCAGTCCATTATTGACTTTCCAATCACTGGCGGTCCCCGAGAGCTAAGGCTTCTACGAGGCACCCGTCCCAGTTTAACATTCATCAATCATAAAATTTTCGGATCCATCTCTCAATCTCTACCATGTGCACATAGTCCTGGTGAAGCCACCAGGTAGCCCGTTCTACCAAAATTTCTCAAAATCGATTTGTAAATAAATAAAATGCGTTTAAATCTTAGATAATAGCATTAAATTAAATAAATCATGTAATCAATGTAATAAAATACGAGCGCATGCATTTTTACATAAACACACGCACAGATCGTTCTACTGACTTATAGGACGAATGTGAAGGCTGACGACCACGCGTCTGCCTCGGCCTCACGGCTTCTGCTCCGAAATGATCTAAAGGAAAATAATAATTGACCTTTAAAATATGACTATGAACACCGAAACCAAAAATCAACAAAGCAATGAAATTCCAAACTGACTCGACAGACAAGTTTTTAACCTAATTAACGGTAGACATTTTTCTACGGATATCACGTTTTACGAGAAAATCTACCAAAATTTCGGCAGAGTCTCCTCTGTAAAACGGACATCCCTCTACCAAAGGTAGAGCCAGACCTGCATAGAAAATGCACTTCTAATTTCCAAAACCATCCACACTTGAGTCGGGCTCCCAAAATACAATTTGCCCCGACCGAGATCACAACTCAAATAAAATATCACAATTTAATAATATGTGTTTCTTAAATACATATCACATTCATACATATTAGAATAGATAAAAATTATACAAAATCTCCATTATTCAAAATTTATATTACTTAGGAAATCATGTCAATTAATTTCTAAAAATTATCTAAACCCTTTAATTATTAATAAAACTAATTAAAATATATATATTTATCATATTTAGTGTAAAATTACATTTTTACCCCCCCTAAAATACATAATTTACATAATGAGCTTTTACTACAAAAAAATAATTCCTAAAAATTAATATAATCTTCTTAAAATTATCTTCTATACCCTAAACTTAATTTCAACACTTAATATCACCAAAATGTCAATTAACATTATTATTTTCTATTTTATATGGTTAATTCCCGAAAATTCCTAAAATAGTTTTAAAATTCCAGAATTCACTAAAAAAAAAATCAGAATAATTACCTAAAATCTCAATAAATTAATTTGCTCAAAATAACCCAAAATAATCTCCCTAATTGCTAATTATAGCTAAATAACCATCTAAATAACCAAATGAACATAACTAAATTTCTGTAAATTTAGTTTAACTACCAAAAATCCAAGAAGATATACAATCAACTCAATTACATGCTAACCAACACTAATCATCCTAGGATTGCTAAGATCAAGCAGAAAATTGAAGGGAGAAAAGAAAGAAAACAGGTGAGCATCTCTCACCTTCAAGTAGCGGAAACAGAGCAGGGGAAGAGCTTGCTGCTGTCGGTGAAGATGGGAGGATGAGGCTGCTCACATGGAGGCGAAGGGCTGGTGGACACTTCCAGGAGATGGCATCACCGAGCAACGAAGCTGCACAGACAAGATGCAGGGCTGCTGCTGCGCGAAGAGAAGAAGAAACTGCTGCGCGAGGAAAAGAGGAACAGCTGCTGCGCGAGGAAGAGAAGAAGAAGAAGAAGGAGAAGAAAAAGAATTCTGCAGCAGCAGAGAAAGCTAGGTGAGGATGGGGGAAAAACGGACTGAAATTGAGGGAGTTGGTGTGGGTGTTTTGATGTGTTGATGAGTGTATGTATATATATATATATATATATATATATATATATATATATATATATATATATATATATATATATATATATATATAGATATAGGTATGGGCGGGTGTATATATAGGATATTACAAATAAAAATAATGAAAATAAAATTTACATAAAAGAATTAAAAAAATAAAAATAAAAGATTAAAAAATGATGATAAAAAAGAAATACAAATATTAGTAGAATAAATTAATGAAAAAAAAGCTAAAAAGATGAAACAAAAAATGAATAAATAAGAAAATAGTAAAAGGAATGAATGATTGAAAACAATAGCTGCACCAAAAGAAGAGTACAAACGAGACGGAATAAAGAATTGAATGAATACGTAAATCAATTGATAGTTAATGATTATTGAAAAATAATAAACCAAGAAAGCCAAACAGAATTAAAATATAAATAAAAGAAAGGAGCTAAAGAAGAGAATGGAACACAGTATTGATTCCCCTAAGAGTTTGATCAACCTTTAATGTAAGCCTGTGACTTTTTGTATTTTCTATGAGTTTTAGTTTTTATTTTTGATATGATTTATGGCAAATAACTAAAGAAAAGTACATAAAAAAAAGGGTATGCTTTGGCTTACAGCTAAAAATTAGAAAAGTAGAGGAAATAAAATAAAAACCCTAGGAGCATCCCATGTGAAAAGAGAAAATGACAAATATATATAACCCTAGTCTTATAACCCTATGTTAGGTTTAGGATAAAAATCAAATAAAACAAATTTTTTATTATTTATCTAATAAAAAAAATTTATCATTATATTTATTTAATAAAATAAAGATAACAACCAATAAAAAATAAGTATAAAAATAAAATAAAATAAAATAAAATAATAAATAATAAATAATAAAAATTACTGAGTGCCGGTCGGAAGTGTAGATTTCAGACCATAAATTTACGTTTCCAATTGGAAATATTAATTTCTAATTGGAAATCTACATTTCTGATGGTAAATTGCAGCATCGGGTCAATAAATATAATAAAATAAAATAAAAATAATTTATAATTTATAATTTATTTCAAAACCAATAAATCAAATTCAATAAATATAATTTTATAGTCAATTTTGATCATCGGGTCCTCTATCGCATCCAAACTTAAATCATTCAGAAATTGAGTGCTTACAGTTGCCCTCCTTTGTCATGTTTGCTTGACAAATTGCAACAAAGCAAATAAACAAACAATTTCTAAACAAAAAGTCAGATAGCTGCAGCTGTGTGTAATGACAATGCATAATACTATGCAATGTTGAATGCAATTTAAGGAACACTAGAATTCCTGTTGAATTTCTAGCTATGATGCTACCACTATGTTTAGTGAATAGTGATTGATACTATGTTTAGTGTATTTTGAAATTAGGCTATAGTTCCGATGGAACATTTAGTAGTGATGCTATCATTGTGTTCAATGAATAGCGGTTGACACTGCATTTAGTATATTTTAAAAACAAGCTATAGTTCTTGTGGACCATATAGCGGTGATGCTATCAATGTGTTCAATGAATAGCGGTTGACACTGCATTCAGTGTATTTTAAAAACAAGCTATAGTTTTGGTGGAACATATAGTAGTGATGCTATCACTTGTTTAGTGAATAGCTATTGACATTGTGTGTGAGTTGGACCTATTGTGTGTTTGGGGCCCAAAATGAATAGAAACACAAAAAAATTCAAATAACAAAAATAGTGCAAATAACAATTAAACATGTATATTGTGATATTTAACCCTAATTTAATTTATGTGCAACGTAATTAACTAAAACCACCATTAATTTTTATTAAGCTTTTACCAGGTGAACCTAATTTACTACTTAATTTCAAAGTGCAGAAAAATTAAATATTCCACTATTTCCCACTATTAGGGCTATTACAATAATTTGCTAAAAAATTTTAATAAAATTATACAAACCCAAAAATAAAATAAATGACAAACACAAAAATAAAAATTAACAGAATAATAAAGCCCTAATAATCTGCATAAAATTAGAATGGGATTTTAATCCATGGTATTACATGGACCTTTGTGGGTTTTGTTATCCATAGTGAATTCATGTTATCTCGTCCATAATCATAAAACACAAAAAAGTAATATAAATAAATATTAGTAACTAAATAGTTAAAATTAAAATTAAATCAAGATAAAATAAAATAAAAATAATGAAAATAAAATTTGCATAAAAGAATTAAAAAAATAAAAATGAAAGATTTAAAAATGATAAAGAACAAATACAAATATGAGTAGAATAAATGAATGAAAAAAATAAAAATAAAAAATAAAAAATGAAACAAAAAATGAATAAATAATAAAATAATAAAAGGAATGAACAATTGAAAACAATAGCTGCACCAAAAGAAGAGTAAAAATGAAACGGAATAAAAAAGAGAATGAATCAGTAAATCAATTGATAGTTAATGATGATTGAAAATAATAAATCAAGAAAACCGAACAAAAATAAAATCAAAATAAAAGAAAGGAGCTGAAGAAGAGAATGGAATGTAGTATTGATTCCCCTCAAAGTTTGATCAACTTTTGATGGAAGCTTGTGACTTTTTGTATTATCTATGAGTTTTAGTTATTATTTTGATCTAATTTATGGCAAAGAACAAAAGAAAAGTACGTAAAAAAAAGGAAAAGTGGGTATGCTTTGGCTCACAGCTAAAAATTAGAAAAATAGAGGAAATAGAATAAAAACCCTAGTAGCCTCACTTGTCAAAAGAGAAAATGACAAATATATATAACACTAGTCCTATAACCCTACATTTGGTTTAGGATAAAAATCAAATAAAATAGATTGTTTATTATTTATCTAATAAGAAATAAATTTATCATTATATTTATCTAATAAAATAAAATAACAACCAACAAAAAATAAGTATAAAATAAAATAAAATAATAAATACATAAAATAAATAAATAATAAAAATAATAAAAAATTACGGAGTACTAGTTGAAATTGTGGATTCCCGACCAGAAATCTACATTTCTGATGGCAACTTTTTTTTTTTTATTTTTGAAATTATTTGGTAAAATAAATAATTAAAGTTAAGTTAAGAAAAATTATAATTTATTTCAAAGCTAATAAATCAGATCCGATAAATATAATTTCACAGTCAATTTTCATCATCGGGTCCTCTGTGACATCCAAACTTAAATTATCTAGAAATTGGATGCTTACAACTATGCTACTGTAATACCCTACATACATATATATATATATATAATTATTTTAATATTAAGGGACACATTTTTCTCGAGAAGTTCTATTAATAGTTAATTTGCATTATATTAAAGTATAAAATTTTGTTAACATTATATTTTAGGTTAAATATTAATTTAAATGTGCATATCTATTCACATGTGTATATATATATATAGATATATGTATATAATATAGTATCAAGTGTAATTATATACTTGTGTATCTATATGTATACGTTTTCATGTAGTATATGGTAGCATACATATACATATATATATATATATATATATATATATATATATATATATATATATATATATATATATATAGTATATATGTATATAGTCATAATGTAGTATAATAAGTATAGTATATAAATATATATACGTATATATATATATATATATATATATAATATATATATATATATATATATATATATATATATATATATATATATATATATATATATATATACATTAGTTTATATTATAGTATATATAAGTATATGTATGTTTTTTTGAAGAGGAAGAAGGTAGAACCGAGCTCCCTCCTCCCCACCTTCGCGAATCCTTCGACCACCACCATCACTGCGCCTCCCCCACCTCCGGCCACCTGCAGAGCCGCCGGAAGCTACTGGAAAGGAGAAAGCCGAGAGTTTTGCTCTAACTCACCCAAGCTTCGTCCGGCCACCATTTTCCTCCATTCCAGTGCCAATCTCCTCCCCTTGCACCGGTGAGGCTTAATCTAACCTTTGTTTAAGCTTTGATCATGAATTGATTGAGTTTTGGTTGATTTTCAGTTTGTGAACTCTAGGGTTTCAAAATTTTTTTAACTTAATCTAGCTTGATTCATGCAAACTCCCTTTACAAATGTGATTCCTAGTAGCTTAATCTACCTCTAGGAATTTTTGTATAATTTTTGGAATTTATTTTGATTTTTGGTGAATTTTGGATATTTAAATAATTTTTTAGGAATTTTTGGGAATTAATTATAAAAATAGCAAATAATAATGATAATTGACATTTTGGTGATATTAAGTGTTGAAATTAATTTTAGGGTAAGGTAGATAATTTTAAGAAGATTATACAATTTTTTTAGGGATTTTTATACATTATGTCAAAATTAAATAATTAGGCTAATTTTTGGAATTTTGGTTAAAAAGGTTATGAAACTTGATAAAGGAGGTTATTAGTGAAAAATATGAATTTTAGAACTCAAATCATAATTTTTGAGATTTTTATACTATTTTTATAAATATATTTGAGTTTATGCCAAAAATCGATTTTTAGTTAAATAATACTTTTGAGAAAAATATTGTTGGTTGATTAAATATTTGTATGATATTGGGAGGAATTATCTTGAAAAAAAAAATTAGTTTTAGATGATTGGATAATTTTAAGGAAAATTTTGTGTATATATATAGCATTATGTAATTTATATATATACTAGGGGTAAAAATGTAATTTTACACTAAATACGATAAATATATATTTTAATTAGTTTTATTAGTATTTAAAGGGTTTAGATAAATTTTATAAATTAATTTATGTAATTTCCTAAGTAGTGTAAAATTTTAAAATATCCAATTTTCAATATATATATATATATATATATATATATATATATATATATATATATATATATTCATTTAATATATTGCAAAGGTTTTAATGTGGATAATAATTATAATTATAATTGTTGGTGATGAAATACAAATTTAATTGTTTAACTTTGGATAATTAAGATTTTATATATGCTATTTATTTTAGTATGTGTATAATTGGAGAAATAAATATTATTAATTTTTATACTTTTGAGTGATGATTTCGGTCGGGGCAAATTGTAGTCTTGGGAGCCCGACTCGAGTGCGAATGGTTGTGTATTTTGGAAGTGCATTTTCTATGCAGGTTTGGCTCTACCTTTGGTAGAGAGATGTCCGTTTTACAGAGGAAACTCTGCCGAAATTTCGGTAGATTTTCTCGTAAAACGTGATATCCGTAAAATTTCTACCGTTAGTTAGGTTAACTCCTGTCGGTCGAGTCTCGTCCGGTTTTCATCAAGTCAGTTTGGAATTTTATTACTTTGTTGATTCCTGAATTTGATTCCTTAGTCGTGTTTTAAAAAGTCGATTCATTGTTTTCTTTTAGAGCATATCGGAGCAGAAGCTGTGAGACCGAGGCAGACGCGTGGTCGTCAGCCTTCCCATTCATCCTGTAAGTCGATAAAATGATATGTGCGTGTGTTTATTTAAAGAATGCATGCGCTCGTATTTCTATTATATTGATTATATGATTTATTTAATTAATGCTATCATTTACGAATTAAATGCAAATTATTTATTTAAAATCGATTTGAGAAATTTTGGTAGAACGAGCTACCTGGTGGGCCTCACCAGGACTATGTGCACATGGTAGAGATTGAGAGATGGATCTGATAACTGTATGATTGATGAATGTTAAACTGGGACGGGTGCCTCGGTAGATGCCTTTGCTCTCGGGGACCGCCAGTGATTGGAAAGTCAATAATGGACTGGGATGGGTGCCTCGGTTGATGCCTTAGCTCTCGGGGACCGCCAGAGCCATATATTTGGATTAAGTGAATGACTACGGCTTGGTGCCTCGATTGATGCCCTTGCTCTCGGGGACCGGTAGTCTAGTTGGAATAAGTGGGCCCAGTTAGCCATTTAGACTTGGGTTTAGGGTTCTACCGAGATTTTCCAAAAGCTATACTTATATATATTATAAAATATTTTCACTATAAATATATATAGTTTTCAAAAAGGTTTTCAAACCGTACAGCTCTTTTATTGACTTACTCAGTGAGGTCTGATTCCCCTCAATTTATTTTTCAGGAGCTTGGGAGTTCGACCTCAGACTACCTCTACGCCGGATTTCTTCTTCACCGGCTATTTTACGTAGGTCATTATAAGCTGTACTGTGTACTAATCTAGGTTGCTGCAGTAGTATATGTATTACAGATTTGTATGGTTTAAACATAATTATGTAATTTATTTGTGTAAACCACGCTTGCGTATAAGATTTAATATGATTTATAATAAGAGATGTTGAAATACATTATTATTTAAGCAGTTGAATTTGTGTATTCTGAGAAAAATCAGTTTGATAATGTGTTATGTTTTAAAGTAAAGTTTAATATGTGAATGGTTTATTTTCTTTTTCCTTTAGGCTTACTACGGGTTTCGGGGGCTTTATGCTTACCCATTCCTTAGTGTCGGTCACGTGCCCTCGGTTTCGGGTCGTGACAGCTACAAACACTAAAGGAGCATAAACTTTATGCTAAGTTCTCAAAGTGTGATTTTTGCCTTGAAAGTGTGGCATTCCTTGGGCACGTAGTGTCTAAGGATGACATTCAGATTTATCCATAGAAGATTGAGGCAGTATCTAAATGGCCTAGACCAATATCAATTACGGAGATTCAAATTAAAATTAAAATTAAATCAAGATTAAATAAAATAAAAATAATGATAAACCTTTGTTGGAAGTCAGTGGCTTTTTGTATTGTTTTTGAGTTTTAGTTTTTATTTTGATATAATTTATGGCAAATAACAAAAGAAAAGTAGGTAAAAAAAAAAAAAAGGAAAAGTGGGCATGCTTTGGCTCATGGCTAAAAATTAGAAAAGTAGAGGAAATAGAATAAAAACCCTAGGAGCCTCCTATCTGAAAAGAGAAAATGACAAATAAGTATAACCTTAGTCATGTAACCCTATGTTAGGTTTATGATAAAAATCAAATAAAACAAATTGTTTATTATTTATCTAATAAAAAAATTTATGATTATATTTATTTAATAAAATAAAAATAACAACCAATAAAAAATAAGTATAAATATAAAATAAAATAAATAATAAAATAATAATAATAAATTACAGAGTGTCGGTTGGAACTGTGGATTTCTGACTAGAAATCTACATTTCCAATTGGAAACATAGATTTTCGATTGGAAATCTACATTTCTGATGGTAACTTTTTTTATTATATTTTAAAAAAATTCTTTTTTTTTTATTTTTGAAATTTTTTTGTAAAAGAAATAATTAAAGGTAAGTCCTAAAAAATAAAATAAAATAAAAATAATATATAATTTATTTCAAAACCATTAAATCAAATTCAATAAAGATAATTAAAATTAAAATTAAATCAAGATCAAATAAAATAATAATAATGAAAATAAAATTTACATAAAAGAATTAAAAAAAATAACAATTAAAGATTAAAAATTGATAAAGAACAAATACAAATATTAGTAGAATAAATGAATGAAAAAAATAAAAAAAAAACTAAAAAGATGAAACAAAAAACGAATAAATAAAAAAATAGTAAAAGGAATGAACAATTGAAAATAATAGCTGCACCAAAAGAAGAGTAAAAATGAAATGGAATAAAAAAGTAAATGAATTAGTAAATCAATTGATAGTTAATGATGATTGAAAAATAATAAACTAAGAAAACCAAACAAAATTAAATCGAAATAAATGAAAGGAAATGAAGAAAAGAATGGAATGCAGTATTGATTACCCCTCAGAGTTTGATCAACCTTTAATGGAAGCCTGTGACTTTTTGTATTATCTATGAGTTTTAGTTTTTATTTTAATCTAATTTATGGCAAAAAAACTAAAGAAAAGTACGTAAAAAAAAATCAAGAAAAGTGGGTATGCTTTGGCTCACGACTAAGAATTAGAAAAGTAGAGGAAATATAATAAAAACCCTAGGAGCCTCACTTGTCAAAAGAGATAATGACAAATATATATAACCTTAGTCTTGTAACCCTACATTAGGTTTAGGATAAAAATGAAATAAAATAGATTGTTTATTATTTATCTAATAAGAAACAAATTTATCATTATATTTATCCAATAAAATAAAAATAACAACCAATAAAAAATAAGTATAAAAATAAAATAAAATAATAAATAAAATAAATAAATAATAAAAATAATAAAAAATTACGGAGTGCTAGTCGGAATTGTGGGTTTCCGACTGGAAATCTACATTTCCGATGGTAACCTTTTTTTTTTTTAATTTTCTCTTTTTTTTTTTGAAATTTTTTTGTAAAAGAAATAATTAAAGGTAAATTCTAAAAAATAAAATAAAATAAAAATAATTTATAATTTATTTCAAAACCAAGAAATCAGATCCGATAAATATAATTTCACAGTCAATTTTCATCATCAGATCCTCTGTAACGTCCAAACTTAAATTATCCAGAAATCAGGTGCTTATAATAGTGCTACAGACACTAAGGGAGCATAAGCTATATGCTAAGTTCTCAAAGTGTGATTTTTAGCTTGAAAATGTGGCATTCCTTGGGCACATAGTGTTTAAGGATGACATTCAGGTTGATCCACAGAAGATTGAGGCAGTATTTAAATGGCCTAGGCCGACATCAATTACAAGGATTCAGAGTTTCCTAGGTTTGGCAGGATATTATAGGAGGTTTGTTTAGGATTTCTCAAGGATTGCAATACCTATGACTTTTCTAACTCAGAAGAATATGAAGTTTGTGTGATTAGAAGCATGTGATAATAGCTTTTGACTGCTAAAGGTGAAGTTGACTACAACTCCAATGTTGACTTCGCTTATTAGAGAAGACAAGTTCATCATGTACTGTGATGCTTCTAGAGTTGCCCTATACTGTGTGTTGATGTAGAATGGTAGGGTAGTGGCTTACGCTTCTAGAAAATTAAAGAAGCACGAGCAGAATTATCCTACTCATGACTCAGAGATAGTCGCTGTTATATTTGCTCTTAAGATTTAGAGACATTATCTATACAGGATGACATGTGAAATTTACACTGATAATAAGAGTTTGAAGTATATCTTTCAGCAAAGAGATATGAATCTCAAACAAAGAAGATGGATAGAATTTCTGAAAGATTATGATTGTGACATCGTGTACCACCCAGGCAAGGCTAATATGGTAGCAAATGCCTTAAGTAGGAAGTCCTTGGGTAGTCTTGCTTATATTAGTATGAAAAGGAGAACTTTGATCCAAGAGATGCATAAGTTAGTAGACTAAGGATTGAGGATGAAGATAACTAAGTCAGGGGGATTAGTAGCCCAGTTCATAGTGAGATTGATATTAAGGGATAGGATCAAGGCATCTTAAAGCTAAGATTGTGATTTAGTGGAGCTTATAGAGAAGGTCCATGAAAGGAAATTTACTGATTTTAATCTTGATGATGAAGGTGTTCTGTGGATTAGTGGAAGATTGTGTGTTCTTAATATGGAAAATTTGAGAGAAGAGATTTTGGAAGAAACTGATTATGCAGCTTATAGTGTACATCATGGTTTTACCAAGATGTACCACAATATAAAGGGTCTTGATTGGTAGGATGGAATGAAGAAAGATGTAGCAAAGTTTATTTCCAAGTGCTTGACATGTCAGCAAGTGAAAGCAAAGCATCAAAAACCTTCTGGAAAACTTCAGCCTTTTCTAATTCTCAAGTGGAAATAGGAGAGAGTCACCATAAATTTTGTGATAAAGTTGCCTCGTTCAAACAATGGATACGATTTTATCTAGGTGATAGTGGACAGGTTAACCAAATCAACTCATTTTCTTTCAGTTAAATCTACTTATTTAGTGGCTAAATTGGCTAGGTTATACATAATGTATATTGTGTGTCTTCATAGGGTGCCTATTTCTATTAATTTAGATAGAGGTTCAATGTTTACCTCTTAATTTTAGTAAAATTTATACGAAGCAATTGGTACTAGGCTTGATTTTAGTATTGCTTTTCATCCTCAGACGGATGGTCAGTCTGAGAGAATGATCCAAACACTTAAAGATATGTTGAGAATGTGTGTAATGGATTTTAGAGGCAATTGGGATGATCATTTGCCATTGGTAGAGTTTTCTTATAACAACAACTACCATACCAGTATTGAGATGGCACTATATGAAGGTATGGAAGGAAATGTAGATCCCCTTTGTGCTGGAATGAAATTAGAGAAAGAAATTTAATTGGATTAAAAATTATTCAAGTTGCATTTAAGAAAGTCATTTTGATCTTAAAGAGATTGGAAACGGCAGCTAGTAGGCAAAAGAGTTATACAGACCCGAAGCACAAATATGTGGAATTTTAAATTGGGGATTATGTATTTTTAAAGGTGTCACCAATGAAATGTGTTATGAGATTTGGTAAGAAGGGAAAGTTGGCACCGAGTTACATCGGGCCTTTTAAGAATTTAGAGAGAGTTAGCATGGTTGTATATCGGTTGGCTTTGCCTCCAAATTTTTCTTAAGTGTATTAGTGTTTCATGTTTTGATGCTCAAGAAGTGTATTTCAGATCCTTTGCATGTTTTACAACCTTAGAATATGGAAGTGAATGAAGACTTGACGTATGAGGAAGAACTAGTTGCAATTGTTAATTATCAAGTTTGTCAATTGTGTTCTAAACATATTTTGATGGTTAAAAGTCTTGTGGAGGAACAATAATGTAGAAGAGCAAATGTGGGAGAATGAGGCAGAGATGCAGGTGGCATATCCATATCTTTTTCCTCAATGAAACTTTGTACTCATTTCTATTTATTAAAATTCAGGGATAAATTTTTGTAAGAGAGGAAGATTGTTATAACCCATATTTTATTTAATTATTAAATTGAAATGAGGATTTAAAGTGTGAGTTATTATTTTATAAAAGTATTATTATTTGTGTAATTTAATAAATTTTAATAATTTATTAAGGAGGAGATATATATAAATATGTGTATGTTGTATTAAATTTTGTTAGATTACACACACACACATACACACACACACACACACACACACATACATACATACATGTACTTTATATATATTGGGTGTGCTTTATTTAAAAATAATGTGGCCTTTATTTATTTATTCTTTCTTATTTTTTTTCTTCTTCTTCTTCCTCTCTTTCCTTCTCCACCCGACATCACTACCACCCTCATTGCTAACACCACCCAGCCACCACCGGATAGCCCCACGTCATCTTTTAGCTTCCCCTTCCTCCTACTTTCGCTTTCTTTCTTGGTTTTCTTTTTTACCAGATAGAGAAGGAGCTCGTCGACGTCGACTCCGGCCACCCTTGGACATGTTGCTGGTGTCATTTGAATACTCTCATCGTGGGTTTCATTTCCCCTAAGTCAATTTGACTGGGTGACACCGAGAACAACTTCAATTTCAAGTAACTTGATTTTAAGGTTTTATGTTTAATTTGTTGAAATTGAGTTTGAATTCGATTAAATTGGATTGTGTTGTAGTTATATGAAATGAAATTGAGATTGAGATCTTGGTAAATATGATTTTTATTTATTTTTCTAAATTTTTGGAATTTTTCGGGAGTTTGGTACTATTCACATTGTTGTTCCGAGCTCGGAAAATTTTTATATTTTTAATAAATTCTATTAATTATGTAGAGTAAACTTGAATGACGTTTTGTGAAATTTTTTTTATAGAATTTAAGTTATGAATTTTTAAAAGTTATGTTTATCTATGTATTTTTGGAAAAATTATTAGAAATTAGTAAATTATTTAATTTTAATTAAATTATTATTTTTATTATGTTTTAGATTTTTTTTAAATAATAAAAGTATGAAAAATATATTTTTTTAGATAATTAATTTTCAATTATTAGTTAATTAGTAGTAATTTTGGGAAAAATAAATGAATAATAATTTTTTTATATTTTTATTACATAAATAAATTAAATTTTGGTAGTAAACTAAATTTTTATGATATATTGGGATTTGAGAAAAAAATTATATTGTTTTTATATGTGTTATTGTGTTTGTTCTAGATTGGGCATAATGTATAGTTCGGGAGCCCAACCCCAGATGTGGAGTTGTGAGTAGTATTGAAGTGCAATTTTGTGTAGGAATGACTCTACTTTTAGTAGAGAGATATCTTTTTTACATAGCACATTCTGCTGAATTTTTGATAGATTTCTCGTAAAACGTGATATCGGATTTATGTTGAGTTTTGAGTTTTATTAGAGTTGTGTCTTAGATCAAAATTTTCCTTATAAATCTAGAATGTTTAAGGTTAGGATTTTTAATCCTAATTATTTTTATTATTTTCTTATAGCCACACCAAGAGTAGAGCCTTCAGGTCGGGGACAATCGAGTCAATATTAAAGAATGCATTCTACCTAGGAGTTATTAATATATGTATGTATTGCATGTAGAAAATATTATAGGCATCCATATTTGGAATAAATATGAATTTTATTATGCTATATTACATTAACTGTTAATTGTTATTGTTATTATATATATGTTTTGTTATATATATGGGTGAATATTAATTGTGATTATTGAATGCTGTGTATATTTTAAAATGATTTTATCATTTTATTTTTGATATAATATTTTGGAGGATAGCCGTTGAATAGTGCTACCTAGTGGGTTACACTAGAATTATTGCGCAACAATACACTAGTTGTTAGGTTATGATATGTTGATTGATATGAGATTATATGGTCTGAGATATGGATATATGATTATGGAGATTTGTAGATAGAGAGTGGCGTGGCTATGGGAGCTCGGTTGACTTGTAGTGTCATAGGGCCAGTCATGCTAGCAGGGGGAATGCGGTAGATCGGTTGACCTTTCTATGTCTCGAAGCCAATCCACTACCAAATTGAAAAAGGGAAATATTTTTGAATTCAAGAAAGTCTATTCATTAGTAACATATAGTAATTGAGGTTACGAAATTCTTATAGTTCTGCTCCGATACTTCACTTATTTTTCACTTATTGCATTGATATGAAAATTACTTTTGAGTGTCAGCATGAAAATATATGTATAAATTAAATAAATATAAATATATAAACATTATATTGGTGCTTGGTTGTTTGTATACTTAGGTTGCATGTATATATATAATAATAATTCACTCAGTAAGATTTGATTATCCTCAATTATTTTTTTTCAGAACTCTTTTCTACAAACCTCCCCCAATTATCCTCTTTGTCGAACCATTTCTTCACTGGTTGATTTATATAAATTTTAAACAATCACTTCTTTTGTATTGATTAGACGTCACAATAGTAGTATGTACCTGTTATAGTATGTTATGTTGAGTTAACAGTGGCTACATACTCGATGAATATTTATAAAAATATTTTATTATGATATGATACGAAAAAATTTCTTATCCTTTAAAAAGTTTTACTTTGGTATATTTATAATTATGTTTGGTGTGAACTGGTGTTTTAGGCTTGTTACGGGTTCTAGATTTGTGTGAATTTTCGTTCTTTAGTGTTGGTCAGGACTCTTGGATTTGGATCGTGACATATGATTTTTTTTACCTTTTTTTTCTGTTCTATGGTGGGGAATTAACTACTTTAATTGCTTAAATTTTTTTTTTCCTTTATATAAAAAAAAATATAATCTTTTAATTTATGAATAGAGGAAAATATATATTGACCCTAAAGTTAAGTATGTAAATGCACATGTTGGAAATATTGAATAAAAATCTTGAAAATTGAAGAGCACAATTCAATAAATGATGATGATTTTCATGCAGATAATTAATTTAACAATCCAACTTAAATCACGTGAAATTGAACTAATGACAATTTGCAAATTGCCGTGAGAAGAGAAGACGGTTGTGCTTCACGAGCAAGTATTGGTCAATGGATTAATCACTCAATCTTGGACCAACCCAATAATTAACTCCAAATTTTTAAAATTTTTATAGTTAATTGAAGTGATTAATTCCCTTTGTAAAAGGAAGAGATCAAGAGAGAATGAGAACTTAAATTATACAATTTACATTTAAATGTTGATATTTTTTATGATAACAAAATTTAATAACATTAAATCAAAAGTGAGAAAAATATTTACTTTAAATAATATAGTTTTATGTATAGTCTATTAAAAATTCCATGCGTTAATTTGTGCTTGTGGTAGTGCAAAGCATTTTATGGGTTTGGCGTTTCAACATCTTGTAGACGCGCATGTGGTGATTATTTTGTCCTCCTCTTTCCTTAGGGCTGTGAGTGGATAAAATAATAAGTTCACTATCTTATTATTTTATTGGAATGTTATATGTTATAATGCTTTTTTTTTTTAATTATCACTATTCAAAATTTATTAAATTTTAACTAATTTAATTCGATAGAACTATGATCATAAAAGTAATAAAAAATTTTTAACACCTAATTTAATATAATTATATACATAATAACTCAAATTCGAGATATTTATAATTATCTTAGTATATGAAATGTATGATTGAACCCATCCATAGTTGGAAAAATAATAAAAGAATAAATTTTGACTTTTTATTTTGAAACTTATTATGTAGTTATTTCATATCTTTTTATAAGAACGTGGTCAATTAATTTTACATTGTATATTCTATATTCTTATATGGATTGTATTTACTAATTAAATAATTAAAACTTTTGGTATTTATCTTATAAAATAAAATTTAGAATAGACTTTGCTATTTTATATATTATATAAAATCTTATGTTTTTCAATATTTTATATATTTTATTTAGATCTAATTTATGAAAAAAAATAGTTATTGTGTTATTTTGTGTATGTTATTATATTAACAAAAGAAACAAGTAGGTAGACTAGCTGGATTCAAAAATAATAATAATTACAAAAGAATTTTATTTGTGTTAAAAAAAAAGAAAGAAAGAATAAGATAGACTAGTGGATTCAATAATGTAATTGAAAAGTCGGTAGCTAGAAAATTTAATTTTCCAAGTCAAAATAGGATAGCAACAGGAAGCACATGTATCAGTCATGGTTTATATATTGTACTGTTGTGTACTTTCAATTTGGTACTAAGAAAATATGAACCAATGATGTAATTAACGAACGAAAACAATTTATGAGTAAAACCCACTTAATATAAATGGTTATATGTTTTTTTAATATTTAATTTAAACTAGTCATATGCAATTGCAAATTATATATTTTATTGAATTATTTTTAAACAAAAATAATATATGTAGATAAGATTTTCATGGAAAATGTAGAAACCCTAGCAGTTGCTCTCTAGAAGAGAGCGATCTTCTTAAGTGGAGTATTTGGAAAGTTAAACGTAAAGTAGTGGATACTGTTAAGACTTTATTTGAGAGCAACAGTCATGTGACAGAGACAACTAAAGGGGAACCTCCATGATCTTTTAGGGATACCCTTAGGGAAGGGGTTAATGTTCCACTCGTGGAACTGCTAGATAAGACTTTGGATGATGAAGAAGAGCTGCTTGCAATGAAATATATTAATGGGGAGTGCCCTACAATTACCGTGTCTAAAGAGGAAAAAATGAGACTTTGTAAGCCATGGCACTTGACCCTGATTGTTAAAATCCTAGGGTGAACTATTGGATTTAGATACTTTGAAAGAAGACTACGTGAATTATGGCACCTAAAGTCTATGATAGAAGTTGTTGCCATTGAGAATGATTTCTATTTAGTGAAATTCACATCCCTTGAGGATTACAATTATGCTCCTTTTGAAGGTCCTTGGATGACGCTTGATCACTGTCTGAATATTAGCAAGTGGAGTCCTAATTTTGATACAGTGGAGACTACCATTGATAAAGTAGTTTCTTGGGTTCATTTTCCTTGTTTTCCTATAGAGTATTATGATGTGAATTTTTGATGAGAGCGGGAGAAAAAATTGGCAATCCAGTGAAAGTTGATGTGAATACATGCAATTGCTTTATGGGAAAATTTACAAGGATGTGTGTTGAGTTTGACCTATCAAAACCTCTCCTGTCCAAGTTCAAGCTATACAAAAGGGTTCAAAAGATCAAATATGAAGGCATTTACCTCATTTGCTTTGAATGTGGTCATTTTGGCCATAGGAAGGAAATATGCCCAGAAGTTCTCAAACCTCTAGAGGAACCACCAGAGCAGGAGGATATTGCCGACGAGAATGGTGGAGCTCAGAATAGGAAGGTTGAGGAGGTAGTGAATCCAAAAATTTTAAACGAGTTTGGAAAGTGGATGATTGTTCGAAGAAAATTTCACAAACCTAGTGGAAGGATATTCCATGGGGTAATGTAAACATGAAGGATTTGAATATGGTTCTTAAAAATGGGGGAATTAGCATTAATGAATCAAGAGGTAGTGCAGGTTCTACCTGCTTTAGTATTCTAAATATGGAAGAGATTGATAGCAAGGCTTTAAGAATGATTTAGGCTCATTTGATTTTGGGACCAAGTTTGAATGGGCTCAAGGATCTAGTGGAAGAGGTGGTTTAAGTTTTAGTAGAGGAAAAGGATGTGGCTCAAGGCCCAATGTGCAAGTTCAACATGCTAATTCTAAAGGAAATTAGCAAGTTAGTGCCGTTAGCACTGATTACTCGATGATTATCATGCAAAACAATGTTGGGATTAAAGAAAGGAGAAATAAGGAGGTGGGGAGCTCTAATTAAGCAACTGCTGCCATTAAATACATTGTCATTTTTGGGTGGAAAGAAGCAAAAGCTTCTACCATAATTGTTAATTGCTCTTAGGACCTGATTCTTGCTATGGAGAATACTATATTATTAGATGAGGATAATGGAGGCCTAGCTACTAACAATAGTTATGTGCCTCATACTTCAGATCCCCTGGACAAAGTTGCAGATATGGAGGATATGGGTACTAATTATAATGATGAGGTTTTAATGGATGAGGGGAATATCATTCTTGGTGTTGATGGTTTTAAGAACCTTGTAGAGGGCAAGATGCTTACTGAGAGGGGCCATATCAACTAACTTGATGGCTCTCTCTTTTCTGGAACATTTTTCTTAGTTTTGTTTATTTATGAATTTTTCTTTATTTTCCTTTTCTCATGTCATTATTGTTAAGGAAGTAAATATTTTATTTAGGAAGTAAATATTTGTATACAATTAGGAATAAAGTTCTATTCTATTTAGGATGTTATTCTATTCCTAATTAGATTGTGATTAGGATTCCTGTGTGTATATATAAGGGGTATAACCCTTCTTTGAATAATATGAAAATATATTTCCCTTGAATTTTCTCTTTTTTTCTCTGAATTTTATTCTTCATTGTATCTGAGCATATCCATTGAAATCAAATTTTTGATTGAATTCTTGCAAATCATATTTTCTTCTTCCTCTGAATCCTTTGAAATCTTCAAAATCATGACCACCGAAAACATATCCATCGTATCTCATGGAAGGCCCAACTTTATTCAAACTTTTCAAGATAATTCTCCCTTTCCCATAGGAATTATTCTTGATGATACAAACTATACTCTATGGTCACAGATCATGGAGATGCGAATTGGAGCCAGAAATAAATCTGGCTTTCTAAATGGCACAACGCCAAAGCCACCAACAGGAGATAAAGCATTAAAGACTTGGCTCCTTGATAATAATCGAGTCAAAAGTTAGCTGATTGACACAATGAGTCCCACATTGATGCAGAGATTCATCTGTCTTCCAACAGCAAAGGGGATATGGGACGTTGTCTCAAAAACCTTCTATGATGGGTCTGACAAAACCCAGTTATTTGAATTGAATCAGAAATCATTCACAACACGTCAGAATGGTAAGCCATTACCTACATACTATAATGAACTGATTGGAATATTTTAGGAAATCGATGCCCGGACGTGTGCACAAGGGGAGGATGTTAATGGAGTAGTATCACTCCATAAGCATATTACCTAGCTTCAAACACATATTTTCCTAGCCGGGCTTGATTCAGAATTTAATAATGCTCGGAGTCAAATACTCAAGAAGGAACCACCTCTTGATCTCGAGTCTAGTTATGCATATGTTCGGAGGGATCACAACCAGCGACATACGATGGAAGAGCCGAAGATCCTGCCAGACCATTCTGTACTTGTAGCAGCTCAGACTCGTCCCCAGTTAAGAGGGAACAAAATACCGAGTAAGTCCATCACATACACCTGTACTCATTATGGTGAAGTTGGACACTCCAAGGAACGATGCTATGAAATTATAGGATATCCGGATTGGTGGGATTTCAATAAAAAGCCTCGTAAGAAGCTCGACAAGGCTGCAATTGCTACTGCTACTGAACTGAGTGGTGATACAAGTATGACAAATCTTACTCGAAATAATACATGGATTATTGATATAGGTGCTATTGATCATATGACAAACTCCACTCACCATCTTACATCTATCTGTCCATCAACCCAACAAAATATTCTAACTGCTAATGGAGGCATAGCACTAGTCACTCATAAGGGATCAATATCTAACTTCGACTCTCTTAATTTAGATACTGTTATTGTTGTTCCATCTCTTTCTTGTAATCTACTTTTTGTTGGCTAAATCACTAAAACCTTGAATTGCACTGTCAAATTTTAGCCTAAATATTGTGTATTTCAGGACATTGCAACGCGTCGGATTCTTGGCTCTAGTGTTAAATGTGGAAAGTTGTACTATCTTGAGTTGCATGAAGATTCAAGATAGAAATCAAGTCAAGTTAATAGGGTTGGTAGAATTTTTTCAAGAAAAGACCAAGTAATCTTATGGCATCGTCGTCTTGGTCATCTTTCTTTTCATTATCTTAGACAAATAAAACCAAATTTATTTTTGCATACCACATACTTGGAATTCAAGTGTGATGTTTGTGAATTGGCAAAAGGCCACTGAATTTCTTATGTACCAAGTTATAATAAAAATTCAATTCCATTTATGACCATTCATTATGATGTATAGGGACCTGCTTGGATTCTTACTCTATCTGGTGCTCGATATTTTGTAACGTTTATTGATGAATGTACCCGGATGACCTGGGTATCTCTACTTTCTAATAAAGGAGATGTGTGCTCCAAGTTTCAGGACTTGTACAACATGGTGGCTACACAATACCAAAGTAAAATTCAAGTCTTGCAGTCTGACAATGGTGGGGAGTATGTTAACTCAGTTCTCAATGATTTCTACCTTAAGAAGGGCATTTTCCACTAAACATCTTGTGCCAGCACTCCCCAACAGAATGGTATAGCTGAACGGAAGAATCGGTAGTTATTGGAAGTTGTCCGAGCATCACTATTTGACATGCATGTTCCTGAGAATACTGGGGAGAAGCTGTTCGATCCGCTGCGTACCTCATAAACCGGACACCATCACAAGTACTCGATTTTCAGACTCCTCTTCAGAAACTTCAGGAACTTGTCATATATCCACCCTTCAATAATCTCAAACCCCGAGTTTTTGGATGCTCGACATATGTTCATCAGACACTCGGAAAATTAGACCCTTGAGCCTTCCGGTGTATATTTGTTGGCTATGTGAATTTACAAAAGGGATATCGGTGTTATGATTCGAATACAAAAAAGATGTATGTCACTCGGGATGTTCGGTTTCATGAAAATTCTCCTTTCTTTTCCCACTCCGAGTGCTCTCTTCAGGGGGAGAAAAATCCAAACCTCTTTGAGCTTGAAGATAGCATTCTGAGTGTTCCGAATCCGAGTCTCCCAAATATTTCGAGTGTTCCGAGCATCTTACCCGAATAGACATCTGATGTTCCGAGCACAAGCATCTTACCCGAAAAAACATTTGATGTTCCGAGCATGAGCATCTTACCCGGGCAAACATCTGATGTTCCGAGTATGAGCATCTTACCCAGACAGATCATCAAAGAAAATTCGAGTAATCAAGATAGTACATCTTCCCAACCCATACCAGAAGCTGAAGAAACTCTGGATGCAGTGCATAATAAGGTAAACTTGTCTCCTTTAATTCCAAATACTGAGCCTCGTTATCCTTCCAGAATCAATTGAGGGGTTCCGAAAAAACAATATGATTCGGAACTTCATACCAAAGGTAAATACCCTATCAACAACTTCATATTAACCAACTATTTGTCTAACTCACATGCACTTACTGTAAATCAATTATCTACTGTATCTATTCGAGTAATGTGTAGGAAGCCTTAAATGATTCAGATTGGAAGAAAGCTATGAATGATGAAATGGAGGCATTACAGAAGAACCAGACGTGGGATCTTATTCCTCTTCTAGAAGGAAAGAAAAAGGTGGGGTGCAGGTGAATATTCACTATCAAACTCAATCTAGATGGAAGCATAATTCGATATGAAGCTCGATCGGTAGCAAAGGGGTACACTCAGAAGTATGGAATCGACTATGAAGATACATTTGCCCCAATAGCAAAAATGAACACCATCAGAGTCCTTATCTCCTTAGCTACCAACCTGGATTGGCAGCTTCGACAATTTGATGTAAATAATGCTTTTTTGAATGGAACCATAGATGAAGAAGTATATATGGATCCACCACTCGGAACTAAATGTACTGATCGAGTATGCAAATTAAAGAGAGCATTGTATGGACTCAAGCAATCGCCTCGAGCATGGTCTAGATGACTTTCAAACTTCATGAGGAAGCTTGGATATAAGCAAAGTGATGCTGATCATATACTATTCATCAAACAGAAGTTAGGAAAAGTCACTGCATTGATTGTATATGTTGATGATATAGTGGTCATCGGAAATGATCCGAGTGAAACAATAAACTTGTAAAGACAGTTAGCATCTGAGTTTGAACTTAAGGATTTTAGGAATTGAAGTTTTAAGATCAGCTCAAGGAATTTCTCTTTGCCAACGAAAGTACGTAATGGATCTACTGACAGAGACAGGGATGCTTGATTGTAAGCCAGTTGAGACTCCCATTGAAGTCAATCATGGACTTTCAATCCTAGAAGATCAAGTTCTAACTGATAGAGATTAGTATCAAAGGTTTATGGGAAGGCTGATTTACCTATCTCATACTTGGCTAGACATAGCTTATACAGTAAGTGTTGTAAGTCAGTTCATGCATTCTCTGAGTAAAGAACATATGAATGCAGTATACCGAGTATTAAGATATCTAAAGTCTTCTCCGGGTAGAGGGTTATTCTTTGGGAGGAATAAGGATTATGAAATTATCGGCTATACTGATGCTCATTGGGCTGGAGATTGGACTGATAGAAAATCAAGTCCGGGTACTTCACATTTATTGGAAATAATTTAGTCACCTGGAGAAGCAAGAAACAAAAAGTTATAGCAAGGTCAAGTGCTGAAGCTGAGTTTAGAGGAATGGCTCATGGAGTATGTGAGTTGCTCTGGGTAAGGCAAATTATTCAGGATCTGGGATTAAAACATCCAAAACCTATGTTGTTACATTGTGATAACAAGGTAGCCATAGCAATTGCAAATAATCCAGTTCAACATGATCGAACTAAGCATGTAGAGGTTGACAGACATTTCATAAAAAATCATCTGAACTGAGGGACAATTGATCTTCCATATGTTTCATCTTAGACTCAACTAGCTGACATCCTCACAAAGGCTGTATCCGAAAAAGCATTCTACAACTCACTTGGCAAGTTGGGAATGATTGACATACATTCAGCAACTTGAGGGGGAGTGTTGAGGAAGTAAATATTTGTATACAATTAGGAATAAAGTTCTATTCCATTTAGGATGTTATTCTATTCCTAATTAGGTTGTGATTAGGATTCCTGTGTGTATATATAAGGGCTATAACCCTTCTTTGAATAATATGAAAAAATATTTCCCTTGAATTTTCTCTCTTTTTTTCTGAATTTTATTCTTCAATTATTAATTTAGAACTGTCAATGTGCAGTTTCTAAAGAGTTTGATTGCACCCTAAAATTTTTTCTTACTTCTCATAATCCTGATGTGCTTAGGTTAGTGGAAATATAAACTAATGGCTCCAATGCTGAGTTCATTTGTCAAAAGATGGGCTTTAAGTATTAGGTTCGGGTGAAGGCATTAGGATTCAGTGGTGGCATTTGGCTCTTTTGGTGTCAGGATTTTAATGTGTTAGTTCTTCATACTAACCCATAATTTATTCACTATGGTGTGGATTAGAATGAGGGTGGTAGATGGTTTTTCTTGATTATTTATGGTAGTCTTAATGCCACTATTTGGAAGGACCTTTGGCATAATTTTTTAGGTTCTAAGTTGAATGTGAAGGGCCTTTGGTTATTGGCTGGTGATTTTAATGCAGTCCTCTCTATTTCTGAAGTTAGTGATGGTGCTTATTTCTTTTTTGCTTGTAGTGCTCTATTTAACCAATGGATGTTTGATGAAGGGCTTATTGATCTTGGATTTGTAGGGCCTTATTTAACTTCGTCTTGAGGGAATTATGAATCAAACTTTAAAAAGGCTAGACTAGATAGAGTGATTGGGAATTTAGCTTGTCAGCATTTGTTCCCGTATTGTTCAGTTAATCATCTCCCTCAAAATCTCTTATATCACCACCCGCTACTCATAAAGTGTCAACCTTCATCTAATTTTATCATTCAGCACCCTTTTAAAGTTGAAGCAGCTTGGTTTCTTCATCAAGACTTTAATGATGTGGTTGCTTCTAAATAGTCGAATGTGAATTCGATTGTGGATAATATTTCTAGATTAGTTAAAAAATTGAAGGAATGGGATGTGGATTGTTTTGGGAACATTTTTACAAGGAAAAGGCTCATGTATTAATGGCACTCAAAAAGTTCTTATTGTGGATCCTTCTCACTGTTTGTTGGGTCTTCAATGTAAGCTTAAGCAAGAATTTGATTTAGTTTTGAAACAAGAGGAACTGTTTTGGTTTCAGAAATCTCGAGAAGAATGGATACATTTGGGGGATAAAAATACCAAAATTTTCCATCCTTCTACTTTGGTGCAAAGAAAGAAGAATTTTATTCATGGGTTGAAGGATAAATCAAAGAACTAGACTTGGAATCGACACACTTTTCAATGGATGGCTAGTGAATTTTTCAAAATTTTTGTATTCTATAGAGCAGGGAGGTGGTTCAAATGTTATTAATTTTTTGCAAGGTTTGTTTCCTTTATTGTCTTCTATTCAATAAGAGTAGCTTGCCATTCCTTTTTCTATAGAAGAAATTTGAAATGCAATGTTTGATATGGCTCCTGTCAAAGAACTTGCTTTGATGCGTATCAGGAGGGTGTTTATAAAAAGTTATGGTCAGTGGTGAAGAATTCCATATGTAAATTTTCTTTGGATTTCTTTGAAATAGGTGAGTTGGCTTTGAAGATTAATGAGATTATTATTATGTTAATTCCAAAGGTAGCTAATCCATAATTCTTGAAGCAGATGCGCCCTATTAGTTTATGTAATATGTTGTATAAGCTTTTGACAAAGGTGCTTATTAATCATTTAAAACTTGTGCTTCCTTATCTAGTGGTGCCAATATAATGTAGTTTTATTTCGAGTCACCAAATCACTAATATTATTATGATTTTCCAAGAACTAATGCACTCTATGCATTTTAAGAGGGTGAGGAAAGGATTTATGGCCATTAAAATTGATCTTAAAAAAGCTTATAATATAATTTCTTAAAATTTATTGCGTGACACCTTGAAGGTTATGAGTCTAAATTCTTTTTGGATTAGAAACACTATGAGTTGTATTTCATCATCTTCGATGTATGTTCTTTGGAATGGGATGAAATTATAGTCATTTAAACCTTCGAGGGGCATCCGACAAGGGGATACGATATCCCTATATCTTTTTGTTTTATGTATTGAGAGACTTTTGTAGATAGTAAATTAGATAGTTATATTTGAGAAATGGCATCCTATCTGAATTTCTAGAGAATGTCCCTCTTTAAGTCACCTTATGTTTGCAGACGATATGTGTAGACACCCAATTTTAAGATGATGAGTTATGGATGCGATAAAAGACTCCAATGATGAAAATGTTATGAATAGGTGATATGAACCCTACCTATAATAGAGATAGAATGCACATCCAACTTTGAAATCTTGCCCAAGGATTATCAAGGATAAGTTGTATTGATGGAGCTAAACCCCTTGCTTATTAAATTAAAGCATGATACTTAGCTATTAAAAGATGAACAATAACACAATTCTAAGTCTAACCTAGCATTTGTAATGAAAGGTAGATGTGAAACAATTCAAGTAAACTTCCAAAGTTTCAAAAGAACAAAGTTAAGGTAAAAACTCACTTAATTGATAAAAATTGACAAATAATACATCCTAATTCGTCCTACATATGTCTAGCCCTTATATAGGCATGTAAACAACCTAACCCTTGAAGGAAAAGGTTTTCTTCCTTATTCCTAAAGATACCTATATAGGAAAATCCTTAATTAAGGAGATTTTCTTTAAAATAGGAAAACTAATGACAACTCATCTTTAAAAAGTCAAAATTGACAACTCATTACAACTCATGACAACTAAGCAAAATGACAACTCATGACAACTAAGCATTGAAGCACGCCATGTCACATGTTGACCATTGACCCTTGACTTTGACTTATTGACTATTTGACTTTGACTTAGACTATTCTTAAATCTTCTCATATCTTCTAGAATCTCCTTAAATCTTCCTTATTGACTCCAAAATAGAAATAACTACAAAATTCATCCATATTAAGCCAATTAATTTCAAAATGGGAAATTAAGCTAATTAGCTTGAATTCTTCATATTTAGGCACTTTTTGATCCTTTTTAGGGTTCATATTATTCTCTCCCTCTTAAAGATGATTCGCCCTCAAATCATAGCCATCTTCTAAAGTTGATATATTCATGAATCCTTTAGGGTCAAATACAAATACCTTTGTTTAAAGCCTTTCCTTTAAAGTAAAAATCCACAGAAGTAGCTTCAATATAACTTGAACTTGAACGAACATAGAACTCTTTTCCATGAACTTGTAAGGATTGTATTCTTGATGCTTCCTTCTAAACTTAAAACATGAATATCTCAAGTTCTTCTTGGCACATGCGAAGACTCTATAGATTGTATTATTAACATAAGGAACTTTAATAATATCAGCAAATGGATCTTAGTATGGCATAGAAGTCTATAAAAAACTTTCAAAGTACTAGAAAAAGAAAGATTAAAGTTGTTAGTATAATCATGATGAATAACCAGCTTATTATCCTCCTCTTTCTTTTATGCACAAACTTTTTGGTATACCTCTTCATGATGCATGCACTCTTCATATTCACAAGATGTAGTCTTTACAACTTCTTGAGTAGTGAATCCTTGTAAAGACTCATTATTTGCTTCAATGACTTTAACACTTTCATCATTCTTGGATTCATACACTTTCATAATCTCCTTATAAGGACTTCCTTCCTTTTCATACTCCAAAGCAAGTTCAATTACAACCTTTAAAGAGATAGAAGATTCTAATTGCACTTCTTTCTTCAATTTCTTAGCAATCTCACTCTTAAGCCCATTGAAGAATTTCATAACTTTCCTCCTTTTGAATTCACCTACATCACTTGCAATTATAAATAACTTAAAATTTTTAACATAATCATTAACACATAATTCATCACCTTGTTTAAGCCTTTGTAATTTAAGACGATCCCTAACTTCATGAGGAATAAAATGTCTAGTCATTATCCTCTTCATTATCTCCCAATTTTTAATCTCACTAAGCCCATTCATTCGCTACGATGCCATTATATCTTCCCACCATATAGTAGCATGACCTCAAAATTTACAAGAAGCAAGTTTACACTTTTGGAAATCACTTAATTTAGGAGAATCAAATATCTCCTCCATTTGTTGCACCCATTCCAAATAAACATAGGGATAATCCCCATCAAGAAAATAAGGCATGTCCATACTAAAAAAATTCACAATTGAAGAGATTAAAAAAAATGAAAAAAATCCTTATTCCTAAAGATATCTATATAGGAAAATCCTTAATTAAGGAGATTTTCTTCAAAATAGGACAACTCATGAAAACTCATCTTTGAAAAGTCAAAATTGATAACTCATGACAATTAAGCAAAATGATAACTCATGACAACTAGGCATTAAAGCATGCCATGTCACATGTTGACCATTGACCCTTGACTTTGACTTAGAATATTCTTGAATCTTCTAACATCTTCTAGAATCTCCTTGAATCTTCCTTATTGACTCCAAAATAGAAATAACTCCAAAATTCATCCATATCAAGCTAGGAAATTAAGTTAATTAGCTTGAATTCTTCATATTTAGGCACTTTTTGATCCCTTTTAAGGTTCATATTCTTGAACTTTGAAACTTCAGGGCTCTAATTGCATTTTTTTTAAAGAAAGAATTTAATGTTTTCATGGACTAAATTACAATATTTTTTAGGATCTAATTGTAAAACTTAAATTCTTTTAAGGACCTTTTTTATAATTAAAACTTAAAAAAATAGTGATTGGAATTACATTAATTCCAATAAGAATTACACTAATTCTGATCAGAATTACATAATTCCGGTCGAAATTAGACCTCCTCTGTCTGGGTTCTTAAATTTTCCAGGAAAAATTGAGTTCTAATTGGTCTAAAATTATCCTAAAATTATTTTGATAATGTTTTTAAGGAAATAAAAGTCTTTTAGGAATTAATTTATAACTAGGGTTTGGAGTTGTATCCTGACATAAAGAGTGTTTTGGCTTTGAAAATAGGGGGAGAAGAGAAGAAAAAAAGAAAAAAAGACAGAAAAAATAGAAAAAGGCAAAGAAAAAAAGAAAAGAGAAGAGGAAGGAATGGGAAAAGAGAAAGAAAAAGGAGGAGAAAAAAGAGAAAAAATCTTATTCTCCACAAATTCTTTTGCTTAAATAAAGATCTTTGAAGGATTTTTGAAGAATAATATTTGAAGACTTATTAAGAACAGTGATTCTACAAAATCTGAGGAGCACTTTCTTAAAATCATCCATAAGCATTATTTTTTTCTTTTTTTCTTTTATTTCTTTTTTTATTTTATTGATTTTTAATTTTATTTTATTATTGTTATAATTTATTCACTAATCATAATTTTTATTCTTTTTTACTGTGATTATGGAGGAAAACACATGATGATCATACTTGGAAAATCAAATCCATAAGAGGTCCATGAGATGCCATGGATAAGACCTTGTAGAAACATTATTTCTAAGGTTTTTTTATTACTATTTTATTTTATTGTTTTATTTTATTTATTTATTTTTTGGGTTGTATTAATTATTTTTATTATCATTTTCTATAGATTAATGTAATAGCCCTAATAGTGGGAATAGTGAAATTATATGTGTGATTGCATGTTTATGTTGGCTAATTGGTTAGTAAAATTAGGGTTTTAATTGGGTAATTGATTAAAATCAATGATGGGAATAGATTAATTTAAGATTGCATGTTAATGAAAATTAGGGTTTTTAGAAGGATTTAATTTAATTAGTTGTTTGATCTTTTATTTAATTTTTTTAATATTTTTTTTATTTATTTTTGGGTTTGTTTATTTATTTTTATGTGTTTTAAGGCCTTAAGCCCATATTAGATTTTAATCCACCCATTTAAAATTTAGGGTTTTAGGTTTAATTAATTAAAATGCATATTAGGCCCATAAGTAATTAGATTTTAGGTTAGAGATAACTTAAGCCCATTTAGTAAATTAGACATAGGCCCACTTAATTTAATTAATTTAGACTTAGGTTCATCTAATTAAAATTAAAAGGAATAAGTCTTTAGGCTCACTTAATAAAAATATGTAGATTTAACTCATTTAATTAAAATCCATGTATACTAGACTAACTTAGGGATTATATGTTTGAATGAATACAATATTTACTTGTATTTTCATGACTAGTTTTCCTTGGAGTTAATTGCTAGAATAAGGGCGTATATGAAATTGCATGTAAATAGAGGATAATATAATAATTCATAAAGTAATTCTAAATGAACATGAGACTGAAAGAAGTTGGTATTCTGTATCTAGAATCTCCTGGTTGTGGTGCTAGATTTCTTTTAGGGAATCGAGTACCACCTTTTCGATTTGTCCCAGTTATTACCCTGGGTGACGACTCCTCATCTCCATGCCATGTCTTTGTGATAGTGGTTAGTGTGTTCTCTAGAGCCCTGAGCTCAGATAGTGTCACAGTTGTTAAAATCTTGGACACGCACTAAAACAATATGGTTTTGTTTGCTAAAACATCTATGGATCAAATAAAGGTTATTTTGGAGGTGTTGGCTAAGTTTTGTGATGTTTTGGGTCTGAAGATTAATTATTCCAAATCTAGTCTACTTATTTCTAAGAATGTATCTTCGAATTTAGCTCTTGAGTTATCTTCTTTGTCAGGTATTTTGGTGGTATAGGATGTGGATAAATATTTAGGGATGAATGCTATTCATGAGAGATTGTCTAAAGATCATTATAAACATGTGCTTGATAGGATTTTTACTAGACTTGCAGGATCGAAATCAAAGACTCTATCTTTTATTGGGATGGCTATTCTTGTTCAGTCAGTGTTAATGAGTATTCTTAATTTCTCGATGCAAATAGCATCTCTTCCTATTTCTATTATGTAAGAAATTATTAGAGTAGCACACCATTTTCTATAGGGTGGTACTTCTAGTGTCTCTAACTCGATGAGTCTTATGAAATGGGATGTTGTGACTTCCCCTAAAGCATCAAGTGGCTTAGGTATTCATAATTTATGATACAGTAACAATGCTTTTCTTGCCAAGCTAGGTTGGCATTTAATTAATGATAAGGACAACCTTTAGGCTAATGTTGTTCGTAATAAATACTGTATATTGGATGCTTCTACTATTGCTTTGTTTAGAAGACAAAATCCTTCTTCAGTTTGGCATGGTATTGCAAAGTCTCCCCTCTTATATCTAGTGGCTTGCAAATTGGAATAGGGAATGGGAAGACTACATTTTTTTAGCTTGATAAGTGGTTGCTTAATGTCCTTTTGTTCTCTATTGCTATGGATGAGGTTAATCTAGTGGATCAAAATAAGACAGTTGCTAGTTGTTAGATTCTTGAAAATGGGTAGGATTAGGGAGCCCTTTAAGGCCTTTTGCCTGATCATGTTCTAACCAATTTCTCGACTAGCTTTTGTGTGAGTCAATCACGACATTAAAGATCGAATGTGTTGGGTGCCTTCTCCTATTGGATATTTTTCGATTAAATTAGCTTATGAAATGCAGTAGCTAAATGGTCGTAGTGTTAATAAAATTTAGAAGGTGATTGGGCATCTTAACGTTCATGTAAGGATTCGATCGTTTGTATGGCTGGTTAGGCATGATCGAGTTATGTCCAATGTAGAGTGAGTTCAGTGAGGATTTGCTATTGATTCTAGATATCCTAATTGTATTAGCAGAGAAGAATCCCTTTTGCATCTATTCAGAGATTATTCAATGGCTTCTGATATCTGGCATAACTTCAAATAACATTCTAGAGTTTTGGATTCTTCTTTTTTATGAGTGGATTTGGGCTAATTTGATGATCATAGGACTTAAAATTCATGGCTCCATTTAGTTAGAAAAATTCATTATTATTTTATGGTGGTTGTGAAAATGGCGCTGCAATCTTATTTTCAAAGGTGATCGTGTCCTTCTTCATTTACAAGTCCAATGGATTAGTGATTATTGCAATTAGGTGAGGGGTGCTATGGTTGTTAATAGAAAAAGTTTGTTCCCTTTAGGTATTTATATTAATCAGTGTTAAACAAGTTCAAGGACCTCTAGAGTGTTAGCCCACGCATACACATGTGGACTTATAAATGAGGTTGAGCCCATATAACATAAAACCAATTGGCTTGTGTTAAGGTTCAATCTATACCACTTATAAGCCATTTATTACTTTGTACATATTCTCCAACACTCCTCTCTCAAGTTCAACTGGGATTGATAGTTGTCACTTGAAATTCATACTTTTTAAATTGAAAACTAGCGGCAACACCAGACTGAGCTGTTGGGATTAAACATCCAGACAGACAACCAGAGAATTAAGAAATCGGGCCAAACCCGCTATGATACCATGTTAAATAAGTTCACAGACCTCGAGAGTGTTGGCCCACGCATACACATATGGACTTATAAATGGGGTTGAGCCTATATAACACAACCAATTGGCTTGTGTTAAGGTTCAATCTACACCACTTATAAGCCATTTATTACTTTGCATATATTCTTCAATAGTTAGTTAGTTAGATGGGAGCCTCCCTTTGAAAGATGGGTCAAGCTAAACACAGATGGATGTAGCAAGAATTTAGCTAAAAGAGTTGGTGGAGGTGGGATTCTTTTTGACTTGCATGGAAAATCGATCATTGGTTTCATACTAAACATCGACGAATGTAATGCTATAGGGGCTGAGTTATGGGCGATTATGCAGGGATTGTTACTTGCATTGAGTTGGAATTTTACTTAGGTCATTGTGGAGATGGACTCAGCTATAGTGGTTGATTGGTTGAACTAGAAGAATATTTGTGAAGGTATTCATGCTAATCTGGTGTTTGCTTGCTTAGATTATCTAAAAGAAGGGCTAGATTGTGAAGGTTGTGCATTCTTTTTAGAAAGGGAATTTTGTAGTAGATAGGCTAGTTAGTGATGCCTGACTTCAACCTATTGGGATTCAAGTTATCACGACTGAAAGGGGTTATCATGACCGGCACTAAGGAACGAGAATTCTCACGAATCCAAAACTCGTAGCAAGCCTTAAAAATAAAAACACATGCAATTATAACACTAAATATCTCATAATTAAAAATTTAATTAATATAAAAGAAATATCCATATCATAACATAATAAAATATATTCATACAATTATTTAACTATAGAATCACTGTGTAAAACAATACAAATACAACAACAAGAAGCACTACTACTGCATCATTTACTAAAATACAAGAGAAGTGACGGTTCAATATTTACATAAGTTGGTCGGGGACGAAAGAGTCCAGCGAATAAGTCTAATAGGGAGGTCTAAAGTAGAAGATCCTAAAAAAAATATTAAGAGGGGTCAGACCTTACTGAGTGAATTATTATAATCTATATACATGCAACCTAATGACATAGACACTCATACATTAGTATAATAATATATATTTATTTATTTATATATACATGCATGCTAAAAATCCACTTTTTATTATAATAGTAAATGCAGAAGAATTTTGGGTAGAGGATCAGAGCAGAATTCCTAAATTTCCTTAACCTTAATCACTATAATTACTTAGCCAATAGGCTTTCCATAATTCCAAAATAATATTTTAACCAACTTTTGGTAGTGGACTGGCCCCAAGTACATAAAGGGTCAACCAAGGATCCGCAGTTCCACTACCAATGCTAACTGGCCCCGAGTACCCTATAGGTCAACCAAGGAGCCGCAGTCACACCCCTTATCCATAATTCATAACAATCATAATTTCCATAACCAAAATCAATCAAAGTTCAGAGCCTAATTCTAGCATACTATTACTCAACAACCCTAGCGTGACCCGCTAGGTGGCACATTCTACAACTATCATCCAAAATGTTGTTTCATAATAATCTAATGAAAATAAAAATAAACGTGAATAGCATTCATTTTCACAATTTAACAATTGCATGTAAATATATATATTCACTGGACACTTTACACCGATTAATATTTATCAGTTATTACCTTGGGTGGCGACATTATTTGGTCTTAGGGCCCTAGGGAACACACTACTATATCATAAAGACATAGCGTGGAGATGAGGAGTTGCCACCCAGGGTAATAATTGGGACAAATTGCTTTGGTGGTACTCGATTCTCTAAAAGAAAGCTAGCACCATAACCAGGAAATTCTGGGAACATAATACTAACTTCTCTTAATCTCGTGTTTATTTAGGATTATTTTATGAATTATTACTTCATTCTCTAATTACATGCAATTTTATTAAACCCTAATTTGAACATCCATCTAACCTTAACGCAACAAATCATAAAATCACATATAAAAAAAAGCATTGATACACAAATACGATAGGATTCATTTTGAAAAAAATTTGGAGACTTCTTTAAACACACAGAGCGGGACATGTGTGTTAATTATGTCTAATTAACTAATCAGACATAAGAAAAAAAAAGACCAAAATTGCAAAAAAAAGAGAAAAAATCAGTGTAATGTTGACCAGTATTTAGTAAAATGTTGATTGGCATATGTCTAATGCCGATTGCCATTAAGTCAAATGCTAATTGGCATTTGGCTAATGCCGATTGGCATCCCAAATGTCAACTGGCATTTGACATGCCAAAGCAAATTTCCAAAAAAAATCTTCAAAAACTTGATTTTTTCCAATTTAAACCCCCTAAAGCTTAAACTTTAAAATGTTACAATTTAATCCTTTAAATCATGAAACATCAACACTAGAGATCATTTTCTTGATTAATTTCATCATAGGGGCTTTCGTCGCACACATGCACAATTGCATTGTGGAATTGGATGCTTACAATAGCCCCCCCCTTTTGTCATTATTTGCTTAACAAACTGCGGCAGAGCAATAGAAGCACCCAATTTTAGAAGAAAGAATCAGGATACTTAATTATATCCTAACTAACAGATCTACACTTAAATTGCCTGTGCAATTTTAAACAATATGTTATGTTTTATGCTTCACCATATTTCTTATGAAACGTTTAGTGAAACATATGCAACAAATCTCACTATATTATCTATGGGATGTTTAACGTTTATGAATTTCATTATATTCCCCGTGGGACATTTAACGAAATATGCAATGGTTTTTGCTATATTCCTTGTGGGACGTTGAGTGATTATGAATTTTATTATATTCCCTATGGGATGTTTAACGAAATATGCAATGATTCTCGCTATATTCCTTGTGGGATGTTTAGCGATTATGAATTTTAGTATATTTCCTATGGGATTTTTAATGAAATATGCAATGGTTTTCACTATATTCACTATGGGATTTTTAGCAATTATGAATTTTGTTATATTCCCTATGGGATGTTTAATGAAATATGCAATGACTCTCGCTATATTCGCTATAGGATGTTTAGCGATTATGATTTAGAAAAAATGTGCTATAGTTCTTATGGAACATCTAGTAGCAACACCATAACTACTGTGTAGTGTCTGGTGATTTGAAAGATTTGAAATACTGATGCTATGACCGCTATGCAACATAGAACATATTGAATTTGAAATTCATGTTATGACTACTGTGCAGTGCATAATAAAATAACTTAAAATTCTTGTTATTGCTTTTGTGTAGCATATAACAAAAATGAATTTTATGATTCTTGATCTAAACGATGCATGTAAAATGCAAAAATTGAATTATGTATTTATATTCCGTATTCTATACTTGACTGAGACTTCAAAATAAATACAGACAAAAGTATGCAATTAATGATTAATGATGTAGATTTTGATGAATTAATTAGGAACTAGTTCCTAATTAGAATGTAATTGTGGATTGGATTGCAAAAAAAATAACTTGAATTTAAATGCAAGCATATCTAAGAGACTAAAATGGAAATTTTTTTATTTTATTTATTACTTCCCTTTTGCTATCTTATTCATTCCTCAATCTTTCTTCATTTTCTTTCCTTTTCATTTCCTTTATTGGCATTGATTTTCATTTCTTGATCATCTAATGTCTGATCTATAATCTGTCAGATCCTATGGCTAACCCGCAACACAGAGTACGTAGGAGAGTAGACATTCCAGCAGACCCAGCCATTCAACCCCTCTATTTTCCTCAAAACAACCTCAGACTTCAAGAAGGCTCTTCCATTCTTCATTTGACTTGCCTACACCTCTATAGGTGTACAGATGTTGGTAATGAGGTAACATTTCCTCATTTCTGTAAAAAATTATCTGTAAAGTTAGTAGTCAGAATAAATTTTAGAATGCGAACTAGTATGCACATTATTCAAACTAGATTAGAAATTGATAAAAAAATGCATGAAAAATCTTGTCACATAGGATTTGGCCTTGCGTATATTGTATAACTGATCAAACGTGTGAAAAACAGTGTCAGAAGGCCAAAATTTGGTCTACATGCAAAGCGCAATTAACATTTGCTAAAATGTCGATCGACTTTGGCTAATGCTGATCGGCATTAGACTAAAGTTAGTCGGCATTTGGAACATATCGACAAGCTTTTAGATTTTTTAATTTTTTCAAAATTTTAATTAATTAATCTAAATTTATTTATTTATTTAGTCTATTTTCTGAATCCTTGAATTTCATCCAATGAGCAATGAAATTCATATGCTGCTTTCATATATCTCGAGAATTGTTTCAAGAGTTATTAGATAGTTTGATATAGTTGATATGGGCCTCTGGGTTCTGACGATTCATTGTTGTGCTTCCATTAGCATGAGGCAAATATGATCATTATTCCTTATTTGCTCTAATCGAGCGGTGGATGGATACTACCCACACTTTCCACACCCGTGTAGGCGAGCTGACAGTTTCTCCCATGAGTTTTTCTGCCATTACTGGGATTGCCTTTAGGGGTAGTCCTATTCCTTTCAACATCAACTATTACATTCTATTTGAAGATGCACGGAGTAGGTAAATGTATGACTTGATTGGGTTCGTTCCAATATGGAAGAACCAAAAGAATGTTATTCTTTCATCTCTTTTCGAGGGATTCAGACATCTTCCTACTACTACTACCCCTAGTCAGATTGCTCAGAAGGCGAGGTGTCTTCTCTTGATTCTACTAGGCATGACCCTTTTATGTGAGACTGGTTATGAGGTTAGCAATGCTTTACTTGGCCCTTTTCATGACTTAGGTCGAGTTGCTACACTTGACTGGGGATCTACTATATTATCCTATCTTTACTATAGATTGGATACTATCTGTAGAGGTGCTATCACGATGTGTGGCTTCTGGTACGCCTTGCATGTACATTTTATTTTCATTACTTGTCACTATCCCTACTTTTTGTATGACTTGCTTATTTCTTTTTCTTTTAGATTTGGAGTATAGAGATTGGGTTGATAAAGGGCTTTGATACTATCAGTTCTTATAGGAGTCTCCCTTTAATGTAAAGATAGGGCTCCTCCAATTTAGCCAGCGCCGGGAACACTCTTTAAACCTAGTAATAAACTAAATTCATTAGTGTTTCATTATTTAAAAATAAATTTTAATTAACAATATTTTTCAAATTAATTCTAATTGGTTGGCAGGAGCTGATAATGTCCAGACATATGACTTCATGGTTGGTGCAGTACGGTTTGAGTCTATGGGGATTCTGCTTCCTGGCTATGGTTGTCAAATGTGGTATTTAGGAGAGCGAGTTTATCACTGGTCTCATGGACCTTCTCGACGTCGCATTCCTTATGATATCCTTCCTTCGATGCTGCATAGCTCACATCTAAGAGGTTCAGAGCTGACAGAGGCACTTTATGGATATGATGCTTTAACCTTCCTTGAGCAATCATGACATTACTAGCAGTTCATCCATGAGCATCTCCTAGAGCAGATTCCTACTCATGCTGAGGTAATTTCTTATCATTTCTTCTGTTCCTTTTGGAATTCATGCTTCATTCATTCTTTACTCTCAGCTCGAGGAGAATGGCTCTACTATTGATGAGGTGATGAAGGAGGAGACTGAGACTGCTTAGGGGACTGAGGACATTTATAAGTCTGAGACTGTTCTTGTTGCTGATATTGCTCCTGATTCTGAGGGTCCTAGGTCTAGACCTAGCCATGCACATTCTGCTCAACATATTGGGACTAGTCATGATGGGCCTTTGCTGGTGTTACTCTTGGTGATGTTTCTCTCCTATATAGGTCCATGTTCTACTAGGCTCCTACAGTTTAGACTCCAATTATGCAGCAGATGCATTTCGATGATGCTCATCTCCTAGTTTTTCCTTAATAGATACTTCTCATGTGAATCCATTTGACTTAGTTCCTCATCAATTTGTACACTTGATACAGATATTAGTAAATATTTACAAAACATGTTCCCTAGACATAGGTAGAGTACTTGTACGGACTTTCCTTGTCTCAAAGATTATTCATTATGCAGGTCACAAACAGTTGGCGGGTAAGTATATACACTAAGAAAATGCAGAATGTATGCATGTAATAATGTTTTCCTAATCATGAAAAAGTTATACTAGCGATCTGGAGCACGAGATTGAGAGTCTTTGACAACAATTGTTTGGTTTGAACTTTGATCCATATGGTATTGGGCCTTCTTCTGTTAAACCTCCAGATACCTATCATCGTGATGATCCTAGTAGAGGATAGAGCCCATGGCATGATTTTAGAGCTCAGGATGACTTATTCTATATTTCTGACTTTTGTTGTATTGTCCATGTTATACTTTGCTATGTTCTTATGTACTTTGATGACCTGAATGGATTTCAAAATTTTCCTTTTCCAGAATTAAACTTGGATAAATAGATGCCCCTAGTTAGTTAGTTTTTTTTAGCATCATCTTTATCCAGTTATCCATTTATCTTTATCTAATTTCTATTATCTTTATCAATTATCTAATTATCCACTATCTTTATTATCTATTATCCTCATTTAAGTTTATCAGGAATGGAAAATTTGAATTATACTTAACCTTAAACTCTTTCTTATATAAACAACCAAAGAGATATTATTTCATTATTCTTTTTCTTTTCTCTCTTTCAGCATGACTCAAGCCTCTCTCCATCTGATGAAAAGGTTTCTTAAGAACCTCAATGGTGATGACTGGAATAAGCTTCTGCCCTTTCATGTCAAGCCTTTGAAATTCTCCAACACCTAAAGATAAATGACAACTTTCTACATGTTGTTGCCTCTTTCTGGAGTTTCGCAGATCATGTTTTCAGGTTCAACATTCAGGAACTATGTCCCATGATTGAAGAATTTACTGCTATTATAGGATGTCCATTCGATTCTACTACAGTTAATGCTTTGCCTGACTTAGGTATGCAATTCCCAGATAAACTAGATGATATTCATTTTCTTGCCCATAACCTTGGAACTATCAACCTATCTTCCTTAATTACTGCATATGAGACTAAAGATAAGAACGGTGTTGCTTGGACCAAAATATTTACTTTATATCTTTATGCTTAATTCCTCATGATCTCTTCCCATAGAGATGCTGATACTAGAATTATGAGTATTCTAGAGCAAGTGGAAGTTGGATATGACCCTATGCCAGTTATTCTTGCTGAGACTATCATTGGGTTAGTTAACTTCCAGACCCATAACCATCTTTTAGGCAGTTTAATTCTCCTTCTGGTATGTAACTCAAGATTATTTATTTTAGCCTTAACTTTTGTCTAAGCCGCCCTTTTTGGGTTTTCAACTTAGTAGGCTTGCCCTAATTTTTACCTAAGTCACCCTTTCGGGTTTTTAACTTAGCGGGCTTTTAATTATTTTGTCTTTTACTTTTTTCAGATTTGGCTATAGGAGAAGTTGAGCTTACTTGCTGCTCCTGCCAATCCTTTATCCTATCAACCTCACCAGTTCCAATCTCGCCCATTAAAGATGAAAGACAAGCACACCATAGGCCAATGGGTTGATCGGCTAAAGGGCATCACAGATTTTGAGATCACATGGGTCTGCCTGTAGTGGAGACTGAAGTTTATGACCATTGAGTTGTATAATCACTGTTTTCTTATTCTAGGACTGCATTTCTCTTCCTTCTTCACTCCTCTATACCTTTGTCACTAGTATGGTCGACTATAGTTCATTGTCACTGTCTCAACTGATTTTGAAGGTTTTCCCTTGAGATAAGATTTTCTGGATAAGATCAGGAACTTATAGCCTTGTAGGTCTTTTGAAAGGAACATACTTGGATGCTGATAAGACCACTAATGACAATTACAAGACTTAGGTTATGATTCAAGCCATTGAGCCCCCAGGATTTTCTAGATATAAGAGGACTCAAGCTTTACATGAGGAGTCACATAAGAAGAAACAAAGGCATAGTTGACAATGGTCTTATAGAGCTGATTAGACTTTCATGTTATGTTTTCCTTTTTAGCACTTATGCATTATAAATAAGATAGCACATGCGATCGTTAAACAAAACTTCTATTTCAATAAGATTCATTAATTAGGGCTAAAATGAGTACATTTGCTACATCATATGATATAACTCCTGTTATAAACAAGTCCTTTTGGATTTTCTAACTGAATATTTTTTGCCCACATTTTATTTCCCTAATTTTTGCCTAAGTAGCCCTTTGCAGTTTTTCTAATCAGCGAGATTACTTTTTTTATTTATTCCTTAATTTTTGCTTGTCAGCCCTTTGCAGGTTTTCTAGACATCGGGAATGTCCTATCTTTTGCCTGACTAGCCTTTGTGGGTTTTCTAGTCAATGGAATTTATTTTCTTTATACTACTTTTATTCATATTTTACAAGTAGTATTTCTTGAGGCAATCCAGATTAATAGGCTCCATGAACTTGTTCCCTTCAAGATATGATATCTTAGCATCTCCCTTAGGTAGAACCGATTTGACTAAATATGATCCTTCTAATTTGGTCTAAATTTTCCTCTCAAATCAAACACCACAGCCCTAGAATTCTTTAACACCATGTCACCAGCTTTGATCTTTCTAGGCTTAACCTTCTTGTTGAATGATCTCACTATCGGTCTTTGATATATCTGAGTGTGGAATAAAGCTTCCATCCTTTTCTCATCCAAAGATATAAGGTGATCATATCTCTTCTGTTCCCATTCACTCTTAGATGTTTTAGCTTCCATAACCACTCTCAAGGACTTGATTTTAGTTTCTATAGGCAAAACTGCTTCACAACCATACACCAATGAGAACGGTGTTTGGCTTGTGGCAATTCTAGTTGTAGTCCTGTATCCTTGTAAGGTGCAAGGAAGAAATTCAGACCAATCCTTGTAAGTCTTAACCATTTTAGAAAGGATCTTATTGACATTTTTATTAGCCTCTTCCATTGCTCCGTTAGCCTGAGGATGATAAGATGAAGATTTATGGTGCTCAATCCCATACTTCTGTAACAACTATGTTGTTTCTGCTTGAAATTGAACCCCATTATCTACCACAATATGATACGGAACCCTATGTGTGCAAATAAGGCTCTTCTCAATGAACCGTGCCATTTTTTTTAATTTTAAAGTGTTGAAGGATTCCGTTTCTACCTATCTCAAAAAGTAATCAATTGCCACCATTATGTACTTATGCCCATTTGATGTTGTCGGCCTTATTTCTCCTATAATATCAATCCCCCATGTTGCAAAGGGCTAGAGAGATGAAAAGCTATCTAGCACCATAGGAGGAAGGTGGTTACAATTCCCATAAATCTAGCACTTATAGCATTGTCTTACTACTTTGATGTAGTCCTTTTCCATACTCATCCAATAGTAGCCTTGTCTGATTATCTCCTTTGCTAAGATTATCCTATTCATGTGAGAACAACAAGCTCATGTATGAATTTCTTTCATCACCTCTTCAGCTTCATCTTTCTTGAGATATCTGAGCTACATTCCATTTAGCATTCTTTTGTATAATACTCTATCATGACTTGCATAATTTCATGCAAGAACACGAAGAGTATATCTCTCCTTTAAGGTCACTTCATCTGGATACTTTCCTTCTTCAATGAACCCCTGATCGTTATAAAACCAAGGCTTTTCTTCAAGCCCTATTTGAATATTCATAATATGCTTACCCCCATAACATGGAGCTCTTAACTTCATGATTATTAAAGGTTTTATAGCCAATCCAATTGTACTATCCCACATCGAAGAAAGTGTCTCTAGTGCATCTGCCATTTGATTATCGTCCTTTGATAAATGGATGAAGACACACTTAATGAAGTAGGCTTTCAAATAGTAGATGTAAGGCTTTAGCTTTTCCTCTTTTACTTCTCATTCTTTATTAGCCTGACTAATGACCAACATTGAATCTCCATATACCAACAACTCTTTTGCTCCAGCTGCCATGGCTGCCTTTACTCCGTAGATACATGCTTCATATTCAGCTGTGTTATTTGTGACCTTAAAACCTAACCTTTTTGCCATTGGTATGGTTTCCCCTTATGGCATAACAAGAATCACTCCTAATCTAGCTCCTTTATTGTTTACAGCTCCATCAAAATAAAGCTTCCACTCTCGATGTTCTAAAACTGCTAAATTCTTATATGGAAACTCCAAATTCCACTGTTAATTGCCTTCTACTGCATTTTGAGCTAGTAATTCTGCTATTGCTCTTCCCTTGATTACCTTTGTAGTAATGTACTCTATCTCAAATTCAGTTGGGAGTACCAGCCATCGAGACATTTTTATAGTTAAAGCATATGCTTAAAACAGATACTGTAAAGGATCTATTTTTGAAATAGCCTGAACCTAATAGGACTAAAAAGTAATGTCTCAATTTTCTTGTTGCCTAGATCATTATTAAACATGTCTTCTGTACTAGATCATACTTTTCTTCATATGGGAAAAACTTATTGCTGAGGTAATACATATCATGGTCTACTCCATCCATTCCCTCTTGTGCTAACATTACCCCCATTGCATTCTCTTCTAAAGCCAAAATAGGATCAACAGCTTACCTTGTCTTAGTGGTTCTAATATTGCTAGATTAGCGACGTATTCTTTAATCCTATCAAGGGCCTTTTGACAATCATCATTCCATTTAATCATCTGATCTTTCCGTAAGAACTTAAAGATAGGGTCACAAATATTAGTAAGTTTTGCAATGAACCTACTACTATACTGCAACCTGCTAAGGATCCTCTCACTTCTTTCTATGTCTTTAGTGCTGGCATTTCCCATATAAATTTCACCTTATTTGGATCCACTTTAATTCCTCTAATAATCACTATATATCCTAACAACTTTCCTAAAGTAACCCTGAAAAAGAACATCTTTGGGTTGAGCCTCAGATTGTATCTCTCAATTCAAGCCAAGAACTTCTCTAGAGCTTTAAAGTGTCCTTTTGTTTCTAACTTAACCATCATGTCATCCTTGTATACTTCCACCTCTTTATGATTCATGTCATGGAAAAGAGCAGTAGCTGCCTTTTGATAAGTTGCTTATGCATTCTTTAAAAAGGCATCACCTTATAACAATAGGTCCCCCACTCTGTGATGAAAGCTTTCTTGATCTTGTCCATGACTACCATCATTATCTGATTGTACCTGGAGAATCCATCCATAAAAGAATACAAAGCACTCATCACCGTGCTATCCACTATTATGTCAATATGAGGTAACGGGAAGTCATCTTTTGGACATGCTTTGTTTAAATCCTTAAAGTCTACACACATTCACACTTTACCGTCTTTCTTGGGAATTGGTACTATGTTTACTAGCCATTGAGGGTAATTTACTACTTCTACAAAATTGGCCTATATTTACTTAATAATTTCCTCTCTTATCTTTTCAGTCCACTATGGTCTTAGTCTGTGCAATTTTTGTTTAACCAGTTTAATTTTTGGATGAGTTAGAATGCGGTGCTTTATTATCTCCCTGTCTAAACCTGACATTTCTTCATAAGTCCAAGCAAATACTACCTTTTTTTATTAATATTCTCTCAAAATTTTCCCTCTTTTTAGGAGTTACATCATGTGATATAGAAATATTCTTTGGATTATCATTTATGCCCATATTAAATGAATCAAATTGAATTGAATTAATGTCAAACATGCATGAACGATCAAAATTATAATGCATAAAACTATCAGGATGCACATCATACAAGTAAACAAAACTAGCATTCATTTCATTGACTATGGGAAAAACAACATCTTCATCCTCATAAAGACTGGATGTTATTACATCAGTTTCTTCATAAAAAACATTAGTAAAGCTATCACTAATAATGGTAGCTAAATATTGGGTTGGCTCCTCTTTAGGTAGCAGACATAGCAGCTCCTCAACAGCAGTATCACCCATCCTCTCAACTGCTTGCTTTATAGCTTCCTCCTTGTTGCCTGCTACTAGATTTTCCATAATCTGTTCTTTGAAGATTTCAAATCCAGGGATGTCCTTTCCAACCACATTGATAGATTCCTTGGTGCCCAAATAGTATTTTCCCTCCTTTGGCTTAATGAAGTTCTCACTCAACGGCCCAATTCTTCCCAAGGGTTTGTTTCTTTTTGCCTTCCCCTTCTTTTACGCCCTTCTACTGATAAGTCTTATCTCAGTACATTCCAATCCTTTTGTATCATCCTAGGTCTTGAAATCCGGGAGCCTGGGACTTCCTTACTCATTCTTTCCCAGCCCTCGTCCAGGTTAATAATTCATTCTCTCCATGATTTTTGCAACTCTAAGATCCATTTTTTGTCCCATTGAATATTCCAGCAACTTGAAACTAGGTCGAACTCATACTTGCTTATGCTTTTCCAGTATGGTTGCCATAGCTACATTGGTTCTAGTTTCTATAGTCACAACATCTCCTTTGTAAGGGAATTTTATCCTCTAGTGCATAGTTGAAGGTACTCCTCCCAAAACATGGAACCACGGCCTACCCAATAGCAAAACATAGGTGATAAGAATGTCTAATATGGTAAAATCCATAGTTGACTCCACATATTCTATTTTAACCAAGGTTTGGAATGTTCCTTATACATTCTTGGTGCTATCATTATAGGCCCTAATTATAAGGTTTGAACCTATCAGGTCATAAGTTTTTAGACCCAAATTAGGTAGAATCTTTAATGGACACATGCTAATAGCAGAATCATCATTAACCATCATAAAGTTAATTCTTTTCTCTTTTACTTCAATTAGGATAAATAGTGCCTTATTATGATTTCTTCCCTCCAAAGGCATATCATCATCTGAGAATGTTAGCCCATACTTCTTTTCTATAACCTTTGCTACCATGGCCTCAAGTGTAGCTGCCATTTCAATATTCATATTCGACAGAGCTTTAACAAGTGCTCTTCTGTGGCTGCCTGAATGCATCAATAGTTCCCAAATACTCACATTCGACTTAACTTTTTTTAGCTGTTCTAAGATCAGGTCTTCTTTATGCTCTTCCTCTACTTCTGCATCTTCTCTTTCTATGACTCTCTCAATTTTGTTTTCAGCTACCTTGTAATTCTTTCCATTTTTAGTGACATGGTTTACATTGGGGTTATTGCTCCACACATAAAATCTAGTGGAATTCTCCTTATTAGAGTCATACTAGATGTTTACAACTCTGATAATCGAATCCCTTTTCTTGTTTTTCCATACTTTCACTGTGCATGTTTCTTTCCCTTTTAACTTCTGTAGATTAAGGTTGCCCATGTGTTGACTTATCAGTTATTCAACCTCTTCTTGAGACTATTCAGGGGCTAAGGATTCCTTATCATCTTCAAATTAATCACCCTAACCTATAGGTACAATCTCTTCCAATGATATATTACTTAAAGCTGGCTTAGAGTAGAACACTCTATAGTCAAACTTACCTTAAGGTTGCCCCAACAAATCTTCAACCCCTCTTAAGGGTTGTTCGGGGGTTTCAGATTCTTTTCCTTCTTCCATCAACTCATTATCAAATTCATTACCCCATCCCGAGGGCACTATTGACTCAATATGGATATCAACAAAGGGTGGCTTAGAGTAGAATACTTTGTAGTTAAACTTGCCATAGAGCTATCCTAACAAATCTTCAACTTCCCTAGAGGCATCATGAGATTCTCCATTAGCTATAAGGTTTAGGTTTTCAAAAGAGTTTAGCACTTCTTCTTTGCTAACTCTTGAGTTGATCATCATGGTGGCTGGTGGTGGACATTTCGGTAGTTTGGGAAAGGGTTATTTCTAGTGTTTGGATTAGAGTTAGATTTTTTAGGGTTTGTGATTTTTATGGAGTCTATTATGTTCTGGATTTTGTGTTTCAGGTGGATACAGGTATCTAAGGAGTGACCGTCTACTTAGTGAAACTTACAATAACTGTTAGGATCATAACCTAGGACATTTGGGTTAGGTGGTTTGCAAAAGGTTAAAGGTTGAAGTAGGCCTTTTAGGATTAGTCTTTCTAAGACTTCGAAGAGTGGTTAGTTGAAGTTAGAGAATCTCCTGGGTTACTGAATTGCATGTACTTCCACCGCTCGACTAGTACTTCCCTATTGTGTGCCCCTAATTGGGTAGTTTATAGTTCTGGTGCCTCTAGAGCTTCTTTTCTTGTCATTCTCAATCTTTTATACTTCTAGACCGTCATCATACAAGTATATGAATGTTTTGGGGTTCATCATTTACAGTCTCTCTACCATATTAGGTGACACATTCTAGACTACCATCCTAACTTGATCCTTCTCAACTAGTTTATTTTTCATTAATCCTGCTTTATTCATGAAACGATCAAGAAATCAGAAAAAGACTCATTGGATTTCTATTTAGTCAATTCCAAATCCCTGATGGATACTTCCAAACTAGTATTGTACTCATATTATTTCAAAAAAGTAGTATATAACTCCTTCCAATAAGCCTTGCTAGATTTCTCTAACCCATGATACCAGTTTACAGCCATTCCCTCTAAAGACAACACAGACAACCTAGTGATCACTGCTAATAGGGCTTTAGTGGTGCTCATAGTTGTAGTGTATTGACTCAGATGAATTATAGGATCTCCAGTTTCATCAAACTTCTGTAGCTGAGGAATTTTGAATTTGTCAGGCAGTTTGTCACCCTTCATTTGCAGCATATCATCAAAGTCGAATGAGTATCCCATGCCTTGTCCCCCAATCAGTTCTTCCATTTTAGAAATTTTCTAGGTTAGTGCTTGCATCTGCTTGGACTCAAGGTCTTGTACCAATTCTAGTAATTCTCTCTTGGCTTTTTCTACCAAGTAATTCTCAATATCTTCCACCTTTATATCAATGATAGGTGGATTTCTAGCAATAGGTTGCCCCCCAGCTTTATTGGCAGCAGGTGGAGCATCTATGACAGGCGGGATAGTAGCAGCAATAGGTTGTTATTCAAGTATAGGTAGTGGTATAATAGCAGTGGCAAGTGGCATCAGTATAGCTAGAGCTTGTCTCAGTTCATCCTGTATTATAGCCCTCATGTCATCCATTAGAGCTCCTTTGATGTCTTCTAAGTTCCAGTTCCCTCTTTGTTGTCGTTCTATTTCTATGGGCTCAATTTGGGTTGGTTCAACTTCTAAATAAAACGGGTTGATAGGACTTCTCTCTAGTCTATCTAGCTTATGGAGGATTTCTTTTGCTAAGGCTTTAGGATTATGACTTGCTCTTTTTAGTTTACCACCTTTTCGTCCCCAAATATGAGAAGACCTAGATGAATCTATGATGGTTGCAAAATAAGGTGTTATTATAATGGATGAAGTGCATGTATGCATGATGCACGTGCTATGCAACAAGTAGTAAGCAAGCAAATAGCACGTAATAAGTATCAAGAAACAATCAAAAGGCAATATGCAAGCATAAACTTTCTAACATTATTCCTTATACACACGTATTCAATGGCGAGTTTCTTTTCCTAGGATTTTTGGTCTTGGCCTTAATATCAACAGGGGATATCAGGGACCAACATGCATTCCAAATCTCTCTTAAAGCAGTAAAGGCATAAAAACAACATTTCTGGGTATAAAGGTCTAGCTCAACCTTTATCACCCCAAGTGGGTTTTAAAAGTATGGGCCTGGCCTGTTAGAAATAGAAATACCTCATGAAAAACAAACATACAAACAATTTGGTAAATCCTAAAGGAAATTACTAGGCTAGTATATGTGGTTAGGGTTCAGTAAAAAGTCAAGGTTCCTTGAATAGGATGCCCTCCATTAGGGACTTGAGTCACAGGCCAAGGTCAGAGGGGCCCAACATCCTTTAGCAACTCGAGAGAAGACCACCCCCCTTTAGGACTTGGGCTACAAGTTCTGGTCAAATAGGCCCGACAATCTCTCTTAAATTGAGTTAAGGCTAAGAGTGATGCTTAGCCAATCTACAACCCCATGAAGCTAGTGGAATCATAAACAAATGCCATCGGGTAAGTCGGGACATGCAGAATGAATGCAAGAATAAACTAATAATTAATAAAATGATCATAAAGAATAAAAGTAGAATTAGTATCTCTTATCCCCAGTGGAGTCACCACTATAAACGGTGAGGTTTAGCATGCACCCAAGATTTTAGAAACTGTGACATTGTTTAGGCTTAGGGCCCTAGGGTACAAACTACTATATCACAAAGACATAGTATGGAGATGAGGAGTCGCCACCTAGGGTAATAACTGGGACAAATTGCTTATTAGTGATATGCACTAGGTCAATCATTTATGATTATGTATTGACTTTCTTATTTTATTAATAAAGAGGTATTTCATTATCATTTGATTTTATGATAATTATATGAATGGTTAATTCTTACTAAGGCCATCAAGTATGTGACTTGATAATAAAACCCTTAGATTAAAATAAGAGTTCTATTCTAATTATCCCTAGCCATTTATTCATTATATAAATATTAAAGTATTAAGGCTAGTATGATGTTGACTGATTGTTATGTTTTACTAATCATGAATATGAGATATTAAGCCAACTCATAGGTACATGATGAGAGATCATGTGCTGGATTTGACCCACTATGAGAATACTGCATAGATTATTGTCACAAGTAGTTCTCATCACAATAATTTTATTTCAGTCCTTTAACCTTGAAATCATCATGGATTTCTACATAGCTATTTTATGTTTTGACACATTCTAACATTGTCTTTAACTGGACGATTAAATAGGATGTTGTTAGATATGAAATTAGTTATGTGAGGAATATGAGTGATTCAGAAGGAATTTATCCCTTGTTAATATAAGAAAGATATCTATGGGCCCCTTGATGAGATAGACTAAAGGAAAATGCATGGCCATGCTGAAATGAATTGATAAAGAGTTATCATTTTCAGTCTACTTGGAATCAAGTTATAATATTGAACTATATAAGGATGATGTTCTATGCCTTATGTTCAATTAAGATATCATGTGATAAAGGGACGATAAAATTCACTGTAATTAGGTTATGTCAGATTATTGACTTCACATGACTTGTGTAGTCATAATGTCTTGCCAGAGGCCACTTATGACTTGTAGGCCTAAATAAAGATTTAGGCCTACTGTCAATGTTATGTGAACCTATAGGGTCACACACTTAGAACAAGCCAAAAATGATTATGGGTTTAATGAGCCCAAAATAAACTCTGTGGAAATAAATATTTAAAGTGTTTTATTTATTTATTTATTTAAGATAAATGTTATTTTGAATAAATAAATAAGATATTATTTATGATTTATTTTTAAAATAAAATCAGAATATAATAAATGGGAAATTAGCAAAAGGTTATTGGTAGGTGAAACCCTAATTTGGAGTCTATAAATATGTTATATTCTCTAGGGTTTTAACTCACTTGTTTTTCCTACCTCCAAAACGGTTTTCTCTCTTCTTAGAAAACAAACACAGAGTTTTTCTTTTGTTCTTGATTTGTTAGACAATCAAGAAAGTTGCTAGGACACACTCCAATTCATTTTTGTGAAGGGGTGTTTGTGTGGATACCTATAGAGGATGCATCCTTTTGGAGATGTCTAGATCCGAACAACCAAAGGAAAAAGCTCGAGGTAAGGTGTCACCGATGTGAACCTTCTCTCATCCTTCCAGAAACTCTTGCCTCTTCTACATCTTAGTGAGATTCTTGAAACCCTAGATTTTATCAAGTACTCGAATTATATTGATCCAGGATTGGGAACGTGATAAATTTTTAATTTTTCCACTGCGTTTGTATAACGAAACCCAACATTGCTTTGGTGGTACTCAATTCTCTAAAAGAAAGCTAGCACCACAACTAGGAAATTCTGGAAATAGAATACTAACTTCTTTTAGTAATGTGTTCATTTAGGATTAATTTATGAATTATTACTTAATTCTTAATTACATGCAATTTTATTAAACCTTAATTTGAACATCCATCTAACCCTAATGCAACTAATCATAAAATCATATATAAAAAAAGCATTCATACAAGGTGTAACGCCCCTAAGTCAAAACTAAGTTAATTTTATTTAGAAGTTAACTAATTCTACATTTTATTTACAAGTGAAGTGGGCTAACAAAGGACCTACATTTTCATCAATTTTAGTGAACCTAGGTCTATTAGTTTTAATAAATCTAATGAAATGGGCTTAAGTTTATAAAATTGTAAAGGAAAAGTTAAATTAGTGGGCCTAAGTCTAACTTGATTTTATTTTAAGTGAAATGTGGCCTAAGTTTATTTATTAAAAGTAATGAAATTAAATGGGTTGAGCTAAATCTAAATAAATTTTAATTAACTAGAAAATGGGCTTAAAGTCTAAATTAATTTTAAAAGAAATAAAAATGCTTTATTGGGTTGAGGTAAATCTAAATTGATTTTATTAATTAAAATGGGCCTAAATCTAATTAACCTAAAATGGACCTATGTTGATTTTAATTAATTAATTAACCTAAACCATTTATAAACCTATTTTAGTGAATTGGACCTAATTGTGGGCTTGGGCTCAAAAGGATCAAATAAATCCAAAAATAAGATTCAAAATAAATAATATATCAACATAGATCAAATAAACAATTGTACATGATTTTCTAAAAAACCCTAAATTAATTTACATACAACGCTAACTTTAATCTTCTACCATCATTAATTTTAATTGAATTTTATCAAATTATACCTAAATTACTAATTAATTTTTAGTGCAGAGAATTAGAATTCCACTATTTTCCCACTATTGGGGCTATTACAACCTACAGTGTAGAGAATTAAAAGGAAATTAATTACAACCCAAGAACAATAGATGAATAAATAACATAGAGAAATAAAAAAAATCATAAATTCTATGGGGTTTCACAAGTTTTGATCCATGGCATTCCATGGATTCTTCAAGATTATTGTTCAAATATTGCACCATAACTAATCCTCATTCCCAGAGAACTAAAGAACATAAGCCAAAAACAAAGACAAAAGAACAAAATTTAATCAGTAATCAACTCAATAATTAAAACAAATAGATTGAATTAAAAGAAAAGAAAAGGTAAAGAAGTGAAAAGGATGTTGTGCAGATACAGTTATATGGCCCCTCATATTGTGATTTTCACCATTTGGAATTGGCTATGTAATGTCTCTTTCATGATCTCAAGAGTAAAAATAAAACACAATTTTATTTAGTTTTCTAGGGTTTTAAAAATCAAAAGTGAGCATTGAGGTTTTTGGCCTCTTGTAAAGAACTACGTTTTATAGGCTCTAAAAAGAAAGAAAGAAAAAAAATCTTTGCTACATTCAATAAAAATCAATCTTAACCCTTTTTTATAATAATTTTTCACCCAAAAAAAAAAAAAAGAAAGGCCCCCACTTCCCTACAGGATTCTCTCTCAGCTTTTAAAGCTAGGGGGCCAACCTCTTTTATGCCAACGCAGGGTTTAGTTGCGCATCACTAGGAAGTTTAACATCTCAGATTTTGATTTTTTTATTTTTGAAAACACATATAGGATAGGATTCATTTTGAACAAAGTCTAGAGACTTTTTTAAACACACATAGCGAGAAACATGTGTTAATTACATCCAATTAACCAATCATACATAAGAAAAAACCAAAATTGCGAAAAGAAGAGAAAAAATCAATGTAATGTCGACTAGTAATGAAATGTCGATTGGCATCTGTCTAATGCTGATCGACATTTGGCTGAATGTCGACTGGCATTTGACATGCCAAAGAAAATTTCCAAAAAAATCTCCAAAAACTTTTTTTTTCCAATTTAAACCCTAAAATTTATAATTCTTGCATTTAAACTTTAAAACGTTATAATTTAATCCTTTAAATCATGAAATATCGACACTAGAGATCAATTTCTCATTTAATTTCATCATAGGGACTTTCGTCGCATGCATACACAATTGCATTGTGAAATTGGGTGGTTACAAATACTCTGCAGACCTACCATGATCAACTAAACACTGTCGAGTGGTACCTGGTAAGAAAAAAAAACCATTAGTATTTCATGATTTAATACAAGTTAAACTTAATTAATCCTGATTTTGTATATCTATTCTGATTGGCTGGAGGGATCTAATGATGTCTAATGATATGATTTCATGGATGCCACCATACAACTTGAGGAGATGAGGGTGTTTTGCTCCCTGATTATGGTTGTCGGATGTGGTATTTGGGAGAGCGGGTATATCGGTGGTGCTCTAGACCTTCCCGACACCATATTCCTATTATTGTTTCTCACTCAATGCTTTATAAATCCCGGTTGATTGGTTTGGAGTTGAGGGAGGCATTATAGGGTTATGATGCCATGATTTTTCTAGAGCGGTCCTATCATTACCGGTAGTTTTTCCATAAGAACCTCTTAGAGCAGGTTCCTATTGATCAGGATGAGGTAACTTTTGATCATTTCTTTTCTGGAACTCTTTAATCACTTATTCTTTTCTCACAATTTTCTTTTCACAGATTAAGGAGGTTCGCTCCCTTATTGATGAAGTGATGGAGGAGGTGGCCAAGGCTGATAAGGGGTTTGAGACTGCACAGGAGAGTGAGGCTGCCCCTAAGCCTGAGATTGCACCTGAGGTCTTGGGACCCAATCCTAGCCATGCACAGCGCACTCAGCATGTTGGGACCAACCGTAAGGGAGCTTTTATTGCCATTTTTTTTGGCAATGTTCCCCTCCCTGATAGATCTATACTCTATTGAGCTCTTATTATTCAGGCTCTGGTTGAGCAGTAGATACATTTCGATGATGTTCAACTCCCCATCTTTTCTCCAGAAGATACTTTCTTATGTGAGTTTGTTTGACTTCTTTCTTCTATTACCTATACACTTGGTATTGATATTAGTATAACTTTACAAAATAGGTCCCCTGGACACATGCATAGTATTTATACAGACTTGCCTCATCTCAAAGGTTATTTACCATACAGGTCACAGATAGTTAGCAGGTAAATATATATACACTTATTATACAAATTTATGCATGGTGTGCATATGATATAATGCTTCCTATATGTGCATAATTATTCATGGGATTTGGAGTGAGAGATTGAGATACTTCACTGGTGGCTTGCTAACTCAAGCCTTAACCCTTATAGTATTGGTACTTCATATGCTAGACCTCTAGATACCTATTATCGTGATGACCTTAGTAGAGGATGGAGCCTATGGCTTGATTTTGGAGCTTGAGATGACTGATTCCAGGCTATTTTCTATTTTGTAGTTAGGACAAGCTATCTTTTGTACTGCTATATTTCAAACTTCCCTTTCTTGAAATTAGACTTGGATGAACAGATGATCCTAATTGAGTTAATTGATTTTTTTTATACCTTAACTTTTGCCTAAGCTGCCCTTTCAGGTTTTCAACTTAGCGGGCTTCTTATTTTTACATTTCAAATCTAGGTCATAATACAAGTTATAAAGCCACTCAAAATTTCTAGATATAAGAGGATTCAAGCTTTAAATGATGAATCTCAGAAGAAGAAACATAAGCACCACTAGAATAAAATGGTCTCATAGAGCTAGTTTAATCTTTTATGTTCTATTTTCCTTTCTAGTGCTTATGTATTATAAATAAGATAGAACATGCAATGTCATAACAAAATTTCAATTTCAATAAGATTCATTAATTAGGGAAAAAATGAGTATATTTGCTACATCACATGACATAACTTATGTTATCCACTAGTCCTTTCAAATTTTCTAACTGAATATTTTTTGCTAACATTTTATTTCCCTAATTTTTGCCTAACTAGCCTTTTGCAAGTTTTCTCATAAGTGGGACCTCTTTTATTTTATTCCCTAATTTTTTCCTGCCAGTCCTTTGCGAGTTTTCTGAACAACAAGAATGTCCTAATTTTTACCTAACTAGCCTTTTTAGGTTTTCTAGTCAACGAAATTTTATTTTCTTTATACTACTTTTATTTATTTTTATAGATAGTATTTCTTGAGGTAATCCAGGTTAACATGCTTCATGAACTCATTCCCTTCAAGATCATATATCTTGGCGGCTCCCTTTGGCAAAATTGACTTAACTAAATATGGTCCTTCCTAAGTTTGGTATGAAGTTTCCTCTTGGATAGAACACCACTGCTCTGGATTGTTTTAGTACCATATCCCTAGCTTTTATCTTCTCAAGCTTTACCTTCTTGTTAAATGCCCTTTCTATCCTGTTATGGTATATTTGGGTATGAAACAAAACAGTCATCCTCTTCTCATTTAGAGACACTAGATAATCATATCTTTTTCGTGCCCATTCACTCTCGGGAATTTTGGCCTCCATAACTACTCTTAAAGAATTAATCTCAGTTTCTATTGGCAAAACTACTTCACAACTGTACACCAGGGAGAATGGAGTTTAGCCTATTATAGTTCTAGTTGTAGTTCTATATCCTAACAAGGCAAAAGGAAGAAATTCATACCAATCCTTGTAAGTTTTGACCATCTTATAGAGGATTTTCTTGATATTTTTATTTGTTGCTTCCATTGCTCCATTATCCTAAGGTCAATATGGTGAAGACTTATGATGCTTGATCCCATACTTTTGCAATAACTCTACCACTTCTGCTTGAAACTGAACCCCATTATTTATCACTACATGATGTGGAACCCCATATCTGCAAATGAGATTCTTCTCGATAAATCGGGCCATTTTTTTTGCCTTTAGAGCATTAAGAGACTCAGCCTCTACCCATTTAGAGAAGTAATCAATTTCCATAACTATGTACTTATGCCCAGTCGATGTTGTTGGCCTTATTTCTCCTATAATATCAATCCCCCATGTCGTAAAAGGCCAAGGAGATGATAAACTATTTAGCACCATTGGAGGAAGGTGGTTGAGGTTCCTATAGATCTGACACTTATAGCATTGTCTCATAGTTTTAATATAATCCTTTTCCATGCTCGTCTAGTAGTACCCTTGTCTGATTATCTTCTTTGCTAGGATTATCCCATTTATGTGAGAACCGCAAGCTCCTGTATGAACCTCTTTCATCACCTCTTTCACTTCATCTTTCTTGAGACATCTGAGCTACATTCCGTTTAGCATTCTCTTATACAACACCCCATCATGACTTGAAAAATTATGTGTAAGGACATGTAGGACATATCTTTCTTTTGAAGTGGCCTTATTTGGATATTTTCCTTCCTTAATGAACCTTTAAACATCATAAAACCATAGCTTCTCTTGAGGCCCTATCTGAATTCCCATAATCTGCTCACCCCCATAACATGGAGCCTTTAATTTCATTATCACTAATAGCCTCATAGTCAACCCAGTCATACTATCGCACATTGAAGAGAGTGTTGCCAATGCATCTGCCATTTGATTATCATCTCTTGATAAATGGATAAAGAGATACTTGCTGAAATTCTTTGTTAAAGCTTTCAAATAACAGATGTAGGGTTTCAAATTTTCCTTTTTCACTTCCCATTCCTCATTAGCCTGGTTGATAACCAACATAGAATCCCCGTATACTAACAACTCCTTTGCTCCAGCTGCCATCACTGCTTCTACTCCATGAATGCATGCTTCATACTCAACCATATTATTGGTTACTTTGAAATCCAACTTCTTGGCCTTTGGTATGGTTTCTCCCTCTAGCATGACAAGGATCACTTTTAACCCAGTTCCTTTATTGTTTACTGCACCATCAAAATAAAGCTTCTGTTCCTGATGCTCTACAACCGCTAAATTCTCATCTAGGAATTCTAGGCTCCACTGTTCATCACCCTCTACTGCATTTTGAACTAGGAATTTTGCTATTTCCCTTCCCTTACTAACCTTCATGGTAATGTACTCTATATCAAATTTAGTTAGGAGAATGAGCCATTAAGACATCCTTTCAGTCAGAGCCGGGTAGTAAGTATTTTAAGGGGTCTATTTTCAAAATGGCCTAAACCCTATAAGACTAAAAGTAATGCCTCAATTTCCTTATTTCCTAAATCATTATCAAACATGTCTTCTCTACCAAATCATACTTTTCTTCATATGGCAGGAACTTCTTGCTGAGGTAATACAATGCATGCTCTATCCCATCCAGCCCTTCTTATGCTAACATTGCCCCCATTGCCTTTTCTTCTAGAGCCAAATATAGGATCAAGGGTTTACCTAGCCTTAATGGTTTAAGTACAAGTGGATTAGTGAGATACTCCTTTATCTTATTAAAGGCCCTTTAACAGTCATCATTCCACTCCACAGGTCGATCTTTTCTCAGAAGCTTGAAGATTATGTCACAAATATTAGTAAGCCTTACAATGAACCTACTAATATACTATAACCTGCCTATGAACCTTCTCACATCTTTCTCTATCCTTAGTGTTGGCATTTCCTGAATGGCTTTCACTTTATCCAAATATACTTTGGTTCCTCTACTACTGACTATATGCCCAGTAACTTCCTTGAAGTAACTCTGAAAATGCATTTCTTTGGGTTAAGTCTCAAATTATACCTCTCAAAGCATGCCAAGAATTTGTCCAAGGCTTCAAAATGACTCTCTCTTATTTCTGACTTGACCATCATATCATCTACATATACGTTCACTTCTTTATGCATAATGTTATGGAAAAGAGCAATGGCTGCCCTTTAATATGTTGCACTTGCATTCTTTAACCTGAATGGCATAACCTTATAGTAATACATCCCCCATTCTGTGATGAAAGCTGTCTTGATCTTATCTAACTACCATCATTATTTGATTATACTAGAGAACCCATCTATGAAGGAGTACATTGTACTTGACACCGCGCTATCCACTATCACATCAATGTGAGGTTAAAAGAAGTCATCCTTTGGACATGCTTTATTTAAATCCTTGAAATAAACACATATTCGCACCTTACCATCTTTCTTGGGTACCGAGTCTATGTTTGCTAGCCATTAGGGATAATCTACTAGCTCTAAAAAGTTGGCCTAAATTTGTTTAGCAATTTCTTCTTTTATCTTTTTAGCCCATTTTGGTCTCAACCTATGCAATTTCTATTTAACTGGTTTTATTTTTGGATAAGTTGGAATGTGATGCTCTACAATGTCCCTGTCTAAACTTGGCATGTCTTCGTAGGTCCAAGCAAATACTACATTTCTTTTTGTTAGTATTTTCTTAAAATTTTCCCTCTCTTTAGGAGTTACATCATGTGATATAGAAATCTTCTTTGGATTATCATTCATGCCCATGTTAAATCAATTAAATTGAATTGAATTAATGTCAAACATGCATGAACGATCAAAATTATAATGCACAGAACTATCAGGATGCACATCACACAAGTAAGCAAACCAACATTCATATAATTAATTAAAGGAAAAATACAATTTTTTTCCTCATAGAGATCGGAAATTATTATATTAGTTTCTTTATAAAAGACATTAGTAAAGCTATCACTAATAAGGGTAGCTAAATCCTGGGGTGGCTCCTCTTTAGGTGGCAGACACATAAGCTCTTCAACAGCAGCATCCCCCATTCTTTTAGCAACTTGCTTCATCATTTCTTCTTTGTTGCTCTCAACTAAGTTTTCCATAATTTGGTCTTTAAAAATCTCAAACCAAGAACATTTTTTCCAACGACATTAACGGACTCCTTAGCACCCAAATAGTACTTGCCCTCTACTGGCTTAATCAAATTCTCACTTAATGACCCAACTCTCCCTAGGAGCTTATTTTACTTGGCCTTCTCCTTCTTTCTTTCCCTTCTATCGGTAGATCCTATCTCAACACACCCTAATCCTTTAGTGTCATTTTGACTCTTGAATTCTGGTAGCTTAGGACTTCCTTGCTCGTTCTTGCCTAGCCCCTATCCAAGTTGGTAATTCATGCTCTCCATCATTTTTGCAACCCTTAGGTCCATCTTAGTCCTATCAAATATCCCAGTAATTCAAAAATCAAGAGGAACACACACTTGTTTCTATTTTTCCAGTATGGCGGCCACAACTGCATTGGTTCCTACTTTGATTGTCACTATTTCTCCTTCATAAGGGAATTTTATCTTCTAGTGCATAGTCGAGAGTACCCCTCCCATAGCATGGAACCATGGCCTTCCCAACAATAAGGTATAAGTAACTGGTATATATAGCATAATGAACTCAATGGTTGATTCCACAGGTCTTGTTTTAACCAGAGCTTGGAATGTCCCCTCCACATTCCTAGTGCTGTCATCATAGGATCTGATTATGAGGTTTGAATCTATAAAGTCTTTAGCTTTCAAACCTAGGTTAGGCAAGATCTTTAATGGGCATACATTAATGGCAGAACCATCATCAACCATTGCAAAGTTGGTTCTTTTCCCTTTTACTTCATATGGGATAAACAATGCCTTGTTATGATTTCTTCCTTCTAAAGACAAGTCATCATTTAAGAAAGTTATCAGTCCATGTTTCTTTTTTGTAATCTTTGCTACCATAGCCTCAGGTATTGCTGCTATTTCAATGTTCATGTTCGACAGAGCTTTCACTAAAGCTCTTTTATGGCTGCCTGAGTGCATCAGTAGTTCCTAGATACTGACATTTGCCTTAGTCTTCTTTAGTTTTTCTGAATTTAGGTCTTCCTTTTCCACTTCTTCTATTTTTGCATCATCTATCTATTCCCTTTCTACAATTCTCTTAATCTTCTTTTCTGCTGCCTTGTAATTCCTCCTACTTCTAGTTACATGATTCATTTTAGGGTCATTGATCCACACATCCAAACCAATGCGACTCTCTTTATCAAAGTCATACAAGATGTCTACAACTCTAATGATTCTATCCCTCTTTTCATTCTTCCATACTTCTATTGTGCACATTTCCTTTCCCTTCATGCTAAGCTTTCCCATATGTGCTCTCAGTAATTCCTCAATCCCATGTTCGAGAGTTAGAGACTCCTTATTCTCTTCTTTTGCTGGCCCATAACCAAATTCATCACCCCATCATGAGGGCACAATCCCCTAAAAAGGTATATCATTAGAAGCAGGCTTTGAATAGAATAACCTACAATCAAATTTTCCTGAGTGACGCCTTAATAAATCCTCAACTCTTGGTTGTTATGGGGTATTGGATTCTTTCTTATCATTAAACTCATCACCCCATCCTGAGGGCAAAATTGATTCAACTGGGATATATGCAAAGGGTGGTTTGGAATAAAACACCTTATAATCAAATTTTCCTGAGGACTGCTGTAGACACCCAATTTTGGGATGATGAGCTATGGATGTGACAACAGACTCCAACAATGAAAATGTCATGAATAGGTCTTCAATAGTCAAACTTTGAAACTTCAAGGGTCTAATTGCATTTTTTTCAAAGAAAGGATTTAAAGATTTTATGGACTAAATCGCAATGCTTTTTAAGGATCTAATTGCAAAACTTAAATTCTTTCAAGGACCTTTTTATAATTAAAAAAAGTGATTGGAATTACCTTAATTCCGATCGAAATTACGTAATTCCAATCGGAATTATGCTAATTCCTATTGAAATTAGGTAATCCTGGTCGGGATTACATAATTCTAGTCAGAATTAGACTCCTTCCAAAAATTCTTGAATTTTTAAGATAAATCACGACTTTTCTAGATAAATTGAGTCCTAATTAGTCTGAAATTCTCCTAAAGTTATTTTAATAATATTTTTAAAGAAATAGAAGTCTTTTAGGAATCAATTTATAACTAAGATGTCAAGATGTATCCTTATATATAGGAGGGCTTTGCCTCTGGAAAAGGGGAGGAAAGAGGGAAGGTAGAAGAGGAAGAGCGAGAAAATAAAAAAATAAACATAAGAAAAAAATGAGGAAGGAAAAAAGAAAAAAAGAGAGAAAAGTTATTTTCTACAGAATTCCTTTTAAGATCTTTGAAGAATTTTTGAAGAGAAGATTAGAAGACCTATTAAGAAACGGTGGCTTTACAAATTTGAGGAGTTTCCCATCACTCATAAGCATCATCTTCTTCTTATTATTTTATTTATTTATTTATTTTTTATTTTATTGATTATTTCTATTATTTGAGTTATTATTATTATTTATTGACTAACCATAATTTTTATTCTTTTTTGTGGTGATTATGAAGGAAAACACTTGATGATTATATTTGAGGAATCAAATCCGTAAGAGGACCATGGAATGTCATGGATGAGACTTTATAGAGATATAGTCTCTAGGTTTTTTTAATTATTATTTTATTTTATTTTATTTATTTATTTATTTTTGGGATGTATTAATAATTTTTATTATTATTTTCTATAGATTATTGTAATAGCCCCAATAGTGGGAATAGTGGAATTATATGTGTGATTGCATGTTTATATTAATTAATTAGTTAGTAAAATTAGGGTTTTAATTGAGTAATTAATTAAAATCAATGGAAGAAGTATATTAATTTAGGTTGCATGTTAATAAAAATTAGGGTTTTTTTATAAGAGATTAATTTAATTATTTATTTGGTCTTTTATTTATTTATTTTGGCATGTTATATTTATTTTTGGGCTTGTTTATTTTTATGTGTTTTAAGCCTTAAAGCCCATATTAGATTTCGATCCATTTAAATAAATTTATTTTTTTAGGTTTAATTAATTAAAATATATATTTTAGGCCTATAATTAATTAGATTTTTAGGTTAGAGATAACTTAAGCCCATTTAGTAAATTAGACATTAGCTCACTTAATTTAATTTAATTAATTTAGACTTAGCCCACTTAGTTTAAAGCCTTTTTCATAATTCGTAGATTTAAGATCACCTTAGTATTAAAAACATGCAAAATTAGGCCCACTCATTTAAATACCTTCATAATTTGTAGATTTAGGCCATTTTTAGAATTAAAATAAATAGATTTAGGTTCATTTAATTAAAATTAAAAGGAATTAGTCTTTTAGGCTCATTAATTAAAACATGTAGATTTAGCTCATTTAATTAAAATCCATGTATATTAGACTAACTTAGGGATTATATGAATGCATTATTTACTTGTATTTTCATGACTGGTTTGCCTTGGAGTTAATTGCTAGAATAAGGGTTTAAATGAAATTGCATGTAAATAAAGGATAATATAGTAATTCATAAAGTAATTCTAAATGAACATGAGACTGAAAGAAGTTGGTATTCTATACTCAGAATCTCCTAGTTGTGGTACTAGCTTTCTTTTAGAGAATCGAGTACCATCTTTTTTATTTGTCCCAATTATTACCCTGGGTGGCAACTCCTCATCTCCATGCCATGTCTTTGTGATAGTGGTTAGTGTGTTCTCTAAACCCTGAGCTCAAACAATGTCGTGGTTGCTAAAATCTTGGACGCACGCTAAACCCAGCCGTCTACAATGGCAGCTCCACTGGGGATAAGAGATACAGATTCTACTTGTGTTCTTTAGAATTATTTTATTAATTATTATTTTATTCTTGCATTCATTCTACATGTCCCTATTAACCGATGGCGTTGGTTTATAGTTCCATGATTCTACTAACTTAATGGGATCGTAAATTGACTAACCATCACTCTTAGCCTTAACTCGGTTCAAGAGAGATTGTCGAGCTCATCTGACCAGAGTCTGTAACCCAAGTCCTTAAAGAGGGCAGTCTTCTCTTAAGTTTGTAAAGGATGCCAAACCCTTTTGACCTTGGCATGTGACTCAAGTCTTAAAGGAGGGCATCTTGCTAAGGGAACCTTGACATTTTTACCAAACCCTAACCACATATAATGGCTTAGTTACTTCCTCTAGGATCTATCCAAATTGCTTGTGAATGTTACCGTAAGGTATTTCTATCTATAAAGGCCCAAGCCCATACTTTAAAAGCCCCGTTTGGATTAATAAAGATTGGGCTAATCTTTTATACCTAGAAATACTGTCTTTGTGTTTTACTGCTTTAAAAGAGATTTGGCATGTGCATCGGTCCCTTATATCCCTTGTTGATATTAAGACCAAGACCAAAAATCCTAGGAAAAGAGACTCGCCATTGAATACGTGTGTGGGGGAAATAAGGTTGGAAGCATGTATGTATACCTAACTTTTTACTTGCTACATGCATCTCATGCATCATACTAACATTTGTCTTTCAGCCATCATAGATTCATCCAAGTCTTCCTGTGTTTAGAGTCGAAAGGGTGGCAGACTAGTGAGAACTAATTCGAGTCTGCAATTGATTGTAAAAGAGATCCTCAATAAACTGAAAAGGAGTCCCATCAACCCACTCTACTTAGAATCTGTACAACTAAAATAAGCCAAAGAAATAGAAAAACATGAAGGAGGAAATTGGACCCTAGAGGATGTCAAAGGAGCACTGATGGATGACATGAGAGCGATGATGCAATATGAGTTAAGATAGGGTTTGGCCGGATTGATGCCACCACCTACTGTTGTTGAACCTCCTGCTGCCAATCCACCTATTGTGACCAATCTACCTGCTGTGGGTACACCACTCGCTAACAACGATAATGATGGGGAAATGAAACTCAAGGATGTTGAGACTTATATGGTTGAAAGGGCGACAAAGGAATCACTAGAGAAAGTTCAAGAGTTGGAATCCAAGCATATGAAAGCATTGACTCAGAAAATGTCCAAGATGGAGGAGTTGATAAGAGGATAGGGAATTGGATGCTTATTTGACTTTGATGATATGATGCAATTCGGGGAGGACAACTTGCTTGATAAATTCAAAATGCCACAGCTGTAGAAGTTTAATGGTACTGAAGACTCAAGAATTCACATTAGTCAATGCACAACTACCATAAGCACCACTAAGGCTCCTTTGTCTATGGTTACCAAGTTATTTGTACTATCCTTGGAGGGTATAGCTGTTAATTGGTATCATGGGTTGGAAAAATCTATTCGTGCAGACTGGAGAGAGTTGTGCACTGCTTTCTTAAAGCAATATGACTACAACACTAGGCTCAAAGTGTCCATCAGGGATCTATAACTAACCAAGCAGAAGCCTAATGAGTCATTCTTAGATTTCCTAACTAGGTTCATGAATCAGGCGGGACTAATGAAGAACAAACTGGCTAAGAAGGATCAAGTTAGGATGATAGTCCAAAATATGCTACCTAATATGGTTGAGAGGCTACAGATGATGAATCCTAAGACATTTGTAGATCTCTACAATGATGGGTTGCAAGATGAAGAGATAAAAAATGAGAAAAAGAAAGTCACTAGGAGGACTGGAGTGAGAAATTACCCAACTAGGGGCACACAGCAAGGAAATACTAGCCGGGTTGTAGGAGTTCATGTTATCCAACAACCTAGGAGATTCTCAAACTTCAACTAACCCTTATCCAAAGTCCTAGACCATCTCACCCAAAAAGGCCTCCTTAGACCTTTAACCCCCACTAGACCACCAAACCCAAATCTCCCTGGCTTTAACCCAAACAGTTATTGCAAGTTTCACCAAGTCGCTGGTCACCCAACTGATTCTTGTATGCGCCTTAAACAAGAAATCCAAAACCTCATAGATTCTGAAAAAATCATAGACCCTAATAAATCAAATCCAAACTCAAACACCTGAAATAATCCTTTCTCAAATTACTAAAACATGCCACCCCTAACAACCATGATGATCAACTCAGGAGTAAGCAAAGAAGAAGTGCTAAACTCTTTTGAGGATCTAAACCTTAAAGCTAATGAGAAATCTCCTAATGCCCTCAAAGATGTGGAAAGAGTATAAGACTTGCTGGGTCAACCCTTAGGCAAGTTTGATTCTAAGGTGTTTTATTCTAAACCACCTTCTTTTGACATATCCATTGATACAATTGAACCTATAGGATGGGGTGATGAGTTTGATGATGAAAAGCTACTAGTCAAAAAAGAGAAATGCATGGTTGAAGTATGGAAAGATGGAAAGAAGGACTAAATTGTCAGGGCTATTGATATTTGGTACAATTCTAATGAGGAAGGCACTGAAAGATATAATGTATGGCTTGATAATCCTGAAGTCAATCATTTCACCAGAAGTGGGAAGGGCTATAAACCAACAGAGAAAAATACAAAGAGAGAAGAGGTTGTTGAAGGAGAAGACTTATATGAACATGGCAATAGCCTAATTCTTAAACAACTCAAGAAAGCAAAAGCAAATGTGAGCATTTGGGAGCTCTTAATGCACTCAAGTAGCTATAGAAAAGCTTTGGTTAAGGCTCTGGTTGACATGAACATTGAAAATTTTACTACCCCTGAGGCAATGGTGGCCAAAGTTACGAAGAACAAGCATAGGGTTATCACTTTCTCTTGTGAGGATTTAGTTATATAAGGAAGGAATCATAATAAGGCCCTATTCATTGCAGCTAAAGTGAGAGGGAAAAGGACCAATTATGTGATATGGATGATGGGTCCATAATTAATGTTTGGCCACTATGAATCTTACCCAATCTATGAATAAAGGTAGAGGATTTGGCAAAGTTGGATTGGTAATCAAGGCTTATGATGATAGCATGAGGAATGTAGAAGGAACATTTATGGCTCTTATAAAGATTCGGCCTATAGAAGCAATGGTGAAATTCACCATGCTAGACATTACTGTCACCTATGCCTTGTTATTGGACAGGCCTTAGTATCATGTTTTGGGAGGAGTGCCTTCCACTGTGCATCAAAAGGTGAAATTCCTATATGAAGGGGAGGTTGTAACTTTAGATGCGAGTATGGGTAAGATTGTGTCCACAGTTATTGATAGTCAAAACTAGGTAGTTATTCCTCCTAGTTTCCAAATAGCTATGATCTTAAAGGGAATTGCAATGGATCTAAGGGTGATGAGCATGATTGAGAAGATGAATTATCGACCTGGACAAGGACTAGGAAAAGATGAGCAAGGAATCTTAGAATTACCAAACTTTAAAACCCAATATGACACAAGAGGATTAGGCTATACTGGAATTGGATTTGGTAATAAAATGGCAAGGAGAAGGTTTTTTAATAAGAGTAACCTCCTAAGGAATATGGGACCTCTGAACGATAACTTTGTCAAACAAAGGAAGGAGAAGTTCTATTTGGGTGAAAAGGAGCCTATTCAAGTAGCTGGTGTGGATATCCTTGGGTTTGAGATCTTTAAAAAGTAGATAATTGAGAGGCTGGTACAAGATAATAAAGACAAGGTGATGAAGAAAGTTGTTGAAAAGATGAAAGCTGAGGACATTAAAGAATTGCTTTGTCTACCACCTAATGAAGAACCTCCACAGGATTTAGCTAGCATTATTAATAATAATTTTATGATTTTTTTAATGAAGAAACTGATGTAATAACGCCCCATTTGTTTGAGGATGAAAACTCTATCTTTCCTATGGTCAATGATATGAATTCTGGTTTGGCTTACTTGTGTGATGTTGATTCTGATGGTCTTATGCATTTTAATAATGATTGTTCATGTATGTTTGACATTAATTCTATTCAATTAGATTCATTAAACATGGGCATAAATGAACAACCAGAACACATTTCTATATCATATGATTTAAATCCTGAAGAGAGAGAAAAATTTGAGAAAATATTAACAAAAAGAAAGGTAGTATTTGCCTGGTCCTATAAGGATATGCCAGGGCTAGACAGAAAAATTACAGAGCATCACATTCCAATATATCCAAAAGCTAAACCTGTTAAGCAAAAACTTCATAGGTTAAGGCCAGAGTGGACAGAAAAGATAAGAGAAGAAATCCTAAGCAGATCCAGGCTAACTTTTCAGAAGTAGTGGAATACCCTCAATGGTTATAAAGATAGTACCAGTTCCTAAGAAAGATGGAAAATTCCGAATGTGTGTAGAATTTAGAGATCTAAATAAGGCATGTCCAAAATATGACTTTCCTTTACCCCATATTGATGTGATTATTGATAGTGCAACATCTGGTGCAATGTACTCCTTCATGGATGGGTTCTCAAGTTATAATTAGATAATGATGGCGGTTATAAACAAAATCAAAATTACTTTTATCACAAAGTAAGGAAAATATTGCTACAAGGTGATGCCCTTCAGTTTAAAGAATGCAGGAGCAACTTATCAAAGAGCAACCACTACCTTATTTCATGATATGATGGATAAGGAAGTGGAAGTGTACATCAAAGATATGATGGTTAAGTCAGAAACAAGAGAGGGACACTTTGAAGCTTTGGATAAGTTCTTAGCGAGAATAGAAAGATATAACCTAAGGCTTAATCTGAAGAAATGTGTGTTTGGGTAACTTCGGGAAAGTTATTGGGGCATATAGTTAGCAACAAAGGAATAGTAGTTGACCCAAATAAGATTAAAGCCATCTAAGAGATGCCAATACCAAGAACGGAGAAAGAAGTATGAGGGTTTATTGGAACACTGCAGTACATCAGCAGGTTTATTACGAGACTTTCCATGGTCTGTGATCCAATCTTTAAGCTCTTAAGAAAGAATCAGCCAGTGGAATGGAATGAAGAATGTTAAAAAGCCTTCGATAAGATTAAGGAATACCATACTAATCCGCCTATGTTGAGACCACCAAGGTAAGGTAAACCTTTAATCTTGTATTTGGCTTTAGAGGAAAAGGCAAAGGGGGCAATGCTAGTGCAATAAGGACTAGAAGGGGTGAGTATGTACTGTATTATCTCAGTAAAAAGTTTCTACAATATAAAGAAAAATACAATCTAGTGGAGAAGACATCTTTGATAATGATCTAGGCTACAAAGAAGCTAAGACATTATTTCCAGTCTTACAAAGTACAAGCTATCTCAAAGATAGATCCTTTAAGGTACTTATTTCAAACACCAGCTTTGACTAGAAAGATGTATCAATGGCTAGTACTTCTAATTAAGTTTGATATATAGTACATCACCACTAAGGTCATCAAAGGAAAAGCAGTAGCAGAATTTCTGGCTCAAAATGCAGTTGGAGGAAATTAACAGTGGAATTTAGAATTCCCATATGAGAATTTAACAGTAATCGAACAACATGAATGGAAGCTTTATTTAGATGGAGCTATGAATAATAGAGGAGTTGGGCTAGGAGTAATCCTTGTTACACCAAAAGGAGAAACTATACCAATGGCCAAGAAATTAGACTTCAGGGTTACAAACAACATGGCTGAGTACGAGGCATACATCTACAGCATGGAAGCAGCATTAGCAGTTGGAGTTAAAGACCTACTAGTTTATGGAGAATCCATGTTAGTCATTAGTTATGCTAATGAGGAATGGGAAGTGAAAGAAGAAAGGCTGAAACCTTACATTTGCTACTTGAAAAAGCTAAAGAGGAAGTTCACTAAGTGTCTCTTCATACATTTACTAAGAGACGAGAATCAAATGGTGGATGCCTTGGCAACACTTTCTTTAATATGGGATAAGCCGATAGGATCAATGATGAAGCCTTTGGTGGTAATGAAAAAAAAAGCTCCATGTTATAGTAAAGAATAAGTCAGGAGTATCCAGATAGGGCTAGAAGAAAAGCCATGGTTCTATGACATCCATATATTTATTGAAGAAAGGAAATACCCAGATGAAGCAACTTCTAAAGAAAGATATGCTCTTTGTGTCCTTGCATGCCATTATGCAAGTTATGAGGGGATATTATATAGAAGGATGCCGAATGGAATACAACTAAGATGTCTCAAGAAGGATAAAGCAGAAAAGGTAATGAGAGAGATTCATGCAGAAGTTTATGGACGTCACATGAATGGGATGATTCTAGCAAAGAAAATGGTTTGGCAAGGGTATTACTGGATGAGCATGGAAAAGGACTGTATCCAGGTATTGAAAGAATGTGATCAATGTTAAGTACATGGCAACCTCAATCATCTTTCCCCTACGGTGTTGAATAGTTTAATATCTCCATGGCCCTTTTTAGCTTGGGGGATAGATATAATAGGGGAAGTAAAACCAACTGCTTCGAATGGGCACAAATATATAGTAATTACAATTGACTACTTCTCTAGATGGATAGAAGCAGAGTCCTTTGGTACCTTGAAGGCTATATAGATGGCAAGGTTTATAGAAAAGAATCTTATTTGCATATATGGGGTCTCGCATCATGTTGTGATAGACAATGGTGTTCAGTTCTAGGTAAAAATAGCTGAATTACTACAGAGATATAAGATTGAGCATCATAAGTCCTCGCCTTATCGACCTCAGGCTAATGGTGCAGTTGAAGCAGCTAATAAGAATATAAAGAAGATTCTATCCAAAATGGTAAAAATGCATAAAGATTTGTTTGAATATCTCCCTTTTGCTTTATAGGGATACAGAACTACAACATGCACTGCTACGAGACAAACTCCGTTCTCATTAGTATATAGTTATGAAGCGGTTTTGCCCATAGAGATGGAAATTAAATCTTTAAGAGTCGTTATGGAAGCAAAAATTCCTAAAAGTGAATGGATACAAAAGAGATTCAATCACCTCGTTTCTCTAGATGAGAAAAGGATGGATGCTTTATTTCACACTTAGATTTATTAGAAGAGGATAGCGAGAGCTTTCAATAAAAGGGTTAAGCCGGGAAAGATAAAAGTTGGAGATATGGTATTAAAGTAGACAAGGGCGATGGTGTTTGATCTGAGAAGGAAATTCAGAACAAATTGGGAAGAACCATATCTAGTCAAGACAATCCTGCCCAAAGGAGCTACAAAGATATCCAATCTAGAAGGGAATGAGTTCACTAAGCCAATCAATTTAGATCATCTCAAGAAATATTACCTTTGAAAAAAAGAAGATTCTACTGGCTAGAAAACTTGAAAAGGCTAGTAAGGCAAAAGTTAGGGCATTCCTGTTGTTCAGAAAACCCGTAAAGGGATGGCAGGCAAAAGTAAGGGAATAAAATAAAAAAAGTGATCCCGCTAGTCAAAAAACTAACAAAGGGCTGATCAAGCAAAAATTAGGGAAACAAAAGTGAGGAAAAATGTTCAGCTAGAAAATTTGAAAGGACTAGCTGATAATAGGAGTTATGTCATATCATGTATTAAATGTAGACATTTTTTCCCTAATTAATGAAATAAATTAAAATAATATTTCTATCAAATGTTGCATATTCTATCTTTATTACAAAGCATAAGGGCTTGAAGGAAAAATAAAACATAAGAAATCAGACTTATGAGACCATTAATGTTGTTTCTACTTTTTCTTTTATGACTCATCTAATAACACTTGAGTCCTTTTGTAGCTAGTAAATTCTAGTGGTTCTGTAGATTGCATGACAACCTAAGCTTTGTAGTTGTCATCAGTAGTCATGTCAGCATTTGGATGCATATGTCATTCTAAAGCTTTGTGGGGCCACAAGTTCTTCACTTTGTCCAGAAAATCCTATCTCAGAGGGAAGCCTTTAAAGTTAGTTGTAACAGCCACAATGAATTGGGGCCAACCATTTTGGTGACAAAGGCATGAAGGAGAAAGAAAGGTAAAAAAGTGTAGCCCAGGAATAGGGACAGAACAGTCATACAGGTTGATGGTCATGAATTTCAATCTCCACTAAGGACAAATCCAAGTAATCTTATTATCAATAAGGCCTTTCATCTAATCAATCCATTGATTTATAGCATGCTTGTCCTTTATCTTCAAAGGACGAGATTGTAAATGATGAGGTTGACAAATTAAGGCATTAGGGGAGAATTAAGTAGACTCAACTTCTCCTGTAACCAAATCTAAAAAAAACTAAGTTGAAAATCTGAGAGGGCAACTTAGATATAAAAAAAAAGAGGTTACATACCTGAAGGAGAAGCAAACTACCTGAGAGATGATTCTGAACCTTAAAGTTATCTAACCCAATGATGGTTTCTGCAAGGATGAAAAACACAAGATTAGCTCTAATTTCTACTTATTCTAAGATACTGACAATTCTTACATCAACATCTCCATGAGAAGACACTAGCAAAAATTGAGCATACAAGCAAAAGATGACAGTTTTTATCCAAGTAGCGTTGTTCTTGTCCCTAACAATTTAGAAAAGGAAGACTAATAGTACTAGCATTGTGTGCATACATGTATATGACACTTAGGGACATATCGAAAAATGTTACTAGTCTACTGGGAAATTCCATTGTAAGATTAAGGAGAGCAATTACAGTGGTTGAATCTAATGAACATCCAAGAATAACAGCAAATTCCTCAATTAAGGGACATAACTCTTGTCCATTGAATCTAAATACATGATCCTCAGCATCCCATAATGTAGTAGCAGCATGTAAGAAATTACTGTCTATTTTTAGGTGTTAAAGGGACCTCAGGGATTTAGCATGGAAAGGTAGCACTTTGTTCTAATAATCCCCATTAATGGTCTTGAGAAATTTCTTCATCAGGCTAAGAGTCACTTGTGTCATGATAAAGAGAAATAAAGAGAGGGATGCATAATAGACTCATCTATGACCATTAAATAGCTTTAAAAAGATGATGTAGAGTGGGATTAGGATTTTCTTGGTTGGGTTTTCTGAAGATGGAGAGGATTAGGATTTGTTTCAGTCATTTTTGGACCGAATTCGCGTCGAAATAGGAAAAAAAAGTAGGATAAGGGATGAATTCCCAATCGGAATTCTAGAAATCCAATCAGAATTCTAGAGATTCGATCGAAAATAAGAAATTCCAATTGGAATTCTAATTTTTGAACAAAAATCTAGGATGCTTATCAAATTTCCAGCATTTCTGGAAAAAAAAAAGGGTTTGGTCCAAAATAAAGGTTCAAAATTCACTCATAAAAGGAAACAATTCTGAAGTATCCAAAGTACATTCATGTTAACAACAAGTCCTAAAGAAAATCAATCATCCTGAGCTCCAGTATCTGGCCAAGGGCTCTATCCTCTAGCTGGATCATCACTCTGATATAGGGGCATAGAAGTCCTAACATTAGGATGATCAAAGTCAAGACCAGCAAGCTGTTGTTGAAGCCTCTCATTCTCACACTCAAGATCCCCTATATAGCTCTATTGCATTTAGAATAGTTAGAATGCATAACATGCATACATTTGCATATTTGCAGAAAATACTAACCCTCCAAGTATCTATAATCTGTATATTAAATAATCTCTGGGAATAGGCAAGATCGTACAGATACTATGCTTGTGTCCTAAGGACCTATAAAATGAAGTTTACTAATTCAGCAACAAGTGCTAGTTTGTGCAGGGTTAGAAAGGCAAATCAAAATCACATGTGAAGCATCAGGAGGAGAGAAACTAGGAATCTAAGCCATATCAAAGTACATATGCTGCTCAACAGGAGTCTACACCATGGGAGCCCAATAGTACATGGACCTATCAAAGGGCAGAACATCAACCAAAATAGTACTTAAGAAAGTATCACAATGAGCTGCCTCACTATTATGAGCAGGCTTAAACTCCTGCTTAGTCTCCTCAATATCATCCTCAGTCACCCCTCTGACAGCATCATGGACTCCCTTAATCTGTGCAAGAATTGAACGTTATATGAAGGGATGAAAAAGAGGAAATAAATTAGTGATAGAAAGCATACCTCAGCTGGGTTTGTAAGAACTTGCTCTAGGAGATTCATGTACTCCCAATAATGACATGAACGCTCGAGTAGGGTTGAAGCCTTATATCCCTCAAGAGCTGCTCTAAGCTCGGGACCAATCATACTGCTACTCCAAAACATCAAGGAGGGAATAGAAGAAGGAACACGCCTCCTAGAAGGTCCCATATGCCAATGGTAAACACATTTACCAAGATACCACATCTAGCATCCATAACCAGGGAGCAGAACTCTTATAGTCTCAAGCCTCACAGTTTTTGTTATAAAATCATATCACTAAATTTCTTCAGTAATAGTTAACCAATATAATATGACCTGCAAATTTGTTTGTTTAAGTTTATTGAACTTTTACAATTAATGAAATACTAAAGATCAAATTTTCCTTACCATGTCCCACTCTAAGGAGTTCAGTTGATCTCAATAAGTCAGCAAGTCATGCCTAATGCTAGTAAGATGAGAGGAGCCCTACCTCTGCATTAGTGGAAGACTCCTATCAAAGCTAATGGTGCTAAAGCCTCAGGTCACTCCAATCTTAATGCCCCAGATCTTAAAGTGAGGAGATGAAAGAAAGAATGAGGAAAATGTGAAAATAAGCAAAGTTGAAAAGGATAGGAGACATATGTGCAAGACATGCCAAAAGTTGCACATCGTCACAACACCTCTACAAATAGTATCCAATATGTAGTACAAATAAGCAAGCACCACAAATCTCCAATCTAAAGTAGCAACCATAACAATATCCTGAAGGGGACTAAGAAGAGCTATGCTAACCTCATGACCAGTCCTGCAAAAGAGAGTAGTGCCAAGTAATATCAACAAGAAGCATCTCACCTTCTGAAGAATCTAGTGAGGTGTAGTGGTAGGTAGTCTCCTAAAACCCTGATCCTAGTAATAACAGAGAAGCTCTTCAGGGAAATAGTCAACTCATCCACTCGTGTGTGAAAAGTAGGAGTGGTGTCCATCCACCTCTCGATAAGAGCCAAAAGTGAGCAGTGGTCTGACTTACCTGGAGCAGTCAGTAAAGCATCAATGAAACATCAAAAGCTAGAAGCCCATATATGTTGTACTACCTCTCCAGAAAAGTCATGGAATAATTATCGAGCTAAATGAAAGCAACCCAAGAATTTCAGTGGTTTCTGAAAAATTCAAAAACTTACAGGATTTTTTTATCCTTTCCTAAATTTTTTATTTTTTCCATTTTTTATTTAAAGAATAAAAAAATTGGATTTCTAATTGGAAATCTAGATTTCTGATCGGATGATTGGATTTCTGATTGGAAATCCAAAATTTTGATCGAATTTCCAAATTTTTAATTAGAAATCTGAGAAATCTAATTGGAAATTTGAGAATTCCAATCTGGAATTCAGAATCCCGATGAGAAATTTAGTAACTATGAACATATTTATAAGATTTTAGGTTCTGAATTGTCAATTTTTCATTAATTATATTAGTCTAACAAATATTCTATAATTGCATGCATGAACTTATTAACATTACAAACTAAAATAAATATGTTTATTATAGAATTGAAGACAGATAGGAAATTACCTCATTTCCAACTTGAAAGCATTTATGAAGGTGTAAATGAGTCAAAGGAAGCACATCTTTACCTTCATGGAGTCCCAAATCATTTTGAGGAAAATGCAAATGTGAAGTGATAGGATCTGACTATCTGGAACTATTCCCATGGGGCCTGCATTGTGGGTGAGACATAGGATCAGACGGATTCAAAATCAGACTTCAAATGAAAGAATAATTGACAAAGGAAGATTTAAAAATCAAGAGAAAATGAAAAAGAAGAGAAAAAGAAAAATGAAGAAATATAAGAAGAATAGGAGAATGAATCACCAAAAGGAAGAAATGTGTATATTAAAAGGGCAAATATCCACTTTAGTCCTTTAGCTTTGGCTTGCATTTAAGTCCACTCTTTTCCTTGCAATTTAATCCTAAATTGCAATGTCTCCTAATTTAATAATTTAAGGAATTATTAAATTTATCAATCAGCATTATCAAAGGCAAGTAATTAATGGATTGCAGCATCATCAGTAAGCAACGAAAGGGTTGTAGTTAACCGTGAGTAATTAGGGATTGCAGCATAAATAGACTATATGACCAAGTATAGTCGACATTGTACGATCAAGTACAATGTATTTTCAAAAATAGACTATACGACCGAGTGTAGTCGGCATTGTACAACCAAGTACAATGTATTTTCAATTAAGATTATACGACCGAGTATAATCGGCATCATATGACCGAATGTGATGTTTCTTTTCAAAATAGACTATACGACCTAGTGTAGTCGACATTGTACGACTGAGTGCAATGTATTTTCAATTAAGATTATACAACCAAGTATAATTGGCATCATACAACCGAGTGTGATGTTTCTTTTCAAAAATAGACTATACGACCAAGTGTAGTCAGCATTGTATGATCGAGTGCAATGTATTTTCAATTAAGATTATATTATCGAGTATAATCGGCATCATATGATTGAGTATGATGTTGCTTTTTAAAATAGACCAAGTATAGTCGACATTGTACGATCGAGTGCAAGTATAGTCAGCATTGTACGATCGAGTATAGTCGACATTGTACAACCAAGTGCAATGTATTTTCAATTAAGATTATACGACCGAGTATAATCGACATCATACAACTAAGTGTGATGTTTCTTTTCAAAATAGACTATACGACCTAGTGTAGTCGACATTGTACGACTGAGTGCAATGTATTTTCAATTAAGATTATACAACCAAGTATAATTGGCATCATACAACCGAGTGTGATGTTTCTTTTCAAAAATAGACTATACGACCAAGTGTAGTCAGCATTGTATGATCGAGTGCAATGTATTTTCAATTAAGATTATATTATCGGGTATAATCGGCATCATATGATTGAGTATGATGTTGCTTTTTAAAATAGACCAAGTATAGTCGACATTGTATGATCGAGTGCAAGTATAGTCAGCATTGTACAATCGAGTGTAGTCGACATTGTATAACCAAGTGCAATGTATTTTCAATTAAGATTATACGATCGAGTATAATCGACATCATACAACTAAGTGTGATGTTTCTTTTTAAATAGACTATACGACTGAGTGTAGTCAGCATTATATGATTGAGTGTAATGTATTTTCAATTAAGATTATATGACTGAGTATAATCGGCATCATACGGCTGAGTGTGATGTTCCTTTTCAATTCAGACTATACGTCTGAGTATAGTCGACATTGTACGATTGAGTACAATGAGTTCCTTTCACCCGAGACTCTACGACCAAGTATAGTCAATATCATACGACCGAGTATGATATGTCATTTCAAATCAATGTTGTACATCTGAGTAAAGTAGGCTCATAAGAAAAAAAAAAGCCTCATGAAGCATAGGTAAGTATCCTAACATTCAATTAAGAAATTGGGTGTTAGTTTACTTTGCCGTAATTTGTCAAGCAAACAATGACAAAGGGGGGCAACTGTAGATACCCAATTTCAGGATGATGAGCTATGAATATGACAGAAGACTCCAATAATAAAAATGTCATGAATAGGTCTTCAATAGTCAAACTTTAAAACTTTAAGGGTCTAATTGCATTTTTTCAAAGAAAGGATTTAAGGTTTTTATGACTAATTCACAATGCTTTTTAGGGATCTAATTGAAAAACTTAAATTCTTTCAAGGACCTTTCTATAATTAAAAAAGTGATTGGAATTACGTAATTCAAATGGAATTATGGTAATTCCGATTAGAATTAGGTAATCCCAATCAGGATTATATAATTCCGATCGAAATTAGACTCCTTCTGAAAATTCTTGAATTTTCAAGATAAATCTCGAATTTTCTAAATAAATTGAGTCCTAATTGGTATGAAATTTTCCTAAAATTATTTTGATAATGTTTTTAAGGAAATAGAAGCCTTTTAGGAATCAATTTATAACTAAGATATCAAGATGTATCCCTATATATAGGAGGGCTTTACCTTTGGAAAAGGGGAGGAAAGAGGTAAGGTAGAAGAGCAAGAGCGAGAAAATAAAAAAAAATAGAAGAAAAAAAACGAGGAAGGAAAAAGAAAAAAAAAGAGAGAAAAATTATTTTTTATAAAATTCCTTTTAAGATCTTTGAAGAATTTTTGAAGAAAAGATTAGAAGACCTATTAAGAAATGGTAACTTTACAAATCTAAGGAGCTTCCCATCACTCATAAGCAGCATCATCTTCTTCTTATTCTATTTTATTTATTTATTTCTTTTCTATTTTATTGATTATTTATATTATTTGAGTTATTATTATTATTATTTATTCACTAACGATATGTCACGACCTAAACCCGATGGCACGTGACCGATACTAGGGAATGGGTAGGTATAAGCCCCCTGAAACCCGTAGTAAGCCTTAAGGAAAAGAAAAATAAAACCCTCCAATTTAAAACTTTATTTTATAATAGAACACATTATCAAATTGATTTTTCTAAAATTAAAACATAATTGAATACATAAATAAAATATTCTCCAGCGTCACACATCATAAATCATTGTACAAAAGCACGGTTCATTGAAATAAAATACATAAATATATTTAAGTCATACAAATTCTTAGTATAGTCACTACTGCAACTTTCTAGAGTTAATACTATAGTACAGCTTACAATGACCTACATAATATGGCCGGTGATGAAGAAATCTGGCGTGGAGGCATTCTGAGGTCGAACTCCCAAGCTCTTGAAAAAAATAAATTGAGGAGAATCAAACCTCATTGAGTAAGTCAATAAAAAGAGTTGTACGGTTTGAAAACCCTTTTTGAAAACCATATAGCTATAGTGAAAATAATTTATAATGTATAGATATAACTTTTGAAAAATCTCGGTAGAACCCTAAACCTAAGTTTCTAGCTGGCCAACTGGGTCCACTTAATCCAACTAGACTGCCGGTCCCTGAGAGCAAAGGCATCAACTGAGGCACCAAGCTGCAATCATCCACTTAATCCAAATACATGGCATTGGGGGTCCCTGAGAGCTAAGGCATGAACCGAGGCACCCATCCCAATCCATTATTAACTCTCCAACCACTGGCGGTCCCCGAGAGCAAAGGCTTCCACCGAGGCACCCATCCCAGTTTATGTCCACAAGTCATACATAATTCGGATCCATCTCTCAATCTCTACCATGTGCACACGGTCCTAGTGAAACCCACCAAGTAGCCCGTTCTACCAAAATTTCTAAAAATCGATTTTTAAATAAATAAAATGCATTTAAACCATAAATAACAACATTAAGTTAAATAAATCATATAATAAATATTAAAAATATGAGCGCACAAATTCTTTAAATAAAACTCATGCATAGATAATTTTATCAACTTACAAGATGAACGAGAAGGCTGGCGACCGCGCGTCTACCTCGATCCAACAGCTTTCGCTCCTATATGCTCTAGAAAAGAAATTAACAGACCGATTTTAAAACACGTCTAGGTAATAAAAATCAAAAATTGTCAGAAATAACAAAATTCTAGACTGACTCGAGGAAGACCGGATAAGATTCGATAGACAGGAAAAGCCTATTTGACGGTAGGAATTTACTGGAGATATCACGTTTTATGAGAAAATCTACCGAAATTTCGGCAGAGTCTCCTCTATAAAATGGACATCTCTCTACCATAGGTAGAGCCATTCCTATATAGAAAATGCACTTCTAATATGCACAGACATTCACACTCAAGTCGGGCTCCCAAACTACATTTAGCTCCGACCGAGATCACAACTCAATCAACACATCACAAAAATTTAAATCATTTCCCCCAAAAGTGCATATTCATACAAATATCCATAACTTAGAAAAAAATTCCTCTTTAATGCTTAAAAAAAATTTCACTAACATATATATATATATATATATATATATACAATATAGGAAACAATATTAAAAAATTTAATATTACTTAATTAAAATACTTATAAATTTATAAAAATTTCTCTAACCACCTAATTTTTTTAATAAAGCCAATTAATATATATATACTTAATTATAATAAGCATAATTTACATATTTACCCATATAATAATAAAAGTATACATATTATTCAAAATGATATTTAGTATATTATTAAAATTAATTTGAAAATTTCCCTTTTAATTCCTTTAATTATAATTAAAACCAACCGCAATTTATTGTTTAACTATTTTCAACAAAAATTGTGTTTCTACCCCTATAATATATAAACTTATATAATACACTATTAATACTAAAAAAAATTCTTTGAAAATTATATAAATATCTAAAAATTATTTTCTCAACATCAAATTTCTTAATATCAATAAAAACATAAAATTAACTAATAATTTCTTCCAAAAATATAAATTTAACCTAATTATTCACATTCGACATAAACTTAAAAATAATTACAAAAATAGTATAAAATTCACAAAATTATAAATTAGATCCTAAAATTAATAACATTTGACAAAAACACCAATTATCAAAATTTTTTTTATAATTTTCACAAATAAATTTCGGATATAACAAAATATTACTAAAATATTCAAAATTCACCAAATTCACATTAATCCCTATAATCCTCAATAAAATTTATACACCTAAAATAATTAACAACTACTACCTTAATTACTAACTAAACCCAAATAATTATCAAATAAACATCAAATAAATATCAAATAAATTCAACATAATTCTGTAAAAATTTAATAATTCACCAAAATTCCCAAGAAAATCAAAACTAACATCATCAAACAATAAACAACTACAACAAATCCTAGGATCTACCGAAAACATCAAAAAAGTCAAGAGGAAAAAGAGAAGGGAATGAGTGAGTGTTATTTACTGTCTGGTAGAGCAGATTGGAGGAGGAAGAAGAAGGTTTGCTGCCACTGGAAATGGGGGATGATGGAGGCAGCTTGGCGCAGCAGGGAAGCAACACTGATGGAGGAGAATCGAAGCTGGGCAGAACTAGAAGTGCAGGGCTGTTGCGCGAGGAAGAGAAGATGCTACCTAGCGAGGAAGAAGAAGAGCAATAACAACAGTAACTAGGGAGCTCAGTCCACGACGGAAATGGCGATTTTCAAGCGGTGAGGGAGGCAGCACAATGAGAGGAGAGGCAGCGTTGGTGACGGATAGAGTGAGGAGGAGGGCATATGGGTAGGTTTCGGTGGGTTTCTTCTTTCTTTCTATATATATATATATATATATATATACAATCACACCTATATCCATATATAATAATAAAATTTTAAAACAACAAAGGCTTAAAATAATATTAACATAAATACCTATTAATTAATAGCTAGATAATTAAAATTGTGTAATCTAATTTAAATTTATTTATCACTAATAAAATCCGATAACTACTTTAGTTAAATGAAAACGTAGGGTGTTACACCATAATTTTTATTCTTTTTTATGGTGATTATGGAGGAAAAAACACATGATGATTATATTTGAGGAATCAAATCCATAAGAGGACCATGGAATGCCATGGATAAGACTTTGTAGATATATAGTTTCTAGATTTTTTTTTATTATTTTATTTATTTTTAGGATGTACTAATTATTTTTATTATTATTTTCTATAGATTATTGTAATAACCCTAATAGTGGGAATAGTAGAATTATATGTGTGATTGCATGTTTATATTAATTAATTGGTTAGTAAAATTAGGGTTTCAATTGGGTAATTAATTAAAATCAATGGAAGAAGTATATTAATTTAGGTTGCATGTTAATAAAAATTAGGGTTTTTTAGGAGAGATTAATTTAATTATTTGTTTGGTCTTTTATTTATTTATTTTGGCATGTTATATTTATTTTTGGGCTTGTTTATTTTTATGTGTTTTGGGCCTTAAAGCCCATATTAGATTTTAATCCACTTAAATAAATTTACGTTTTTAAGTTTAATTAATTAAAAAATATATTTTAGGCCCAAAAATTAATTAGATTTTTAGGTTAGAGATAACTTAGGCCCATCTAGTAAATTAGCCATTAGCCTACTTAATTTAATTTAATTAATTTAGATTTTGCCCACTTAGTTTAAAGCCTTTTTTATAATTTGTAGATGTAAGATCACCTTAGTGTTAAAACATGTAGAATTAGGCCTACTCATTTAAATACCTTTATACTTTGTAAATTTAGCTCATTTTTGGAATTAAAATAAATAGATTTAGGTTCATTTAATTAAAATTAAAAGGAACTAGTCTTTTAGGCTCAATAATTAAAGCATGTAGATTTAGCTCATTTAATTAAAATCCATAAATATTAGACTAACTTAGGGATTATATGAATGCATTATTTACTTGTATTTTCATGACTGGTTTGCCTTGGAGTTAATTTCTAGAATAAGGGTTTATATGAAATTGCATGTAAATAGAGGATAGTATAGTAATTCATAAAGTAATTCTAAATGAACATGAGATTGAAAGAAGTTGGTATTCCGTATCAAGAATCTCCTGGTTATGGTGCTAGCTTTCTTTTAGGGAATTGAGTACCACCTTTTCGATCTGTCCCAATTATTACCCTGGGTGGCGACTCCTCATCTCCATGCCATGTCTTTATGACAGTGGTTAGTGTATTCTCTAGAGCCCTAATCTTAAACAGTGTCACAATTGCTAAAATCTTGGATGTGCGCTAAACCCCGTCATCTACAGCTTCCCCAGCAAATCCTTAACTCCTCTAGAGGCATTAGGAGATTCTCCATTAGCTATAGGGTTTAGGTTTTCAAAGGACTTTAGCACTTATTCTTCACTCACTCCTGAGTTAATCATTATGGTGGCCGGTGGTGGGACATTTCGATAGTCAAGGAAAGGATTATTTCTAGTGTTTAGGTTAGAGTTGGATTTTTCAGGGTCTATGATTTTTTTTGGAGTATATTAGGTTTTGGATCTTATGTTTAAGGAAAATACAGGTGTCTGTGGAGTGGCTAGCTACTTATTGAAACTTGCAATAGTTATTGGGGTTGTAGCCTGGGACATTTAGGTTAGGTGGTTTAGAGAAGGTTAAGGGTCAGAGTAAGCCTTTCTGGGTCAATCATTCTAGGACTTTAGAGAGTGGTTGGTTAAAGTTGGAGAACCTTTGGGTAGCTAAACTACACGCACCTCCATAACTCGGGTAGTACTTCCCTGTTATGTTCCCCCGGTTGGGTAGTTTTGGGCTCCAGTACCTCTAGAGCTTCTTTTCTTGTCATTCTTAATCTCTTCTACTTGCAGACCATCATCATACAGATCTATGAAAGTTTTGGAGTTCATCATCTGAAACCTCTCTACCATATTAGGTGACACATTCTGAATTATCATTCAAACTTGATCCTTCTGCGCTAGGTTATTATTCATCAGCCCTGCTTTATTCATGAATCTACTAAAGAAATTATAGATTCTGCTTTGTCAGTTCTAAATCTCTGATGGACACTTCCAACTAGGTGTTATAATCATACTGTCTTAAAAAGGCAGTACATAGTTCTTTCCAGTCAACTCTCATAAATTTTTCTAGCCCATGATACTAGTTTACAGCCATTCCCTCTAAGGACAACACAAATAACTCAGTAATCACTACTTATAGTGCTTTAGTAATGCTCATAGTTATTGTGCACTGGCTAAGATGAATCCTTGGATCTCCTCTCCCATCAAATTTCTACAGTTGTGGCATCTTGAATATGTTAAGCAGCCTATTATCTTCTATGTGCAGCATGTCATCAAAGTCAAATGAATACCCCATGCCTTGTCCCCTGATTAGCTCTTCCATCTTAAACATCTTCTGGGTCAAAGCTCAAATCTGCTTGGACTCGTGGTCATGTACCAGTTTAAGGGATTCTTTCTTTGCCTTTTCTATAATGTAATTCTCAATATCCTTCGTCTTCACATCGATAGCAAGTGGGTTTCTAGTAGCAGGTTGACCCCCAGCATTATTGGCAACAGGTGGAGCATCCATAATAGGTGGGACACAGCAATAGCAAGTGGTTGCTTAATTACAGGTGGTGGTATGATAGCAGTAGGTTGCATCAATCCAGATAGTGCTTGCCTCAATTCAACTTGCATCATAGCCCTCATGTCATCTGTTAGAGCTCCTTTGATGTCTTCTAAGGTCCAGTTCCCTTGTTGTTGTTCCATTTGTTTAGATTCAGGTGAAGTTGGTTCAACTTCCAAGTAAAGTGAGTTGATAGGGCTTCTTTCTAATTTATCCGGTCTATTTAGGATTTCCTTTGCTAAGGCTTTAGGACTCTGACTCGTTCCTCTTAGATTGCCACCTCGTCATCCCTAAATATAAGAAGACCTCAATGTATCTATGATGGCTACAAAACAAGGTGTTAGAATTATGAATGAGATGCATGTATGCATGATGCATGTGCTATGCAATAAGTAGCAAGTATCAATCAAGTGTACAACATACATCCTTCCAACCTTATTTCTCCCACACATGTGTTCAATGGCAAGTCTCTTGTCCTAGGATTTTTTGTCTTAGTCTTAATATCAATGGGGGATATCAAGGGCCGATGCGCATGCCAGATCTCTCTTAAAGCAATAAAGCATAAAAATAACATTTCTAGGTATAAAGGTCTAGCCCAATCTTTATTACCCCCAAGGGGCTTCAAAAGTATGAGCCTAGAATTTTATAGATAGAAATACCTTATGGTAATAAGCATAGAAATAACATTTCTAAGTAGTAAGGTCTAGCCTAATCTTTATTGGCCCAAGTGGTCTTCAAAAGTATGGGCATGGGCTTTTATAGATAGAAATACTTCATGGAAAAAATCATACAAGCAATTTGGGTAGATCCTAGGGGAAGTAACTAAGCCATTATATATGGTTAGGGTCCGGTACAAAGTCAAGGTTCTCTTAGCAAGATGCCCTCCTTTAAGACTTGAGTTATAGGCTAAGGTTAGAGGGGCCCAGTATCCTTTTGCAAACTAGAGAGAAAACTACCCCCCTTTAGGACTTAGGTTATAGACTCTAGTTAGATGAGCCCGATAATCTCTCTTAAATCGAGTTAAGGCTAAGAGTGATGATTAGCCAATTTATAACTCCATAAAGCTAGTGGAATCAAGGAATCATAAACCAATACCATATGTTTAATAGGGACATGCAGAATGAATGCAAGAATAAAATAATAATTAATAAAATAACTCTAAAGAACATAAGCAGAATCAATATCTCTTATCCCCAGTGGAGTCGCCACTATAAACGGCGAGGTTTAGCGCGCGCCCAAGTTTTTAGCAACCATGACATTGTTTGAGCTCAAGGATCTAGAGAACACACTAACCACTATCACAAAAATATAGTGTGGAGATGAGGAGTCACCACCTAGGGTAATAACTAGGACAAATCGAAAGGTGGTACTTGATTCTCTAAAAGAAAGCTAGCACCACAATTAAAAATCTTATTTCTAGGAATGGAATACTAATTTCTTTCAGTCTTATGTTCATTTAGATTATTTTATGAATTATTATTTTATTCTTTAATTACATGCAATTTTATTTAAACCCTAATTAAATATCCATCTAACCCAAAAAGGCAACAGGTCATAAAATTACATGTAAAAATGCATACAAAAGGTAGTGTCCCTAAGTCTAAACTAGGTTAATTTTTTGCTAATTCTAATATTTTTATTTACAAGTGAAATGGACTAGAAAAAGACCTAAAATTTTAATTAATTTTAGTAAACTTAAGTCTATTTATTTTAATTTAACTAAATGAATAGGCTTATTGTCTACAAATTTTAAAGAAGAAATTATATTATTAAGTGAGCTTAAGTCTAATTTAATTTTAACTCAAATAAAAATAGAGTCTAAGTCTATTTATTTTTAAAAAATAAAATTAATGGGCTAAGATAAATCTAAATTAACTTTAATTATTGGAAATGGGCCTAAGGTCTAATTAATTTAAAAAATAAAATAAAATAAATTAGTGGGCTAAAGTTTAAGTTAATTTTATTAATTAAAAGTGGGCCTAAATCTAATTTAACCTAAATGGGCCGAAATTAATTTTAAATCAATTAAAATGTAAAAATCATTTAAAAAGACTATTTATTAAATGGGTTAGAACCTAACGTGAGCTTGGGACCCAAAGAGAACAAAAACATGCAAACAAGCTTAAACAACAAATTAAAGCAAATAATGAATCAAAAACATACATTCAGTGATTTCTAACCTAATTTTAATTGCATGCAAACTAAATTAATCTACACTCACCATTGATTTTAATTGATTTTTACCCAATTGAACCTAAATTACTAATCAATTGTAGTGCAGAGAATATAAAATTCTACTATACTATTAGGGCTATTACAAACTACTATACAAAAATTAAAATCACATTAATTACAACCCAAAATAAAAAGCAAATTAAAAGAATGTAGAAATCATAAATTCTAAATCCTATGGGGGTTTTATAAATCTTAATCCATGGAATCCCATGGATTCTTCAATTTAGTCACTGTCAAAATCTCATTTCACCAACCTCACCTCCAAAGCACCATAAATTATCAATCAAAACAAAAAAAAAAAATTAATTAGTAACTACTTAATCAAGAAATAAAATAAAAACCAAATAAAAAATAAAAGAAAGAAAAAGTAGAAGATGCTATACAAATATTGTTTGAATGCCCCTCAGATTGGGATTGTCACCGTTTTGAGATTGAGTCTATTGTTTTTTCTTAATCTTCTGGACTTTTAAAGCAAAGAAAATTATTTTAGCTAATTAGGGTTTTTTTTCTCTCTAATTTTTTTACAAACTTTGCCTTCTTTCTCTCTAGCTAGTTCCTTCTCTCTCATAAGCTAGCTCACTAGGGTTTTCATAGCCTCCCCTTTTGGCTTTTAAAGCCAGACCTATCAACCTCTAACCCTTGTGATCACACAGGGAAGTTGGCTTTTTAATTTTTGAAATCAAGATTAAAAAATAAATTTAAAAAAAAATCAAAGACTTAGTACCTAGGGACACGTGGTGTCTTAGACCAATGAAAAAAAAGACAAAATCAGCGTAAAAATCACTTTTTAGCGAAAATCAACATTCCATAATGCCAATTTTCATCTCGTAGTTCCTACTAGCATTACGTAATGCCTATTAACATTATGTGATGTTGGCCGACATTAAATGCTAGCTGACTAATTTTCATTTTTTAAAATTGAATTACAAAAAAGGTCATCAGAAGTTTCTAATTTTTGCAATCAAATCCCTAAAAAACCAATTTTGTAATTTAATCCTTTAAATCTTAAAACTTGACACCAGAGCTTAATTCACATTTAGATTTTCATCATAAGGGCTTTTGTCGCACCTATGCACAATTGCATCCTAAAATTGGGTGCTTACACCCGAGTTATAACCCAAATAAGCATTGCAAATTCCACCAAAACCTCCAACACTCCATAGATAATTGTATCTACCTCAAACATGAAATCCAAAACCTTATAGACTCTGAAAAGATCACAGACCCTGAAATAATCCTTTCCCAAACTACCAAAATGTACCACCCCCATCTACCATAATGATCAACTCAAGAGTTAATGAGGAAGAAGTGCTAATCTCCTTTAAGGACCTATACCGTAAAACCAATGAGAAATATCCTAATGCCCCTAAAGATGTGGAAAGAGAAGAAGACTTACTGCGTCAGCCTTCAAGCAAGTTCAACCATAAGGCATTTTACACTAAACCACTTTCTTTTGACATACCCTTCGAGTTGATTCTGCCTACAGGATGAGGCGATGAGTTTGATTATGAGAATCTACTAGATAAGAAAGAAAAATGCATAGTTGAGGTATAGAAAGATCAAGTCATGGAGACAGTTGGCGAGAAGATACAAAGATAGCCACTATTTCAGCCATTTGAAGGACAACCACCATGAGACTCAACATCCTTATCATCTAAAATAGGAAATAAATTTTCTTATTGTCTTCTTTGAATAAAATTGTAGTTTCTCTAGAACTTGTTTTTTTTTAATGATCAATTATATAAATTTTGATTATGCTTACTTATGTACTATGCATCTCGGAGGTACTATGCATTATGATATTGATTGCATTTGCATGTTTAATGTAAACTTTTGATTCAATTAGACTCATTTAGGATGGGAAAAAATGTAAATTCAAAGAACATTCATATATCATATTATGTAACTTTTAAAGATAGGAAATTTGAGGAAAAAAATAAAAAAAATGATAAAAAAAAGAAGAACAAAAAAACCAAAGAGAGAGAAAAAGAAAAAAGAACAGTAAGGTAAAAATTAGAGAGAAGAAAATATTAGGACTGGCTGACAATAGGAATTGTACCATGTGATGCAATGAATGTTCTCATTTTTGCCCTAAAGAATGAGTAAAATTGAATTTGAAATTTTTGTTCAAATATTGCATATTCATCTTTATCATGCTATATAATTATCTGAATGGAAAGATAATACATAATGAAAGATAAAATCAGAGCTATGAGATCATTATTCTAGTTATGTTTTCTTTTTTATCACCTTTTATGATTTTACTTATAAGTCTAGTGTCCCCTTGTACTTAGGGAATTTAGGTGGCTCAATAACTTGCGTTGCAACCTGTACCTTATAACTATCATTAATCATTGCACTAGCAACAAGCCTCATGTTCAGCTCAAGAGTTCTTCGAAGAGTAAGTCCAGTTGATTTGATCAGCAAGAACTCGCTTATGTTAGTTCACCCACTCCTTTGCATCTTCAATGCGTGAGATTGTAACTAATAGGGTTAGTAAGTTAAATGATCAACAACAGTAGTGAATGAACTGGGTTTCTTGCTCATAAAAAAAACTGCTAGAATAATGTGAATGAATCTATAATGAAACTGAGGGCAAAATGTAGCTCTAGGGGCAAATTGTAGAACAATAAGTCCGCATTTAAAGAGTGAAAATGGAACACGACAGTATAAGAGTTCTGGGGGGCATAAAGAAGTAAACCGTAAGCAATAACCAATAATTCATCAATACAACATCACCGACTCATTTGCTGGACAAACTGTATCAGAGGCTCTGACTTCAAAAGTACCAACAACGAGGCATTCAATGCTCAAACCTACAGGCTATTGATGAGTCCCCTCATTCTCACACTCTAAGCTACGAACATAGCTCTGTTCCAAATGAAAGACCTATTAGGATCATACATGTCATGCATAACATGCATACACTTGCACACATTTATTGTGAAAATAATTTCTTTGAATAATAAAGTCCTTGAGCCCATACAAGATTGTACAAATACTCTGCTACTAACATCTAAAATTAGTATTGTAAAAGTGAAGAAAGGTAGTTAGGATGTTCACATCTGAAGGAAAAGGGTAACACTATCAAGGTGAACTTGATGCTCAATGGGACTTTAGACCTCAGGAGCCTAATAAATTATGGGCTCATCCAGTAAAAGAATATCACAGACAGTGATACTTGGAAAAGCAATATCCTAGTGACCTCAAGAGGCTGGATAGGATGATCAAGCTCCTCATATTCAACATCCATCTCCATAGTCTCACCTGGAGCATCATATGGAATATCTCTCCACAATAGTTAGTCTAGTGTAAGGTATGAAATATGGTGATAAGAAGGTCCAACATGTTAGCAATACATTTTTTAGCCCTATAAAAAGGGAAGAATGCACTTAAAAGTTAAAATGAATGCACTCTGAAAAATTATTTGATCAAGAAATAAGATCTCTAACTCTTGAACCTTTGTTGCAAGAGATATTAAGAAGAGGAATTAAGCCCTCTATCATAGCATCAATGGAATGACAGAAAGATAAATTCAGCCTAAAGCCATAACTTCAATGGTAGAGTATTATGACCTTTGTGGTCAAAGACATCATCACCATAATCAAAAGGGAAGAATGCAAAAGAATAACATTACATTTTGACAAAATTCATTCACTTGTAAATAAATCATACTAAATTATGGTATTTTATGTAAGAAAAACAAAAGAGAATAAATAAGGGGAAAGGAACTGATACGTCAATAAGAATAGGCTAGATAGTAAATGCCAAACACTCATCAAGATAAAAAGGGAAGTAACAAAACTCTCTTTCCTTAAATTCTATAATAAAGTACCATCTCAATCATAAAATTCACAAATTAAAAGTAAATTTATCCACTTCATAAAATCATATGTGAAAAGCCTATTTCATGACCTTTGATCATAATTGCTCTTTTTTATTAGCCTTATGGAATTTAGATGATTAGTTAGCAGCTTTATGTTGAGATTTTATAAACTCTTATCAATCTAATGTTTGCATTGCACCCAAACAAAGGGAAGAAAATGCAAAGATAAAATCTATGGACCTGCAGTATAAATTGCTTAAATTTTAGAGTATCTTTTTAGTCTTTTGAATAATAAATGTGCATACAATCTATTCTAATGCTCAGAAATAAGTATGAGTACAAAATCCCTTGACGGTATCCATGCTGAGTAATATGAGAAATGTGGGGGAATACTAAGAGAAGAATCAAAATAAAAGCAAACATAATTTAATCTAATGCTCCAAAATAAGTAAGCATATCAACGTGAACCTCTGACGGTATCCATGCTGAGTAATACAAAAAAGGCAGGGGAATACTAAAAGAAGACCTATGTCCAAACCCGCTCTATTTACTTGAATGCTCTATAAGAGTATGAGTATCTAAAGGACCTTTCGAACATTATCCATACTGAGTAATATGAGAAAGGCAGGGGAATACTTAGATAAGGAAGGAAAGCATAAAAATAACTTAAAGATTGTTTTGATACTCAAAATTTGATCTTTTTATGCTCAATTTTCATAAGTTTTGTTTAGCAAATTCTCTTTAAAATTAGGTGTGAAAGTAAGCTCTTCACTTGGTAAAAGATATGCTCTCAACATAGGATGGTTAATTATGCTTCTAACCTATGTAAATGGCAAATAAATGATAGTCATGAAAAAAAATATTGAGATTCTTTGAGTGCACGCTATCTCATGAAAAAGTGATGAATTTTGTCATAAATTTTTAACATTATAGTGTACTTTTGTACATTCATCATGATTGAAACTAACTTCAACAAGTCTGTAGGAATTTCAATTCCATAAGGAAGTGCATCCAACTTGCAGAGTTAATTAACACAACAAAATTGAAATTAGTTAGCAGAAACTAATCAGTCAACACAGAAAAATTCAAAGTCAGTCCGTAAAAATGCTAATCAGTCAGCACAAAGAATTCAAAGCATTCGACTCAAACAACTACAAATAAAAATCGTGAGCAATTATGGATTGCAACATCAAAGGTAAACAACGAAAGGGTTGCAATTAATTAAAATTAATGAGCAGTTATAGACTGTAGCATTATCAAAGGCGAGCAATGAAAGGATTGCATTCAATTTATGAGCAGTTATGGATTGCAGCATCAAATATGAGTAATGTAAGGGTAGCAATTAATCACGAGCAATTATGGATTATAGTATCATCAGCAAGTAATGGAAGGGTTGTAGCAAATCGCGAGCAGTTATGGACTGTAGCACCAAAGGTGAGCAATGGAATAGTTATAGCTAATCGCAATCAATTATGGACTGTAGCATCATCGACAAGCAATGAAAGGGTTGCATCTAATCACGAGCAGTTATGGATTGCAGCATCATCAGTGAGCAATGAAAAGGTTGTAGCTAAATGCGAGTAGTTATGGATTGTAGCATCATCAGTGAGCAACAAAAGGGCTACAACAAATCAGTAAGTAATTATGGATTACAGCATTATCAGTGAGCAACGAAAGGGTTACAACTAATCAGCAAGCAATTATAGATTGCAGCACCATTAGTGAGCAATGAAACGGTTGTAGCTAATCACAAGAAATTATGGATTGTAGCATCAATCAGTGAGCAATGAAAGGGTTGCAGCTAATCGCGAGCAACTATAGATTGCAGCATCATTAGTGAGCAATGAAAGGGTTGCAGCTAATCGCGAGCAACTATGGATTGCAGCATCATCAGTGAGCAATAAAAGGGTTGCAGCTAATCGCGAGCAACTATGGATTGCAGCATCATCAGTGAGCAATGAAAAGGTTGTAGCTAATCGCAAGCAATTATGGATTGTAGCATAATCACTAAATTTCCTAAAGGGAATATAGTGCAGTTCACTAGACACTACATAGTAGTTATGGTATTATTACTAGACGTTCCATAGGAGCTATATCATGTTAATCATAAAATGCTAAATGTCCCACATGGAATATAGCGAAACTCATTTGCATATATCTTACTAGATGTTCTATAGGAAATATAGTAAAGCATGCTAAACATAGCATCTTGCTTAAAAATTACACAACAATTTAAACATCAATCCATCAATTGGGATACAATACGTATTGTAATTCTTTCCTTCAAAATTATGTGCTTCTATTACTTTGCCATAATTTGTCAAGCAAATAGCGACAAAGGGGCGGCAACTGTAAGCACCCAATTTCAGGATGCATTTGTGCATGAATGCCACGAAGCCTCTATGATGAAAATTTAGTCGAAAATTGACCTCTAGTGTTAAGTTTCACGATTTCAAGGACGAAATTGCAACATTTTTTTATATTTAATTGCAAAAATTGAAATTTGCAGGGGTATATTGAAAAATATGAATAATGTCGATCGACATTATACAATGTTGATCGGCACTACACAATGCTGATCAGCACTACGTAATGCCGATCAACACTATGTAATGTCGATCGACACTATGTAATGCCAATCGGAATTACATAATGCCGGTCAACATTCTGCAATGCTTAGGCACTAAAATTTCATAAAATAATTTTATTTTATTGATTTTTTAATTATGATTAGTCCAAATTTAATTTATTTTAATAAATTAATTAATTTTGGTATTTATCTGTCCAATACATGTCTCTTACACGTATAACTTTTTGAAATTAAAATTCTTTTCCTATTTGTTTTTTAGAGAGGGAGGATCAGAGCTGCCTCTCCTATGATCATGTCACTCTTGTGATCACAGAAGTGGTTAGCTAGGGTTAAGAATGAGATATAAAAAGAAAAGGATTGGTAGAAAAGAAAAAAAAAAGGGAAGGAGAGAGGACTGCATAAAGAGAAAAAAAATGAGAAAAACTCTAATCTCTACTAAATAAAAAAGTTAATTGAAAAAACATAGAGAAAAAAACCTTTCAAAAAAATAAGTTTTTTTCAAAGTTCAGAAATTAAGAAAACACAGGGTCGATTTTCTCCAAATGTTGAAATTCCATTCTAAGAGGCATTCAAATAGTATCTTTATAGCATCACTCTTCTACTCCTTTCTTCTTTATTAATTCTTTCTTTTATATTATTTTTTATTTTATTATTTTTATGTTTTTTATTTAATTTTTGTTATTTTGTTTTCTTTATTCATTAATTCTAATCTTATTTTCTTTTGTTGATTATTTATGTTTCATGTTTCTAGTGATGAATACATGATTGAACCAAGGAAACTCATGGAGAATCTATGAATGAAAGCCAAAAGTCAAAGATCCCGATTTAATTTTTATCTTGCTCTATTTAGTTTATCTTTTTTTTTAGGTTTTAAATTTGTTTAATTTATTTTCTCAAAGGTTGCGATTTAAATTTTATTTTCTTTATTATTTTTTGTAGATCTTGTAATGACCCCAATAGTGGGAATAATGAAAAGCCTAACTTTCTCTTGTTCTTAAAAAATTAATTAGTAAATTAGATTCAATTTGGTAAACCCTAATTAAAATCAACGAAGACATTAATTAATTTAGATTGCATGTTAATTAAAATTAGGAGTTTTTAGAATTGCAAGTTTGATATTTTTTTTATTCGATTGTTTTGGGTTGATTTATAGATTTTTGTGTGTTTTAGGCTCCAAGCCAATATTTAGGCTCTAACCCATTTAATAAATAGACTTTTAATTAGATTTTTAGGTTTAATCAATTTTAAAATCAATTTAGGCCAATTTAGGTTAATTTAGACATAGGCCCACTTAATTTAATTAAATTTAGACTTAGCCCATTTAATTTAAGCTTTTTCCATAATTTATAGATTTGATATCACTTTAGAATTAAAAATGTAGATTTAGACCCATTAATTTAAATACTTCATAAGTTGTAAATTTAGGCCTATTTTTAGAATTAAAATAAATAGACTTAGGTTCACTTAATTAAAATTAAATAAGAATTAGTTTCATTAGTTTTTAGGCTCACTTATAAATTAAAACATGTAGATTTAGCTCATTTCATTAAAATCAATGTAGATTAGACTAACTTAGGGATTTCAACGAATGCGTTGTTTACATGTATTTTTATGATTAGTTTTCCTGGAGTTAATTATTTTAAATAAGGATTTTATATGAAATTGCATGTAAATAGAGGATAATATAGTAATTTATAAAGTAATTCTAAATGAACACAAGACTAAAAGAAGTTAGTATTCCGTATCTAGAATCTCTTAGTTATGGTGCTAGCTTTCTTTTAGAGAATCGAGTACCACCATTTTTATTTGTCCCAGTTATTACCATAGGTGGTGACTCATCATCTCCATGCCATGTTTTTATGAAAATGGTTAGTGTATTCTCTAGAGCCCTGAGCTGAAACAATGTCTCAGTTGCTAAAATCTTGGGTGTGCGCAAAACCCTACCATTTACAATGGCAACTCCACTAGGGATAAGAGATATTGATTCTACTTGCGTTCTTTAGAATTATTTTATTAATTATTATTTTATTCTTACATTCATTCTACATGTCCCTATTAACCGATGGCGTTGGTTTATGATTCCATGATTCCACAGCTTCATGGGATTGTAAATTGGCTAACCATCACTCTTAGCCTTAACTCAATTTAAGAGAGATTACCGAGCTCATCTGACCTAAAGGGGGTAGTCCTCTCTCAAGTTTGCAAAGGATGTCGGGCCCCTCTAACCTTAGCCTATAACTCAAAGTTTAAAGGAGGGCATCTTGCTAAGGGAACCTTAACCTTTTTACCAGACTCAGCATGTAGTGGCTTAGTAACTTCCCTTAGGATTACCTAAATTGCTTGTGAATGTTGCCATGAGGTATTTCTATCTATAAAGGCCCAAGCCCATACTTTTAAAGTCCATTTGGGCTAATCTTTTATACCTAGAAATATTGTTTCCATGCTTTGCTACTTTGAGAGATTTGGCATGCACGTCGATTCTTGATATCCCCTATTAATATTAAGGCCAAGACTAAAATCCTAAGAAAAGAGACTAACCACTAAATACGTATATGGGAGGAATAAGATCGAAAGGATGCATGTACACTTAACTTATTACTTGATTTGACTTGCTACTTATTGCATAGCACGTGCATCATGCATACATGCTTTTCATGCATCATACTAACACTTTCTTTTATAGCCATCATAGATTCATTCAGGTCTTCCTGTGTTTGGAAATGAAGTAGTGTCATATTAGTGAGAACTGATTTGAGTCCTAAAGCCATAACAAAAGTGATCCTTCCTAAACTGGAGAAGAGTCCTATTAATTTTCTTTACTTGGAAGCTGAACCAACTCCAACTGAGCATATAGAAATGGAATAACAACATGGAGGGAACTAGACCTTAGAAGACATCAATGGAGCTTTAATGGATGACATGAGGGCTATGATACAAGATGAAATGAGACAAGCTTTATTTTGATTGATACAACCTGCTGCTGCTATCATACCACCACCTATAATTGATGAACCACCTATTGTTGTAACTATCCCACTCACTACAGATGCTCCACCTGCTACCAATAATGATGAGGGGAAACCTATTGTTAGAAACCTGTGAAGCTTTAGGATGTTGAGAACTACATTATAGAAAAGGCAAAGAGAGAATCACTTGAATTGGTACAAGTCCATGAGTCCAAGTAGATGTGAGCATTGACCTAGAAAATATCCAAGATAGAAGAGCTTATTAGAGGATAAGGCATGGGATATTCATTTGTCTTTAATGATATGTTGCTAATAGAGGGTAATAAGCTACCTAAGAAGTTCAAAATGCCTTAGCTACAGAAGTTTGATGGAACTGGAGATCTTAGGATTCATCTCAGTCAGTACACAATAACTATAAACACTACTAAAGCCCCATTAGCAGTGATCACTAGGGTATTTATATTGTCTTTTGAGGGAATGGATGTAAACTGGTATCATGGTTAGAAAATTCTGTTAGGGTTGACTGGAAAGAACTATGTACTGCTTTTTTGAAATAATATGATTATAACACTAGGCTTGAAGGGTGCATCAGAGATTTAGAATTGACTAAGTAGAAGCCTAATAAATCATTTTCAGATTTTTTGACTAGGTTCATGAATAAGGCAGGATTAATGATGAACAAGCTGGCTGAAAAGGATCAGGTTAGGATGATAGTCCAAAATGTGTCACCCAATCTGGTTTAGAGGTTATAGATGATGAACCCTAAGATGTTTTTAGACCTTTATGATGATGGGTTGCAAGCTTAGGAGATTAAAAGTGAGAAGAAGAAGATTGCTAGAAGCAACAGAGCAAGAAATTACCCAACTAGAGGCATACAGTAAGGAAGCACTAGTTGAATTGTGAAAGTGCATATAGTTCAATAATCAAGGAGATTCTCCAATTTTAACCAACCTTTGTCAAAAGTCCTAGAGTGTCTAATGCAAAAAGGCTTACTACAACCTTTACCTAATCCAAACCCATCAAACCTAAACACCCTAAGCTATAACCCAAATAAGCATTGCAAATTCCACCAAAACCTCCAACACTCCATAGATAACTATATCCACCTCAAACATGAAATCCAAAACCTTATAGACTTCAGAAAGATCATAAACCCTAAAAACCCAAGCACCATAAATAATCCTTTCCCAAACTACCAAAATGTACCACCCCCAACTACCATGATGATCAACTCAAGAGTTAATAAGGAAGAAGTACTAAGCTCCTTTGAGGACTTACACCTTAAAACTAATGAGAAATCTCCTAACACCCCTAAAGATGTGAAAAGAGCAGAAGACTTACTGGGTCAACCTTTAGGCAAGTTTGACTATAAGGTGTTTTACACTAAACCACCTTCTTTTGACATACCCTTCAAGTCGATTATCCCTATAGGATGGGGTGATCAGTTTGATGATAAGAAGCTGCTAGACAAGAAAGAAAAATGCATAGTTGAGGTATAGAAAGATGAAGTCATGGAGACCGTTGACGAGAAGAAACAAAGATAGCCATTATTTCAGCCATTTGAAGGACAACCACTATGAGACTCAGCATCCCTATCATCTATAATAGGAAATAAATTTTCTTATTATCTTCTTTGAAAAAAATTTTAGTTTCTCTAAAACTTGTTTTGGTTTAGTGATCAATGATATGAATTCTGATCATGCGTACTTATGTACTATGCATCTTGATGGTATTGTGCATTATGATATTAATTGCACCTACATGTTTGATGCAAAAATTTCAAATTCAATTTTACTCATTCATTAGGGAAAAAATGAGAACATTCATTACATCACATGGTACAACTCTTGTTGTCAGCCAGTCCTAAAATTTTCTTCTCTCTAAGTTTTACCTTACTGTTCTTTTTTCTTTTTCTCTCTCTTTATTTTTTTGCTTCTTCTTTTTTTATCATTCTTTTTATTTTTTTCTCCAAATTTCCTATCTTCAGAAGTTACATCATGTGATGTATGAATATTCTTTGAATTTGCATTTGTGCCTATGATAAATGAGTCTAATTGAATCGCGAACCACAAGTAACTCTCTTAAACACAAGGCAAAATTTATAAACCATAGGCTGGGTCGATTTTCTCCAAATAGTAAAATTCTATTCTAAGAGACATTCAAATAGCATCTACAGAGCATCACTCTTCTACTCCTTTCTTCTTTATTAATTCTTTCTTTTATATTATTTTATTATTTCTATGTTTTTTGTTTAATTTTCATTATTTTGTTTTCTTTATTCATTAATTATAATCTTATTTTATTTTGTTAATTCTTAGTGTTTCATGTTTCTAGTGATGAATATATTATTGAACCAAGAAAAACAATAGAGAATCCATGAAAGAAAGCTAAAAGTCAAAGATCTCGATTTAATTTTTATCCTGCTCTATTTAGTTTATTTTATTATTTTTTTAGGTTTTGAATTTTTTTAATTTATTTTCTCAAAGGTTGTAATTTTAATTTTATTTTCTTTATTATTTTTTGTAGATCTTGTAATGACCCAAAGTGGGAATAATAAAAAGTCTAGCTTTCTCTTTTTCTTAAAAAATTTAGTAAATTAGGTTCAATTTGGTAAACCCTAATTAAAATCAATAGAGGTAGTAGATTAATTTAGGTTGTATGTTAATTAAAATTAGGTTTTTAAAAAAAAATAATTTAATTGCATGTTTGATTTTTTTTTATTTGATTGTTTTGATTTTTTGTGTTTTTGGGCTGGTTTGTTGATTTTTGTGTGTTTTGGGCCCCAAGCCCATGTTTAGGCTCTAACCCATTTAATAAATAGACTTTTAATTGGATTTTTAGATTTAATTAATTTTAAAATCAATTTAGGCCCATTTAGGTTAATTTAGACATAGGCCCACTTAATTTAATTAAATTTAGACTTAGCCCATTTAATTTAAGCTTTTTCCATAATTTATAGATTTAAGATCACTTTATATTTAAACATGTAGAATTAGGCTCATTAATTTAAATACTTCATAAGTTGTAAATTTAGGCCCATTTTTAGAATTAAAATAAATAGACTTAGGTTCACTTAATTAAAATTAAATAAGAATTAGGCACATTAGTCTTTAGGCTCACTTATAAATTAAAACATGTAGATTAAGCTCATTTAATTAAAATCAATGTAGATTAGACTAACCTAGGGATTGCAATGAACGTATTATTTACATGTATTTTGATAACTAGTTTGTCTGAAGTTAATTATTTTAAATAAGGGTTTTATATAAAATTGCATGTAAATAGAGGATAACATAGTAATTTATAAAGTAACTCTAAATAAACACAAGACTAAAAGAAGTTAGTATTCCGTATCCAGAATCTCCTAGTTGTGGTGCTAACTTTCTTTTAGAGAATCAAGCACCACCATTTTTATTTGTCCCAATTATTACCCTAGGTGGCAACTCCTCATCTTCACACCATGTCTTTGTGACAATGGTTAGTGTGTTCATTAGAGCCCTGAGCTCAAACAGTATCACAGTTGCTAAAATCTTTGGTGCATGCTAAACCCCGCCATCTATACCCACCTTTAGCTTTATTTCACTTATAAATAAAACATGTAGACTTAGCTAATTTAAATTAAAATCAATATAGATTATACTAATGTAAGGACATTATGATCTATGTGGATGCATTTTTTATGTGCCATTTCATGACTAGTTGCCTTGGGCTAGATTTATGCTAAATTAGGGTTTAAATGAAATTGCATGTAAATAAGGAAGTAATTAATAAAGTAATTCTAAATGAACATAAGACTAAAAGAAGTTAGTATTCCATATCCAGAATCTCCTAGTTATGGTGCTAGCTTTCTTTTAGAGAATTGAGTACCACAACAGTTATTACCCTGGGTGGCAACTCCTCATCTCCATGCTATGTCTTTGTGACATAGTAGTGTATTCTCTCTCAAACAGTGTCACAGTTGCTAAAATCTTGGACATGCACTAAACCCTACCATTTATAATAATGAATCCATTGGGGATAAGAGATATTGATTCTACTTATGTTCTTTAGAATTATTTTATTAATTATTATTTTATTCTTGCATTCATTTACATGTCCCTATTAACCGATAGCATTGGTTTATAATTCCATAATTCCACTAGCCTCGTGGAGTTATAGATTGGTTAACCATCACTTTTAGCCTTAACTCAGTCCAAAAGAGATTATCGGGCTCATATGACCAAAGTATGTAACCTAGGTCCTAAAGGGGGGTAGTTTTCTCTCGAGTTTCCAAAGGATGTGAGGCCCCTCTAACCTTGGCCTGTAACTCAAGTTGTAAAAGAGGGAATCTTGCTAAGAGAACCTTGACTTTTCATCAGACTTAACCATATATAATGGCCTAGTTATTTCCCTTATGATTTACCCAAATTGCTTGTGATTGTTGCTATAAGGTATTTTTATCTATAAAGGCCCAAGCCCATATTTTTGAAGCCCATTTGGGAAAATAAAGATTGGGCTAAACTTTTATACCTAAAAATGTTATTTTTATGCTTTACTACTTTGAGAGATTTGGCATACACGTCGGTTCTTGATATCCCCTGTTGATATTAAGGCCAAGATAAAAAATCCTAGAAAAAGAGACTCACTATTGAATACGTGTGTGGGAGGAATAAGGTTTGAAAGATATTGTTTACTTGATTATTACTTATTACTTGCTACTTATTGTATAGCACGTTCATCATACATATATATGCTTCATGCACCATACTAACACTTTATTTTACAGCCATCATAGATTCATCTGGGACTTTTTATGTTAGGAAATGGAGAAGTGGTAGACTAGTTAGAACCGACTTGAGTCCAAATCGGTAGCTAAAGAGATCCTTTAAATTTTAGAGAAGAGTCCTATTAATCTACTTTACTTGGAAGTTGAATTAACTCCAACCAAACCAACAAAAATGGAACAACAATAAGGAGGAAACTGGACCTTAGAAGACATTAAGGGAGGTTTAATGGATGACATGGGAGCCATGATGCAAGATGAACTAAGATAAGCCTTAGATGGATTAATGCCACCTGCTGCTACTATTCCACCACCTGTAATTGAACAAGCACCTGGTGTTGCAACTATTCCACTTGCTGAAAATGCTCCACATACTACTCTTACACTTGTACCTATTACTCCTGCTCCTATTAATAATGTTAGAGGCCAACCTGTTACTAGAAATCCACATACTGCTAAAGTGAAGCTTGAGGATGTTGAGAATTATATGGTAGAGAAAGCAAAGAGGGAATTACTTGAACTTGTCCAAGATCATGAGTCCAAGTAGATGCAAGAATTGACTCAAAAAATGTTTAAGATAAATGAGCTGATAAGAGGACAAAGCATGGGATACTCATTTGATTTTGATAATATGTTGAAAATAGAAGGAAATAAATTGCTTCAGAAATTTAAAATGCCCCAATGACAGAAGTTTCATGGAATTGGAGATCTAAGGATCCACCTTCATCAATACACAATAACTATAAGCACTAATAAAGTCCCATTAGTAGTAGTCACTAAGTTATTTGTATTATCCTTGGAGGGAATGGCTATAAACTTGTACCATGGGTTAGAAAAATATGTCTGGGCATATTGAAGAGAAGTATATACTACTTTTTTAAAATAATATGATTATAACACCAGGTTAAAGGCCTATTAGAGATTTGGAATTGACTAAGAAGAAACCTAATAAATCATTTTCTGATTTCCTGACTATATTCATGAACAAGGTAGGATTAATGAAAACTAAGTTGGCTGAAAAGGATCAAGTTAGGATGATTGTCCGTAATGTGTCTCTTAATTTGGTGAAAGGCTACAAATGATGAACCCTAAATCTTTTATAAACCTTTATGATGATGGATTACAAGTTGACAAAATTTAGAGTGAGAAAAAAAAGAGCTCTAGAACTAGTAGCATAAGGAACTACCCAACTAGGGGCACACAATAAGGAAGCACTAGCCAGGTTGTGGAAGTGCATATTGTTCAATAACCAAGGAGATTCTCTAACTTTAACCAACCCCTATCGAAAGTCTTAAACTAGTTGATGCAAAAGGGCTTGCTCAGACCCTTTACCTTTTCCAGACCGCCAAACCCAAATGTCTAAAGATATTACATGAATAGTTATTACAAATTCCACTAAGTTAATGGTCATTCAACAGATCCCTGCACCCACCTTAAACACGAAATCCAAAACCTTATAGACTCTGGAAAAATCACAGACCCTGAAAATCCAAGCACTAAAAATAATCCTTTTCTAAACTATTAAAATGTTCTACCCCTAATCACCATGATGATAAACTTAAGAGTAAGCGAAGAAGAAGTGCTAAACTCTTTTGAGAACATATACCTATAAACCAATGAGAAATCTCTTGATGCCCCTAGTGATAAAGGAAAGAGTATGGAATCTTTAATTCCTAAGAAACCTCAAAGAGGAGTTGAAAATTTGTTGTGCTAACCTTCAAGAAAGTTCGATTATAAAGTGTTTTACTCTAAACCAGTTTCCTATGATATTCCTATTGAATCAATTACACATGGAGGTTAGGGTGATGAATTTAGAGTTGATGATGAACTATTAAGTAATATAAGAAATTTGAGATTCATGAGCAACCATAAAAAAGAGTTGAAGATTTATTGGGTCAACCCTCATACAAATTTAACTACAAGGTGTTTTACACTAAACCACCTTTTTTCGATATACCCTTCGAGTCAGTTGTGCCTACAGGCTAGGGTGATGAGTTGGATAATGAGAAGCTACTAGACAAAGAAGAAATATGTATAGTTGGAAAGAAAGTAAAACCATTAAAAGAGAGTTTTGTCAAAGAAAGACATAGGAAGTCTTACCTTAATGAAGAGGAGCCTATCAATATGCCTAGTGTGGATGTTCCTGGGAATAACATATTCAAGGAACATATCATTGAGAACCCAGTGCAAGATAACAAGGATGAGGAAATGCAAGAATAGCTATTGTGTTAACCACGTAAAGGACAACCACTATGAGACTCAACATCTTTAGCATCTAGAATAGGAAATAAATTTTCTTATTGTCTTTTTTCGAATAAAATTTTAGTTTAGAACTTGTTTTATTTTAGTGATAGATGATATGAATTATGATCATGCTTACTTATGTAACATGCATCCTGATGGTACTGTGCCTTGTAATACTGATTGCATCTACATGTTTGACATAAATTCAATCTAATTATATTCATTCAACATAGGCACAAATGAAAATTCAAAGAACATTCATATATCACATGATATAACTTCTAAAGAGTAAAAAGAAGAAGAGAATGAACAAAGAGAGAGAAAAGGAAAAAAAGTAAGGTAAAATTAGAGAGAAAATAAAATTCAAAAGCCAACCTGATAACAAGAGTTGTATCATAACATGTAATGAATGTACTAATTTTTGCCCTAATGAATAAGTAAAATTAAATTAGAAATTTTTGTTTAAATGTCACATATTTGTCTTTGTCATACTACATAAGTATCTGAATGGAAAGACAAAACATAATGAAAGCTAAATCAGAGCTATAAGATCATTATTTTTGTTATGTTTTCTCTTTTATCACCCCTTTGTGATTTTGTTTGTAAGTATAATGTCTTCTTGTACATAAAGAATTTTGGTGGTCAAATAATTTGCATTATAAATATTTTCTTATAATTATTGTTGCTTGCATTAGCATCAAGTCTTATATTCTGTTTAAGAATCCTTCAAAGCTATAGATTTTTCATCTTGTCTAGAAAATCTTGCCTTAAGAGATAGCCCTTAAAATCAGTAATAACAGTGATGATGGATTGGGAATGACCATACTGATGATGGAGATATGATATAAAAAGAAGGTTGAAGATGTAACCAAAATAAGAGAACACAATGATGACACAAGTTAATGATTACATGTTTTGACTTCTAACAGGAACAAGTTTAGTTAAGCATCAAGAATTCACTTTTAGTTAGTTCACTCAATCCTCTGCATATTCAATGCACGAGATTATAACTAATGAGGTTAGTAAGACAAAGGGTCAATAGAAGCAGTGAATAAAATGAGTTTCTTATAAATTTTCAAAAAAAAAGTACCTTTTATAACAATCATCATGTTGAACTAACTTCAACAAGCCTTCAGGAACAGCAAATTTAGAAGAAGAAGATAAAGCCACCATGTGAAATTAGCACTAGTGCAACAAATTAATCAAGGTCATCAAGCAACAAAGGTGGTTAATTAAAGTCAATTAACAAAAATTCAAAGACAATCAACTAAAAATTCTAATCAGACAACACAGCTGATCAACACAAAATCTTAAAATCCTAGTCAACAAACGCTCTACAGGACCTATAGCACCATTATCACAATTTATTAGACACTCCATAGGATCTATAGCATATTTGTCTTTAGTTATACACTACACAGTAGTTATAGCATATTTTCACTAAACGTTCCACAGGAAATCTAACGAAACTTTCAATCACATTTACTAGATGTTCCATATGAACTATAGTACAATTAGCTTAAAAATATACAATAGTTATAGCATATTTTCGCTAGACATCTCATAAGGAATATAATGAACATCACGATCACTAGACGTCCTATATGGAATATAATGAAAATCACGATCGTTAGACATCCTATAGGGAATATAGTGAAAATACTTGTTAAACGTCCCACAAGGAATATAGCCTATTTTTAAAATGCACTAGATACAAGACCAATCGTTGTTCACTGAACATAGTGATAGCATCACTGCTATATATTCCACTGGAACTATAGTCCATTTTCAAAATACACTGAATGTAGTGCCAACTACTATTCATTAAACACAATCATAGTATCATCGCTATATGTTTCATCGGAACTATAGCCTATTTTTAAAATGCACTCGACTTAGTGTCAACTACTACTCACTGAACATAGTGATAGCATCAACGTTATATGTTCCCCCGAAAATATAGCATGTTTTCAAAATGCACTGAACACAATGTCAATCATTATTCACTAAACATAGTGATAGCATTATAGCTAGAAATTCCACAAGAATTATAGTTTTCTAAATTGCATTTAACACTACATAGTGTCATGCATAGTCACAGCATATAGGAAAGTGTTCTGGCTCGTTGCTTTGAAATTGTGTACTCATTTGCTTTGCCAAAATTTGTCAAGCAAGCAGCAATAAAGGGGGCAACTGTAAGCACCCAATTTTGGGATAGTTGAATATGGATGCGACATAGAGCTCCTATGATGAAATTTTGATCAAAATTGATCTCTAGATATTGATTTTGGACTTTTAGGACTAGGATTGTGAGTTTTAAGGACTAAATTGCAATATTTCTTTTTGGGGTTTAATTGCAAAATTGAATTTATTTCAAGGGTCTTTTTGTAATTAAATATTGAAAAAAATATTACCGATCAGAATTACATATTTCCAATCGGAATTCCACAATTCCGATCAAAATTGTATTATTTCGATCGGCGGTGTTTTTTAATTTTATTTTTGAAAAATCCATTTATTTAATTTCTAATTGGTGTAAAAAATAATAAAATAATAACAATAAAAATAATTAAATCTAATAAATGCATTTTACGTATTTTTTACTCGTATTTCAGTGTATATCATATAAACGCTTTTTTTCTAATTTTTTAAGCAAATAAATAAATCAAATAAATGTTGATCAGCGTTACATGTTTTATTAGTTTTGAGATTAGATAAGTCCTAGAATTAAAAGAAATGATGCTACTTTCAAAGAGTTTTTTAGGGAGAAAAAAGAGAGACGGCTTAGAAAAAAAAAAGGAGAGACAACTTAAAAAAGGAGAGAAAAATACTCACAGAAAAAAAAAGCTTTTGAACCTATGTTCTTTAAAAAAAACACACACACAGTACGTCTATAGTGATATCCAAAATCAATCAAGATTAATCTTCAACGGTGATTTTTACTCTGATAAGAAATCAAACTACACAGCATTAGTGTATTCTTTTCTCCTTTCTTCTACATTATTATTTGCTTTGATCTTGTTTTTTATTACTTGAATCACCTACTAATTTTTTATTCTATTTTGCATTTTTTGTGATTTTGATTATGATGGGCATAACAAAAAATTGTAGCGTGAATACATGAGGAAGATCCATCAAGATCCATGGGATGCTATGGATTTAGTTATGTAGTGTTTTTTGTTAGATTTTAGCTTTTTTTAATTTTATGTGTTTTACGTTCTTTTTATTATTTATTTGGTTTATTTGGGTTTGTAATTTATTAGTTTTAATTTATGTACGTAAGAATTGTAATAGTCACAAAAGTGGGAATAATAATAATATTTTTATTTTTATGCACTTTAAAATTAGTTAGTAATTAGGGTTTATTTGGTAAACCTTAATCAAATCAATGGTAGTTGTAGTTTAATTTTTAGGTTGTATGAAATCAAATTAGGGTTTTTTAGAAAATATAATTTTAATTGCTTGTTTTATCTTTTAATTAATTGTTTTATGTTTTTTTTTTATGTTTTTGGGCTTGTTATTTATTTTTGTGCATTTTGTGTTGGGTTTCGTGATTCAAAAACGAAGCAGAAATTAAAAATTTTAATCATAAATCATAACCCGAATCTAAGTAATTTGATTAATTGATTTAAAACTAAGGTTTTCAAATCTTACCACAAAAGTAAAAGAGGCAAGATTTCTGGAAGGTAGAGAGGAGGTTCACTCCAGTGACACCTTACCTTGAGCTTTTGATTTTGGTAGTTCGGATCAAGACATCTCCAAAAGAATTCATCCTCCACAAGCATCCACATGAATAGCCCTTGATTAAAATGAAAAACTTTGTGTGCTAGCACTTCTCTTAATTTCTCACAAATCAAGAACAAAGATACTCTATGTTTCATTTTTTCTAAGAGGAGAAAAATGAATTTTTTATAGGTAATGATTGAGTTAGTGAAACCCTAAAGAATATAACATATTTATAGACCTCTAATTAAGGTTTCACTTACCAAAACAACTTTTTGGTAATTTCTCAATTATTATTGTTCTAATTTTATTTAAAATTAAATCAGAAATAATATTCTATTTATTTAAGATAACCTTTACCTTAAATAAATAAACTATTTAGTTATTTCCACATAGCATATTTGGGCTTCTCAAACCCATATCCGTTTTTGGGCCCGTTTTAAGTGTGTGACCCTGTAAGTTCACATGACGTTGGAAATGGGCCTTAAATCTCTATTTAGGCCTACAAGTCATAAGAGGCCTCTAGTAAGACATTATGACTACCCAAGTCATGTGAAGTCAATAATCCAACAAAACCTAATTTATAATAAATATTATAATCCCTTTGTCATATGATATCTTGATTGAATATAAGGCATAGTTTTTGTCATCCGTATATAATTCAATCATATTATTTCTTGACTCTAAGTAGATTGAGAATGATAACTCTTTATCACTCTACTTTAGCATGGCCATGCATTTTCCTCAGTCTATCTTATCAAGGGGGCCACAGATATCTTACTCATATTAAGTGAGGGACAAATTCCTTTTCAATCACTCACATTCCTCACATAACTCATTTCATATTCAACAACAATCTATTTAATCATTTTGTTGAAGACAACATTAGATTGTGTCAAAATATATAATATTTATGTAGAAATTCATAATGATTTCAAGGTCAAATGACTAAATCAATATTATTATAATCAGAATTACTTATGACAATTATCTATGTAGTATTCTCATTATGGGTCAATCCAGTACATTATTTCCTAAATAAGTACCTATGAATTAACTTAATATCTCATATTCATTATCAATAAAACATAATCATCGATCAACATCATACTAGCTATAACATATTGCTATGACTAGGGATAATTTGAATATAACTCATATTTAATCTAAGTGTTTTACTATCAAATCACATACTTGATGACCTTAGTAAGAATTGACTATTCAAGTAATTATCATAACATAAAATGATAATGAAAAATGCCTCTTTATTAAATAAAATAATAAAGTCAAAACACGATCATATATGATTGACCTAGTGCATATCACTAACATTTTGGGCCCCAAGCCCACATTTAGGATTAACTCATTTAATTAATAGGCCTTTAAAATTAGATTTTAGGTTAAATTAACTTTAAAATTAATTTAGACCCATTAGGTTAATTTAGACTTAGACCCATTTTTAGTTTAATTAAAATTAATTTATACTTAGTTCAGCTCATTAAAGCATTCACTTAATTTAGAATTAATTAGAACTAGGCCCATTAATTCAAACCCAATCCAAATCAATTTTCCATAAAATCAATAAACTTAAGCCTACTTTTTAAAATTAAAATAAGTAAACTTAAGCTCATTAATTAACTTCAAATGTAGGCCCACCTTTAGCTTTATTTCACTTATAAATAAAACATGTTTTAAATTAAAATCAATATATATTAGACTAATGTAGGGTCATTGCAATCTATGTGGATGCATTTTTTATGTGCCATTTCATGACTAGTTTCCTTGGGTTAGATGTATACTAAATCAGAGTGTAGACGACGTGGTTTAGCGTACATCTAAAATTTTAGCAACCGTGACATTGTTTGAGCTTAGGGCTCTAGAGAACACACTACTACATCACAAAGACATAGTATGGAGATGAGGAGTCACCACCTAGAGTAATAACTGGGACAAATCAAAAGCAGTGGTACTTAATTCTCTAAAAGAAAGCTAGCACGACAACTAGGAGATTCTGGATACAAAATACTAACTTCTTTCAGTCTTGTGTTCATTTAGAATTACTTTACAAATTACTATCTTATCCTCTATTTACATGCAATTTCATATAAACCCTTATTTAAACAATTAACCCTAGGCAAACTAGTCATAAAAAAACATGTAAACAATGCATTCATTTAAGTTCATAATCCCTAAGTTAGTCTAATCTACATTGATTTTAATTAAATGGACTAAATTTACATGTTTTAATTTACAAGTGATCCTAAATACTAATGGCCTAATTCCTATTCAATTTTAATTAATGATCCTAGGTCTATTTATTTTAATTATAAAAATGGGTCTAAATCTACAAATTATGAAGTATTTAAATTAGTGGGTCTAATTCTACATGTTTTAATTCTAAGGTGATTTTAAATCTACAAGTTATGAAAAGGCTTTAAATTAATGGGCTATGTCTAATTAATTTTAATTAACCTAGGTGAGCCTATGTCTAAATTATCTTGGTGAGCCTAAATTATTTCTAACCTAAATCTAGTTAATTATGGGCCTAAAGATGCATTTTAACTAAAATCTAGACCTAATTACTTGATAACCTATTAAATGAAATGAGTTAATTAAAAGATTGGCCTAAAAAGAACTAACTAAACCTAAAATTAATTAAATTGCAAATAACCTAAAATTCTAAACAAAAGAAAATGGATTCATTAAAAAAACCAAATTAATTAAAGTAGCCCTACTAACTAACTAACTAATTATTTACAAATGCCAAATCGTGAACAAGTAGATAAATAATAGAAAATTTAATAAATAAACCCTAATTATATTCATTTAAATTAATTCAATTTTAATTAAAAACCTTAATTATCTTTATAACCATTAATTTTAATTAATTACCCAATTAAAAACCTAATTTTACTAATCAATTAATTAACATAAAACACACAACCACACACACAGGATTCCACTATTCCCACTATTGTGGCAATTACATTGATCTACTAAAAATAAAAATTAAAATTAATAGAACCCCAAAAAACTAAATGAATATGAACACAAAATAAAATAGCCAACAAAATAATAACAAATAAATAAACCCTAGAAACTATATTCAAATACAATATTCAATCCATGGCATTCCATAAATCTTCATAAGTTTTGTTCTCTATGATGAATTCATCATGTAACTCCATCCATAATCACAAACACAAACAAAATAAACAAAATAAACAAATATTAGTAATTAAACAAAATTAAAATTAAAATTAAAAAAATTAAAATTAATCAAACCAAAACAATCAAACAAAATAAACAGAAGAGAGTAGAAAGAAAGATGATTGGATGGATGCAGTATTGATTTGCTCCTTATAGTGATATAAATCACTATCGATTTTTAGAATAGATTTTCAATGCTTGATTTTCTCTTCCTAAAAGGTTTATTGCTTCTTCTTAAAAGAACAGTACATCAAAAAGATTTTTTTTTTTTTTGTCTCTTCTCTCCTTTGTAAAAGCTCATTTTTTTAGAGTTTAAAGTTACATCCCATTCAAAAAAGAAAAGAAGAAGCCCCCCTCACATGAGAGTTAAGTTGGGTTTATATAGAAAACCCTAACTAAAGGTCACGTATCTTACTATGACTTCTCCCATTTATAGAGATAAAATTTTGGTTTAATAAGGACTTTTAATTTTCTAAAAAATTCAGATAAATCCTAAAAAATGGATTTATCACATCATTTTACCAATTAAAAATTAGAAAAAAAAATTATCTACTAAAAAACTAAAAAAAAACACAGACGGAACATGATTAGGACATCATAATCTTGATCGAGATTATATAATTTTGATTGGAATTATGTAATTCTGATTGGAATTACATATTTTTTATCAGTTTTATATAATTCTAATTAGAATTATGTAATTGGAGTAAATAGAGCATTACAAAGGTCCTTATCAGCATGGATACCATTAGAAAAGTCCTTTGGAAACTCATACTCTTACATAACAGTTTTTGGCATAGTCCTCTTTTAGTATTCCCCTACCTTTCTTGTATTACTCAGCATGGATACCGCTAGAGGTTCACGTTGAACTCTTGCTCATTTTTTAGCATTGGAGTAAATTATGCTTGCTCTTATTTTGATTCTCCTCTTAGTATTCTCTCACCTTTCCCATATTACTCAGCATGGATGCTGTCAAGGGATTTTGTACTTATATTCATTTCTAAGCATTGGAGTAGATTATATGCATATTTATTATTGAAAAGACTAAAAAGATACTCTAAAATTCAAGCAATTTATATTACAAGTCCATAGATTTTGTCTTTGCATTTTCTTGCCCTTATTTGGGTGCAAAGCAAGCATTAGATTGATTAGAGTTTATAAACTCTCAACAAAAAGCTATTAACTAATCATCTAAATTCTGTGAGGCTAATAAAAAAGAGCTATTATGATCAAAGGTTATAAGATTTTTTTTTTTGCACACGATCTCATGAAGTGTATGAATTTCTCTTCAGTTTGTGGACTTTATTATTGAGATTGTACTTTATTATAAAATCTAAGGAAATAGAATTCTGTTACTTCCCTTTATTATATTGATGAGTGTTTGGCATATGCTATCTTACCCGTTCTTATTGATGTATCAGTTCCTTTCCCCTTCTTCATTCTCTTTAATTTTTCCTACATAAAATATGGTCTATTTGAAAGTGAAGAGATTTTTCAAAATGTAATGTTATTCTTTTGTATTCTTCCCTTTTGATTATGGTAATGATGTCTCTAATCATAAAGGTTATGATACTCCACCATTGAAGTTATGGCTTTGGGTTGCATTTGTATTTCTGCCCTTTCATTAATACTATGGTAAAGGGCTTCATTCCTCTTCTTAATATCTCCTGTAAAAAAGGTTCAGGGGTTAGAGATCTTATTTCATTATCAAATAATTTTTCAGAGTGCATTCTTCCATTTTATAGGGCCAAAAAATGTATTGTTGACATGTTGGACCTTCTCATCATAATATTCCATACCCTACGGTGGACTAATTACTATGGAGAGATATTCCAGATGATGCTCTAGATAAGACTATAATTATTATGGAGAGATATTCCAGATGATGCTCTAGATGAGACTATAAAGATGGATATTGAATTTAAGGTGCTTGAGCATCTTATCTAGCCTCTTGAGGTCGTCACGATGATGCTTTTGCAAGTATCACTGTTGGTGATATTCCCTTACTGGATGGGCCTATAATTTATTAGGTTCCTGAGGTCTAAAGTCCCATTGAGTATCAGGTTCACCTTAATAATATTACCCTTTTCCTTTAATGTGAACATTATGACTGCCTTTTTTCACTTTTACAACACTAATTGTGAATTTTAGTAGCAAATTATTTGCATAATCTTGTCTAGACTCAAAGAATTTATTATGCAAAGAAAGTATTTCATAACAAATGTATGCTTGTGTATTCATGTTATGTATAGTATGCATGATCCTAATAGGTCTTCTATTTAGAATAGAGCTGAAAGAGTTCTAGAGGGAGGTGAATAGGACTATTGAACAAAAATAGGAAATTCAAGGAATTCTTTGCAAGAATTGAGTAAGAGTTGAGAAGGAAGAATAAAGAACACAAATATTTAAGGAGTTTGGATTTGACAATAATCCTACGTCTCCACCTAACTTATCCCAAAGTTAGGATTTTTTAATCACCCACAATCTTATTCATAAGATTGAGAATACACAAGAGTTTTATGGCTCACTCTTACAACCTTACAACTTGAGTTTTCAAGGCTCACTCAAAAACCAAATTACAAGTGTTTTCAAGGCTCACGCTAAAACCAATTTCCTAAGTGTTTTAATGGCTAAACACTTAAACCAATTCCTTTAGAATAGAATCTCACTTCCCATTTTCTAAACCCAGAAAATAGAAGAATAAGAGTGTCTATTCTAATCACTCACCAACTCTCAAAAGATTTATACAAAAATAATTGTTTAAAGAAATGTTTAAGATCTTAATTGAATGTTTAAGAAAATAATGAATGATAAACAAGTTTTCCTAACCTTTCAATTGAATTCTAAGTTGTGTTTATATAGACAAACACTTAAAAATGTAGTTTTTTGATGTGTTAATCATGTCTCCAACATTTAGAATTGATTTTGAATCAATTCTTAAACTTTTGGCAGCTTAAAGGATGCTCACGGGCGGCTCACGAGTGAACAGTGCTCGTGAGGGGTGAAAAAATATTCGTTGCATTCAAAAATTCCTGTTGGAATGTTGTCAGTGGTTTGCTTATGAGTAGGTCATGAGAAATTAGCTCGTGAGGAGCGCTCATGAGAGGTGTTGCCATTTTTTTGCAAAAAACGTGCTCTAAAGGCTCCATTGAAGGATAACTTGTGACCACTTCAAAATATACTTATGAAAGGGACTGAAGAAAATCGATTTAGTCAAAATGTTCTTCATAAAAGTTGTAGATAATTGTCTTATCTTTCAATAAAACTTTGAATCACCTCAATTGGGTATCTTTAGCTCAAGATATTTCTAAAATACCAAGAGTTATGAAAACTAAAATGCAAGCTGCATATGATGACTTCGTCTGAAGATTTGAATACCTAAATGACTTTTATTTTGATAAACAAGCACAATTTGAAAATCTTAAGATGTCTACTTCAAAAGTGAAGAAGCTCATTTTCTCATTTAAGAGCTCTAAATATGTCAAAAGTCTTCTTCAATCTCAGAGGTTCAATCAGCCTGAAAAGTTACTATTCATCCAAAAGTGTATATGCTTGGCATGTGTTTGGTATATAATTCCCTACACACTTAATTGAAATTATTAGAATAAAATTTTTTTGTCAAATTCCAAAATTAGGAGTTTGATCATGCAAATGGTTAACAAGAGCTATGTTGCTAATCTTGGAGTGTAAGAATGAGGTGCCTCATCAACAGTCTGTAAGTTTAAGCATTGAATGCTTCATTGTTGGTACTTCTAATGTTAGAGCTTCTGATATAGTTTGTCAAACAGATGACCAGGTTGTGTTCTATTGATGAATTATTGGTTGTTGCTTATAGTTTACTTCTTTATGCCCCCAGAACTCTTATACTGGCTCTTATACTTCAGTGTCCTATCTTCACTCTTTAAATGTGAACTTGCTGTTCTGTAATTTTCCCTCAGAGCTACATTTTGCCCCCCAGTTTCATTCTAAATTCATTCATGCTATTCTAGCAATCTTTTTCTTCATGTGTGCAAAAGACTCAATTCGTTCACTATTATTGTTAATCTTTTAACTTATTAACCCTATTAGTTGCAATCTCATGCATTGAAGATGCAGAGGATTGGGTGAACTGACTGAAAAGAGTTCTTGAAGCTAAAATTAACTGGACTTGCTCTATGAAGAACTCCTGAGCAAAATATGAGACTTAATGCTAACGCAATAATTGATGATAGTTATAAGGTATGGGTTACAATGTGAGTCATTGAGCCACTTGAATTCCCTAGGTACAAGGGGACACTAGACTTGCAAGTAAAATTATAAAGGGTAATAAAAGAGAAAACATAACTAAAATAGAGATCTTATAGCTCTGATTATTTAGCTTTCATTATGTTTTGTCATTCCATTGAGATACATATGCAATAGATGACTATGCGATATTTGAATAAAAATTTTAGATTAAATTTTAATCATTCAATAGGGCAAAAATGAGAACTTTGATTATATCACATGATACAAATCCTATTATTAGCCAATCCTGAATTTTTTCTCTCTAATTTTTACCTTACTGTTTTTTTCTTTTTTTCTCTCTCTCTTTGTTCTTTCTCTTTTTTATCATTCTTTTAATTTTTTTCCTCAAAATTCCTATCTTCTAAAGTTACATCATATGATATATGCATTTTCTTCATTTGTGCCCATGTTGAATAAATCTAATTGAATTGAATTTATGTGAAACATGTAGATGCGATCAATATCATAATGCACAATACCATTAGGATGTACATTACTTAAGTAAGCATGATCAGAATTCATATTATCGATCACTAAAACAAAATAAGTTCTAAAAAAACTAAAATTTTGTTTAAAGAAGATAATAAGAAATTTTATTTTCTATTCTAAATGCTAGGAATGATTAGTCTTAAGGTGGTTGACATAACAGTTATTCTTGCATCTTCTTGCCAACTATCTCCATGACTTCATTTTTTTGTACCTCAACTATGCATTTTTCTTTCTTATTTAGTAGCTTCTCATCATCAAACTCATCACCCCATCTTGTAAGCACAATCAACTCAAAGAGTATGTCAAAAGAAGGTAGTTTAGTGTAAAATACCTTATAGTTGAACTTGCCTAAAGGCTAACCTAATAAATTCTTAACTCCTCTTTGTGGCTGCTTAGGAGTCTCAAATTTCTTACTCATCTTACTTAATGTTTCTTCATCAACTCTAAATTCATCACCCCAATCTCTAGGTGTAATTGATTTAATAGGAATATCATAGGAAAGTGGGTTAGAGTAAAACACTTTATAATTCAAATTTCTTGAAGGTTGACCCAATAGATCCTCAATGGAATCTTTAACTTCCTCAGCCTCCTTGGGGGCATTAGGAGATTTTCCATTGGTTTAAAGGTTAAGATCCATAAAGGAGTTTAGTACTTCTTCTTCATTAACTCCTGAATTGATCATCATAGTTGTTGGGGATGGCATGTTTCGGTAATTTAGAAAAGGGTTGTTTTTGGTGTTTGGGTTTGGATTTGATTTCTCAGGGTTTGTGATTTTTTCAAAGTCTATGAGATTTTGAATTTCATGTTTAAGGTACATGCAAGAGTCGGTAGATTGGCCAGCAATTTGGTGAAATTTGTAGTAACTATTTGGGTTAAAGCTAGGGAGATCTGGTTTCGTGGTTTAGAGAAGGTTAAGGGTCTAAGAAGGCCTTTTTGGATCAAATGGTCTAGGACCTTAGATAAGGGGTTAGTTAAAATTATAGAATCTCCTTGGTTATTGAACAATATGCACTTCCATAATCCGGCTAATGCTTTCTTGTTGTGTGCCCAAAGTTGGGTAGTTTCTTACTCTGATGCTTTTAATAACCTTCTTTTTCTGACTTTCAATCTCCTCAGTTTGCAACCCATTTTCATAAAGGTCTAAAAATGTATTAAGGTTCATCATTTGTAACCTCTCAACTAAATTAGGTGACATATTTTGAACAATCATCCTAACATGATCCTTTTCAGCTAGCTTGTTTTTCATTAATCCTGCCTTATTCATGAATTTAGTCAGAAAATTTGAAAAAGATTCATTAGGCTTCTGGTTAGTCAATTATAAATCCCTGATAGACACTTCAAGCCTAGTATTGTGGTCATATTGTTTTAGAAAATCAGTACACAGTTCTCTCTAGTTAGCTCGGATAGACTTCTTTAACCCATAATACCAATTAACAACCATACCATCTAAGGATAGTGCAAATAACTTAGTTACTACAGACAAAGGAGCCTTAGTGGTGCTCATAGTAATTGTATATTAACTAAGGTGGATCCTTGAGTCTCTAGTACCATCAAAATTCTACAACTGTGGCATCTTGAAGTTATCAGGCAGCTTATCTTCCTCAAATTGTATCATATCATCAAAGTCAAATGAATATTTGATGCCCTATCCTCTTATCAATTCATCCATTTTGGACATCTACTTGATTTAGTGCTATCATCTACTTGGATTCTAGCTCTTGAACTTGCTCAAGTGATTCCTTTTTTTCTTTTTTAACCATGTAGTTCTTAACATCCTCCAATTTTATTTCCACAATAGGTACATTCTTATCAATGTTTAAAGGTTGCCCCCCAGCATTTTCATTGTTAACAGGTGGTGCACCCACAACAGGTGGATTGGATATAATTAGAGGTGCATCAATAGATAGTGGCATTAATCTAACTAGAGCTTGTCTTAGTCATTTTGCATCTTATGTCATCCATCAATGCTCTTTTGATGTCCTCTAAGGTCTAGTTTCCTCCCTCTTGTTGTTCCATTTCTTTTACTTATTTAGCCAGAAATTATGTAGCTTCTAGGTAGAGTGGATTGATAGGACTCCTTTTCAGTCTGCTAAGGATTTCTTTTGTAATTATCTGCAGACTTGAATCCATTCTTGCTAGTCTGTCACCTTTCTATCTCCAAACACAGGAAAACTTAGATGAATCCATAATGGCTGAAAAATAAAGTGTTAGTATGATGCATGAAATGCATCTATGCATGTATGTGTGATGCACGTGTTATGCCACAAGTAACAAGTAATAATCAAGTGTACAATATCCTTCCAACCTTATTCCTCCTACAGACATATTCAATGGCGAGTCTCTTTTCCTAGAATTTTTTATCTTGGCTTTAATATCAACAGGGGATATCAAGAATCGATGTGCATGTCATGTCTCTCAAGCAGTAAAAGCAAAGAAAAAGCATTTTTAAGTATAAAAGTATAACCTAATCTTTATTAGTCCTGATGGGCTTCTAAAGTATAGGCTTAGTCCTTTATAGATAAAAATACCTCATGGCAACAAACACACATAATTTGGGTAATCCTAAAGGAAGTTACTAAGCCACTACATGAACTAAGTCCGGTGAAACAGGTCAAGGTTCCCTTAGTAAGATGCCCTCCTTCAGGACTTGAGTTATAAGCCAAGGTCTGAGGGGCCCAGCATCCTTTGCAAACTCGAGAGAAGACTACGTCCTTTAAGACTTAAGTCACAAACTCTAGTCAAATGAGCATGGGTAATCTTTCATGAATCGAGTTAAGGCTAAGAGTGATGGTTAGCCAATCTACGATCCTAGGAAGCTAGTGGAATCGAAGGATCATAAACCAACACCATCGGCACATGCAAAAATGAATGCAAGAATAAAATAATTCTAAAGAACACAAGTATAATCATTATCATTTATCCCCAGTGGAGTCACTACTGTAGACGACGGAGTTTAGCACACGTCCAATATTTAATAACCGTGACACTATTTGAGCTTAGGGCTCTAGAGAACACACTACTATATCACAAAGACATAACATGGAGATGAGGAGTCACCACCTAAGGTAATAATTGGGACAAATCAAAAGCTGTGGTACTTGATTCTCTAAAAGAAAGCTAGTCCTATAACTAGAAGATTTTGGATACATAATACTAAGTTCTTTTAGTCTCGTGTTCATTTAGAATTACTTTATGAATTACTATCTTATCCTTTATTTACATGCGATTTTATATAAACCCTTATTTAAACAATTAACCCTAGGCAAACTAGTCATAAAAAAACATGTAAACAATGCATTCATTTAAGTTCATAATCCCTAAGTTAGTCTAATCTACATTGATTTTAATTAAATGGGCTAAATCTACATGTTTTAATTTACAAGTGATCCTGATGACTAATATACCTAATTCCTATTCAATTTTAATTAATGATCCTAGGTCTACTTATTTTAATTCTAAAATGGGCCTAAATCTACAAATTATGAAGTATTTAAATTAGTGAGTCTAATTCTACATGTTTTAATTCTAAGATGATCTTAAATCTACAAGTTATGAAAAAGGCTTTAAATTAATGGACTACGTCTAATTAATTTCAATTAACCTATGTGGGCCTATGTCTGAATTAGCTTGGTGAGCCTAAATTACTTCTAACTTAAATCTAGTTAATTATGGGCCTAAAGTTGCATTTTAATTAAAATCTGGACCTAATTAATTAATAACCTATTAAAAAGAACTAATTAAACCTAAACCTAATTAAATTGCAAATAACCTAATATTCTAAACAAAAGAAAACAGATTCAATGAAAAAACCAAATTAAGTAAAGTAGCCCTAATAATTAACTAACTAATTATTTACAGATACCAAATCGTGAACAAGTAGATAAATAATAGAAAAATTAATAAATAACCCCTAATTATATCCACTTAAATCTAATTCAATTTTAATTAAAAATCCTAATTATCTTTATAACCATTAATTTTAATTAATTACCCAATTAAAACCCTAATTTTACTAACCAATTAATTAAAATAAAACATACAACCATATACACAGGATTCCACTATTCCCACTATTAGGACAATTACATTGATCTATTGAAAATAAAATAAAAATTAATACAACCTAAAAAACCTAAATGAATATGAACACAAAATAAAATAACCAATGAAATAATAACAAATAAATAAACAAAAAAAAACCCTAGAAACTATATTTAAATACAAAATTCAATCCATGGCTTTCCACATATCTTCATATGTTTTTTTTTTCTACAGTGAATTCGTCATGTAACTCCTTCTATAATCACAAACACAAACACAAAAAATAAAATAAAAAATGATTAGTAATTAAAAAAATACAAATTAAACAAAATTAAAATTAATGAAACAAAAATAATCAAACAAAATAAACAAAAGAGGGTAGAAGAATATATGATTGGATGGATGCAGTATTGATTTACTCCTCATAGTGATATAAATCACCGTTGTTTTTTATAATAAATCTCCAATGCTTGATTTTCTCTCCCCAAAAGGTCTACTGCTTCTTCTTAAAAGAACAATACGTTAAAAAGAAATTTTTTGTTTTTTTTTATGTGTCTCTTCTCTCCTTTGTAAACACTCCTTTTTTAGAGTTTAAAGTTGCATCCCATTCAAAAAAGAAAAGAATAAGCCCCCCCTCACAAGAGAGTTGAGTTGAGTTTATATAGAAAACCCTAGCTAAAGGTCACATATCTTACTGTGACTTCTCTCATTCACAAAGATAAAATTTTGGTTTAATAAGGACTTTTAATTTCCTAAAAAATTCAAATAAATCCTAGAAAAAGGAATGTATCACATCATTATCCAATTAAAAATCAGTATACAATTTTTTTTATTCACTGAAAAATTAAAAAAAAAAACACAAACAAAACATGATCGAGACAACATAATTCTGATCAAGATTACATAATTCCAATTGGAATTACATAATTTTAATTAGTTTTATGTAATTCCCATCGAAATTATGTAATTTCAATTGGAATTACATAATTCTGATTTTTTACTTTTAATTACAAAAAGACCCTTAAAAGAATTTAAACTTTTCAATTAGGTCCTTAAAGAAATGATTACAATTAAGTCCTTAAAAAGCTGCAATTAAGCCCTGAAATTCAAAAATCAATATCCACATATCTATTTATAACAAATTTTTATCATTGGAGTCTTCCATCACATCCACACTCAACTATCCTAAAATTTAGTGCTTACATATGGTTTAAATGAAATTGCATGTAAATATGGAATAATTTAGTAATTAATAAAGTAATTCTAAACGAACACAAACTAAAAAAAAGTTAGTATTCCGTATCCAGAATCTCTTGATTGTGGTGCTAGTTTTCCTTTAGAGAATCGAGTGCCACCACTTTCGATTTATCCTAGTTATTACCCTTAATGGCGGCTCCTCATCTCCATGCTATGTCTTTGTCAAACAGTGTCATAATTGCTAAAATCTTGGATGCGTCCTAAACCCCATCGTATACATTATCCGTAACAAAAATTATAATTTAATTGAAATTATATTTTTCTATTCTAATTAGATTAACTTCTATTTTATCTCTAATAAAATTAATTTAATTAAAATATCATATAATTTTTTAAATAAAAGTTTTATAAAAATTGTAATGAATTATAACTTGTTAAGTCAATATCAAATTGTTATATAAATAGATAATATTGTTATTATTTTTTAAAACTTTTATTTAATAATAATAATAATAATAACATGTTTAATTAATTATTTACTATATGTCACAAGTTAAATAAATTTTTTGTTCACGTGTTAAACACTTGGTTATTTACTAATATATATAAATGTACGAAGGGGGAACATGAAAAATTATGAAAAAATCTTCTCTTATTATTATATAAAAATTGGATAATTTAGTCATTTACTAATAAAAGTAAAATTAAATTAATTTAAATATAATTTAAATTTGATTGAAATTATATTTTCTATTTTAATTAGGTTAACTTCTATTTTATTTCTAATTATAAAAATTAAATTAACTAAAATATAATTCTAAATTAATTGAAAGTATGTTTCCTATTTTAATTTGGTTAACTTCTATCTCATCTCTAACAAAAATTCTAATTTAATTGAAAGTATGTTTCCTATTTTAATTATGTTAATTTATATTTTATCTCTAAATAATTGAATTAACTAAAATTTTAGTGATAATTTTGAAAAAAATTATTTTTTTTTTTCATTTTAATTAGGTCTACTTATACTTTCTCAACCATAAATCAAATTAGATAACATAATTTTATAAGCTTTATTATATTAATATGTCAAATTATTGAAAATTCTAATTTTTTTATTAAAAATAAAATATTTACCATATTTATTTGGTAGTATTTTGCAACTAAAACACTATTATACATATCTCAATACTACACAAATTTTTAAAATATTTATATACTACATATTTTTCTACCTTAAATAACTCAAATATTTTTTTCAATCCATTAAAAATTTTATTTTAAAAAAAAATTAAAAGTATAATAATATAATAATTATTTAATATTATTTTCAACTAAAACACTATTATATATACTATAATACTAATATAATAATTTTAAAAACTAATCTTATTATAACTAAAAAATTTATGGTAACAAAAATAAAATTTATAACTAATATTCTATATCTGTATTCACTCCTAAAACTTTATGTGTAACATCATCAAACCTCGCAGTAAACTTCTACACTAATTATTATAATATTTATTATACTATTAATAGAAATTTATTATACTATTTATTTGTGCTAAAAAAATTATTATATTATTTTTTAATCTATATAAATTCTCTATGTAAATTTTATTAATTATATATATCGTATAATTTAAATTTTTCACTGATAAATATATTATAATATAAATAATAATTTATTAATAAGTAATTTGCGCAACACACAGATATAAAACTAGTTTTAATTTGGTCTACTTATACTTTCTCAACCATAAATCAAATTAGATAACATAATTTTATAAGTCTTATAATAATAATAATAATATTATTATTATTATTATTATTATTATTATCATCATCATCATCATCATCATCATCATCATCATCATCATATGGGCGGCGAGGTTTAGACCACGCACCCAAGTGTACGAAGACCACGGCACAGTGTGGGCTCAAGGCCCACCAGAATTACTAAATGAGGTTTTTCTTAGGGCCTAAAAAAGAGATGGAGTCGCCACCCAGATGAAAACCGGGACACTTTATAGCAACTGGATTACACAGAGGTTCCCAGAAGCTATCATCAGAGATTCAGGTTCGAAAACTGGGTATGGGCTTTGAATGCTTTGTATTTGTATGCTTTACGGTTGGCCTCCGTTTATGTTTTGCATTTTATTACCCATGATTCTTAAATTATTTCCTTATTATTGTGGTTTGCAAATGCTTCCAATTTTACAATTTAATCTAAGTTTGCACATTCATCCTTTTGCATGTTTATTGCCTTGGCATTCAAATAAAATATTAAGAATAAATTTACAAACATTCATTCCAAATAGATGGGGAAGGGATTAGGAATTACAATATGTACTATATTTATTACAGTAATTAACCCAAATGAAACCTCTCAATAACTAATTAATTCACTAATTACATAGTGATTAAAAATCACCAAAACATACAACAAATAAAGGTTAGTTTCACATTTAAATGAATAGCTTTATTTACAAAATAATTCAAATTATATTAGTATAAACATAGGCATGCATATTCATATAAACATGGATTAATGATTCAACTAATCCTAAAAGTATAGCATTTGCATGCAATATCAAAAACATTAAGCAGCATATACATATTATATACCAAAAATATACTAAAAAGATACTAAAACGAAGCAGAATCATGCAAGATTTTAGCCGAGAGGCACTTACCTCTACAAAGAGGCGATCACCATTAGGTTAAGGGGCGATGCCTCTTCATCTTCAACAGGCACAATAGCACAAAAAAATTACAAGTTTCTTAAATCCTAAACAACTCAAATATTCATACAAATCAACGTAAACCAGTAGCTAAGAACTTAATAATTCATATATTCAGGCTCTAGATGCAATCCTAAGAAAGCAATAAATGCAAAAAAAAGTACAAAATAAAGAAATGAAGTTTCAAACAAAATAAAGAACTTAAAACTTGAAAATAAGGATTCTCACTAATTTGGACCTGTTTAATGCTCCTAACTAAAGCCCTCAGAGCTTGTTTGATTTATTTTCGATGTGTTGAATGTAAGAACCTCCTTCTTTCTTTTCAAAAAATGGATTACTAGGTTTAATTCTCCTTTCTTCCTTCTTCTTCCTTCTCTTTTTCTCTTCCTTTCTCTTAATAACATTTTTTTGTTTCTCCCTTTTTTTTCCAATGGCCAAAAAACTCTCGTTCTTCTAAGCCATATACTCCTATTAAGCCTCTTCCCTCTCTCTCTCCAATTTCCCTAAAAAATGAAGGTTACTTTCCACCTTGCATTTTCATCATTGCCTCTCTTCTCTTCTTTTCTTATCATTTCATGACCCAAAAGTCTTATTTTTTCATTTAAAACTGCAGACTAAAGGTAAAAAGGTCAATTTTTATATTAAATGCAATAATAAATAACATTTATTACTGTAAAAGACATGTGTAAAGATGCGACACCTCTTTGGTAAGGTGTCACCTCATTAATGCTCAGGGTGAAGAGGCAATGCCTCTTCATTAAGGCAATCACTCCTTCACCAGGGTTATTGGAGCTTTGGGCCTAAAAGGCCTGGTTTGGGTTTAATAAAAGGCTAATGGGCTTAGTATTTTAGGTTTTGGCTAGATGTGAAAGCTTTTATCTAGGTTAAATCTCTTGAATTCATTCTAAAAAAGATCTTAGGCTCTTCTTACATTCAAAAGTTAGATTATCTCATCACCGAGCTTTCGTTGCCTACTGATCAAATCGAGGGTGTCCACAGTTTGCTCCCTTAGTTTTTTAAAAAATGGATTTATGAAATCAATATTTGAAAAAATAGCATGCACAATAGATATTAAAAATGTCATACTTGACCTGTAAGCTTCACTTAGGCCGTTAGTTTCTGGAATTCAAATTGGAAATGTCAAACTTTAACTTGAAATGTGACCATAATCCTCAGGTTTTCTTGGCCCGATCAATCACTCATTATAGATTTTATGTGAATCTTTTTTCTTTCTAACACATGCATCACTCAATAGAAAAGGATGGTGTCCTAAGCCTTTTTAACATAAAACTGGTGAAAAGTAACCATGTTCCTCATTTTTTTCTAGCCCGATCAGTTACTTATTATAAATTTGGCATGAACTCCGAGAATTTTTTACATGAAACTCACTCAGTAGAAAAGATGTGAATCTTAAGTCTTTATAACATAAAACTGGTGAAACATAACTATGTTCCTCGGGTTTTCCTAGCCTAATCAGTTACCTATTATAATATGAAACTCTAAGCCTTGCTAATGTGAAACTCATTCAGTAGACACAGAACTGGTGAAACATAACTGTGTTCCTCGAATTTTCCTAGCCAGATCATTTACTCATTTTGGCATGAATTATGAGCCTTTCTAACATGAAACTCACTAAGTAGAATGATCTCATGTTTTCCTGGCCTAATTTATCATGTAGAAATGCAATCTTGGGTTTTCCTTGCCTAAGTCATCGCTTAAATATGATCCTAGGTTTTCTTAGCCCGAGTCATCGCTCAAACGTGATCCTAGGTTTTCCTGGCCTGAGTCATCACTCAAACACGATCTTGGGTTTTCCTGGCCTGTGTCATTACTTATAATGGTGATCCCAAGTTTTCCTAGCTCAAGTTATCATATAGAAACATGATCCCGGGTTTTCCTGGCCTGAGTCATCACTCAAACGCAATCCTGGGTTTTCCTAGCCCGAGTCATCGCTCACAAACAAAAGATGCATTTCAAGAATACAATCCAACTAGACACTCTTCAAACTGATGCTTTGATTAGAAAATTTCCAATTCTTCGATTAGAAAATTTCCAATTCTTCGATCTTCAATTTTAGGATACACCCAAGAAGTGACATGATCATCATCATTCATTTTTTCATTCATTCTTCTTGATCCACTGGGGATTTTTTTTTTTTTTAATTTTTGTAGGTTCCACTAGGGATGTCCACTTCATGGGCCATTCTTTCTTTCAATCAATGGGCTTTGCCCTTCTTTCTTTTTCAGCAAGTCTTTCTCCTTTACCTTTTTACTTTTCTATATGAAGCTTCTTCTTCTTTTTTTCTTCAATACACTTTTGCTTTTCAAGCTTTCGTTCCTTTCTCTCTCAATTTTCTCCTTTACTTTTCAAAGCTTTCTTCACTATGGATGCCACACAAACTCTAGATTTACCTACTTAGGATCAGGTGATGCCTACAGTACATGCAACGCATAACATTAGTCTCAACCCCAGAGATAAGATCCCTCTTTTCACAAACGTGCAATCTTACATTTGTGGACTGGCCATATAAGAGGTTAGTGATTGATTTATTTGCTTTTTTGATTGATTTATTTATTTTTTTCCTATAAATAATGTTAGAAAGCATCAGGTTAGTGATCATAACCATGTACTAATCATGAAAAATGAAAATGCATATGATTAAACTGAGAAAAATTAAGGAAAATTGAAAATCGTGTCAATTCACTGACATGAAGAGGCATCACCTCTTTGGTCAGGTGATTGCCTCTTTATTTAGGTGATCGCCTCCTAGAGAAGAGGCATTCACCTTTTCATGGTAGAAGGAGACTTGTAGAAGTGATCGCCTCTTTATGAGGAGGCAAAACCTCTACTGTCAAGCGTTCGCCTATGCATAAAGGCATTCGCCTCTTCACCAGTGATCTACAAATTCTTTAAAATTTTTTACATGCACTACATAAATATTCAACTCCTATTTTTCATTAGCTTGATGCACACACATTGAAGGGTGCTGGTAACTTCAGTGGTGCCCATATCTAGTACGATAGCTTTCATCCTTTTATCAAGACTTGTATATTCGACACTGAATTCTCTAACTTCATTCTCCCTCTATCGAGTTCTCAAGGGCAGACTAACTACCAGCCTTTGCATGCTTTGATAGAGAGGCGGTCAAAAACTACTCGTACCTTTCAATTTCTTTCTAACGAGCTTACTATGGACTCGGTTTCTTTTACAGCTGTGACCGGTATTGCTTGTGCAAGAGATCTTGTTCCCTTTGATGTGAGTCTACATCATCTATCTCCAAAGCGGCTTTCTTATGTCGAGCATCTACTGGGCATGGTTATGGACATGAAGGGGACTTACACTGTGAAGGTTGACTCCATCAAAAGTTAATACACCCTGGAGAGAATAGCAACTTCCACTTCTGGTCTTCATATTGATCAAATGGTAAGGGCCTTCTTGGTTTATTTATTTAGGACTATGCTTTTTGCTGACACAGTGAGTTCCATTGATTTGTATTTCTTGTTGCCTTTGAGGGATCTTGACCTGGTGGCTTCATACGATTGGGGGAGTTGTGCTCTAGCCTATTTATACCAGAGCATGGACAAGACTGTCTAGGGATCTAGATGGTTCTATGGCTTTTAACATGTTGTCCTAGTATTTCTCTCTTTTCCTTTTCTCCATTAAGTTTGACTTAGATATTGTTATCATAATTTGTTAATAGCTCTTCTTTTTCTTCTTTACTTTACAAGATTAGGCTCTAAAGCTGGAGATGATTATCAGGATATCTCCCATCCATGATGTACCCTTCCTAGCTATGTCGAGGTGGGGTCTTAATTGATCTTGGAGGAAGGCTATTATTCGCATGCACATCCATCGCGAGCACCTGAACTCCCTAACCTTCGACCAAGTATGTACCTGCAAATTAAATCATAATTAGTAATCTACTTATTAATTAAATTTATTCACTTGCTTATTCGTTCTTGCTTATTCGCCTAGACTTGTAGGGTCCTAAGGCTAAATGGTCCTAGGATATGATTCACTCTAAGTTGTTATCTGAGAAAAGGGTACTACTCTAAGGACTCGATTGCAGAGTTTAGTTCCTTGGCAAGAGGATTTGATCTTGGCATGGGGGTGCTCGGGTGAGATGACCTCCACTTGCTCCTCCTCATGATATCTTCTAGGCTCATCTATTGAAGGGAGAGGAGATAGATCATACTATTGAGGGAGATGATGTTAATGGTCATTATGAGAGGAGGAAGTCTCATTATGCAAACTTCACATGGACACATCTTCTACAGTATATGCCTCTTACCATATCCATATCTCATGTAAGCAAATAATTCTATTAGGCATACAATTTTATATTCTCATCTGCAAATGTCTTCTTTCTGAATTATTTTTTCTTTTTTTCCCTTTAGGCACCTATTAGGGCACTAGTTGCTCGCACTAGGCCTACTACTCAAGAGAGGCCAGCTCAACATCCTCACATTATACCATATGTTGAGAGTATTTTGATTGTCGCACCACCTCCTAGTGGTGCCTTTAGCTCTAGATTACACATGGTTTCCAGTAGGCTCATTGCTACTCCAAACTTGATGAGCTAATGCTAGGTGCCTTTAGTTGAGTTGTCCTACTAGTTCCTCATATTAGATATGAGCATAGAGACCATATTTCTCCCAAAGATCTCTACACATATGAGTTTTTCTTTTCTGCAAACTTGTTCTCAAATTTAATTTAACATAAGGTTAATCTTAATAATTGATTAATTATGTAGATGTCTTAAGACTAGGGAGAGTACATGTATAGGGTCATTGAGGCCCAGAGGGACTTTTTGATTAGTGTGACTCAGCAGTGGAAGGTAACAATCATCTCTTATGTCTACATGTATGCATGCTCTTATGATTTCTTACCTTTTGTTGCATTCTAATAGGATGAGCTAGATGCTCATCAGGTTAGAATCACTGCTCTCGAGTGCTAGCTGGCTGCCCTTTAAATGGAAGATGATGATGATAAGGATGGGGCTATTGAGAATAATAATAAGGAGCATGTTGTTGAGGTTGAGCTTGCTGCTAAGCATGCCGAAGATGACAGTAGCGATGATAGAGATGATACTGCAAATGATGCTATAGATAAAGAGCACAAGGATGATGAGGCTGAGGACGATGAGTAGGAGACTACATTGGATTCCCTTAAATTAGGACTATTTCTACTTCTTTGAGCTATTTAGCTATTATTGTTTTGAATTCTCTGTTCATTTCAACATTTTTTACGTTTTGCACAAGATGGATGTTTGAATTCATTTTTCTTTTAATTAATTACAAAATACTCATTACAAAAATTGCTTCATTTGACAACTGAACTCAACATGTAGAATACAAACATCTTGTAGTAATAAAGTCAACTTCTAACTGTTGGAGAGGCATTACCTCTTTGTGAAAAGGCACTAGGGAATCATTTTAATATATAGAGGCACCGCCTGGTCATAGAGGTGATAGACTCTCCAACAATGCTATGCAGCCTATAAAATCCCCAATTTCCTCCTAAAATCCCTAACTTTCCTCTCTTCTCGATTTCTCTTCCTCTTCTCTTTCTAAACAGCATCCCAACTTCTGAAAATGATAGAAAGAAGCTTGAAACAACTATAACCGATCTTGAATAATATGGATGGTGGATTATAGGCTAGATTAGAGCCATTTCATCTATTTTTCTTCCAATCCATACATACTAGGAAGATTAATTTCCCTTTTCTCTATGTTCTTACTTAGTTCTAGGATTCTTAGAAACATGTCTTTAGGTTCAACACTATTGAGCTATGCCCCTTGTCAGAGGAATTCAAGGCTATATTGGGCTCCCAGATGGATTCTACTTGTCAGATTGTAATTCCTTCGATTGAAACTCAAATTTTTAGTTTATTCAATACCAAATGGCTCGCTTATTCAATATTTCTCCTTAATCTTCTCTTCACTATGTCTTCAGTAATGAAGTTCTAATAATCTCTTTTCTTAAGGCTATAAAGTTTGCAGATAGGAATGAAGTTTACTAGCCTCGGATGATCACTCTTTGTCTGTATGCTTAGTTTCTACTTATTTCACCCTCTAGTAACAGGGATTCAAAGATTCTTCACATTTTAAATGAAGTGGAAGGAGGCTTCAATCCTCTTCCTCTTATCTTAGTAGAGACCATCATTGGGCTCGACAATTTCTCTAAAACCAAATGATTCTCAAGGAGCCCCCTACTGTTGGAGGTTAGCTTCTTTTTTCTTTCATTATTTTCTACTTGTTTTTTCCTTTTTACCCATTCATCATTCTACAGGCATAGTTTATTGAGAAATTAAAGTTGCTTGAACCTTTCAGAGACATTGTGTGCTATCAAGCCAAACATTACCGTATGAGAAGACTAAACCCTATTCCGAAAGACCTTCAGAGTTGGTTGTCCACATTTCCTGACACTTTGATTAGTGGACGTGCCCATGGTAGAGGTTGCAGCATGTGACTTTCAAGTCCTACACGTATTGCATTCCCCTAGCCAGTCTTCATTCAACCACTTTTTACAATCTCGCTAGACTTTGCAAACAGTATGGATAAAAGCAACTGATTGTAAAGCTAATGCATGAATTTAAGGGAGAACCTCTTTCTCAAAATTTCCTTAATAATCTAATTGCCACTTGCCCTTGTAGATTCATTTTGAGGTTTGTTGACTATAATGGAGATCGATCCACTGATGACTAGTATAAAGCATGGATTTAGCTTTAGCAAATGGATATGGATGAATTCTCAAGAAATAGGATGACAAAAGCATTGCAAGCTCTAGGTGTTCAAGGGGTTCAAAAGAAGAGAAGGCAAATTTAGTTTATGCAATTTAGTCTTTATCTGCTCTTTTATTGAATGGAATTTCCCTTTTTAGTTAAACAATGTGTCATAAGCATTTAATGCAATGCTCAACAATAATAAAGGCAATTCATTCCATTTAAATTAAGCACAAAATGACTATACAATTTGCTTATTGTATATCCCCTGTTATTAATTGGCTTACCCTTGCAAGTTTTCCAATTAATTATTTTTTATCTCTCTCTCTCCTTTTTCATATCCTTAACTTTTGCCTAGACCACATCTTTTAAGGTTTTCAATCCAATAAGACTTTCTTTTTTAATTTCTAACTTTTTCCTAAGCAACTTCTTTTTGAGGTTTTCTCCCTTGCTAGACTTCACAAAAAGTATTTCTTCAATTTTTCAAGGTTGATGGGCTCTTTGAATTCATTTCCTTCAAAGTCAGATGAAATGGCAGTGCTTTTAAAAATAGCTTCTTTACCATGTACAAACCTTGCAGGTCAGCTTTAACTTCCCTCAAGGATTAGTTATGATCGGCCTAGTCAGCTTTAAAACCAAATCACCCTTTTTAATCTTGCCTAGCTTAATCTTCTCATTATAAGCCTGAGCTATTCTTTTTTTATACAACTGAGAGTGATACATGGCTTTCATTCTTTTTTCATTAAATAATGTTAGCTGCATTAGTTGGCTCTCTACCCACTAATACTCTAGAATTTTAGACTCTACAAGAACTCTCAAAGATTGGATCTCTACTTCCACTAGCAATACTGCCTCGCATCTATACACTAGAGAATACAGAGTAACTCCAGTTGATGTTCTAGTAGTGGTTCTATATCCCCACTATGTGAACTACAGGCAATATGCCTAATCTTTATAATTCTCCAATGTCTTGGTGAAAATCTTCTTTACATTCTTATTGGTGGCTTCCACAGTACCATTGGCTTATGGTCTGTACAGAGATGACTTGTGATGCTTAATTTTGTACTCTTTCAACAAAGCAACTGTCTCAGCTCTAAATTGAACACCATTATCACTAACAACATGATATGGCAACCCATGCCAATAGATTATATTCTTCTCTATAAACCTCGCCATCTTTTTTGATCCGACAGTGACATATAACTCTGCTTCCATTTGGAGAAGTAATCAATTGCCTCTACTATGTAGCGATGATCATTGGATGATTTTGACCTTATCTCCCTAATAATATAAATTCCCCAGGCTTTAAATGACTATGGAGAAGTCAATCCTTGAAGTTCCATTGAAGGCAAATGACTAACATTGCCATATGCTTGGCAGTTATGACACTTCTCCACAAATCTCACACAATCAGTTTCCATCGTTAGCCAAAAGTAGCCTTAATGTGCTATTTTTTTAGCCAAAATTTTCCCATTCATATACAGACCACACACTCCTTCATGGATTGCTTCCATGAGCTTCGGAGTTTCAATTTTTTTAATGCATTTGAGATGTACTCCAGTCTCTTTTATACAGTATTTCATTATGGTTGATGAATTTTCAAGACAACATTCTGAGAGACATTCTCTCTTTCCTGTCAGCATCATCTGGAAACTATCCCATTTCTAAGTACTGTTGTAAATTTTAAAACCATGGATTTTCCATAGAGTCAATCGGCATCACCCTCATCTCTTCATAAGAAGGGATTCGAGATTTTATAAGGACAAGAGGTTTAACTACGGTTTGCTTTTTTCCTTTCCATGTCAAAGCTAAAGTAGCCAAAGCATTTGCCATCTGATTAGCAAATGTACAAATTTGCACTTAGTACAAGCTAACAAAAGGGTTGCAGAATAATCCCAGTACATTTTCAACTTATCCTCCCTCACTTCCCACTAGCTGGAGATCTATTTCACTACTAACATAGAATCTCCATATACTGTGATTTCTTTTGCCCTTACACTTTTGAGTGCTTCTAAACCATAAATGCAAGCTTCATACTTGGCTTGATTATTGGTATCTTTAAATTCTAATCTTTTCACCATTGTGATCATTTCTTCCTCTTGTGAGATCAGAATTATGCCAATACCTGCTTCTTTGTTATTAATAGCTTTATCAATGTACATTTTCCATGTTTGGATTTTTATTGCCCTTAAGTACTCATCTGGAAATTCTAATTCCCATTCTTGTTCATCTATCATCAGTTTTAAGCTAGGAAGTTAGCTATGGCTCTTCCTTTTACCACTTTCTTTACCATATATTCGATGTCAAACTTAGTGAGTAGAACTAGCCATCTGGCTAATTTCCCTGTCAATAATGGGGTCTATTGCAAATATCTTATAGGATCATGCTCATAAACTGCTTGAATCTGGTAAGATTAGAAGTAATGTCGAAGCTTCTTTAATTCCCAGATCATAGCCAAAATGTCTTCTCTACCAAACTATAGTTGGCTTCATAAAGCAGGAGCTTCTTGCTTAAGTAAGACACCACGTGCTCAATCTTTCCTTTACCTTCTTAAGTGAGCATGGCACCTATTACTTCCCTCTCAATTGCCAAGTAGAGAATTAATTATTTACCCAGCCTTGGTGGCTATAAGACTAGAGGATTCATCAAATAATTCTTGATAGTCTCAAATCCTCATTGGCACTTGTCATCCTAGATAATCAACTAATTCTTCTTCAGGAGTTTAAAAATTAGTTCACAAATCGTGGTCAGCTTAGCGATGAACCTACTAATATATTGTAGTTGCCTAATAAATCCTATAACTTCTTTCTCAGTCTTTAGTGCAAGCATCTCTTGGATGGCTATGACCTTATCTAGGTCTACCTCAATCCCTCTCTGACTAATGATGTGTCCTAGCAACTTTTCAGAAGTCATCCTAAAAACATAATTCTTTGGGTTTAATATGAGATTGTACTTTTCAACCCTAGTTAAGAACTTTTCTATACCCTCAAAGTGCCCTTCTCTGGTAAGAGATCTCACCATCATGTCATCCACGTATACTTCTATCTCTTTGTGGGCCATGTCGTGCAATAAGGTAGTAGCTATCCTCTGATAGGTAGTTCCTATATTCTTCAATCCAAATGGCATGACTAAATAGCAATACACACCCTACTCAGTTGTGAAGGAGGTTTTCAGTTTATGAATCACTACCATTATAATGTGGTTGTACCCTAAGACGCCATCTATAAAGGAGTACATGGCACTAAAAGTTGCATTATCAACTAGAGTGTGGATATATGGTAAGGGAAATTCAGACAGGCTTTTTTCAAATCCCTGTAGTCCATGCACATCTTAATCCTTCCGTCTTTCTTTGAAACTAGCATGATGTTGCTAGTCATTGAGTGTCATCGACTACTTCTAGGAATTTCATCTTCAACTATTTCTCAACTTCTTCTTTGATAAAAAAAAAGATCCTATTTCGGTCTCAATCTTCTCTATTTCTTTTTTACCAGTGCGATGAAATGATATATGGGAATTGCGTGTTCTATGATCTCTCTGTCAATCCGGGCATATCCTCATAACCCCAAGTAATTACTTTTTATCTTCTTCTTATTTTTTTATTTTTTCACTCTTATTAGGAGTTAGATCAGAAGAAAAAAGTATATTCTTAGGATTATCATATATGCTTAAGTTAAATGATTTAGTTTTCACTGAATTAATGTCAAACATATGCATGAAATGATCAACTCACATTGAATAACCGTTAGGCAAAACATCACACAAGTAAGCAAAATCAGAGTTTATTGCATTTACTTTAGAAAAGAAAGGGTCCTCAGAGTTAAAAAGGCTAGAAAAGGAAATATCAATATCATCATAAAATACATCCATAATGGAGTCCAAAACAAAGGACTAGAAGTCAAGTTCCTCTTCCAGGTCATTCGGGTCCTTCAGCTCCGCTGTAGGGACATCCTCTTCAAGTTCCAAAAATAGTACCAATTCTTCCACCATTAGCTCATCTACAGTAACTTTAATAGTCCTATTCACTTACTTAAAGAATATTTCAAAACAGGGGACTAGTTTATTAACAATTAACAATGGCTCAAGATCCCCTTGATATGGATCATTAGTGCCTTCTTTTGTAAAGGTTTCCCATAATGGCTTGATTTCCATCTTAGCTTTTGACTTGTTCTTTTCCTTTTTCTTTCTTACAGAATTGGTTCCAGCTTTCTTTGCTTCTTTCAACTTATTAACCTCTGGATATCCTATCCCACGGTTTAAGAATGACACCTTGGACTCAATATATCCAGGTGGCCCTTGTTAATGTTTCCCTAACCCCATTCCAGGTATTAAATTCTAACTCTTCATCATGTTCATGATTTTTAGATTTGGCTCATCTTTATAAATCATGCAAGCATTAAAGCTTAGACTAAACAAGATTTCCTAAAGAGCCAATTTCAATGCAGCGACAACCACTTTAGTTTCAACAGAAATGATGACCACTCTCCCCTCATATGAGAATTTAATCTTTTAATGCACAGTTGATGAAACACCTCCCAAAGGATGGAACCATGACCTTCACAGAAAGATAGCAAAGGTTACTAGGATATCAATCATATGTAGGTTAACCCAGGCATCAATGGGTCTAGTCTTGACCAATGCTCTAAAGGTTCCCTCAACAAGCCTTTTGGTGTCATCATAGGCCTTGATCACCACATCTAATGGCTTCAAATCAACCACTGTCAGTCCCAACTTGGGTAAAATCTTCAATGGACGAATATTAATAGCATATTTGTTTTCCACCATTACATAGCACATCAACTTCCCCTTTACTTTCTCCTTAATACACAAAGGCTTGAGGTGATCCCTTCCTTCTAAAGGCAGATCATCATCAGTAAATGTTATGGCTCATTGGGGGCTTTTTGTCAATAAATCAATCAACTACTCAGTGGTATGACTTGTAGGAACTTTCTTATGATCCAAAGCCATAACTAATGCCTCTCGATGGGCTTTAGAGTGCATGAGCATTTCCCAAACATTAAAGAGAGATTTCTATTCTTTCACAACTTCAACAACTTTCTCATCTTCTTCTTTTAGATCTATCTCTTTTTCCTCAGACCCTATAGGTTTTACTTCTTCCTTCTTCTTAACTTTCTCAATTGATTAGGCCTTTTTATTTTTATTGCTCTTCCACAAATTGATTGTTTCACCTTCCTCATCACCAGAGCTCCAAATTTCCAAGACATTCACCTTAACCTCTACAAGCTGCACTCTTAGGCTAAGGTTTTCTACTTTGAATTTTTGGGGTGTAGGTGTGGCATTAACAAAGGAATTGAAAACTTTTCCTCTGTTAGACCGGTGTTACTGGTAAGGATAAATTGATTTGGTAGTGGTATGTTTCGATAATTGGGTAATGGGTTATTTTTGGTGTTGGGTTTTCTATTTTCTGGGTTAGTTATTTTGCCTGAGTCGATTAGATCTTACACTTCATGTTTCATGCAAGTGTAGATGGCCAATGGTTTGGTTATATTTACAATATAGTTTTGGGTCAGCATTTGGGAATGGTGGTCTCTATGGTAGTGGTCGTAATAAGTTATTCTTAATTAACTTCTTTAAAACTTTAGAGAGGGGTCTTCCTAGATTAGAAAATCTTATAGGTTGTTGAATAACATTTATCTACACATTGCTACTTGATCAGATCCTAATGTTGGATCCAATTCCCTCTATACTTAGGGATCTTCCACTAAAGGATGTTATTTCTTATGCCAAGTCAGATTCTTTCTACACTTTAAATCTATACGATTCCTTAAATTTCTGAATTCCCAAATCTTTCAACTTCATAGAAAGTGGGAGTATGCACCCCTCCATTGCTATCACTAGTTGGTCACTCTCAGAGGGTCAGTGCTTCATCTGTGCTAGCTTTACTCTCCACTTGATTAAGAAGTCAACGAAAAGCTCATTAAATCTTTTTTTTTATGTTCTATAAATCCCTCAAAGATGCTTCCATCTAGATGTTGAGACTGTACTAGTTTACAAATGCTACACACAATCCTTCCCAGTTAACTTGGATACTAGCTTCTAAAGCATAGTACCATTTGATGGGTGCTCCTTCTAAAGATAGAGGAAATTGCTTAACAATTTAATCCTTGTTTCAAGCTGGTTTTTCTCATATAAGTTGTATATTATTTGAGATGCAAATGAGGATCTTCAATACCAATGAACTTCTTCATATCGGGAAACCTAAACTTCCTAAGTAGTAGGTCATCATCCTCTCTCAAACTCACGTCAGAGTAGTTTATTAATGCATCCATCCCCTTTTCTTTCATCATTAATTGCATTTAAGCCATAAACTTAACAAGGTCTTTAGCCTAATTTGGCTTCTCTATATTCCCCAGGGCATCCAACCTTTATCAAATAACTAGTTTTGCTAATACAGTTTACTGATCATCTTCTACTCCTTGCCTCTTTAGATTCTCAGCATATAAATCAAATGTCGGTGGTAGAGGCACTTATGGTTTCTCTTTAGTTGAGCTTATCTTTACCATCATCTCTTGTACAATTATTCTAGTGTGTTTAGCCACCTCTGTCTTAAACCATTCTGGATCAAAACTTACTAATGTTGTCTCTTTGACATTCTAACCAAGTGATCGGTGTTAGAGCGTGTCTAAGTAGATGATTAATTTGGATCTATTTCTACAACCAACCTAGACTAGAAACATGCATAGCATGTATGCATGATATGCAGGGTCTTATCTAAAGAATAGGATATGAGTAAATATCCTATTTACACGTAATAAATAATAAAAGACAAAGTTCTTCAAAAGACAACACTTTCACCCTTATTTCTCCCGCCCACATATTCAATGAGTTTCTTTTCCTAGGGTTATTAGTCAAGTTTTGACTATCAATAAAGAATAAAAAAAATCATCATACATGTATGAAACTCTCAAGACAGAGCAAACAACTAACAAATCCTTTAAATAAAGTCGAAGTTCATTTTAATGGGTCATAATGGGCTTGAAAGACCTAATTTTGACATGGTCTATTTGCAAATGGGCCATGGTGGGCATGAAAGGCCTAATTTTGACATAGTCCACTTGTAAATGGGCCTGGGCTTTATGAAAAGGCTTGCTAAATGGTATAAAACACACACATTTAGGAAAAATCTTAGTTGAAATTGCTAAGTCATTTACATGAGCTGAGTTAAGGGTAATAAGCTACAACTCCTAAAGCTATATACATCCACTACATCTCCCTACTCAAGGGTCCATGTGACACGATTAGTTCATGCTATGACTGACAATAATCAAATACTCCACCACCAGGTTTGAGTGAAACACAGGCAGTAAAGAAAAGACTATTATCGGTTTATACCATGCACGCAAGTGTACGGTGACCACGGCACTGTGTGGGCTCAAAGTTCGCTAGGATTACTAAATGGGGTTTTTTTAGGGCTTAAAAAGGAGATGGAGTTATCACCTGGATGAAAATTAGGACACTTTATAACAACTGGATTTTCCTAGAAGACGTCATCAAAGATTCAAGTTTGAAAACTGGGTATGGGCTTTGAATGCCCACCCAACCTTATGGTTGGCCTTCATTTTTGTTTTGTATTTTATTACCCATGATTATTAAATTATTTCCTTACTATGGCGGTTTGCAAACGCTTCCAATTTTACAATTTAATTTGAGTTTGCACATTAGTCCTTTTGCATGTTTATTGCCTTGGCATTTAAATCAACTAATGAGAATAAATTAACAAACATTCATTCCAAATAGATGGGGAAGGAATTAGGAATTATAATAATTTGTACAATTATTACAATAATTAACCCAAATGAAAGCTCTCAAAAGCTAATTAATTCACTAATTACATTGTGATTAAAAATCACCAAAACCAACAACAAGTAAAGGTTAGTTTCACATTCAAATGAACAACTTTATTTACAAAACAATTCAAAATATATTAGTATAAACATAGGCATGCAAATTCATATAAACATGGATTAATCATTCAACCAGTCCTAAAAGTATAGCATTCGCATTCAATATCAAAAACATTAAGCAGGATATACATATCATATATCGAAAATATACTAAAAAGATACTGAAATAAAGCATAATTGTGCAAGATTCTAGGTGAGAGTAGAGGTGATCGCCACTAGGTCAAAGGGTGATGCCCCTTTGAAGAGTCGTCACCTCTTCAGCAAGCACAACAGCACAAAAAAATTATAAGTTTCTTAAATCATAAGCAACTCAAATATTCATAAAAATCAACATAAACCAGCAGTTAAGAACTTAATAATTCACATATTCATGCTCTAGATGCAATCCTAAGAAAGCAATAAACATAAAAAAAAGTATAAAATGAAGAAATTAAGTTTCAAACAAAACAAAGAACTCAAAGCTTGAAAATAAGATTTTTCATTAGTTTGGACCATTTTGATGCTCCTAACTGAAGCCCTCAGAGCTTGTTTGATTCATTTTCGATGTGTTGAATGCAAAAACCTCCTCTTTCTTCTCAAGAAATGGATTCCTAGCTTCAACTCTCCTTTCTTTCTTCTTTCCCTCTTTTTCCAATGGCCAAAAAACTCCCTTTCTTTTTAGCCACATACTCCTCTCAAGCCTCTACCCTTTCTCTCTCCAATTTTCCTAAAAAGTCAAGGTTACTTTCCATCTTGTATTTTCATTATTGCCTCTCTTCTCTTCTCATCATTTCATGCCCAAAAGTCTTATTTTCTCATTCAAAATTGTAGACTAAAGGTAAGAAGGATAATTTTTATGTTAAATGCAATAATAAATAGAATTTATTGCTATAGGGGACAGGTGTAAAAAGGCGATGCCTCACTAATGCTCAGGGTGAAGAGGCGACATCTCTTCATTGAGGGAATTTCCCCTTCACCAGGTCTATTGGGCCTAAAAGGCTTGGTTTGAGCTTGATAAAGGGCTAATGGGCTTAGTGTTTTGGGTTTTGGCTAGATATGAAAGATTCAGGCTAAGTTTAATCTCTTAAATTCATTCTAAAGAAGATCTCAAGCTCTTATTGCATTCAGAATTAGGACTATCTCATCACCAGGCTTTCGTTGTGGACTGATCAAACCAAGGGTATCCATAAATAATATGTTTAATTGTTTATTTACTATATATCACGAGTCAAATAATTTTTTTATTCACGTGTGAAACACATGGTTGTTTGTTAGTATGTATGTATGTGTGTGTGTGTGTGTGTGTGTGTATATATATATATATTTATTAAAGCTGAAGCAAAGAGAAGAATTTCATTAGGTTTTGACACCTGGTGCTCTATGCTTTTAGCGTTCTTCAGGGTTACCTGTTCTTTCTCTTCTTCAATGTAATGGATCAATAACTATCTAGAACAATGTAGCATCCCAATTTCTCAATGCTTTGTCCTTTCACCTTACTCACTCCTACCCTACCGCCTCTATTTCTCTGACTTCCTACCCTTTCACCTTTAGCTTCTTTTCTTATTCCTCTTCACCATCAGTTTCCAAAAAAATTTCTTCTTTGTTTTCTTTTTTCCATTACGTTGTTCCCATGTCATAGATTGAGTTAGAGTTGAAGAAACCTAAAATGGAGTCCATGAAAGTTCAATTCAATGGCAAGTCAGTTTCATTTTCCTAATTTCAATAGGAATTAAAATGTACTTCAATGCAAACTAAAAATAACATGAATTATTATAACCCTTTATCCATGTATATTTTTCCTATTGGTCATACAGATTGTAATCCAAAAGCTCCCCTGCTCAAACATCCACCAACAGCAATTTGAATCACTCTTCGATGATGACAATTTGATATGCTTACTTGTGGCCTCCAGTGATGTAGCCAACCTCCAATAACAATGACAACTATGGCTGGACAAGGCTGACCACAATTCAAGCTCCATTCTTACCTCAACAAACATGTTCAACTCTCCTTGTTGTCCCTTCGGCATTCTCTACCTTCAAGCTTCAACATTCTCTTAAACCAAAAAAAGGTAGATAAAAGGGTTATAGCCCTTCAGTTTTCCCATCTTTTAAAACTAGTTTCAATTAAAATCATTTTTATAATATCTTGCTCTCTCCTCACTTAATCTCCTATTTTCTTCTTATATAACTATGATCATACTTTGTTATTGTCGATTTTTTGAATTCTATTTATTATAATTCATTTGAGCAGAGGTAAAAGAGGAAATTAGTTTATCATATCACTATTCCTATCAATTGTTCAAATGTAATACTCTATATAATTACTTAAATAGAAGGGGTATTTTTTTTTATCAAATCATATTATTAATAAATACTTTTTATTCTTCATCATATCATATTTTATTTATGTTTATATTATTTTAGGGTCGTTAATATATGTGAGTATTATTTAATTATTGTTTAAAATTTCATTGTCTATTTTATTGTTATTATTATTATTATTATTATTATTATTATTACTATTATTATTATTATTATTATTATTATTATTATTATTATTAAATTATATTAAATATTATGTCTATATGGGTGCTTATATATATATATATATATATATATATATATATATATATATATATATATATATATATATATATATGTATGTGTGTGTATAGATATATTTAAGTAGGGTTAAATTGTTATAAGTGTATGTATATGGTAGGTTGTATGATACAAATATATATATGTGTATATCTATTTATATGTATGTGTATATATATATATATATATATATACCCATTGGAACCCGAAGAAGAAACCCATCCCCTATCACCCACACTTCCCTCACCCACCATCATCACTGACGCTCCCTTCACCGGCGCCACCCTCACCTCCACCAGAGGACCTGAGCTCGCCACCTTCCTCGAGCGGTCAGCTGCTGCCTTCTCCTTCCTCGTGATAAGACTCCCTTCTCCCCGTCAGACAGCGAGCTCTTTCTTCCTACATGTGCAACAACTCATCCTGCCAGCTGAATCTCCGCTCGCCACTGCTGTCCATTTCACCGGTGCTGTTCGATCTCTTCCATTTCTTTCGACGACAGCAAGCTTTCCTCCTCTTCTCCCTCGTCCTACTGGCAGTGAGTAACGCTCACTTGGTCCTTCCTCCCTTCGATTTCTTTGCTTGATTTTGGTGAATCCTAGGTTAGTTAGAGTTGTTTAGTATGTATTAAAGTTGGTTTTGATTTTTTTGAAACTTTTGGTAATTTAGTTAAATTTCTAGAAATTATTTAATACTTAATTGGCTTTGTTTGATAATTATTTGGGTATAATTCATAACTAGGGTGGTTGTTAATAATTATTTTTAAGTGAAACAAATTTTATTGAAATTTGTAGGAATTATTATAAATTTGGTAGAATTTTTGTAAATGTTAGTAATATTTTGTTAATTTCCAAAAATTATGGTTAAAATTTGTGAAATTTTGATAAATGAGGTTATTAGTGAATATTATAAATTTTAGAACTCAAATTATAATTTTTGAGACTTTTATACTATTTTTATAAATATTTTTTAGTTTGTGTCAAATGTGATTTATAGGTTAAATAATATTTTTGGAAGCCCGACTCGAGTGTGGATGTTGTGGATATTAGAAGTGCATTTTCTATGCAGGTCTGGCTCTACCTTTGGTAGAGAGATGTTCGTTTTACAGAGGAGACTCTGTCGAAATTTTGGTAGATTTTCTCGTAAAACGTAATACTTGTAAAATTTCTACCGTTAGTTAGGTTAAATCCTGTCTGTCGAGTCTCGTCCGATTTTCCTCGAGTCAGTCTGGAATTTCATTATTTTGTTGATTTCTGATTTCGATTCCTTAGTTATGTTTTAAAAGTCGATTATTATTTTCTTTTAGAGCATTTCGGAGCAGAAGCTGTAAGGCCGAGGCAGACGCGTGGTCGTCAGCCTTCGCATTCATCCTGTAAGTCGATAAAATGATCTGTGCGTGTGTTTTATTTAAAGATGTCTGCGCTCATATTTTTATGTTATTATTATATGATTTATTTAATTTAATGCTACTATTTAAAGTTTAAGCGCATTTTATTTATTTAAAATCAGTTTTGAGAAATTTTGGTAGAACGGGCTACCTGGTGGGTTTCACCAGGACCGTGTGCACATGGTAGAGATTGAGAGATGGAATCCGATTATTGTATGACTGGTGAATATTAAACTGGGACGGGTGCCTCGGTGGAAGCCTTTGCTCTCAGGGATTGCCAGTGATTGGAAAGTCAATAATGGACTGGGATGGGTGCCTCGGTTGATGCCTTAGTTCTCGGGGACTGCCAATGCCATATATTTGGATTAAGTGAATGACTACGACTTGGTGTCTCAGTTGATGCCTTTGCTCTCGGGGACCGATAGTCTAGTTTGAATAAGTGGGCCCAGTTGGCCATGTAGATTTTTGGGTTTAGGGTTCTACTGAGATTTTTCAAAAACTATAAATATATACTACAAATTATTTTTACTATAAACATATAGTTTTCAAAAAGGTTTTCAAACCGTACAGCTCTTTTTATTGACTTACTCAGTAAGGTCTGATTCCCCTTAATTTATTTTTTTTCAGGACCTTGGGAGTTCGACCTCAGACTACCTCCACGCCGGGTTTCTTCTTCACCGGCTATTTTATGTAGGTCATTGTAAGTTGTACTGTGTGTTAATCTAGGTTGCTGCAGTAGTATATGCATTAAAGATTTGTATGGTTTAAACATAATTGTGTAATTTATTTGTATAAACCACGCTTATGTATAAGATTCAAATTCGATTTATAATATGAGATGTTGAAACACATTATTATTTAAACAGTTGAATTTGTGTAATTTGAGAAAAATCAGTTTGATAATGTGTTCTATTTTAAAATAAAGTTTTAAATTGAAAGGAGTTGTTTACTTTTTCTTTAAGGCTTACTATGGGTTTCGGGGGCCTTATACCTTCCCATTTCCTAGTGTCAGTCACGTGCCCTCGGGTTCGGATCGTGACATCAAATTTCATTGCTTGTGATTCATCTTAGTAGAGGTAAAATAAGAAAAGTTGGTGGATTTTTATTGTTAGGATTAGAGTTATGGTTTTTTTTTTTTTTCTATCTATCTTTTGTTATACTTTATGGTGGGAAATTAACCACTTTAATTGGTTAAAAAGAAAAAAGTTTTTTTCTTTATATAAAAAAATATAATCTTTTAATTTATAAATAGAGGAAAATATATATTCACCCTAAAGTTAAGTATGTGAATGCACATGCTGGAAATATTGAATAAAAATCTTGAAAATTGAAGAGCACAATTCAATAAATGATGATGATTTTCATGCAGATAATTAATTTAACAATCCAACTTAAATCACGTGAAATTGAACTAATGACAATTTGCAAATTGCCATGAGAAGAGAAGACGGTTGTGCTTCACGAGCAAGTATTGGTCAATGGTTTAATCACTCAATCTTGGACCAACTAAATAAGTAACTCCTAGTTTTTAAAATTTTTGTAGTATAAAAACGAGAGATCAAGAGACAATGAGAACTTAAATATTACAATTTACATTTAGATATTCATTTTTTTATTTTAACAAAATTTAATAACATTAAATAAAAAAGTGAGAAAAAAATATTTATTTTAAATAATATAGTTTTATGTATAGTCTATTAAAAACTCCATGTGTTAATTTTTGCTTGTGGTAGTGCAAAGCATTTTGTGGGTTTGGCGGTTCAACAGTTTGTAGACACATATGTGGTGATTATTTTGTCTTCCTCTTTCCTTAGGGTTGTGAGTGGAGACAATAATAAGTTCACTATCTTATTATTTTAGTCAAATGTTATATGTAATAAAGCTTTTTTAATCTTCAGTATTTAGAATTTATTAAATTTTAATTAATTTAATTTGATCGAACCATAATTATAAGAATAGTTAAAAATTTTTAATATCTAATTTAATATAATTATATACTCAATAATTCAAATTCAAGATGTTATCTAAACTGATATGTAATAATATCTTTATAATTTTCGTAGTATATGAAATGTATAATTGAACCCATCCATAGTGGGAAAAATAATAAGTGAACGAATTTTGACTTTTTACTTTGAAACTTATTGTGTAATTATTTCATGTTTTTTATAAGAACATGGTCAATTAATTATACATTGTACGTTCTATATTCTTATATGGATTGTAATTGCTAATTAAATAATTAAAACTTTGAGTATTTATCTTATAAAATAAAATTTAGAATAGACTTTGCTATTTTATATATTATATAAAATCTTATGTTTTTCAATATTTTATATATTATGTTTAGATCTAATTTATGAAAAAAATATTTATTGTGTTATTTTGTGTATGTTATTATATTAACAAAAGAAACAAATAGGTAGACAAGCTGGATTCAAAAATAATAATAATTACAAAAGAATTTCATTTGTGTTAAAAAAAAAAAAAGAATAAGATAGACTAGTGGATTCAATAATGTAATTAAAAAGTAGGTAGCTAGAAAATTTAATTTTCCAAGTCAAAATAGGGTAACAACACGAAGCATATGCATCAGTCATGGTTTGTACACTGTACTGTTGTGTACTTTCAATTTGGTACAAAGAAAATATGAACCAATGATGTAATTAACGAAAGAAAACAATTTTTTGAGCAAAACCCACTGAATATAAATGATTATATGTTTTTTAATATTTCATTTACACTGGTCATATGCAATTGCAAATTACTATATTTTTATTGAATTATTTTTAACCACAAATAATATATATAGATATTGAATATTTAATTAACACGTATTTTATTATATTTTATGTTAGTTAACTTATATTAATTAATTGTTTTTATTAATTTGGTATTTCAATGTGAACATAAAATCGAAATAAAATAGTTATTTACCTGCTTTTGCTTTTTCAAAAAGTATATTGCAGAAAAACAACGTGGGTGATTTAACCTAGTTTGATTTTTGGTGCATATATATATTATATAGAGTCAAGCAAATATATATATATATATAATAATTTATTTCTTTTCTAAATTACTGATATTCAAATTCTATTAAAATGTAAATAATATGATTCAATGTGAATATAAGTATAAAAAATATAAAAATCTCTTATACATTAAATTATATTTATCGCAATTTAAATTTAAAATATCAATTAAATGAAAATAACATAGTAGAATGAATATATTTCAATTTTCTTAATTAGACGACAGTATTCATATACAAAAATTTCCATGCAAATTAATATACAGGTGCTTGTGCACAAGTTTTACAAGTAATCTCTGTATTTCCACTGCAAATATTAGTAGTGGTGGTGTTGCATTTGGCAATTGGAATTTATAGCTTTTATTAATTAATTTCATGATAAGATTTTGCTAATTGATTGATGTGGGTATGTTTATATATATACTTCTTTTGACCACTTGAAGTGTGAATACGACTAGTTATATCCAGATATATAAATGTAGACCAAGGAATTTTTTTACCATTATTGTAATGTATCAACATTACAATGTGGCTCATTGACCAAATTAAAAAAAAAAAACATTACAATGTGGCTATTCTAGACCCGGCTCCAGTAGTAAGACACCCACTAATTCCATGTGCTGGTTCACTCAATGTTGCCAAATATGCCCAGTTATTTTTGTAGTTGAAACACCCATTAGGTGTGTTAATTTTTATCCTTTTTTTGTTGTAAGATTGAGATTTCTCGATAGAAATTTTATATTTAAATTAATATCCTAAGATTTATTTAAACTAACTACTTCCTTCATACTATTTTAAAGTTAATTAAATATTTTCTTTAATTTGATTTAGTTAATTATTTGTCCATTCTATTATAATTGTGCATTATAAACCGATAATTTTAACAGCTAAAAAGTCAATGAAACTGATAGAATTGTGCATTATACATCTTTTGAATTGTATAAGCACTCAATGCATAATTCTGCTGTATTTTTTGGGTGCTAAAATTAACTGTTTATAATGTATAATTCTAACGGAGAGATAAATTGTTTCGGAATCAAATTTCAGAAGATATTTAATTAATTTTTAAAACAATAGGAATGAACTAATTAGTTTGAACATACCTTAAGGTGTTAGTATTTTTTTTCTTAAATTAATCCACAAGGACATTGATTATTTTTTAAAATGATAAAAATTCACCTTTTAACAAATTAAGAATATTTAATTAATTTGATTTTGGACCTTTCATCTTGAATAAAACATCAATTTCTCAAAAATTATAAAAAAATTAGTAGTCTATATCAAAATTAAATAATTGTATTTTGACTCTATTAGGCAGGACAAAAGAAAAACTTCATAAAAAGAAAATAGTTATTTTTATTGTGCATCTCATTTAACCTTAAAAAAATTATTATAATATAAACTTCTAATTTATTAATTAAAATATACAACTGAGCATTTGATGTACTCAACAATAAGGATAGTGAGGTAAGTCCAACTAATTGACTCCTTTTATTCTCTTTAAGTAATTTTTCCTTCAAATTTAGTAATTAAAATATATAATCGAGCATTTGATGGAATCCATAATATGGATAGGGATAGTGAGGCAAATACAACTAATTGACTCCTTTTATTCTCTTTAAATAATTTTTCCTCAAAAGTTTTCTTATTTTCATTTTTCCTTACCAAACAAATCCTTGATACTTATAATAAAACTATTTATGAGACCTTACTTGCAAGTTTAAAATTTCTCCATTAAAAAAAAAAAAGTTTAAATTTTCTTTTAATTGAATAGTTATCTTTTTCTATCATACAGAATATTTATGATTAAAAAATTTAGAATTTTTTTTTGGCAATTCTATCTAATTATAGTTGAATTTTTTGACACAAAGCAAAATAAATGTGTTTTTGGTTGAGGTGCTTTATAACCCTATATTTGTTTTCTTATGCTTTACCTCACGAGCACCTATACTTTTTTTTAATGTGGAAAAGATAAAATTTTCATTTGTTAAAAATTTAAAATATTAATTAATAAATAACATAAATAAATGTACAATAAAAATTATTAAAAATAAAATCTTACTTAAATTGTAAAATTTTTCATTGATAAAGAGCTATTTAGATTTGTAACTCGGTGATGTATTCCACAATTCATATTCTCCATTTAATGACATTTATCAGTTATAAATCTACCATTTGATCTTTAAATGAGTCAAACAAAATTTTCACAATGAAAAATATAAAATTCATAGAAGATAATCATCAAAATTTAATGAAGAATATTAAGAATTTTGACAGAAAATTAAAAAATTTGAACAGAAAATAAATTAATTAAAAAATTTAGATTTATTAGATTTTTTTTTAAAAAGTATACAAAGTAGAAAACATGAAAAATCACTATTGATTTAGAAGATAATCAATGATGGTCAAAATAAAAATATTTATTGAAAAAAAAAAGACTGCTAGCTATACTTTTTGTATTGTGTTATTGAGTGTTCGACTAAATTTCATTGTGATTTTTTAGCTAAATTTAGCACATTCGGTGAAAGTTCCTTTTAAGTTTAACCCTAAATTTAAAGGTAAAATTACATCAACTTTTAACTTAATTATTTTTAAATTTACAGTTTTTTTTTTTTTCAGTTATGCATTTCCATATTTCTATAACACAATTTTTTTTTTTCAATTGTGTCATTCTCTTTGTTTTCTTCATCTCTTCGTTTTCTCTCTCTCTATTTTTTTTATCTATTCTCTTAAATCTAAAATTAATTAAAATCTTGGAACATTTATCAAAATATCCCACTTTTAATTGTTGTAAACAAAAATGTTTCAAGTTTTCTAAATTTTACAAATCTACTCACCTCCTTTTACACTCATACCCTTCTCATTTTCAAAAATGTTCTCATCTTATTTCTATTAGGTTTCTTCATTGTTTTTTCTTCTTTCTTTATTTTTATCCTTTTTTTTTTTCTTTTTTCTTTTTTTTTTATAATTTTTTATCCTTTTTTATTTTTTTCTCTTTTTATTTTAAATCTTCTCCTTCCCTTTTTTGTTTATTTTTTATTTTTATTCCTCTCTTATTTTCTCTTTTTTTAAAATATTTTCCTTAATTTTCTCTTTTTTTTTTTTATTAGTGAAGCATTAACCAATATATTTTATGGGATTTTATTTCATAAATTCCTCAAGTGAGTTATAAAAATACAAAGAATGTAATGGTCAAAATATAAGCAACTCACATGCAACAAATTTTCTATACATAATTGATTATTCAAGTTTTTTATGTGTAAAAAATGTAACATTCATTATAATTGAACCAACATTGGATTATAATAATAATATTTATAATCTTGGTTTAAGAAGAGATCTTAATTTTCATGCATTCAATGATCATAGAAAATGAAAAATTTTAATAAAAATGTTTACCTTTTGATTCTTTGATTCTTGTTGAATTTCTTCTAGAATTTGAATGATGAATCGAATCTTGTTTTTTATTTTTTATTTTTTATTTTTGAAATCATGGTGATGTTTGTTTTTGTTGTTCTATTTTGAATGAAAGGTTGATAATGGTAATTGATGTAATTGAGGTAGAGTTGAGCTTGGTTTTACAACAAAATAATAAAGGTTCATTTTTGAATTTTTGTAGAATGATATATGTGTTTTTTAGAGAAGAGAATGAATTTGATTTGGTTTTTTGGAGAATATATCAGTTTGGATATGATGTAAAGTGATTATAGGTGAGGGAAGTGTTTTTCAGCTAAAAGAGAGGTGTTATAGAGTTGAGGAAGTGTGTTTATCAAGTGAGGAAGAAATGGGGTAGAGGCGTAATTAAAGTTTAGAAAAGGGATACGCATGTAAATTTATAAAATTTAGGGTATTTTTATTGTTTTATTTTCATTTTGAGGTATTTATGAAAAAACCTCTAAAATCTTTTGCATGTTTGAACAAGCCCATAAACTTTCTAGTTAAATTTTCCTTATATCATATAAATCTTTACTTTTTTCATCTTTTTTTTTTGTTGTGTATTGAAAACCACATCTTACAATTGAATTGTAATAGGTAGTGTTAATTTTCATTATTTTTTTGGTTGTTAATACTTGTACTAGTCTTGAATTCTCTTCTTCTTTTTCTTGTTCTAATTTTATTTCTGTTGTATTCTTTCTTGCTTATTCTTTTTCTTATTCTATTTTGATTGGGTTTTATTTTAATTATGTTTTCATTGGATTGACTTGAAGAACACTAAACATTTGTTTGTTATTTTTATTTCACAAAACATTTGTTTGTTATTTTATTTGGCTGTTTCAGTTATTATATTTATGTTTCCATTGGATTGACTTGAAAAAATCTAAAGCGTTATTTGTTATTAAATTTGGTTGTTTTGGTTGTTTTACTTGTTTTCGGTTATTATGTTTCTATTTCTATTGGATTGGTTTGAAAAAATTTTTAAATGGTATTTGTTATTTTATTTGGTTATTTTAATTGTTTGGATTGTTTCAATTGTTTTGATTATTTCCTATTACATTAAAACAACCACTGTATTTTTAAACTAAATATTTTCAAATACCATATTTTTGGAAGAAAAAACAACTGTACTTTTAATTTTTTTTCCAATTATTAAATCATACATTTCCATAGGATTTTTTTTTTTTGAACATTAATCCATTTCCGTAGTTCAATCTTCAAAAATGCATTAATTTTTTGTGGGCTTCACCTAGCCCATTAATCATCACCCAAGCCTTTAAGTCTAGTTTCTTCTTATTTCTTTTTAATTTTTTGAAAAAGAATTATTAATAATTTTTAAAGAATATTAAATTTTACATGCTTAAATTGGAAGAATTGTTACCGACACTTCATGGTACAGCAGAAAATTGCTCTTAAATATTATCACTAAATTAAGTGCTTATTTGCTACCTTATATAGAGTTTAATAATGTTGAAGATCATTAGATCACCAAATCTTGATAATTCTTTATATATATATATATATAAACTCTAATACTTGTGATGACAAAGGAAATTTTATATTTAATGGAATCTGAATTCTATTGTCTCACCTTCTTTAAAACAATAATAATAATAAAAAAAAAACTTGTGGCTATTTTGGGAGTTTAGAGAGAATAAAAAATAAATAAAAAATATTTATTAATTTACAGGATTAAAAAATTAAATAATCTTTTATATTTAAAATAATTTTAAATGTAAGAAAATAATAAGAATAAAATAATAATATTTTTAATATAAATGAAGAGATAAATTTTATTTCTCTGAATTAATTGAATTTTGAAGGGAAATTTTATGTCTTATTATTCTTTCTTTTTCAATTCATTAAACTTCCAAGAAATAATAACTCATATTCTATTAATTGTTTGAATTGCGCTACGTGCACCTGTAAGCTTTGTGGATGGTTTGTGTTATATATATATATATATAAATGATGATAGATAAAATTAGGAATAAATTTTTATTTATTATTATATAAAAATTGAGTAATTTTATCATTTATTAATAAAAATTAAATTAAATTAGTTAAAATATAATTTTAATTTAATTAAAAATTTATTTTTTATTTTAATAAAATTAAATTTTACTTTATCTGTAATAAAAAATAAATTAACTAAAATATAATTCTAATGTAATTGAAACAATGCTTCATATTTTAATTAAGTTAATTTTTATCTTATCCCTAACAAAAATTCTAATTTAATTGAAACAATGCTTCATATTTTAATTAAGTTAACTTTTATCTTATCCCTAACAAAAATTCTAATTTAATTGAAAATATATTTTTTATTCTAATTAGATTAATTTTGATTTTATCTCCAATAAAATTAATTTAATTAAAATATTATATAATTTTTTGAATAAAATATTTTTAAAAATAGTGATGAATTATAACTTATTAAGTCAATATTAAATTGTTATATAAATAAATAACATTGTTATTATTTTTTAAAACTTTTCTTTAATAATAAAAATAATATGTTTAATTATTTATTTACTATGTACCACAAGTGAAATAAATTTTTTATTCATGTGAAATACATAGTTATTTATTATTATATATAAATATATGAAGAGGCAACAAATAAAATTATGAAAAAATTTTCACTTATTATTATATAAAAATTGAATAATTTAATTATTTATCAAAGTAAAATTAAATTAATTAAAATATAATTTAAATTTGATTGAAAGTCTATTTCCTATTTTAATTAGGTTGACTTTTATTTTATCTGTAATTATAAAAATTGAATTAACTAAAATATAATTCTAAATTAATTGAAAGTATGTTTCCTATTTTAATTTGGTTAACTTCTATCTTATCTCTAACAAAAATTCTATTTTAATTGAAAGTGTATTTCCTATTTTAATAATAAAAATAAAATTAATTAACATATCATTTTAATTTAATTGAAAGTATATTTTCTATTTAAATTATGTTAATTTATATTTTATCTCCAACAAAATTGATTTTTAATTAAAATTTTAGTGATAATTTTGTAAAAAATATATATTTTTCTATTTTATTTAGGTCTACTTATATTTTCTCAACCATAAATCAAATTAAATAACATAATTTTATAAGTCTTATTGTATTAATGTGTCAAATTATTAAAAATAAAATATTTATCATATTTATTTAGTATTATTTTGTAACTAAAACACTATTATACATATCTTAATGCTACACAAATTTTTGAAGATATTTATATACTACATATTTTTCTACCTTAAATTACTCAAAAAAAATTTTCAATCCATTAAAAATTTTATTTAAAAAAATTAAAAGTATAATAATATAATAATTATTTAATATTATTTTTCAATCACTATCATATATACTCTAATACTAATATAATAATTTTAAAAACTAATCTTATTATAACTAAAAAATTATGGTAACAAAAATAAAGTTTATAACGAATCTTATATATCAATATTCACTCCTAAAATTTTATGTGTAACATCGTCAAACCTCATAATAAACTTCTATACTACTTATTATATTATTAATAGAAATTTATTATACTATTTATTTATGCTAAAAAATTTTATTATATTATTTTTCAATTTATATAAATCATCTATGTAAATTTTAATAATTATATATATCCTATAATTTAAAATTTTCACTAATAAAACATATTAAAATATAAAAATAATTTATTAGTAAGTAGTCCGCGTAATGCGCAGATATATGACTAGTTTTAATTAGGTATACTTATACTTTCTCAATCATAAATCAAATTAGATAACATAATTTTATAAGTCTTATAATAATAATAATAATAATTATTATTATTATTATTATTATTATTATTATTTATTTATTTATTTACTATCTATCATGAGTCAATTAAAATTTTTGTTTATGTGTGAAACACGTGGTTGTTTGCTAGTGAGTGTATATATATATATATATATATATATATATATATTAAAATTGAAGTAGAGAGAAGATTTTCACTAGGTTTTGACACCCTGTGCTCTCTGCTTTTAGCGTTCCTCAGGGCTGCTTTTTCTTTCTCTTCTTCAATGTAATGGATCAATAACTGTCCAGAACAGTGAGACATCCCAATTTCTTAACACTTTGTCCTTTCACCTTACCCACTCCTACCCTGTCACCTTTATTTCTCTGACTTCCTACCCTCTCACCTTTAATCATATTCCTCTTCACCATTAGTTTCCAAAATTTCTTCTCCTTTTTTTTTTCTTTTTTCCATTACGTTGTTCACATATCATAGATTAAGTTGGAGTTGAAGAAACCTAAAATAGAGTCCATGAAAGTTCAATTAAACGACAAGTCTTTCATTTTCCCAATTTCAGTAGTAATTAAAATGTACTTCAGTGTAAACTAAAGATAACATGAACTGTTTTAACCCTCTATCCATGTATATTTTTCCTATTGGTCACAAAGATCATAATCCAAAATCCCCCATGCTCAAACATCCACCAACATCAATTTGAATCACTCTTTAATGATGACAATATGATATGCTTACCTATGGCCTCTAGTGGTGTAGCCAACCTCCAACAATAATGACAACTCCAGCTGGACGAGGTCGACCACAATTTAAGCTCCATTCTTACCTCAATAGACATGTTTAACTCTCTCTGCTGTCCTTTCAACATTCCCTACCTTCAGGCTTCATCATTCTCTTAAACCAAAAAAGTTAGATAAAAAGGTTGTAGCCCTTTAATTTCCCATCTCTTAAAACCGGCTTCAATTAAAATCATTTTTATAATATCTTGCTCTCTCCTTACTCAATTTCCTATTTTCTTCTTATATAACTCTGATCATACTTTGTTACTATCGATTTTTTGAATTATGTTGGTTATAATTCGTTTGAGTAGAGGTAAAAAAGGAAATTAGTTTATTATATCATTGTTCCTATCAATTGTTCAAATTCCACTACTTGTGATTTGTCTGAGTATAGGTAAAATAAGAAAATTTAGGGGATTTTTTTATTGTTAAGATTAGATTTATGGTGCTATAACCCGTATTTTATTTAATTATTAAATCAAATTGAGGATTTAAAGTATGAGTTATTATTTTATGAAATTATTATTATTATTTATGTAATTTAATAAATTTTAATAATTTATTAAGGAGGAGATATATATAAATATATGTATGTTGTATTAAATTTTGTTAGATTATATACATATATACATGTACGTTATATATATTGGGTGTACTTTATTTTAAAAAAATGTGGCCTTTATTATTATTATTATTATTATTATTATTATTATTATTATTATTATTATTTTCTTCTTCTTCTTCTTCCTCTTTTCTTCCTCTCTTTCCTTCCCCACCCGACACCACCACCACCCTCATTGCCAACACCACCCAGCCACTATTGGATAGCCCCACATCGCCACTTAGCTTCCCCCTCCCTCCTTTTTCCTCCTCTTTTCTCTTTCTTTCTCAGTTATCTTCTTCATCGGATAGAGAAGGAGCTTGTTGGTGTCGACACTGACATCGACTCCGGCCACCCCTGGACATGCCACTGGTGTCATTTGAATTCTCTCATCCTGGGTTTTATTTCTCCCAAGTCAATTTAATCGGGTAACACCTGGAACAACTTCAATTTTGGGTAATTTAATTTTAAGGTTTTATGTTTAATTTATTGAAATTGAGTTTGAATTCAGTTAATTTGGACTGAGTTGTAGTTATATGAAATGAAATTGAGATTAAGATCTTACTAAATATGATTTTTATTTATTTTTTCTGAATTTTTAGAATTTTCCGGGTGTTTGGTATTGTTCATAGTATTGTTCCGAGCTCGGAAAATTTTTTATATTTTTAATAAATTCTATTAATTATATAGAGTAAACTTTGTGAAGGCAGTTTTGTGAAATTCTAGACATAATTTAAGTTATGAATTTTTAAAGTTATATTTAAATATGTATTTTGTAATACCCTATATTTTTATTTAACTAAAGTAATTTTCAAAACTTTGTTATTAATAATCACTTTTGAATTATATTATACAATTGTTAATATTATTTTTTTAGGGTTATTAATTTATGAGATGATTATATGTGAGTATTATCTATTTATTGTTTAAAATTTCATTGTTTATTATTATTATTATTATATATATATATATATATATATATATATATATATATATATATATATATATATATATATATATATATATATATATATGCATGTGCCAAATATATATATATATAGAAGAAGAAAACGAAAACAGAAGAAAGAAGAAAGCCTCCCTTTTACCCGACCCTTTGCACCTCCCATCTCCGCCCCTCACTGTCTCTTTCTTCTTCCTCACTGCGCCATTTCTCCTTCTCCACCACCAAACTCCATCGCCGTCGTGAGAGGGAGCTTCCAGGTGGTGCTGCTGCGGCTGCTTCTCTTCTTCTTCTTTCGGTCTCCTTCGATCCGAGCTGATCTGGCGCCACCAAAGCTTCCCCAGCTTCCCTCATCTTCTCTAGCGTCTGTCCAAGCCGAAAACCACCGTTGCAACTCACCTCCGGCGTCGGAATTGGAGGTTGAAGGTGAGTTGTGTTGGGTTGTTCTTAGGTTGTTTTTAGGTTGTTGAATGGAATTGGGTGTTGATCTTGAGTTGTTCTTAGTTAAATGTTGAGTTATGCCCTTTATTTGTTCAAATTCGAATTTTTAAGTATTTTTCTGAATTTTCCTTAATTTACAGAATTTTGTATAATTTTATTTGAATTTATTGGATTGTTATTTGGTTTAATTAGTGAAATTAGAGTAATTAAGATTATATATTTGTAATGTTTGGGTTGTTATTTAAGGTTTTAGGAATTTTGGTGATTAATTAGAAGTTTTTATAAATTTTGGGTGTTTAATTAATATTTATGTTAATTTCGAAATTATTGCTAAAAATTTTGAAATTTTAATAATTGGGGTTATTATTAAATGTTATTAATTTTAGAACTCAAATTATAATTTTTGTGATTTTGAAACTATTTTTATAAATATTTTGAGTTTATGTCAAATGTGATTAGTAGGTTGAATTATATATTTATTTATTTTTAAAAGAAATTATTAGTTGATATTATGTTTTAATTATATTAAGAAGTTTAATTTTTAGAAAATAATTTTTAGATGATTAAATAATTTTAAGGAATTTTTTTTAGTACTAATAATACATTATGTAAATTATGTATTTAGGGGTAAAAATGTAATTTTATGCTAATTATAGTTAAATATATATTTTAATTAGTTTTATCATTATTTAAGAGGTTTAGACACTTTTTATAAATTAATTGATATTTTTAATTAAGTAGTGTTAATTTTGAATATTAATTCCAAATATTATATATATTTATAATGCATTATTTTGGTAATAAAAGTTGAATATAAGGTTACATTTAGCATGTTTGGGTATAATGGTTTTAATTTAGGCTTTAATTATATTTTTGATAATGAAATGCAAATGGAGTTGTTTAAATTTTTTAATTGAGATTTTATATTTTAGTATATATGTATGTGTAATATGTATTTTGGAAATAAATGATAACATTTCTTGATGTTATTTTGAGTTGTGATCTCGGTCGGGGCTAAGTGTAGTTTTGGGAGCCTGACTCGAGTGTGTATGTCTGTGGTTATTAGAAGTGCATTTTCTATGCAGGTTTAGCTCTATCTTTGGTAGAGAGATGTCCGTTTTACAGAGGAGACTCTGCCAAAATTTCAGTAGATTTTCTCATAAAGTGTGATATTTGTTATGAATTTCTACCATTAATTAGGCTTTTTCCTGTCTATCGTGTCTTCTCTGGTCTTCCTCGAGTCAGCCTATCATTTTACAATTTTGTTGATTTATGATTTCAATTCCATAGTCATGTTTTAAAAATTGATTTATTATTTCTTTCTAGAGCATATCAAAGCAGAAGCCGTGAGACCGAGGTAGACGCATGGTCGTCAACCTTCGCATTCATCCTATAAGTCGATAGAATGATCTGTGCGTGTGTTTTAATTAACGAATGCGTGCGCTCATATTTTTAATATTGATTATATGATTTATTTAATTTAATGCTGTTATTTAAGGTTTAAAATGCATTTTATTTATTTAAAATCGATTTTGAGAAATTTTAGTAGAACGGGCTACCTGGTTGGCTTCACCAGGACTATGTGCACATGGTAGAGATTGAGAGATGAATCCGAAATATATATATGATTGGTGAATGTTAAATTGGGATGGGTGCCTCGGTGGAAGCCTATGCTCTCGAGGACTGCTAGTGATTGTAAGGTTAATAATGGATTGGGATGGGTGCCTCGGTTGATGCCTTTGCTCTCGGGGACCGCCAGTACCATAAATTTAGATTAAGTGAGCAACTGCAACTTGGTGCCTCGGTTGATGCCTTTGCTCTCGGGGACCGACAGTTTGATTGGGATAAGTGGGCCCGGTTGGCCATTTAGATTCTTGGGTTTAGGGTTCTACCGAGATTTTTCAAAAGCTATACCTTTACATTATAAATTATTTTCACTATAATTATATAGTTTTCACAAAGGTTTTCAAACCATACAGCTCTTTTATTGACTTACTCAGTGAGGTCTGATTCCTCTTAATTTATTTTTTTTCAGGAGCTTGGGAGTTCGACCTCAGACTACCTCCACGCCGGATTTCTTCATCCCCGGCTATTTTATGTAGGTCATTGTAAGCTATATTGTTGTATTATTCTAGGATGCTGCGGTAGTATATGTACTAAGAATTATATGGTTTAAGTATGTTTGTGTAATCTATTAGTATGAACCTCGCTTATGTATAAGGATTTAAGTTTGATTTATAATATGTAACGCCGAAGCATATTTTATTTAAGCATCTGATTTAGTTTATTAATGAGAAAAATCAGTTTAATAATGTGTTCTATTTTAAAATAAAGTTTTAAATTGTAAGGTGTTGTTTATCTTTTCTTAAGGCTTACTACGGGTTTTGAGGGCCTTATGCCTTCCCATTCCCTAGTGCCGGTCACGTGCCCTCGGGTTCGGGTCATGACAAAGTTGGTATCAGAGAATAAGTTTAATTAATTGTCCATGTCTGTCTTTCTATATAGCTACTGCAGCTTTAGGGTTGGTAATTATCTTTGAGACGTTCTTGTTTCTAATTCCGCGTTGCGTTAAATATTCTTACCCTGTTTTGAATTCAAATTTTCCTTATCTTTTCAAAATGAGGTGTGTGCGTACCGACCCCGATGTCGATCTGACCCTTAGACTTGATGAGCAGTCTATGCACGATGAGGCTCCCCTTCCTGCTCCACGTCATAGGGGCAGAGGTAGAGGTAGAGGTCGAGCTAGGGTAGCTGTAGCTGGGATTCCTAATCAGCAACCAGTCGAACCTGAAGCCCCAGCTGTAGATCCTACAGCCTTTGCAGCTGGACTGGCAGGGATTAATCAGGGTCTTATAGCATTGAATCAGGCGATGCCCCTTGTACAGTAGATGCTACAGTAGAGGAACCAAGGGATGTCAGATACTGAGGCAGCACTTATTTACTCTCGGATCGATAGAGTTTCTTTTGACGGTACGGGTGATGCCTTAGATTTCATTAATGCGATTGAGGCACGTACCAGGACGGGACACACGGATTATCAGAGGATTATAATTATGGAGTTGTCAGTTCAAGCTGCAGCTCAAGACTGGTTTATTCAGTCGATTCAGCCATCTATGCACGAGTTAACTTGGCTAGAGTTTAAGGACCGCTTCTTGAGATTTTTCTATCCTCCAGCCACCAAAGATGCCTACAAGTGGCAGTTGCTCCACATCACTAGAGGGGATAGATCAGTGGAGGACTACACCAGGGATTTTAATAGGCTGTCCCGACATGCGGAGGATATTAGGAGGGACCCTTACAGAGCAATGGAGCTGTATGTTACTGGATTAGGACCCGCTTTTATTGGTATACGTATTGAGGACCGCACCCTAGAGAGAGTGATTAAGGAGGCTCGTTTGATTGAGAGGTGACATATCCGCTAGGGCACCATGATAGATCCCTATATGGTTAGGGGCAGTGGATTTGGTGTAGCTCCCGGATACCAGCAGCTAGCATTTCACATTCGTAGTTCGAGTTAGTAGGTTGCGAGTAGTTCACAGCAGGGTGGTAGGAGGTCCAGGACCCACCGAGTTGGTCACCATGGTTATGCCATGAATAGGAGGAGTGGTAGAGGTCATAGATTCAGTATTGGAGTCAGCAGTAGTAGTAGTGAGCAGAGTTCTGGGCAGAGTAGTTATGGGTCTGGAGCCAGTGCTTGCACGAGTTATGGACGATTCCATCAGGGCCCGTGTCATTTATTGTCGGGCGCTTGCTTTAGATGTGGATAGGTTGGTCATCTTTCGAGAGCTTGTCCTCACTCCGGGTACCAGCTACAGTACGTTCAGGGTTCATCTTCATCAGTGGCTCAACCCTACTATCCGATGCCTCAACAGTATCGAGCACCAGTACAGCCATAGCAGAGATCGCCACAGCTTATGGGTCAGCGGGGCCGAGGTTTAGTTGGTAGGCCTAGTGGTCATGGGTTTGTGCAGCCCTCGACATCTCAATAGGCAGGTCGTGGCCAGGCTCAAGTATTCACTTTGACACCATAGGATGCTCAAACTTCAAATGCAGTGGTAAGGGTATTCTCTCAATCTGTGCATGTGATGCTAGAGTATTGTTTGACCCCGATGCTTTACATTCCTTCATTTCTCCTATGTTCGCTTCGAGGATCGAGTGGCAGCCTTCCAGGTTATCCTTTCCTTTATCTATGTCAACTCCTCTTAGTGACTAGTTGGAGACAGATATTTTCTTTTCTTCGTGTCCGGTGTTAGTGGATGGTAGAGAATTATTGGTGAACTTGGTGTTGCTTGATGTGTTGGAATTTGATGTTATTTTGGGTATGGATTGGTTGTCAAGGTATTATGCCTTTGTGAATTGCCGAGAGAAAGAAGTGGTGTTCAGAATTCCAAATGAAGAAGAATTTTATTTTAAAGGCGAAAAGAGCTTCATGCCTCATAATCTCATTTCTGCTATTACAGCCCAGAAGATGCTTAGAAGGGGTTGTCAGGGTTACTTGGCAGTGGTAAGAGATGTTGATCAAGTGAATGGGGCGATTGAACAGGTGCCAGTGGTGTGTGAATTTCTGGATGTCTTTCCTGAAGAATTACTAGGATTACCACCAGACAGAGAGATAGAGTTCTGTATCAATGTTATACCTGGTACAGATCCTATTTCTATGCCACCCTACAGAATGGCACTAGTAGAATTACAAGAGCTGAAGGAGCAGTTGCAGGAGTTACTTGATAAGGGTTTCATCAGACCCAGTACATCGACTTGGGGTGCTCTGGTGTTGTTTGTGAAGAAGAAAGATGGTAGCCTTTGACTTTATATCGATTATAGGCAGTTGAATAAGGTCACCATCAAGAACAAGTATCCACTTCCAAGGATCGATGACCTGTTTGATCAGCTTCAAGGTGCTAAATGTTTCTCTAAGATAGACTTGAGATCTGGGTATCATCAGTTGAGGATCAGAAGAGGTAATGAGCCCAAGATAGCCTTTCGTACAAGATATAGCCATTATGAGTTCTTCGTAATGTCCTTTGGGTTGACTAATGCTCCAGCAGCCTTTATGGACTTGATGAATCAGGTGTTTAGGCCATACTTGGACCAGTATGTAATAGTTTTCATTAATGATATCTTGGTTTATTCCAAGAGCGAGGCTGAGAATGTATGCATCTGAGAAGGGTGCTTTAGACCTTAAGGGAGCACAGGTTGTATGCCAAATTCTCAAAGTGCGACTTCTGGTTGCGTCAAGTGGCATTTCTAGGCCATGTGGTTTCTAGAGATGGCATACAGGTGGACCCTAAGAAGATAGAGGCTATTATGGAGTGGCCAAGGCCGACTATAGTTAGAGAGGTATGGAGTTTCCTGAGTCTAGCAGGCTATTACAGAAGATTTATGAAAGACTTCTCTAAAATTGTTACACCTTTGACAAGGTTGACCCAAAAGAGTGCTAAGTTTGTGTGGACAGATAAATGCAAAGAGCACTTCTAGTTATTAAAGGACTTGTTGAGGTCGGCTCCAATTCTAACTTTTCCCTCTGAAAATGAAGGGTATACAGTGTATTGTGATGCTTACAGAGTAGGATTGGGCTGTGTGTTAATGCAAAATGGCCAAGTGATTGCTTATGCTTCGAGGTAGTTAAAGAAGCACGAGCAAAACTATCCTACTCACAACTTGGAGATGGCAGCTGTGGTGTTTACTTTGAAAATATGGAGGCATTACTTGTATGGGGTGACATGTGAGATATACACTGATCACAAGGGCTTGAAATATATTTTCTAGCAGAGGGACTTGAATCTGAGGCAGAGAAGATGGATGGAACTCCTTAAGGATTATGATTGTTCCATTTTATACCATCTAGGCAAGGTGAATGTTGTCGCGGATGCCTTGAGTAGAAAATCAGCGGGCAGTCTTGCCCATATTAGTACAAAAAGAAGGCACATTATCAAGGAGTTGCATGGGTTGATTGATCAAGGGTTACAGATGAAAGTTACCCAAAAGTCCCTTTTAGCTCAATTCAGGGTACGATCAGTATACTTGGATCGGGTTAAGGTAGCTCAGAGTAGAGACCCAGAGTTACAGAGAATTATATATAAAGTGCAATAAGGGCAGTCAAGGGATTTTATGATTGACAGGGAAGGTGTGTTGCGGTTAGGCACTAGGATTTATATGCCAGATGTTGATGACTTGAGGAAGGAGATTATGGAAGAAGCACATTTTTCTGCATATAGTGTTCATCCAGGTTCTACCAAGATGTATCATAACTTGAAGGATACATATTGGTGGAATGGGATGAAGAGGGACATTGCAGAGTTTATGTCTAGGTGTCTGACTTGTCAACAAATGAAGCTTGAACATCAGAGACCCTCGGGATTACTACAGCCTATGCCAGTTCTCGAATGGAAATGGGACATGATAGCCATGGATTTCGTGACTGGGCTACCTCGGACTACTGGAGGTTATGACGCTATTTGGGTGATTGTTGATAGGCTAACCAAGTCAGCGCACTTTCTACTAATAAAGAAGATGTACTTTATTGATAGACTGGCAAGACTTTATGTCAATAGGATTGTTTGTCTACATGGAGTACCTGTGAGCATAGTGTCGAATAGAGGAGCCACATTCACCTCAGTCTTTTGGTAAGAGTTACACAAGGCCTTGGGTACCAAATTGGATTTTAGTACGGCCTTCCACCCTCAGACAGATGGTCAGTGAGAGAGGACCATCCAGACGTTAAAAGATATGCTGAGAATGTGTGTAATGGATTTTAGAGGATAGTGGGATTCGCACTTGCCACTGATTGAGTTTGCTTACAATAACATCTATCATGCTAGCATCGAGATGGCTCCGTATGAGGCACTATATGGTAGGAAGTGTAGATCACCATTGCGTTGGGAGATTGGTAAAAGGCAATTAACTGGACCAGAGTTGGTGCAGATCACTTCAGAGAAAGTTCCCATTATACAGCAGCGATTGAAGATAGCCTTTAGCAGACAGAAGAGCTATGCTGACCCTAGGAGGAAGGATGTATCCTTCATGGTTGGAGACATGGTGTTCCTGAAGGTGTCTCTAATGAAAGGAGTTATGAGATTTGGCAAGAAGGGTAAGCTAGCTCCCAGATACATCGGACCGTTTGAGATTCGGTCTAGAGTGGGAGAAGTGGCATATAGGCTGGTGTTACCGCCAGAACTGTCGAGAATCCATCCTGTATTTCATGTATCCATGCTAAGAAAATACATCCCTGATCCGTCTCATGTGTTGCAGCCTCAAACCGTAGAACTTAGTGATGATCTGACTTATGAGGAGTATCCAGTGGCGATTGTGGATCGCCAAATCCGACAGCTGCGAACTAAGGAGATACCGATGGTGAATGTGCTATGGAGTAACCAATCCGCTGAGGATTGCACTTGGGAAACTGAAGCTGAGATGCGAGTTTCTTTCCCGTATCTCTTTCTTTCTTAGCCTTGTAATTCTTCTTTTCTTTCTTTTCTTGAATTCGGGGACGAATTCATATAAGGAGGGAAGACTATAATACCCTATATATTTATTTAAATAAAGGGATTATTTTTTTTTAAAAAAAATAGTGTTATTAATAGTTACTTTCACATTATATTATATTTATGTTAATATTAATTCTAGGGTTATTAATATATGTGAGTATTATTTATTTATAGTTTAAAATTTCATTGTTTATTTTTATTATTGTTATTATTGTTATTATCATTATTATTATTATTATTATTATCATTATTTTAAACTACATTAACTTTATGGTTATTTTGTGTGCTACTATGTACATATATATATATATATATATATATATATATATATATATATATATATATACATATATAATTAGGGTTAAATATTATTTTATATGTGTGCATTAGTTCATCTTGTGTATATGTATGTATATAATGTGTATGTGTGGGGAGAATTTGTACACATATATATATATATATATATATATATAATTTTAATATAATGTGTTAATATTAGGTTAAATTATATTTTAGAAGAAATTAGAAGTCATTTATATGTTTTAATTATAATAAGAATTTAACATTGAGAAAATACGTTTTAGATGATTAAATAATTTTAAGGATTTTTTTTTAGTACTAATAATACATTATGTAAATTATGTGTTTAGGGGTAAAATTGTAATTTTATGCTAATTATAGTTAATTATATATTTTAGTTAGTTTTATCAATATTTAAGGGGTTTAGAGAATTTATATAAATTAATTGGTATTTTTACCTAAGTAGTGTAAATTTTAAATATTAAATCCCAAATATTATATATATATATATATATATATATATATATATATATATATATATATATATATATATATATAATACATTATAACGGTTTTAATTTTGGCTTTAATTATATCTTGATAATGAAATGCAAGTTTAGTTGTTTAATTTTTTTGAATAATTAAGATTTTATATATGTTTATTTATTTTTAGTATATGTGTATGTAAAATATATATTTTGAGAAATAAATATTATTAATTCTTGATATTTTATTGAGTTGTGATCTCGATCGGGGCAAAATGTAGATTTGGGAGCCCGACTCGAGTGTGGATGTTTGTGGGTCTGGCTCTACCTTTGGTAGAGAGATGTCCATTTTACAGAGGAGACTTTGCCGAAATTTCGATAGATTTTCTCGTAAAATGTGATATTCGTAAAAATTCTACCTTTAGTTAGGTTATATCCTGTCTATCGAGTCTTGCTCGTTTTTCTCGAGTCAGCCTGGAATTTTATTGTTTTGCTAATTGTTGATTTCAATTCCATAGTCATGTTTTAAAAGTCGATTTGTTATTTTTTCTTTTAGAGCATTTCGGAGCAGAAGCTGTGAGACAGAGGCAGACGCGTGGTCGTCAACCTTCGCATTCATCTTGTAAGTCGATAGAATGATTTGTGCGTGTGTTTTTAATTAACAAATGTGTGCGCTCCTATTTTAATATTGATTATATGGTTTATTTAATTTAATGCTGTTATTTAATATTTATACGCATTTTATTTATTTAAAATCGATTTTGAGAAATTTTGGTAGAACGGGCTACCTGGTGGGCTTCACCAGGACTATGTGCACATGGTAGAGATTGAGAGATGGATCCGATATATATATATATATATATATATATATATATATATATATATATATATATATATATATATATATATATATGATTGGTGAATGTTAAACTGGGATAGGTGCCTCGGTGGAAGCCTTTGCTCTCGGGGACCGCCAGTGATTGTAAGGTTAATAATGGACTGGGATGGGTGCCTCGCTCTATGCCTTTGCTCTCGGGGACCGCCAGTGCCATATGTTCGGATTAAGTGAATTATTACGGCTTGGTGCCTCAGTTGATGCCTTTGCTCTCGGGGACTGGTAGTCTAGTTGGAATAAGTGGGCCCGGTTGGCTATTTAGATTTTGGGTTTAGGGTTCTATCGTGATTTTTCAAAAGCTATATTTATACATTATAAGTTATTTTCACTACAAATATATATAGTTTTCAAAAAGGTTTTCAAACTGTACAACTCTTTTTGTTGACTTACTCAGTGAGGTCTGATTCCCCTCAATTTATTTTTTTCAGGAGCTTGGAAGTTCGACCTCAGACTACCTCCATGCCGGGTTTCTTCTTCACCGGCTATTTTATGTAGGTCATTGTAAGTTATACTGTGTGTTAATCTAGTTTGTTGCAGTAGTATATGTACTAAGAGTTGTATGTTTTGAGTATATTGTGTAGTTATTTGTACGAACCACGTTCATGTATAAAGATTTAAGTTTAATTTATAATATGTGACATTGAAGCATGTTTTATTTAGCACTTGAACTTGTTTATTTTTTTTAGAAAAATCAGTTTGATAATGTGTTCTATTTTAAAATAAAGTTTTAAATTGTAAGGTATTATTTATCTTTTCTTTAAGGCTTACGATGGGTTTCGGGGGCCTTATGCCTTCCCATTCCCTAGTGCCGATCACGTGCCCTCGGGTTTGGGTCATGACATTTGTATACTTAGGTTGCATGTATATATATAATAATAATTCACTCAGTGAGATCTGATCCTCCTCAATTATTTTTTTCAGAATTCCTTTCTACGATCCTCCCCCAGTTATCCTCTTTGTCGGACCCTTTCTTCACTGGCTGATTTATGTAAATTTTAAACTATCACTTCTTTTGTATTAATTAGACGTCGCAATAGTAGTATGTACCTGTTATAGTATGTTATGTTGAGTTAACAATGGCTACATACTCGACAAATATTTGTAAAAGTATTTTATTATGATATGATACAAAAATATTTCTTATCCTTTAAAAAGTTTTACTATTGTATATTTATAATTATATTTGGTGTGAATTGGTGTTTTAGACTTGCTACGGGTTCTAAATTTGTGTGAATTCTCATTCTCTAATATTAATCATTACTTCTGGATTTGGATCATGACGTATAATTTTTTTTATTTTTTTTTCTGCTCTATGGTGAGGAATTAACAACTTTAACCGGTTAATTTTTTTTTCCTTTATATAAAAAAAATATAATCTTTTAATTTATGAATAGAGGAAAATATATATTGACCCTAAAGTTAAGTATGTAAATGCACATGTTGGAAATATTGAATAAAAAATCTTGAAAATTGAAGAGCACAATTCAATAAATGATAATGATTTTCATGCAGATAATGAATTTAACAATCCAACTTAAATCACGTGAAATTGAACTAATGACAAGTTGCAAATTGCCATGAGAAGAGAAGAAGGTTGTGCTTCACGAGCAAGTATTGGTCAATGGTTTAATTACTCAATCTTGGACCAACCCAATAATTAACTCCAAATTTTTAAAATTTTTGTAGTTAATTGAAGTGATTGATTCCCTTTGTAAAAGGAAGAGATCAAGAGAGAATGAGAATTTAAATTATACAATTTACATTTAAATGTTGATATTTTTTATTTTAACAAAATTTAATAACATTAAATCAAAAGTGAGAAAAATATTTACTTTAAATAATATAGTTTTATGTATAGTCTATTAAAAATTCCATGCGTTAATTTTTGCTTGTGGTAGTGCAAAGCATTTTATGGGTTTGGCGGTTCAACATCTTATAGCCACACATGTGGTGATTATTTTGTCTTCCTTTTTCCTTAGGGCTGTGAGTGGATACAATAATAAGTTCACTATCTTATTATATTAGTGGAATGTTATATGTCATACTGCTTTTTTTTTTTTTTTTAATTATCATTATCTAAAATTTATTAAATTTTAATTAATTTAATTTGATAGAACCATGATTATAAAAATAATAAAAAAATTTCAACACCTAATTTAACATAATTACATATATAATAATTCAAATTCGAGACGTTACTTGAATAATAGCTAACGCTTAACGCTCAACAATATGTAATAATAGTTTTATAATTATCTTAGTATATGAAATGTATGATTGAACCCATCCATAGTGGAAAAATAATAAGAGAATAAATTTTGAATTTTTATTTTGAAACTTATTGTGTAGTTATTTCATGTCTTTTTATAAGAAAGTGGTCAATTAATTTTACATTGTATATTCTATACTCTTATATGGATTGTATTTACTAATTAAATAATTAAAACTTTTAGTATTTATCTTATAAAATAAAATTTAGAATAGACTTTGCTATTTTATATATTATATAAAATCTTATGTTTTTCAATATTTTATATATTATATTTAGATATAATTTATGAAAAAAATAGTTATTGTGTTATTTTGTGTATGTTATTATATTAACAAAAGAAACAACTAGGTAGACTAGCTGGATTAAAAAATAATAATAATTACGAAAGAATTTTATTTGTTAAAAAAAAAAAGAAAGAATAAGATAGACTAGTGGATTCAATAATGTAATTGAAAAGTAGGTAGCTAGAAAATTTAATTTTCCAAGTCAAAATAGGATAACAACAGGAAGCATATGTATCAGTCATGGTTTATATATTGTACTGTTGTGTACTTTCAATTTGGTACCAATAAAATATGAACCAATGATGTAATTAACGAAAGAAAACAATTTATGAGTAAAACCCACTTAATATAAATGATTATATGTTTTTTAATATTTAATTTAAACTAGTCATATGCAATTGCAAATTATATATTTTATTGAATTATTTTTAAACAAAAAAAAAACGTATAGATAAGATTTTCATGGAAAATGTAGAAACCTTAACAGCTGCTCTCTAGAAGAGAGCGATCTTCTTAAGTGGAGTATTTGGAAAGTTAAACGTAAAGCAGTGGATACTGTTAAGACTTTATTTGAGAGCAACAGTCGTGTGATAAAGACAACTAAGGGGGAACTTCCATGATCTTTTAGGGATACCCTTAGAGAAGGGGTTAATGTTCCACTCGTGAAACCGCTAGATAAGACTTCAGATGATGAAGAAGAGCTGCTTGCAATGAAATCTATTAATGGGGAGTGCCCTACAATTATCGTGTCTAAAGAGAAAAAAATGAGACTTTGTAAGCCATGATGCTTGACCTTTATTGTTAAAATCCTAAGGTGAACTATTGGATTTAGATACTTTGAAAGAAGGCTATGTGAATTATGGCACCTAAAGTCTATGATAGAAGTTGTTGCCATTGAGAATGATTTCTATTTAGTGAAATTCACATCCCTTGAGGATTGCAATTATGCTCCTTTTGAAGTTTCTTGGATGACGCTTGATCACTGTCTGAATATTAGCAGGTGGAGTCCTAATTTTGATACAATGGAGACTACCATTAATAAAGTAGTTTCTTGGGTTTGTTTTCCTTGTTTTCCTATAGAGTATTATGATGTGAATTTTTTGATGAGAGTGGGAGAAAAAATTGGCAATCCGGTGAAAGTTGATGTGAATACATGCAATTGCTTTAAGGGAAAATTTACAAGGATGTGTGTTGAGTTGGACCTATCAAAACCTCTCCTGTCCAAGTTCAAGCTGCACAAAAGGGTTCAGAGGATCAAATATGAAGGCATTTACCTCATTTGCTTTGAATGTGGTCATTTTGGCCATAGGAAGGAAATATGCCCAGAAGTTCTCAAACCTCTAGAGGAACCACCAGAGCAGGAGGATATTGCCGACGAGAATGGTGGAGCTCAGAATAGGAAGGTTGAGGAGGTAGCGAATCCAAAAATTTTTAGACAAGTTTGGAAAGTGGATGATTGTTCAAAGAAAGTTTAGGGTTTAAGAATGGTTTGAGCTCAGAATAGAAAGTTTCACAAACCTAGTCGAAGGATATTCCATGGGTTAATGTAAACAGGAAGGATTCCAATATGGTGCCTAAAAATGGGGGAATTAGCATTAATGAATCAAGAGGTAGTACAGGTTACACCTGCTTTACTATTCTAGATATGGAAGAGATTGATAGTAAGGCTTTAAGAATGGTTTGGGCTCATTTGATTTTGGGACCAAGTTTGAATGGGCTCAAGGATCTAGTGGAAGAGGTGGTTTAAGTTTTAGAAGAGAAAAGGGACGTGGCTCAAGGCCCAATGTCCCAGTTCAACATGCTAATTCTAAAGGAAAGTAGCAGGTTAGTACTGTTAGCACTGATTACTCAATGAATTTCATGCAAAATAATGTTGGGATTAAAGAAAGGAGAAATAAGGAGGTAGGGAGCTCTAACTAAGCAGCTGCTGCCATTAAACACACTATCATTTTTGGGTGGAAAGGAGTAGAAGCTTCTACCATAATTGTTAATCGCTCTTAGGACTTGATGGTTGTTGTGGAGAATACTGTAAGATGAGGATAATGGAGGCCTAGCTACTAACAATAGTTGTGTGCCTCATACTTCAGATCCCCCGGACGAAGTTACATATACGGAGGATATGGGTACTAATTATAATGATGAGGTTTAAATGGATGAGGGGAATATCATTCTTGGTGTTGATGGTTTTAAGAACCTTGTAGAGGGCGAGATGCTTACTGAGAGGGGCCATATTAACTAACTTGATGGCTCTGTCTTTTCTGGAACATTTTTCTTAGTTTTGTTTGTTTATAAATTTTTCTTTAATTTCCTTTCTCATGTCATTATTAATTTAGAACTGTCAACACGTAGTTTCGAAAGAGTTTGATTGCACCTTTAAATTTTTTCTTGCTTCTCATAATCCTAATGTGCTTAGGTTAGTGGAAACAAAAACTAATTGCTCCAATGCTGAGTTCATTTGTCAAAAGATGGGCTTTAAGTATTGGGTTCGGGTGAAGGCATTAGGATTCAGTGGTGGCATTTGGCTCTTTTGGTGTCAGGATTTTAATGTGTTAGTTCTTCATACTAACCCATAATTTATTCATTATGGTGTGGATCAGAATGAGGGTGGTAGATGGTTTTTCTCGATTGTTTATGGTAGTCCTAATGCCACTCTTTGGAAGGACCTTTGGCATAGTTTTTTAGGTTCTAAGTTGAATGTGAAGGGCCTTTGGTTATTGGCTGGTGATTTTAATGCAGTCCTCTTTATTTCTGAAGTTAGTGATGGTGCTCGTTTCTTTTTTGCTTGTAGTGCTCTATTTAACCAATGGATGTTTGATGAAGGGCTTATTGATCTTGGATTTATAGGGCCTTGTTTAACTTGGTCCTGAGGGAATTTTGAATCGAACTTTAAAGAGGCTAGACTAGATAGAGCAGTTGGGAATTTAGCTTGGCAGCATTTGTTCCCACATTGTTTAGTTAATCATCTCCCTCAAAATCGCTTAGATCACCACCCGCTACTCAACTTTCGGCTAATTTTATCATTTAGTGCCCTTTTAAGGTTGAAGCAGCTTAGTTTCTTCATCGAGACTTTAATGATGTGGTTGCTTCTACATGGTCGAATGTGAATTCAATTGTGGATAATATTTCTAGATTAGTTAAAAAACTAAAGGAATGGGATGTGGATTATTTTGGGAACATTTTTGCAAGGAAATGGTGCACGTATTAATGGCATTCAAAAAGTTCTTGTTGTGGATCCTTCTCACTATTTGTTAGGTCTTGAATGTAAGCTCAAGTAAGAATTTGATTTAGTTTTGAAACAAGAGGAACTATTTTGGTTTCAGAAATCTCGGGAAGAATGGATACATTTGGGGGATAAAAAAACCAAAATTTTCCATCCTTCTACTTTGGTGAGAAGAAAGAAGAATTTTATTTATGGGTTGAAGGAAAAATTAGAGAACTAGATTTGGAATCAACACACTTTTCAATGGATGGCTAGTGAATTTTTCAAAAGTTTTGTATTCTATGGAGCAGGCAGGTGGTTCAAAATGTTATTAATTTTTTACGAGGTTTGTTTCCTTTATTTTCTTATATTCAATAGGAGTAGCTTGCCATTCGTTTTTCTATAGAAGAAATTTGAAATGCAATGTTTGATATGGCTCCTTTCAAAGCACTTGCCTTGATGGGTATCAAGAGCGTGTTTATAAAAAGTTATGGTCAGTGGTGGAGAATTCCATATGTAAATTTTCTTTGGATTTCTTTGAAATAGGAGAGTTGGCTTTAAAGATTAATGAGATTGTTATTATGTTAATTCCAAAGGTAGCCAATCCATAATTCTTGAAGCAGATGTGCCCCATTAGTTTATGTAATATGTTGTATAAGCTTTTGACAAAGGTGCTTATTAATCATTTAAAACCTGTGCTTCCTTATCTAGTGGCACCAACAATAATGTAGTTTTATTCCGGGTCACCAAATCACTAATAACATTATGATTTTCCAAGAAGTAATGCACTCTATGCATTCTCAGAGGGCGAGGAAAGGATTTATGGCCATTAAAATTGATTTTAAAAAAGCTTATAATATAATTTCTTAGAATTTATTGCGTGACACCTTGAAGGTTATGACTCTAAATTCTAATTGGATTAGAAACACTATTAGTTGTATTTCATCATCTTCGATGTATTCTTTGGAATGGGATAAAATTGTATTCATTTAAACCTTCGAGGGGCATATGACAAGGGGATACAATATCCCCATATCTTTTTGTTTTATGTATTGAGAAACTTTTATAGATAATAAATTAGATAGTTACGTTTGAGAAATGGCATCCTTTATGAATTTCTAGAGAATGCCCCCCTTTAAGTCACCTTATGTTTGCAGACGATATTGTAGACATCCAATTTTAGGATGATGAGTTATGGATGCAATAAACGACTCCAATGATGAAAATGTTATGAATATATGATACGAACCCTACCTATAATAGAGATAGAATGCACATCCAACTTTGATATCTTGCCCAAGGATTATCAAGGATAGGTTGTGTTGATGGAGCTAAACCCCTTGCTTATTAAATTGAAGCAAGATACTTAGCTATTAAAAGATGAACAATCACACAATTCTAAGTCTAACCTATCAATTGTAATGAAAGGTAGATGTGAAACAATTCAAGTAAACTTCAAAGTTTCAAAAGAACAAAGTTAAGATAAAAACTCACTTAATTGATTAAAATTAACAAATAATACATCATAATTCGTCCTACATATGTCTAGCCCTTATATAGGCATGTAAACAACCTAACCCTTGAAGGAAAAGGTTTTTTTTCCTTATTCCTAAAGATACCTATATAGGAAAATCCTTAACTAAGGAGATTTCCTTTAAAATAAGACAACTAATGACAACTCATCTTTGAAAATTCAAAATTGACAACTCATTACAACTCATGACAACTAAGCAAAATGACAACTCATGACAACTAAGCATTGAAGCATGCCATGTCACATGTTGACCATTGACCTTTGACTTTAACTTGTTGACTATTTGACTTTGACTTAGAATATTCTTGAATCTTCTCACATCTTCTAGAATCTCCTTGAATCTTCCTTATTGACTCCAAAATAGAAATAACTCCAAAATTCATCCATATTAAGCTAATTAATTTCAAAATGGGAAATTAAGCTAATTAGCTTGAATTCTTCATATTTAGGCACTTTTTGATCCCTTTTAGGGTTCATATTATTCCCTCCCTCTTGAAGATGATTCGCCCTCGAATTATATCCATCTTTTAAAGTTGATATATTTATGAATCCTCCAGGGTCAAATACAAACACCTTTGTTGAAAGCCTCTCCTTTAAAGTAAAAATCCACAGAAGTAGCTTCAATATAACTTGAACTTGAATGAACATAGAACTCTTTTCCACGAAATTGTAAGGATTGTATTCTTATTGCTTCCTTCTAAAGTTAAAACATGAATATCTCAAGTTCTTTTTGGTACATGTGAAGACTCTATAGATTGCATTGTTGACATAAGGAACTTCAATAATATTAGCAAATGGATCTTTGTATGGCATAAAAGTCTATAAAAAACTTTCAAAACACTAGAAAAAGAAAGATTAAAGTTGTTAGTATAATTATGATGAATAACCAGCTTGTTATCCTCCTCTTCCTTTTGTCACAAACTTCTTGGTATACCTCTTCATGATGCATGCACTCTTCATATTCACAAGATGCAGTCTTTACAACTTCTTGAGTAGTGAATCCTTGTAAACACTCATTATTTGCTTCAATGACTTTAACACTTTCATCATTCTTGGATTCATACACTTTCATCATCTCCTTATAAGGACCTCGTTCCTTTTCATACTCTAAAGCAAGTTCAATTACAACCTTTAAAGAGATAGAAGATTTTAATTACGCTTCTTTCTTCAATTTCTTAGCAATCTCACTCTTAAGCCCATTGATGAATTTCGTAACTTTCCTCCTTTCGAATTCACCTACATCACTTACAATTATAAACAACTTAAATTTTAACATAATCATCAACACATAATTCATCACCTTATTTAAGCCTTTGTAATTTAAGATGAAATTTATCTCTAACTTCACAAAGAATAAAATGTCTAGTCATTATCCTCTTCAATATCTCCTAATTTTTAATCTTACTAAGCCCATTCATTCTCTACGATGCCATTAAATCTTCCCAACATATAGTAGCATGACCCAAAAATTTATAAAAAACAAGTTTACACTTTTGGAAATCACTTAATTCAAGAGAATCAAATATCTCCTCCATTTGTTGCACCCATTCCAAATAAACATAAGGATCATCCCCACCAAGAAAATAAGGCATGTCCATACTAAAAAAAGTCACATTTGAAAATATAAAAAAAGAAAAAAAATCCTTATTCCTAAAGATACCTATATAGGAAAATCCTTAATTAAGGAGATTTTCTTCAAAATAGGACAACTCATGACAACTCATCTTTGAAAAGTCAAAATTGACAACTCATTACAACTCATGACAACTAGGCAAAATGATAACTCATGACAACTAAGTATTGAAGCATGCCATGTCACATGTTGACCATTGATCCTTGACTTTGACTTGTTGACCATTTAACTTTGACTTGTTGACTTTGACTTAGAATATTCTTGAATCTTCTCACATCTTCTAGAATCTCCTTGAATCTTCCTTATTGACTCAAAAATTCATCCATATCAAGCTAGGAAATTAAGCTAATTAGCTTGAATTCTTCATATTTAGGCACTTTTTGATCCCTTTTAAGGTTCATATTCTTGAGCTTTGAAACTTCAGGGGTCAAATTGCATTTTTTTAAAGAAAGAATTTAATGTTTTCATGGACTAAATTACAATGGTTTTTAGGATCTAATTGTAAAACTTAAATTCTTTCAAGGACCTTTTTTATAATTAAAAATTAAAACAACAGTGATTAGAATTACATTAATTCCGATCGGAATTACACTAATTCCAATCAGAATTACATAATTCCAGTCGGAATTAGACCTCATATATCTAGGTTCTCAAAATTTCCAGGAAAAATTGAGTTCTAATTAGTCTGAAATTATTCTAAAATTATTTTGATAATGTTTTTAAGGAAATAAAAGTCTTTTAGGAATCAATTTATAAATAGGGTTTGGAGTTGTATCTCGACATAAGGAGTGTTTTGGCTTTGAAAATAGGGGGAGAAGAGAAGAAAAAAAAAAGGCAGAAAAAATAGAAAAAGGTAGAGAAAAAAAGAAAAGAGAAGAGGAAGGAACGAGAAAAGAGAAAGAAAAAGGAGGAGAAAAAAGAGAAAAAAATCTTATTCTCCATAAATTCTTTTGCTTAAATAAAGATTTTTGAAGAATAATATTTGAAGACCTATCAAGAACGGTGATTCTACAAAATCTGAGGAGCACTCCCTTAAAATCATCCATAAGCATTATCTTTTTCTTATTTTATTTTATTTTATTTCTTTTTTGATGTTATTGATTTTTAATTTTTTTTATTATTGTTATAATTTATTCACTACTCATAAATTTTATTCTTTTTTACGGTGATTATGGAGGAAAACACATGATGATCATGCTTGGAGAATCAAATCCATAAGAGATCCATGAGATGCCATGGATAAAACCTTGTAGAGACATAGTTTCTAGGGTTTTTTTATTATAATTTTATTTTATTATTTTATTTTATTTATTTATTTTTGGGGTTGTATTAATTATTTTTATTATCATTTTCTATAGATTATTGCAATAGCCCTAATAGTGGGAATAGTGAAATTATATGTGTGATTGCATGTTTATGTTGGCTAATTGGTTAGTAAAATTAGGGTTTTAATTGGGTAATTGATTAAAATCAATGATGGGAATAGATTAATTTAGGATTGCATGTTAATGAAAATTGGGGTTTTTAGAAGGAATTAATTTAATTAGTTGTTTGATCTTTTATTTAATTATTTTAATATGTTTTATTTATTTTTGGGCTTGTTTATTTATTTTTATGTGTTTTGGGGCCTTAAGCCCATATTAGATTTTAATCCACCCATTTAAATTTAGGTTTTTAAGTTTCATTAATTAAAATGCATATTAGGCCCATAATTAATTAGATTTTAGGTTAGAGATAACTTAAGCCCATTTAGTAAATTAGACATAGGCCCACTTAATTTAATTAATTTAGACTTAGTTTCATCTAATTAAAATTAAAAGGAATAAGTCTTTAGGCTCACTTAATAAAAATATGTAGATTTAACTCATTTAATTAAAATCCATGTATATTAGACTAACTTAGGGATTATATGTTTGAATGAATACAATATTTATTTGTATTTTTATGACTAGTTTTCATTGGAGTTAATTGCTAGAATAAGGGTTTATATGAAATTGCATATAAATAGAGGATAATATAGTAATTCATAAAGTAATTCTAAATGAACATAAGACTGAAAGAAGTTGGTATTTTGTATCAAGAATCTCCTGGTTGTGGTGCTAGCTTTCTTTTAGGGAATCAAGTGCCACCTTTTCGATTCCTCCTAGTTATTACCCTGGGTGGTGACTCCTCATCTCCACGCCATGTCTTTGTGATAGTGGTTAGTGTGTTCTCTAGAGCCCTGAGCTCAGATAGTGTCGCAGTTGTTAAAATCTTGGACGCGCGCTAAAAAAATATAGTTTTTTTTTGCTAAAACATCTATAGATCAAATAAAGGTTATTTTGGAGGTGTTGGCTAAGTTTTGTGATATTTCGGGTCTGAAGATTAATTTTTCCAAATCTAGTCTACTTGTTTCTAAGAATGTATCTTTAAATTTAGTTCATGAGTTATCTTTTTTGTTAGGTATTCTGGTGGTATAGGATGTGGGTAAATATTTAGGGATGAATGCTATTCATGGGAGATTTTCTAAAGATCATTATAAACATGTGCTCGATAGGATTTTCACTAGAGTTACAGGATGGAAATCAAAGACTCTATCTTTTACTGGGATGGCTATTCTTGTTCAATAAGTGTTGATAAGTATTCCTAATTTCTCGATGCAAATAACATCTTTTCGTGTTTCTATTATGCAAGAAATTGATAGAGTAGCACACCATTTTCTATAGGGTGGTACTTCTGGTGTCTTTAACTCGATGAGTCTTATGAAATGGGATGTTGTGACTTCCCCTAAGCATCAAGTGGCTTATGTATTCATAATTTATGATACAGTAACAATGCTTTTCTTGCCAAGCTAGGCTGGCATTTAATTAATGATAAGGACAGTCTTTAGGCTAATGTTGTTCGTAATAAATACTGTATATTGGATGCTTCTACTATTGCTTTGGTTAGAAGACAAAATGCTTCTTCAGTTTGGCAAGGTATTGTAAAGCCTCCCCTCTTATTTCTAGTGGCTCGCAAATTAGAATAAGGAATAGGAAGACTACATTTTTTTGGCTTGATAAGTGGTTACTTAATGTCCTTTGTTCTCTATTGCTATGGATGAGGTTAATCTGGTGGATCAAAATAAAACAGTTGCTAGTTATTGGATTCTTAAAAATGGGTAAGATTGGGGAGCCTTTTAAGGCCTTTTACCTGATCATGTTCTAACTAATTTCTCAGCTAGCTTTTATGTGAGTCAATCATGACATTAAAGATCATATGTGTTGGGTGCCTTCTCTTACTAGATATTTTTTGGTTAAATTAGCTTATGAAATGCAGTAGTTGAATGGTTATAGTGTTAACAAAATTTAGAAGGTGATTTGGCATCTTAACGTTCCTGTAAGAATTTGATCGTTTGTATGGCTGGTTAGGCATGGTCAAGTTATGTCCAATGTGGAGTGAGTTCAGTGAGGATTTGCCATTGATTCTAGCTATCCTAATTGTATTAGCAGAGAGGAATCCCTTTTGCATATATTTAGAGATTGTTCAATGGCTTCTAATATCTGGCATAGCTTCAAATAACATTCTAGAGTTTTGGATTCTTTTTTTTTTGTGAGTGGATTTGGGCTAATTTGATGATCATAGGACTTAAAAGTCATGGCTCCATGTAGTTAGACAAATATGTTATTATTTTATGGTGGTTGTGAAAATGGCACTGCAATCTTATTTTTAGGGGTGATCGTGTCCCTCTTCATTTACAAGTCCAATGGATTAGTGATTATTGCAATTAGGTGAGAGGTGCTATGGTTGCTAATAGACAAATTTTTTTCCCTTTGGGTATTTATGTTAATCAGTGTTAAACAAGTTCAAGGACCTCTAGAGTGTTGGCCCATGCATACACATGTGGACTTATAAATGAGGTTGAGCCTATACAACATAAAACCAATTGGCTTGTGTTAAGGTTCAATCTACACCACTTATAAGCCATTTACTACTTTGCACATATTCTCCAACACTCCTCCCTTAAGTTCAACTGGGATTGATAGTTGTCATTTGAAATTCATACTTTTTAAATTGAAAAATAGCAGCAACACCGGACTAAGCTATTAGGATTAAACATCCAGACATACAACTAGAGAATTAAGAAACCAGGCCAAACCTGCTATAATACCATGTTAAATAAGTTCACAGACCTCGAGAGTGTTGTCCCATGCATACATATATGGACTTATAAATGGGGTTGAGCCTATATAACACAAAAAAAATTGGCTTATGTTAAGGTTCAATCTACACCACTTATAAGCCATTTATTACTTTACATATATTCTCCAATAGTTAATTGGTTAGATGGGAGCCTCCCCTTGAAATATGGGTCAAGCTAAACACAGATGGATGTAGCAAGGATTTAGCTAAAAGAGCTGGTGGAGGTGGGATTCTTTTTGACTTGCATGGAAAATCGATCATTGGTTTCATACTAAACATCAGCGCATGTAATGCTATAGGGGCTAAGTTATGGGCGGTCATGCAAGGATTGTTGCTTGCATGGAGTTGGAATTTTACTCAGGTCATTATGGAGATGGACTCGGTTATAGTGGTTGATTGGTTGAACTAGAAGAATATTTGTGAAGGTATTCATGCTAATATGGTGTTTGCTTGCTTAGATTATCTAAAAGAAGGGCTAGATTATGAAGGTTGTGCATTCTTTTTAGGAAGGGAATTTTATAGCAGATAGGCTAGTTAGTGATGCCTAACTTCAACCTATTGGGATTCAGGTTATCACGACTGGCACTAAGGAATAAGAAATCTCACGAATCAGGAACTCGTAGCAAGTCTTAAAAATAAAAACACATACAAATATAACGCCAAATATCTCATAATTAATACTTTAATTAATATAAGAGAAATATCCATATCATAACATAATAAAATATATTCATACAATTATTCAACTACAGAATCACTATGTAAAACAGTATAAATAAAACAACAAGAAGCACTACTACTGCAACATTTACTAAAATACAAGAGAAGTGATGGTTCAATATTTACATAAGTCGGCCGGGGAGGAAAGAGTCCAGCAAATAGGTCTAATAGGGAGGTCTGAAGTAGAAGATCCTAAAAAAAATATTAAAGGGGGTCAGACCTCAATAAGTGAATTATTATAATATATATACATGCAACCTAACGACATAGACACTCAAGCATTAGTATAATAATATATATATTTATTTATATATACATGCATGCTAAAAATCCACTTTTTATTATAATAGTAAGTGCAGAAGAATTTTGGGTGGAGCATCAGAGTAGAATCCCTAAATTTCCTTAACCTCGATCACTATAATTACTTAGTCAACAGGCTTTCCATAACTCTAAAATAATCTTTTAACCAACTTTTGGTAGTGAACTGGCCCTGAGTACATAAAGGGTCAACTGAGGATTTGCAGTTCCACTACTAGTGCTAACTGGCCCCGAGTACCCCACAGGTCAATCGAGGATCCACAGTCACACCCCTTATCCATAATTCATAACAATCATAATTTCCATAACCAAAATCAATCAAAGTTTAGGGCCTAATTCTAGCGTACTGTTACTCAATAACCTTAACGTGACCCGCTAGGTGGCACGTTCTACAACTATCCTCCAAAAAGTTGTTTCATAATAATGTAATGAAAATAACAATAAATGTGAATAGCATTCATTTTTACAACAATCACATGTAAATATATATAAAAATATATATATATTCATTGGACACTTTACACCGATCAATATTTATCAGTTATTACATTGGGTGGCAACACTATTTGGTCTCAGGGCCCTAGGGAACACACTACTATATCATAAAGACATAGTGTGGAGATGAGGAGTCACCACCCAAGGTAATAACTGGGACAAATTGCTTTGGTGGTACTCGATTCTCTAAAAGAAAGCTAGCACCATAACCAGGAAATTCTGGGAACATAATACTAACTTCTCTTAGTCTCATATTTATTTAGGATTATTTTATGAATTATTACTTCATTCTCTAATTACATGCAATTTTATTAAACCATAATTTGAACATCCATCTAACCTTAACGCAACTAATAATAAAATCACATATAAAAAAAAGCATTCATACATAAATACAATAGGATTCATTTTGAAAAATTTTTGGAGACTTCTTTAAACACACAGAGCGGGACATGTGTGTTAATTACATCCAATTAACCAATCAAACATAAGAAAAAAAAGACCGAAATCACAAAAAAAAGAGAAAAAATCAGCGTAATGCTGACCAGTATTTAGCAAAATGTTGATTGGCATATATCTAATGCCAATCACCATTAAGCCAAATGCTAATCGGCATTTGGCTAATGTCGATCAGCATCAGGCCAAATGTCAACTGGCATTTGACATGCCAAAGAAAATTTCCAAAAAAAACCTTTAAAAAGTTGAATTTTTCCAATTTAAACCCCCTACAACTTATAATCCTTGCATTTAAACTTTAAAATGTTACAATTTAATCCTTTAAATCGTGAAACATCGACACTAGAGATCAATTTCTTGATTGATTTCATCATAGGGGCTTTCATCGTATGCATGCACAATTGCATTGCGAAAGTCGTTATTTGCTTAACAAACTGCGGCAAAGCCATAGAAGCACCCAATTTCAGAAGAAAGAATCAACATACTTAATTGTATCTTAACTGATAGATCTATACTTAAATTGCCTATGCAATTTTAAACATGATGTTATGTTTTATGCTTTACCATATTTCTTGTGAAACGTTTAGTGAAACATATGCAACAAATCTCGCTATATTCTCTATAGGATGTTTAGTGTTTATGAATTTCATTATATTCCCCATGGGACATTTAATGAAATATGCAATGGTTTTTGCTATATTCCCTATAGGACGTTTAGTGATTATGAATTTTGTTATATTTTCTGTGGGACATTTAATAAAATATGCAATGATTTTGGCTATATTCCTTGTGGGATGTTTAGCAATTATGAATTTTATTATATTCCCTGTGGGACGTTTAATGAAATATGCAATGGTTTTTGCTATATTCACTGTGGGACATTTAGCAATTATGAATTTTGTATATTCCCTATGGGATGTTTAATGAAATATACAATGACTCTCGCTATATTCGCTATAGGATGTTTAGCGATTATGATTTAGAAAAAAATGCACTATAGTTCTTATGGAACATCTAGTGGCAACACCATAACTTCTGTGTAGTGTCTGGTGATTTGAAAGATTTGAAATACTGATGCTATGACTACTATGTAGCATAGAACATATTGAATTTGAAATTCATGTTATGACTACTGTGTAGTGCATAAAAAAATAACTTGAAATTCTTGTTATTGCTTTTGTGTAGCATATAAAAAAATGAATTTTATGATTCTTGATCTAAACGATGCATGTAAATGCAAAAATTGAATTATGTATTTATATTTTGTATTCTATACTTGACTGAGAATTCAAAATAAATACAGAAAAAAGTATGCAATTAATGATTAATGATGTGTATTTTGATGAATTAATTAGGAACTAGTTCCTAATTAGAATGTAATTGTGGATTGGATTGCAAAGAAATAACTTGAATTTAAATGCAAGCATATCCAAGGGACTAAAATGGACATTTTTCATTTTATTTATTACTTCTCTTTTGCATATCTTATTCATTCCTCATTCTTTCTTCATTTTCTTTCCTTTTAATTTCCTTTCTTGGCATTGATTTTCATTTCTTGATCATCTAATGTCTGATCTACAATCTGTCAGATTCTATGGCTGACCCACAACACAAAGTACGTAGGAGAGTAGACATTCTAGCAGACCCAACCATTCAACCCCTCTATTTTCCTCAAAATAACCTCAGACTTCGAGAAGGCTCTTCCATTCTTCCTTTGACTTGCCTACATCTCTATAGGTGTACAGATGTTGGTAATGAGGTAACATTTCCTCATTTTTGTAAAAAACTGTTTGTAAAGTTAGTAGTCAGAATAAATTTTAGAATACGAACTAGTATGCACATTATTCAAACTAGATTAGAAATTGATAAAAAAAATGCATGAAAACTCCTGTCACATAGGATTTGGCCCTGGCTATACTACATAACTGATCAAACACGTGAAAAACACTGTCAGAAGACCAAAATTTGGTCTGCATGCAAAGCCCTATCAACATTTGCTCAAATGCCGATCGACTTTGGCTAATGCCAATCAGCATTAGGCCAGAGTTGGTTGGTATTTGGAACATATCAACAAGCTTTCATATTTTTTAATTTTTTTAAATTTTTAATTAATTAATCTAAATTTATTTTTCTATTTATTCTATTTTTTGAATCCTTGAATTTCATCTAGCGAGCGATGAAATTCATAAGTTGCTTTCATATAGCTCGAGAATTGTTTCACGAGTTATTAGATAGTGTGATATAGTTGATATGGGCCTCTAGGTTCTGAAAATTCATTACTACGCTTCTATCAGCTTAAGGTAAGTATGATCATTATTCCTTATTTGCTCTAATCGAGCGATGGATTGATACTACCCACACTTTTGACACCCATGTAGGCGAGCTGATAGTTTCTTCTATGAGTTTTTTTGCCATTATTGGGATTGCCTTTAAAGGTATTCCTATTCCTTTTGACATCAGCTATTGCAGTCTATTTGAAGAGGCACGGAGTCGGTATATGTATGACTTGATTGGGTTCGTTTTGATATGGAAGAACCAAAAGAATGTTATTCTTTCATCTCTGGTCGAGGGATTCAGACATCTTTCTACTACTACCCCTCGTCAGATTGCTCAGAAGGCGAGGTGTCTTCTCTTGATTCTGCTAGGCATGAACCTTTTATACGAGACTGGTTATGAGGTCAGCATTGCTTTACTTGGCCCTTTTCATGACTTAGGTTGTGTTGCTACCCTTGACTAGGGATCTACTGCATTATCCTATCGGATACTATTCGTAGAGGTGTTACCACGATGTGTGGCTTTTGGCAGGCCTTGCATGTACATTTTATTTTCATTATTTGTCACTATCCCTGCTTTTTATATGACTTGCTAATTTCTTTTTCTTTCAGATCTGGAGTATAGAGATTGGGTTGATAAAAGGCTTTGATACTATCAGTTCTTATAGGAGTCTCCCTTTAATGTAGAGATGGGGCTCCTTCTGTTTAGCCAGTGTCGGGAACATTCTTTAGACCTAGTAATAAAGCAAATTCATTAGTGTTTCATTATTTAAAAATAAAATTTAATTAACATGATTTTGTAAATTAACTTATTAGTTGGCGGGAGCTGATAATGTCCAGAGATATGACTTTATGGTTAGTGCAGTACAGTTTGAGTCTATGAGGATTTTGCTTCCTGGCTACGGTTATCAGATGTGGTATTTAGGAGAGCAAATTTATCACTAGTCTCATGGACCTTCTCGATGTCACATTCCTTATGATATCCTCCCTTCGATGCTGTATAGCTCACATCTAAGAGGTTCACAGCAAACAGAGGCACTTTAGGGATATGATGCAACCTTCTTTGAGCGATCACAACATTACTAGCAGTTCATCCATGAGCATCTCCTAGAGCATATTCCTACTGATCATGTTGAGGTAATTTCTAATAATTTCTTCTGTTCCTTTTGGAATTCATGCTTCATTCATTCTTTATTCTCAGCTCGAGGAGATTGGCTCTCCTATTAATGAGGTGATGAAGGAGGAGATTGAGACTGCTCAGGGGACTAAGGACATTTATAAGTCTAAGACTGTTCTTGTTGCTGATATTGCTCTTGATTCTGAGGGTCCTAGGTCTAGACCTAGCCATGCACATTCTGCTCAGTATATTGGGACTAGTCATGATGGGGCCTTTGTTGGTGTTACTCTTGGTGATGTTTCTCTCCCATATAGGTCCATGTTCTACTAGGCTCTTACAGTTCAGACTCCAGTTGAGCAGCATATGCATTTTGACGATGCTCATCTTTTTAGCTTTTCCTCGATGGATACTTCTCATGTGAGTCCATTTGACTTAGTTCCTTATCAATTTGTGCACTTGATACTGATATTAGTAAAATTTTTACAAAACTTGTTCCTTAGACACAGGCAGAGTACTTGTATGAACTTGCCTTATCTCAAAGATTATTCACTATACAAGTCATAAGCAGTTGGCGGGTAAGTATATAAACTGAGAAAATGCAGAATGTATGCATGTAATGATGTTTTCCTAATCATGACAGAGTTATACTAGTGATTTGGAGCATGAGATTGAGAGTCTTCGACAACAACTATTTGGTTTGAGCTTTGATCCATATGGTATTGGGCCTTCTTCTGTTAGACCTCCAGATACCTATTATCATGATGATCCTAGTAGAGGATGGAGCCCATGGCCTGATTCTAGAGCTTAGGATGACTTATTCTGTATTTTTTACTTTTTTTGTACTGTCCATGTTGTACTTTACTTTGTTTTTTGGTACTTTGATGACCTGAATGGATTTCAAAATTTTCCTTTTCCTGAATTAAACTTGGATAAATAGATGCCCCTAGTCAGTTAGTTTTTTTTAGCATCATCTTTATCCAGCTATCCATTTATCTTTATCTAATTTTTATTATCTTTATCAATTATCTAATTATCCACTATCTTTATTATCTATTATCCTCATTTAAGTTTATTAAGAAAGGAAAATCTGAATTATACTTAACCTCAAACTCTTTCCTATATAAAAAACCAAAGAGATTTTGTTTCATTATTCTTTTTCCTTTTCTCTCTTTCAGCATGACTCAAGCCTCTCTGCATCTGATGAAAAGGTTTTTTTAAGAACCTCAATGGTGATGACTAGAACAAGCTTCTGCCCTTTCATGTCAAGCCTTTAAAATTCTCCAACACCTGAAGATAAATGAAAACTTTCTACATGTTGCTGCCTCTTTTTAGAGTTTCGTAGATCATGTTTTTAGGTTCAACAGTCAGGAACTATGTCCCATGATTGAAGAATTTGCTGCTATTATAGGATGTCCATTCCATTCTACTACAATTATTACTCTGCCTGACTTAGGTATGCAATTCTCAAATACACTAGATGATATTCATCCTCTTGCCCATAACCCTAGAACTATCAACCTATCTTCTTTAATTACAACATGTGAGACTAAAGATAAGAACAGTGTTGCTTGGACTAAAACGGTTACTTTCTATCTTTATGCTCAATTCCTCTTGGTCTCTTCCTATGGAGATGTTGATACCAGGATTATGAGTATTCTGGAGCAAGTGGAAGTTGGATTTGACCCTATGCCAGTTATTCTTGCTAAGACTATCATTGGGTTAGATAACTTCCAGACCTATAACCATCTTTTAGGCAATTTAATTCTCCTTCATGTATGTAACTCGGGATTAATTAATTATTTTTTATTTTTTATTTTTTTACCCTTAACTTTTGTTTAAGTCACCCTTTTTGGATTTTCAACTTAGTAGGCTTGTCCTAATTTTTGCCTAAGTTGCCCTTTTGGGTTTTTAACTTAGCGGGCTTTTAATTATTTTATTTTTTACTTTTTTCAGATTTGGCTGCAAGAGAAGTTGAGCTTACTTGCTGCTCCTGCCAATCCTTTATCCTGTCAACCTCACCAGTTCCAATCTCACCCATTAAAGATGAAAGACAAGCACACCATAGACCAGTGGGTTGATTAGCTAAAGGGCAACACAGATTTTGAGATCACATGGGTCTGCCCTTAGTGGAGACTGAAGTTTATGACCATTGAGTTGTATAATCATTGTGTTCTTATTCTAGGACTGCGTTTCTCTTCCTTCTTCACTCCTCTACACCTTTGTTGCTAGTATGGTCGATCGTAGTTCATTGTCACTGTCTTGACTGATTTTGAAGGTTTTCCCCTGAGATAAGATTTTCTGGATAAGATCAGGAACTTATGGCCTTATAGGTCTTTTGAAAGGAACATACTTTTGGATGCTGATAAGACCACTAATGACAATTACAAGACTTAGGTTGTGATGCAAGCCACTGAGCCCGCAGGATTTTCTAGATACAAGAGGACTCAAGCTTTACATGAGGAGTCACAGAAGAAGAAAAAAAGGCATAGTTGAAAATGGTCTTATAGAGCTAATTAGACTTTCATGTTATGTTTTCCTTTTTAGCACTTATGCATTATAAATAAGATAGCACATGCAATTTTCAGACAAAACTTATATTTCAATAAGATTCATTAATTAGGGCTAAAATGAGTACATTTACTACATCATATGATATAACTCCTGTTATCAGCTAGTCCTCTTGGATTTTCTAACTGAATATTTTTTTCTCACATTTTATTTCCCTAATTTTTGCCTAACTAGCCCTTTGTGGGTTTTCTAATCAGCGAGATTACTTTTTTTATTTATTCCCTAATTTTTTCTTGTCAGCCCTTTGCGGGTTTTCTAGACAACGAGAATGTCTTATCTTTATGCCTGACTAGCCTATGTGGGTTTTCTAGTTAGTGGACTTTATTTTCTTTTTACTACTTTTATTCATTTTTTACAAGTAGTATTTCTTGAGGCAAACCAAATTAACAGGCTCCATGAACTCCTTCCTTTCAATATATGATATCTTAGCATCTCCCTTAGGTAGAACTGATTTGACTAAATATGATCCTTCTTAATTTGGTCTAAATTTTCCTCTCGGATCAAACACCACAACCTTAGAATGCTTTAACACCATGTTACCAGCTTTGATCTTTTTAGGCTTAACCTTCTTGTTGAATGATCTCGCTATCCTTCTCTGATATATCTGAGTGTGGAATAAACCATCCATCCTTTTCTCATCCAAAGATATAAAGTGATCATATCTCTTCCGTTCCTATTCACTCTCAGATGTTTTAGCTTCCATGACCACTCTCAAGGACTTGATTTTAGTTTCTATAGGAAAAACTACTTCACAACTATACACCAATGAGAATGGTGTTTGGCTTATGGCAATTCTAGTTGTAGTCCTGTATCCCTACAAGGTGAAAGGAAGAAATTTAGACCAATCCTTGTAAATCTTAACCATTTTAGAGAGGATCTTATTGACATTTTTATTAGCCTCTTCCACTACTCTGTTAGCCTAAGGATGATAAGGTGAAGATTTATGGTGCTCAATCCCATACTTCTATAATAACTATATTGTTTCTGCTTGAAACTGAACCCCATTATCTGCCACAATATGATGTGGAACCCAATATATGCAAATAAGGCTCTTCTTAATGAATTGTGCCATTTGTTTTTCTTTTAAAGTGTTGAAGGATTCCATTTCTACCTATCTCGAAAAGTAATCAATCACCACCATTATATACTTATGTCCATTTGATGTTGTTGGCCTTATTTCTCCTATAATATCAATCCCCTATGTTGCAAAGGGCTAGAGAGATGATAAGCTATTTAGCACCGTAAGAGGAAGGTGGTTACGATTCCCATAAATCTGGCACTTATAGCACTATCTTACTACTTTGATGTAGTCCTTTTCCATACTCATCCAGTAGTAGCCTTGTCTAATTATCTTCTTTGCCAAGATTATCCCATTCATATGAGAACCACAAGCTCATGCATGAATTTCTTTCATCACCTCTTCACCTTCATCTTTCTTGAGACATTTGAGCTACATTCCATTCGCCATTCTTTTGTATAACACTCTATCATGACTTGTATAATTTCATGCAAGAACATAAAGAGTATATCTCTCCTTTGAGGTCACTTCATCTAGATACTTTCCTTCTTCAATGAACCCCTGATCGTTATAAAGCCAAGGCCTTTCTTCAGGCCTTATTTGAATATTCATAATATGCTCACCCCTATAACACGAAGCTCTTAACTTCATAATTATTAAAGGTTTTATAGCCAATCCAATTGTACTATCGCACATCGAAGAAAGTGTCTTTAGTGCATCACACTTAATGAAGTAGGCCTTTCAAATAGCATATGTAAGGCTTCAGCTTTTCCTTTTTTATTTCCCATTCTTTCTTAACCTGAATGATGACCAATATTGAATCTCCATATACCAATAACTCTTTTGCTCTAGCTGCCATGGCTGCCTTTACTCCATAGATACATGCTTCATATTCAGCTGTGTTATTCTGACCTTAAAACCTAACCTTTTGGCGATTGGTATGGTTTCCTCTTCTGGCATAACAAGAATCACTCCTAATCCAGCTCCTTTATTGTTTACAAATCCATCAAAATAAAGCTTCGACTCCCGATGTTCTAAAACTGCTAAATTCTCATATGGAAACTCCAAATTCCACTATTCATTACCTTCTATTGCATTTTGAGCTAGTAATTCTACTACTGCTCTTCCCTTGATTACCTTTGTAGTAATGTACTCTACGTCAAATTTAGTTAGGAGTACCATCCATCGAGACATTTTTCTAGTTAAAGTATATACTTAAAATAGATACCGTAAAGGATCTATTTTTGAAATAGCCTGAACCTTATGGGACTAAAAGTAATGTCTCAATTTTCTTGTTGCCTAGATCATTATCAAACATGTCTTCTCTACCAGATCATACTTTTCTTCATATGGCAGAAACTTCTTGTTGAGGTAATACACAGCATGCTCTACTCCATCCATTCCCTCTTGTGCTAACATTACCCCTATTGCATTCTCTTCTAAAGCCAAAATAGGATCAACGACTTACCTTGTCTTTGTGGTTTTAGTACTTTTGGATTGGCGACATATACTTTAATCCTATCAAGGGCCTTTTGACAATCATCATTCCATTTAACCGGCTGATCTTTCTGTAAGAGCTTAAAGATAGGGTCACAAATATTAGTAAGTTTTACAATGAACCTACTAATACACTGCAACTTGCCAAGGAATCCTCTCACTTCTTTCTATGTCTTTAGTGCTGTCATTTCCTAGATAACTTTCACCTTATTTGGATCCATTTTAATTCCTCTACTACTCACTATATTTCCTAACAACTTTCCTAAAGTAACCCTAAAAAAGCACTTCTTTGGGTTGAGCCTCAGATTGTATCTCTCAATTCAAGCCAAGAACTTGTCTAGAGATTTAAAGTTTCCTTCTTTTGTTTCTGAATTAACCATCATGTCATCCATGTATACTTCCACCTCTTTATGCATCATGTCATAGAAAAGAGCAGTACCTGCCCTTTGATAAGTTGCTTATGCATTCTTTAGAAAGGCATCACCTTATAGTAATAGGTCCCCCAATCTATGATGAAAGCTGTCTTGATCTTGTCCATGACTACCATCATTATTTGATTGTACCTGGAGAATCCATCCATAAAAGAATACAATGCACTCGTCACCGTGCTATCCACTATTACGTCAATATGAGGTAACGGGAAGTAATCTTTTGGACATGCTTTGTTTAAATCCCTAAAGTCTACACATATTCACACTTTACCATCTTTCTTGGGAATTGGTACTATGTTTACTAGCCATTGAGGGTAATTTACTACTTCTAGAAAATTAGCTATATTTATTTAACAATTTCCTCTTTTATCTTTTCAGTCCACTCTGGTCTTAGTCTGTGCAATTTATGTTTAACCATTTTAATTTTTGGATGAGTTAGAATGCAGTGCTCTATTATCTCCCTATCTAAACCAACATATCTTCATAAGTCCAAGCAAATACTACATTTTTTATTAATATTCTCTTAAAATTTTCCCTCTCTTCAGGAGTTACATAATGTGATATAGAAATGTTCTTTGGATTATCATTTGTGCCCATGTTAAATGAATCAAATTGAATTGAATTAATGTCAAACATGCATGAACGATCAAATTTATAATGCACAAAACTATCAGGATGCACATCACACAAGTAAGCAAAACTAGCATTCATATCATTGACCATGGGAAAAACAACATCTTCATCCTCATAAAGATTGGACATTATCACATTAGTTTCTTCATAAAAAACATTAGTAAGGCTATCACTAATAATGGTAGCTAAATACTGGGGTGGCTCCTCTTTAGGTGGCAAACACAGCAACTCCTTAACATCAGTATCACCCATCCTCTCAACTGCTTGCTTAGTAACTTCCTCCTTGTTTCCTACTACTAGATTCTCCATAATATGTTCTTTGAAGATTTCAAATCTAGGGATGTCCTTTCCAACCACATTTATAGATTCCTTGGTGCCCAAATAGTATTTGCCCTCTTTTGGCTTAATGAAGTTCTCACTCAACGGCCCAATTCTTCCCAAGGGTTTGTTTCTTTTTGTCTTCTCCTTCTTTTGCGCCCTTCTACTGGTAGGTCCTATCTTAGTACATCCCAATCCTTTTATGTCATCCTAGGTCTTGAAATCCAGGAGCTTGGGACTTCCTTACTCATTCTTTCCCAGCCCTCATCCAGGTTAATAATTCATGCTCTCCATCATTTTTGCAACTCTAAGATCCATTTATGTCCCATTGAATATTCTAGCAACTTGGAAACCAGGTGGAATTCATACTTGCTTTTGCTTTCTAGTATGGCTGCCATAGCTACATTGGTTCTAGTTTCTATAGTCACAACATCTCCTTCATGAGGGAATTTTATCCTCTAATGCATAGTTGAGGGTACTCCTCCCAGAACATAGAACCATGGCCTACCCAATAGCAAAGCGTAGGTGACAAGAATGTCTAATATGGTAAACTCCATAGTTGACTCCATAGATTCTGTTTTAACCAAGGCTTGGAATGTTCCTTCTACATTCCTGGTGCTATCATCATAGGCTCTAATTATAAGGTTTGAACCTATCAGGTCATAAGTTTTTAGACCCAAATTAGGTAGAATCTTTAACGGGCACATACTGATAGTAGAACCATCATCAACCATCATAAAGTTAGTTCTTTTCCCTTTTACTTTAGCTGGGATAAATATTGCCTTATTATGATTTCTTCCCTCCAAAGGCATATCATCATCTGAGAATGTTATTAGCCCATGCTTCTTTTTTGTAACCTTTGCTACCATGGCCTCAAGTGTAGCTATCGTTTTAATATTCATATTTGACAGAGCTTTAACAAGTGCTCTTCTGTGGCTGCCTGAATGCATCAATAGTTCCTAAATAATCACATTCAACTTAGCTTTTTTTAGCTATTCTAAGATTAGGTCTTCTTTATGCTCTTCCTCTACTTCTGCATCCTATGTTTCTTCTCTTTCTATGACTCTCTCAATTTTCTTTTCGGCTACCTTGTAATTCTTTCCATTTCGAGTGACATGGTTTACATTAGGGTTATTGCTCCACACATCAAATCCAGTGGAATTCTCCTCATTGGAGTCATACTAAATGTCCATAACTTTGATAATCCGATCCCTTTTCTTGTCTTTCCATACTTCCACTATGCATGTTTCTTTCCCTTTTAACTTATGTAGATTAAGTTTGCCCATGTGTTGGCTTATCAGTTATTCAACCTCTTCTTGAGACTATTTGGGAGCTAAGGATTCCTTATAATCTTCAAATTAATCACCCTAGCATGTAGGTACAATCTCTTCCAAGGATATATTACTTGAAGCTAGCTTAGAGTAGAACACTCTATAGGCAAACTTGCCCGAAGGTTGCCCCAATAAATCTTTAACCCCTTTTGAGGGCTGTTTGGGGGTTTCAGATTCTTTTCCTTCTTCCATAAACTCATTATCAAATTCATTACCCCATCCCAAGTGCACTATTGACTCAATAGGGATATTAGCAGAGGGTGGCTTGGAGTAGAATACTTTATAGTTAAACTTGCCAGAGAGCTATCCTAGCAAATCTTCAACTCCCCTAGAGGCATCAAGAGATTCTCCATTAGGTTTTCAAAAGAGTTTAACACTTCTTCTTTGCTAACTCTTGAGTTGATCATCATGGTGGCTGGTGGTGGGACATTTCAGTAGTTTAGGAAAGGGTTATTTCTAGTGTTTGGATTAGAGTTAGATTTTTTAGGGTTTGTGATTTTTTCATAGTCTATTAGGTTTTGGATTTTGTGTTTGAGGTGGATACAGGTATCTAAGGAGTGATTGGCTACTTGGTGAAACTTGCAATAACTATTAGGATCATAACCTAGGACATTTAAGTTAGGTGGTTTGTAGAAGGTTAAAGGTTAAAGTAGCCCTTTTTGGATTAGTCTTTTTAGGACTTTAGAGAGTGGTTGGTTGAAGTTTGAGAATCTCCTAGGTTACTGAATTGCACGTGCTTCCACCGCTCGACTAGTACTTCCCAATTGTGTGCCTCCAATTGGGTAGTTTATGGTTCCGGTGCCTCCAGAGCTTCTTTTCTTATCATTCTCAATCTCTTATACTTCTAGACCGTCATCATACAAGTATATGAGTGTTTTGGGGTCATTTACAGTCTCTCTACCATATTAGGTGACACATTCCAGACTACTATCCTAACCTAATCCTTTTTAGCTAGTTTATTTTTCATTAATCCTACTTTATTCATGAAACGAGTCAAGAAATAAAAAAAAGACTCATTGGATTTCTATTTAGTCAATTCCAAATCTTTGATGGATACTTCCAATCTAGTATTGTACTCATATTGTTTTAAAAAAGCAGTATATAACTCCTTCCAATAAGTCTTGCTAGATTTCTCTATCCCGTGATACTAGTTTACAGCCATTCCCTCTAAAGACAACACAAACAACCTAGTGATCATTGCTAATGGGGCTTTAATAGTGCTCATAGTTGTAGTGTATTGACTCAGATGAATTATAGGATCTCTAGTTCCATCAAATTTCTATAGCTGAGGCATTTTGAATTTGTCAGGTAGCTTGTCACCCTCCATTTGCAGCATATCATCGAAGTCAAATGAGTATCCCATGCCTTGTCCCCTAATCAATTCTTTCATTTTAAAAATTTTCTAGGTCAGTGCTTGCATCTACTTGGACTCAAGGTCTTGGACCAATTTTAGTAATTCTCTCTTGGCTTTTTCTACCAAGTAATTCTCAACATCTTCCACCTTCATATCAATGAAAGGTGGATTTCTAGCAACAGGTTGCCCCCCAGCTTTATTGGTAGCAAGTGGAGCATCTATGGTAGGCGGGATAGCAGTAGCAACAGGTTGTTATTCAAGTGTAGGTAGTGGTATAATAGTAGTGGCAAGTGGCATCAGTGTAGCTAGAGCTTGTCTCAGTTCATCCTGCATCATAGCCCTTATGTCATTCATCAGAGCTCCTTTGATGTCTTCTAAGGTCCAGTTCCCTCCTTGTTGCTGTTCCATTTCTATAGGCTTAGTTTAGGTTGGTTCAACTTCCAAATAAAGTGGATCGATAGGACTTCTCTATAGTCTATCCAGCTTGTGAAGGATTTCTTTTACTAAGGCTTTAGGATTATGACTTGCTCTTTTTAGTCTACCACCTTTCCGTCCCCAAATACGAGAAGACCTAGATGAATATATGATGGCTACAAAATAAGGTGTTAGTATAATGGATGAAGTGCATGTATGCATGATGCATGTGTTATGCAACAAGTAACAAGCAAGCAAATAACACATAATAAGTATCAAGAAACAATCAATAGGCAACATGCAAGCATAAACCTTCTAACATTATTCGTCATACACATGTATTCAATGGCGATTTCTTTTCCTAGGATTTTTTTATCTTGGCCTTAATATCAATAGGGGATATCAGGGACCAAAATGCATTCCAAATCTCTCTGAAAGCAGTAAAGGCATAAAAATAACATTTTTAGGTATAAAGGTCTAGCTCAACCTTTATCACCCCAAGTGGGTTTCAAAAGTATGGGCCTGGTCTGTTATAAATATAAATACCTCATGGAAAACAAACATACAAGTAATTTGGTAAATCCAAAGGGAAATTACTAGGCCATTATATATGGTTAAGGTTTGGTAAAAAGTTAAGGTTCCTTTAACAAGATGCCCTCCATTAAGGACTTGAGTCACAGGCCAAGGTCAGAGGGGCCCAACATTCTTTACCAACTCGAGAGAAGACCACCCCCCCCTTTAGGACTTGGGTTACAAGCTCTGGTCAGATGAGCCCGACAATCTCTCTTAAAATAAGTTAAGGCTAAGAGTGGTGGTTAACCAATCTACAACCCCATGAAGCTAATGGAATCATAAACAAACACCATTGGGTAAGTAAGGATATGCAGAATGAATGTAAGAATAAACTAATAATTAATAAAATGATTGTAAAGAACAAAAGTATAATTAGTATCTCTTATCCCCAATGGAGTCGCCACTGTAAACGGTGAGGTTTAGCACATGCCCAAGATTTTAGAAACTGTGACATTGTTATGGCTTAGGGCCCTGGGGAACACACTACTATATCACAAAGACATGGTGTGGAGATAAGGAGTCACCACCTAGGGTAATAACTGGGACAAATTGTTTTGGTGGTACTTTATTCTCTAAAAGAAAGTTAGCACCACAACTAGGAAATTCAGGGAATGGAATACTAACTTCTCTTAGTAACGTGTTCATTTAGGATTAATTTATGAATTATTGCTTAATTCTTGAATTACATGCAATTTTATTAAACCTTAATTTGAACATCCATCTAACCTTAATGCAACTAATCATAAAATCACATATAAAAAAAAGCATTCATACAAGGTGCAACGTCCCTAAGTCAAAACTAAGTTAATTTTATTTGGAAGTTAACTAATTCTACATTTTATTTACAAGTGAAGTGGGCTAACAAAGGACCTACATTTTCATCAATTTTAGTGAACCTAGGTCTATTTGTTTTAACTTATCTAAGGAAATGGGCTTAAGTTTATAAAATTTCAAAGGAAAAGTTAAATTAGTGGGCCTAAGTATAACTTGATTTTATTTTAAGTGAAATGTGACTTAAGTTTATTTATTTTAAAAGTAATGAAATTGAATGGGTTGAGCTAAATCTAAATAAATTTTAATTAACTAGAAAATAGGCTTAAAGTCTAAATTGATTTTAAAAGAAATAAAAATGCTTTATTGGGTTGAGGTAAATCTAAATTGATTTTATTAATTAAAATGCGCCTAAATCTAATTAACCTAAAATGGGCCTACGTTGGTTTTAATTAATTAATTAACCTAAATCATTTATAAACCTATTTTAAGTGAATTGGACCTAATCGTGGGCTTGGGCTTAAAAGGATCAAATAAACCCAAAAACAATATCCAAAATAAATAATATATCAAAACATATCAAATAAACAATTGTACATTATTTTCTAAAAAACCCTAAATTAATTTACATACAACGCTAACTTTAATCTTCTACCATCATTAATTTTAATTGAATTTTATCAAATTGTACCTAAATTACTAATCAATTTTTAGTGCAGAGAATTAGAATTCCACTATTTTCCCATTATTAAGGCTATTATAACCTACAGTGTAGAGAATTAAAAGGAAATTAATTACAACCCAGGAACAATAGATGAACAAATAAAATAGATAAATAAAAAAAATCCTAAATTTTACGGGGTTTCACAAGTTTTGATCCATGGCATTCCATGGATTCTTCAAGATTATTGTTCAAATACTGCACCATAACTAATCCTCAATCCCAGAGCACCAAAGAACATAAGCCAAAAACAAAGACAAAAGAACAAAATTTAATTAGTAATCAACTCAATAATTAAAACAAAGAGATTGAATTAAAAGAAAAGAAGAGGCAAAGAAGTGAAAAGGATGTTGTGCAGATGCAGTTATATGGCCACTCATATTATGATTTTCACCATTTGGAATTGGCTCTGTAATGTCTCTTTCATGATCTCTAGACTAAAAATAGAATGGAATTTTATTTAGTTTTCCAGGGTTTTAAAAATCAAAAGTAAGCAACTGAGGTTTTTGGCCTCCTGTAAAGAACTACGTTTTACAGGCTCCAAAAAGAAAGAAAGAAAAAAATCTATGCTACGTTCAATAAAAATCAATCTTAACCCTTTTTTATAATAATTTTTCACCCAAAAAAAAAAGAAAGGCCCCACTTCTTTGTAGACTTCTCCCTCGACTTTTAAAGCTAGGGAGCCAACCTCTTTTGTGCCAATGCAGGGTTTGGTTGCTTATCATTAGGAAGTTTAACATCTCGAATTTTAATTTTTTGATTTTTAAAAACACATATAGGATAGGATTCATTTTGAACAAAGTCTAGAGACTTCTTTAAACACACAAAGCGGGATACATGTGTTAATTACATCTAATTAACCAATCAGACACAAAAAAAAACCAAAATTATGAAAAAAAGAGAAAAAATCAGTGTAATGTCAACTAGTAATGAAATGTTGATTGGCATCTGTCTAATGCTAATCGACATTTGGCTGAATGCTGATTGGCATTTGACATACCAAAGAAAATTTCCAAAAAAAACCTCCAAAAACTTGATTTTTTCCAATTTAAACCCTAAAACTTATAATTCTTGCATTTAAACTTTAAAACGTTATAATTTAATCCTTTAAATGATGAAATATCGACACTAGAGATCAATTTTTCATTTTATTTCATCAGAGGGGCTTTTGTCACATGTATGCACAATTGCATTGCGGATTTGGGTGGTTATAAATACTCTGCAGACCTACCACGATCAACTAAACACTGTCGAGTGGTACTTGGTAAGAAAACAAAACCATTAGCATTTCATGACTTAATACAAGTTAAACTTAATTAATCCTAATTTTGTATATCTATTCTAAATCGTTGGAGGGAGGTAATGATGTCCAATGATATGATTTCATGGATGCCACCATACAACTTGAGGAGATGAGGGTGTTCTGCTCCCTGATTATGGTTGTCGGATGTGGTATTTGGGAGAGCGGGTATATCAATGGTGCCTTAGACCTTCCCGACACCATATTCCTATTGTTGTTTCTCACTTAATGTTTTATAGATCCTGGTTGATTGGTTTGGAGTTGAGGGAGGCATTACAGGGTTATGATGCCATGATTTTTTTGGAGCAGTCCCATCATTACAGGTAGTTTGCCCATAAGAACCTCTTGGAGCAGGTTCCTATTGATGAGGCTGAGGTAACTTCTGATCATTTCTTTTCTAGAACTCTTTAATCACTTATTCTTTTCTCATAGTTTTCTTTTCACAAATTGAGGAGGTTCACTTCCCTACTGATGAAGTGATGGAGGAGATGGCCGAGGCTGATAAGGGGTTTGAGACTGCATATGAGAGTGAGGCTGCCCCTAAGCCTGAGATTGTACCTGAGGTTCCCGAGCCTAGTCCTGGCCATGCACAACGCACTCAGCATGTTAGGACCAACCGTAAGGGAGCTTTTGTTGGCATTTTTTTTTGGCAATGTTCCCCTCCCTGATAGATCTATACTCTACTAGGTTCCTGTTGTTCAGGCTCCGGTTAAGCAATAGATACATTTCGATGATGTTCAGCTCCCCATCTTTTCTCCAGTAAATACTTCTCATGTGAGTTTATTTGAATTATTTCTTTTATTACCTATACACTTGGTATTGATGTTAGTACAACTTTACAAAATAAGTCCCCTAGACACAGGTAGAGTATTTGTACGGACTTGCCTCGTCTTAAAGGTTATTTACCATGCAGGTCACAAATAGTTAGCAGGTAAATATATATACACTTATTATATAAATGTATGCATAGTGTGCATATGATATAATGCTTCCTATATATGTAGAGTTATTCATGGGATATGGAGTGAGAGATTGAGATGCTTAGCCGATGGCTTGCTGACTCAAGCCTTAACCCTTATAGTGTTGGTCCTTCTGCTAGACCTTTAGATACCTATCATCGTGATGACCCTAGTAGAGGATGGAGCTTATGGCTTGATTATGAAGCTTGAGATGACTGATTCCAGATTATTTTCTATTTTATAGTTAGGACAAACTATCTTTTGTATTGCTCTATTTTAAACTTCCCTTTCTTGAAATTAGACTTGGATGAACAGATGATCCTAAGTGAGTTAATTGATTTTTTTATACCTTAACTTTTGCCTAAACCACCCTTTTAGGTTTTCAACTTAATAGGCTTTGTATTTTTACTTTTCAAATCTAGGTCATAATACAAGTTACAGAGCCACCTGAAATTTCTAGATACAAGAGGATTCAAGCTTTACATGATGAATCTCAGAAGAAGAAACATAGGCACCACTAGAATAAAATGGTCTCATAGAGCTAGTCTTAATCTTTTATGTTCTATTTTCCTTTCTAGTGCTTATGTATTATAAATAAGATAGAACATGCAATGTCATAACAAAATTTCAATTTTAATAAGATTCATTAATTAGGGGAAAAATGAGTATATTTGCTACATCACATGACATAACTTCTATTATCAACTAGTCCTTTTGAATTTTCTAATTGAATATTTTTTACTCATATTTTATTTCCCTAATTTTTGCCTAACCAGCCCTTTATAGGTTTTCTTATAAGTGGGACCTCTTTTATTTTATTTTATTCCCTAATTTTTGCCTACCAGCCCTTCATGAGTTTTTCGAATAGTAGGAATGGCTTATTTTTACCTAACTAGCCTTTTTAGGTTTTCTAGTCAGCAGACTTTTATTTTCTTTATACTACTTTTATTTATTTTTATAGATAGTATTTCTTGAGGTGATCCAGGTTAACAGGCTTCATGAACTCATTCCCTTTAAGATCATATATCTTAGCGGGTCCCTTTGGCAAAACTGACTTGACTAAGTATGGTCCTTCCCAAGTTTGGTCTGAACTTTCCTTTTGAATCAAACACCACTGCTCTAGATTGTTTTAGTACCATATCCCTAGCTTTTATCTTCTCCAGCTTTACCTTCTTGTTAAATGCCCTTTCTATCCACTTCTAGTATATCTGGGTATAAAACAAAGCATTCATCCTCTTCTCATTTAGAGACACTAGATGATCATATCTTTTCCATGCCCATTCACTCTCGAGCATTTTAGCCTCCATAACTACTCTTAAAGACTTGATCTCAGTTTCTATTGGCAAAAATACTTCACAACTGTACACCAGGGAGAATGGAGTTTAGCCTATTGTAGTTCTAGTCGTAGTTCTATATCCTAATAAGGTAAAAGGAAGAAATTCATACCGATCCTTGTAAGTTTTGACCATCTTATAGAGGATTTTCTTGATATTTTTATTTGTTGCTTCCACTGCTCCATTATCCTAAGGTCGATATGGTAAAGACTTATGATGCTTGATCCTATACTTTTGTAATAACTCTACCACTTCTACTTGAAACTGAACCCCATTATCTATCACTACATGATGTGGAACCCCATATCTGCATATGAGATTCTTCTCGATAAATCGGGCCATTTGTTTTGCCTTTAGAGCATTGAGAGACTCAGCCTTTACCTATTTAGAGAAGTACTCAATTGCCACAACTATGTACTTATGCCTATCCGATGTTGTTGGCCTTATTTCTCTTATGATATCAATCCCCCACGGCGTAAAAGGCGAAGGAGATGATAAACTATTTAGCATCGTTGGAGGAAGGTGGTTGAGGTTCCTATAGATTTGACACTTATGGCATTGTCTCACAGTTTTAATACAATCCTTTTCCATGCTTGTCTAGTACTACCCCTGTCTGATTATCTTCTTTGCTAGGATTATCCCATTTATGTGAGAATCATAAGCTCCTGCATGAACCTTTGAACATTATAAAACCATGGCTTCTCTTGAGGCCCTATCTGAATTCCCATAGTCTGCTCACCCCCATAACATGGAGCCTTTAATTTCATTATCACTAACAGCCTCATAGTCAACCCAGTCACACTATCCCACATTGAAGAGAGTGTTGTTAGTGCATCTGCCATCTGATTGTCATCTCTTGATAAATGGATAAAGAGATACTTGGTGAAATTCTTTGTTAAAGCTTTCAAATAACAAATGTAGGGTTTCAACTTTTCCTCATTCACTTCCCATTCCTCATTAGCCTGGCTGATAACCAACATAGAATCCCCGTATACTAATAACTCCTTTGCTCCAGTTGCCATCACTGCTTCTACTCCATGAATGCATGCTTCATACTCAGCCATATTATTGGTTACTTTGAAATCCAACTTCTTGGCCTTTGGTATGGTTTCTCCCTCTAGCGTGATAAGGATCACTCCTAACCTAATTCCTTTGTTGTTTACTACACCATCAAAATAAAGCTTCCATTCCTGATGCTCTACAATTGCTAAATTCTCATATGGGAATTCTAGGCTCCACTGTTCATCACCCTCTACTGCATTTTAAATTAGGAATTTTGCTAATGCCCTTCCCTTAATAACCTTCATGGTAATGTACTCTATATCAAATTCAGTCAGGAGAATAAGCCATCAAGAAATCCTTTCAGTCAGAGCAGGTGCCTGTAGTAAGTATCTTAAGGGGTCTATTTTCAAAATGGCCTGAACCCTATAAGACTAAAAGTAATGCCTTAATTTCCTTATTGCCCAAATCATTATCAAACATGTCTTCTCCACCAAATCATACTTTTCTTCATACGATAGGAACTTCTTGTGGAGGTAATACACTGCATGCTCTATCCCATCTAGCCCTTATTGTGCTAACATTGCCCCCATTGCCTTTTCTTCTAGTGCCAGATATTGGATCAAGGGTTTACCTAGACTCAATGGTTTAAGTACAAGTGGATTAGTGAGATACTCCTTTATCTTATTGAAGGCCCTTTGACAGTCATCATTCCACTCCATAGGTTGATCTTTTCTTAGAAGCTTGAAGATTGAGTCACTAGTAAGCCTTGCAATGAACCTACTAATATACTATAACCTATCTATAAACCCTCTCACATATTTCTTTATCCTTGGTGTTAGCATTTCCTGAATGGTTTTCACTTTATCTGAATCTACTTTGGTTCCTCTGCTACTAACTATATGCCCCAGCAACTTCCTTGAAGTAACTCTGAAAATGCATTTCTTTGTGTTGAGTCTTAAATTATACCTCTCAATGCATGACAAGAATTTGTCCAAGGCTTTAAAATGCCTCTCTCTTATTTCTGACTTGACCATCATATCGTCTACATATACCTTCACTTCTTTATGCATCATGTTATATGGAAAAGAGCGATAGCTACCCTTTGATATGTTGCACCTGCATTCTTTAACCTGAAAGGCATAACCTCGTAGTAATACATCCCCCATTCCATGATGAAAGTTGTCTTGATCTTATCCAACTGCCATTATTATTTGATTATACCTAGAGAACCCATCTATGAAGGAGTACATCGCACTTGACGCTGCACTATCCACTATCACATCGATGTGAGGTAAAATGAAGTCATCCTTTGGACATGCTTCATTTAAATCCTTGAAATTAACAGACATTCACACCTTACCGTCTTTCTTGGGTACTGGGTCTATGTTTGCTAGCCATTAGGGATAATCTACTACCTTTAAAAAGTTGGCCTAAATTTGTCTAGCAATTTCTTCTTTTATCTTTTTAGCCCATTTTGGTCTCAGCCTGCACAATTTATGTTTAATTGGTTTTATTTCTAGATGAGTTGGAATATGATACTTTGTAATGTCCCTGTCTAAACCTAGCATGTCTTCATAGGTCCAAGCAAATACTACATTTCTTTTTGTTAGTATTTTCTTAAAATTTTCCCTCTCTTTAGGAGTTACATAATGTGATATAGAAATTTTCTTTGGATTATCATTTGTGCCCATATTAAATGAATCAAATCGAATTGAATTAATGTCAAACATGCATGAATGATCAAAATTATAATGCACAGAACTATCAGGATGCACATCACACAAGTAAGTAAAACCAGCATTCATATAATTGACCAAAGGAAAAATACAATTGTTTTCCTCATAGAGACTGAACATTATTATATTAGTTTCTTTATAAAAGACATTAGTAAAGCTATTACTAATAAGGGTAGCTAAATCCTAGGGTGGCTCCTTTTTAGGTGGCAGACACAGCAGCTCTTCGACAACAGCATCCCTCATTCTTTCAGCTACTTGCTTCATCATTTCTTCTTTGTTGCTCTCGACTAAGTTTTCCATAATTTGGTTTTTAAAAATCTCAAACCCAGGAAAATTTTTTCCAGCAACATTAATGGACTCCTTAGCACCTAAATAGTACTTGCCCTCTATTGGCTTAATGAAATTCTCACTTAATGGCCCAACTCTCCTCATGAGCTTATTTTTCTTGGCCTTCTCCTTCTTTCTTTCCCTTCTTCTAGTAGATCCTATCTCAACACACCCTAATCCTTTAGTGTCATTTTGACTCTTGAATTCTGGTAGCTTAGGAATTCCTTGCTCATTCTTGCTTAGCCCCTGTCCAAGTTAGTAATTCATGCTCTCCATCATTTTTACAACCCTCGAGTCCATCTCAGTCCTATCAAACATCCTAATAATTCAAAAACTGAAAGGAACACACACTTGTTTTTATTTTTCCAGTATGGCGGCCACAACTGCATTGGTTCCTGCTTTGATTATCACTACATCTCCTTCATGAGGGAATTTTATCTTCTGGTGCATAGTCGATAGTACCCCTCTCATAGAATGGAACCATATCCTTCCCAATAAAAAGCTATAAGTAACTAGTATATCTAGCACAATGAACTCAATGGTTGATTCCACAGGTCTTGTTTTAACCAGAGCTTGGAATGTCCCCTCTACATTCCTAGTGCTATTACCATAGGCTCTGATTATGAGGTTTGAATCTATAAAGTCTTCATATTTTAAACCTAAGTTAGGCAAGATCTTTAATGGGCATACATTAGTGGCAGAACCATCATCAACTATTGCAAAGTTGGTTCTTTTCCCTTTTACTTCAGTTGGGATAAACAATGCCTTGTTATGATTTCTTCCTTCCAAAGATAGGTCATCATTTAAGAAAGTTATCAGTCCATGTTTCTTTTTTGTAACCTTTGCTACCATAGCCTCATGTATGGCTACTATTTCAATGTTTATGTTTGACAGAGCTTTCACTAGAGCTCTTCTATGGCTACTTGAGTGCATCAATAGTTCCCAGATACTGACATTTGCCTTAGTCTTCTTCAGTTGTTCTACAATCAGGTCTTCCTTTACCACTTCTTCTTTTTTTTTTGCATCGTTTGTCTCTTCCCTTTCTATAACTCTCTTAATCTTCTTTTTTGCTGCCTTGTAATTCCTTCTACTTCTAGTTACATGATTCACTTTAAGGTCATTAATCCACACATCCACCCATCACCAAATTCATCAACCCATTATAAGGGCACAATCCCCTAAAAAGGTATATCATTAGAAGTAGGCTTTGAATAGAACACCCTATAATCAAATTTGACTGAGGGCTGATAAATCCTCAACTCTTGGTTGTTATAGGGTTTTGTATTCTTTCTTATCATTAAACTCATCACCCCATCCTGAGGGTACAATTGATTCAACTAGGATATATGCAAAGGGCAGTTTGGAATAAAACACCTTATAGTCACATTTCCCTGAGGACTACTGTAGACACCCAATTTCAGGATGATGAGCTATAGATGTGATAGAGGACTCCAATAATAAAAATGTCGTGAATAGATCTTCAATAGTTAAACTTTGAAACTTCAAGGGTCTAATTGCATTTTTTTCAAACAAAGGATTTAAGGATTTTATGGACTAAATCGTAATGCTTTTTAAAGATCTAATTGCAAAACTTAAATTCTTTCAAGGACCTTTTTGTAATTAAAAAAAGTGATTGGAATTACCCTAATTCCTATCGAAATTACGTAATTCCAATAGGAATTATGCTAATTCCAATTGAAATTAGATAATCCTGATCGGGATTACATAATTCTAGTCAAAATTAGACTCCTTCCGAAAATTTTTGAATTTTCAAGATAAATCTTGAATTTTCTAGATAAATTGAGTCCTAATTAGTATGAAATTCTCCTAAAATTATTTTGATAATATTTTTAAGGAAATAGAACTCTTTTAGGAATCAATTTATAACTAGGATTTCAAGATGTATCCTTATATATAGGAGGGCTTTGCCTCTGGAAAAGGGGAGGAAAGAGGGAAGACAGAATAGGAAGAGCAAGAAAATTAAAAAAATAAACAAAAGAAAAAAAATCGAGGAAGGAAAAAAGAAAAAAAACAGGGAGAAAAGTTATTTTCTACAAAATTCCTTTTAAGATCTTTGAAGAATTTTTAAAGAGAAGATTAGAAGATCTATTAAGAAACGGTGACTTTAGAAATCTGAGGAGCTTCCCATCACTCATAAGCATCATCATCATCTTCTTATTTTATTTTATTTTATTGATTTATTTCTTTTTGATTTTATTGATTATTTCTATTATTTGAGTTATTATTATTATTTATTCACTAACCGTAATTTTTATTCTTTTTTGTGGTGATTATGGAGGAAAACACTTAATGATTATATTTGAGGAATCAAATCCATAAAAGGACCATGGAATGTCATGGATAAGACTTTATAGAGATATAGTTTCTAGGTTTTTTAATTATTATTTTATTTTATTATTTTATTTTTGGGGATGTATTAATTATTTTTATTATTATTTTCTATAGATTATTGTAATAGCCCCAATAATGGGAATAGTTGAATTATATGTGTGATTGCATGTTTATATTAAGTAATTGGTTAGTAAAATTAGGGTTTCAATTGGGTAATTAGTTAAAATCAATGAAAGAAGTAGATTAATTTAGGTTGCATGTTAATAAAAATTAGGGTTTTTTTAAGAGAGATTAATTTAATTATTTGTTTGGTCTTTTATTTATTTATTTTGGCAAGTTATATTTATTTTTGGACTTGTTTATTTTTATGTGTTTTAGGCATTAAAGCCCATATTAGATTTTAATCCACTTAAATAAATTTATGTTTTTAGGTTTAATTAGTTAAAATATATATTTTAGGCCCATAATTAATTAGATTTTTAGGTTAGAGATAACTTAGGCCCATCTAGTAAATTAGACATTACCCCACTTAATTTAATTTAATTAATTTAGACTTAGCCCACTTAGTTTAAAGCCTCTTTCATAATTCGTAGATTTAAGATCACCTTAGTATTAAAACATGTAAAATTAGGCCCACTCATTTAAATACCTTCATAATTTATAGATTTAGCTCATTTTTAGAATTAAAATAAATAGATTTAGGTTCATTTAATTAAAATTAAAAGGAATTAGTCTTTTAGGCTCATTAATTAAAACATGTAGATTTAGCTCATTTAATTAAAATCCATGTATATTAGACTAACTTAGGGATTATATGAATGCATTATTTACTTGTATTTTCATGACTGGTTTGCCTTGGAGTTAATTACTAGAATAAGGATTTAAATGAAATTGCATGTAAATAAAGGATAGTATAGTAATTCATAAAGTAATTCTAAATGAACATGAGACTGAAAGAAGTTGGTATTCCGTACTCAGAATCTCCTAGTTGTGGTGCTAACTTTCTTTTAGGGAATCGAGTACCACCTTTTTTATCTATCCCAGTTATTACCCTGGGTGGCGACTCCTCATCTCCACGCCATGTTTTTGTGACAGTGGTTAGTGTGTTCTCTAGAGCCCTGAGCTCAAACAATGTCATAGTTGCTAAAATCTTGGACACGCACTAAACCCAACTGTCTACAGTGACAACTCCACTGGGGATAAGAGATACTGATTCTACTTGTGTTCTTTAGAATTATTTTATTATTGCATTCATTCTGCATGTCCCTATTAATCGATGGTGTTGGTTTATAGTTCTATGATTCTACTAACTTCATGGGATTGTAAATTGACTAACCATCACTCTTAGCCTTAACTCAGTTCAAGAGAGATTGTCAGGCTCATCTGACCAAAGTCTGTAACCCAAGTCCTTAAAGGGGGTAGTCTTCTCTTGAGTTTGTAAAAGATGCCAAGCCCCTTTGACCTTAGCCTGTGACTCAAGTCTTAAAGGAGGGCATCTTGCTAAGGGAACCTTGACCTTTTTACCAGACCCTAACCACATATAATGGCTTAGTTACTTCCCCTAGGATCTACCCAAATTGCTTGTGAATATTTCCATAAGGTATTTCTATCTATAAAGGCCCAAGCCTATACTTTAAAAGCCTTATTTGGACTAAGAAAGATTGGGCTAATCTTTTATACCTAGAAATATTGTCTTTATGTTTTACTGCTTTAAGAGAGATTTGGCATGTGTGTTGGTCCCTTATATCCCTTATTGATATTAAGACCAAGACAAAAAATCTTAGGAAAAGAGACTCACCATTGAATATGTGTATGGGAGAAATAAGGTTGGAAGCATGTATGTATACCTAACTTATTACTTGCTACATGCATACATGCATCTTATGCATCATGCTAACATTTGCCTTTCAACCATCATAGATTCATCCAGGTCTTCCTATGTTTGGAGTTGAAAGGGTGGTAGACTAGTGAGAACTAATTCGAGTCTGCAATTGATTGCAAAAGAGATCCTCAACTGACTGGAAAGGAGTCCCATCAACCCACTATACTTAGAATTTGCACAAATAAAATAAGCCAAAGAAATGGAACAATATGAAGGAGGAAACTGGACCCTAGAGGATGTCAAAGGAGCACTGATGGATGACATGAGAGCGATGATGCAAGATGAGTTAAGACAGGCTTTGGCCGGATTGATGCCACCACCTATTGCTGTTGCACCTCCTACAGCCAATCCACTTATTATGACCAATCTACCTGTTATAGGTACACCACTTGCTAACAACGACAATGCTAGGGAAATGAAACTTAAGGATGTTGAGAGTTATATGGTTGAAAGGGCGACAAAGGAATCACTAGAGCAAGTTCAAGAGTTGGAATCCAAGCATATGAAAGCACTGACTCAGAAAATGTCCAAGATGGAGGAGTTGATAAAAGGACAGGAAATTGGATGCTCATTTGACTTTGATGATATGATGCAATTCGAGGAGGACAACTTGCCTGACAAATTCAAAATGCCATAACTATAGAAGTTTGATGATACTGAAGACCCGAGAATTCACCTTAGTCAATGCACAACTACTATAGCACCACTAAGGCTCCTTTGTCTATGGTTTTCAAGTTTTTTGTACTATCCTTGGAGGGTATGACTATCAATTGGTATCATGGGTTGGAAAAGTTTATTCGTGCAAACTAGAGAGAGTTATGCACTGCTTTCCTAAAATAATATAACTACAACACTAGGCTCAAAGTGTCCATCAGGGATCTAGAACTAACCAAGCAGAAGCCTAATGAGTCATTCTCAAATTTCCTAACTAGGTTCATGAACCATATGGGACTAATGAAGAACAAACTAGCTAAGAAGGATCAGGTTAGGATGATGGTCTGAAATATGCTACCTAATATGGTTGAGAGGTTGCAGATGCTGAATCCTAAGACATTTGTAGATCTCTATGATGATGGGTTGCAAGATGAAGAGATAAAAAACGAGAAAAAGAAAGTCATTAGGAGCACTAGAGTGAGAAATTACCCAAATGGGGGCACACAACAAGGAAATACTAGTCGGGTTATAGGAGTTCATGCTATCTAACAACCTAGGAGATTCTCAAACTTCAACTAACCCTTATCCAAAGTCCTAGACCATCTCACCCAAAAAGGCCTCCTTAGAACTTTAACCCCACTAGACCACCAAACCCAAATCTCCCTAGCTTTGACCCAAATAGTTATTGCAAGTTTCACCAAGTTGCTGGTCACCCAACTGATTTTTGCATGTGCCTTAAACACGAAATCCAAAACCTCATAGATTTTGAAAAAATCACAAACCTTGATAAATCAAATCCAAACCCAAACACCTGAAATAATCCTTTCCCAAATTACTGAAACATGCCACCCCTAACAACCATGATGATCAACTCAGGAGTAAGCGAAGAAGAAGTGCTAAACTTTTTTGTGGATCTAAGCCTTAAAGCTAATGAGAAATCTCATAATGCCCCTAGAGATGTGGAAAGAGTATAAGAGTTACTGGGTCAACCCTCAGGCAAGTTTGATTATAAGGTGTTTTATTCTAAACCACCTTCTTTTGACATATCCATTGATACAATCAAACCTATAGGATGGGGTGATGAGTTCAATGATGAAAAGCTACTAGTCAAAAAAGAGAAATGCATGGTTAAAGTATGGAAAGATGGAAAGAAGGACCAAACCGTCATGGCTATTGATATTTGGTACAATTCTGATGAGGAAGGCACTAAAAGATATAATGTATGGCTTGATAATCCTGAAGTCTGTCATTTCACCAAAAGTGGGAAGGGCTATAAACCAGCAAAGAAAACTATAAAAAAAGAAGAAGTTATTGAAGGAAAAGACTCAAATGAACATGGCAATAGCCTGATTCTTGAAAAGCTCAAGAAAGCAAAAGAAAATATGAGCATTTGGGAGTTCTTAATGCACTCAAGTAAGCTTTAGTTAAGGCTTTGGCTGACATGAACATCAAAACTTCTACTACCCCTGAGGCAATGGTGGCCAAGGTTATGGAGAACAAGCATAGGGTTATCACTTTCTCTAATGAGGATTTACCTGTAGAAGGAAGGAATCATAACAAGGCCCTATTCATTGTAGCTGAAGTGAGAGGGAAAAGGACCAATTATGTGATGTGGATGATGGGTCCACAATTAATGTTTGCCCGCTATGAATCCTACCTAATCTATGAGTAAAGGCAGAGGATTTGGCAAAGTCAGATTGGTAATCAGGGCTTATGATGATAGCATGAGGAATGTTTAGGGAACATTTGTGGCTCCTGTAAAGATTGGGCCTACATAAGCAATGGTGAAATTCACCATGCTAGACATTCCTGTCACCTATGCCTTGTTGTTGGACAGGCCTTGGTATCATATTTTGGGAGGAGTGCCTTCCACTATGAATCAAAAAGTGAAATTCCTACATGAAGGGAAGGTTATAACTTTAGATGCGAGTATGGGTAAGACTGTGTCCATAGTTATTGATAGTCAAAAGCAGGTAGTTATTCCTCCTAGTTTCCAAATAGCTATGATCTCAAAGGGAATTGAAATGGATCTAAGGGTGATGAGCATGATTGAGAAGATGAATTATTGACTTGGACAAGGACTGGGAAAAGATGAGCAAGGTATCTTAGAATTACCAGACTTTAAAACCTAATATGACACAAGAGGATTGGGCTATACTGGAATTGGATTTGGCAAAAAAATGGCAAGGAGAAGGTTTTTTAATGGGATTAACCTCTTAAGGAACGTGGGACCTCTGAAGGATAACTTTGTCAAACAAAGGAAAGAGAAGTTCTATTTGGGTAAAAAGGAGCCTATTTAAGTAGCTGGTGTGGATATCCCTGGGTTTGAGATCTTCAAAAAGTAAATAATTGAGAGGCTGGTATAAGATAATAAAGGCAAGGTGATGAAGATAGTTGCTGAAAAGATGAAAGCTAATGACATTAAAGAATTGCTTTGTCTACCACTTAATGAAGAACCACCACAGGATTTAGCTAGCATTATTAATAATAATTTTATGATGTTTTTTATGAAGAAACTAATGTAATAACGTCTGATTTGTTTGAGGATGAAAATTCTGTCTTTCCTATGGTTAATGATATGAATTCTGGTTTAGCTTATTTGTGTGATGTTGATTTTGATGGTCTTATGCATTTTAATAATGATCGTTTATGTATGTTTGGCATTAATTCTATTTAATTAGATTCATTAAACATAGGCACAAATGAACAACCAAAACACATTTCTATATCACATGATTTAAATCTTAAAGAGAGAGAAAAATTTAAGAAAATATTAACAAAAAGAAAGGTAGTATTTGCTTGGTCCTATAAGGATATACCAGGGCTAGACAGAAAAATCACAGAGCATTACATTCCAATATACCCAGAAGCTAAACCTATTAAGCAAAAACTTCGTAGGTTGATGCCAGAGTGGACAGAAAAGATAAGAGAAGAAATCTTAAGCAGATCCAGGCTAACTTATTAGAAGTAGTGTAATACCCTCAATGGTTGGCAAAGATAGTACCAGTTCCTAAGAAAGATGGAAAAGTCTAAATATGTGTAGCCTTTAGAGATCTGAATAAGGCATGTCCAAAAGATGACTTTCCTTTACCCTATATTGATGTGATTATCGATAGTGCAACATCTAGTGCAATGTACTCCTTCATGGATGGGTTCTTAGGTTATAATCAGATAATGAAGGCGGTTATAGAAAAAATCAAAACTGCTTTTATCACAGAGTAGCGAACGTATTGCTACAAGGTGATGCCCTTTGGTTTAAAGAATGCAGGAGCAACTTATCAAAGAGCAGCCACTACCTTATTTCATGATATGATGCATAAGGAAGTGGAAGTGTACATCAAAGATATGATGGTTAAGTCAGAAACAAGAGAGGGACACTTTAAAGCTTTGGATAAGTTCCTAGCGAGAATAGAAAGATATAACCTAAGGCTTAATCCGAATAAATGCATCTTTGGGTAACTTCGGGAAAGTTATTGGGACACATAGTTAGCAACAGAGGAATAGAAGTTGACCCAGACAAGATTAAAGCCATCTAAGAGATGCCAACACTAAGAATGGAGAAAGAAGTATGAGGGTTTATTGGAACACTACAGTACATCAGCAAGTTTATTACGAGACTTACCATGGTCTGTGATCCAATCTTTAAGCTCTTGAGAAAGAATCAGCCAGTGGAATGGAATGAAGAATGTCAAAAAATCCTTCAATAAGATTAAGGAATACCTTACTAATCTACATGTTTTAAGACCACTGAGGCAAGGTAAACCTTTAATCTTGTATTTGGCTTTAGAGGAAAAGGCAAAGAGGGCAATGCTAGTGTAAGAAGGACTAGAAGGGGTGGAGTATGCAATGTATTATCTCAGTAAAAAGTTTCTACCATATGAAGAAAAATACAATCTAGTGGAGAAGACATGTTTGATAATGATTTGGGCTATAAAGAAGTTAAAGCATTATTTCTAGTCTTACAAAGTACAAGTTGTCTTAAAGATATATCCTTTAAGGTACTTATTTCAAGCACCAACTTTGACTGGAAAGATGTCTCAATGGCTGGTACTTCTAATTGAGTTTGATATAGAGTACATCACCACTAAGGTCATAAAAGGAAGAGCAGTAGCAGAATTTCTGGCTCAGAATGCAGTTGGAGGAAATGATCAGTGGAATCTAGAATTCCCATATGAGAATTTAGTAGTAATAAAACAATGTGAATGGAAGCTTTATTTCGATAGAGCTGTGAATAATAGAGGAGTTGGGCTAGGAGTAATCCTTGTTACACTAGAAAGAGAAACTATCCCAATGGCCAAGAAATTAGACTTTAGGGTTACAAACAACATGGTTGAGTATGAGGCATGCATCTACAACATGGAAGTAGCATTAGCAGTTGGAGTTAATGACCTACTAGTTTATGGAGATTCCATGTTAGTCATTAGCTAGGCTAATAAGGAATGGGAAGTGAAAGAAGAAAGGCTAAAACCTTACATCTGCTACTTGAAAAAGCTAATGAGGAAGTTCACTAAGTGTCTTTTCATACATTTACCAAGAGATGAGAATCAATTGGCGGATGCCTTGGCAACACTTTCTTCAATGTGGGATAAGTCGACGGGATCAATGATGAAGCCTTTGGTGATAATGAAAATGAAAGCTCCATGTTATGGTAAGGAACAAGTTAGGAGTATCCAAATGGGGCTAGAAGAAAAGCCATGGTTTTATGACATCCATATGTTTATTGAAGAAAGGAAATACCTAGATGAAGTAACTTCTAAAGAAAGATGAGCTCTTCATGTCCTTGCATGCCATTATGCAAGTCATGAGGGGATATTATACATAAGGATGCCGAATGGAATACAACTAAGATGTCCTAAGAAGGATAAAGCAAAAAAGGTAATGAGAAAGATTCATGCAGGAGTTTGTGGACCTCACATGAAAGGGATGATTCTGGCAAAGAAAATGGTTCAGAAAGGGTATTACTACATAAGCATGGAAAAAGACTATATCTGGGTAGTGCAAGAATGTCATCAATGTCAAGTACATGGCAACCTCAATCATCTTTCTCCTACGGTGCTGAATAGTTTAACATCTCCATGGCCCTTTTCAGCCTGGGGGATAGATATAATAAGGGAAGTAAAACCAACTACTTCGAATGGGCATAAATATATAGTAGTTATAATTGACTACTTCTCTAAATGGATATAAGTAAAGTCCTTTAGTACCTTGAAGGCTATACATATGGCAAGGTTTATCAAAAAGAATCTTATTTACAGATATAGGGTCTCGCATCATGTTGTGATAGACAATGTTGTTCAGTTCCAGGCAGAAATAGCTGAATTATTGTAGAGGTACAAGATTGAGCATCATAAGTCCTCGCCTTATTGACCTCAGCCTAATGGTACAGTTGAAGCAGCCAATAAGAATATAAAGAAGATTCTATCCAAAATGGTGAAAATGCATAAAGATTGGTTTGAATATCTCCCTTTTTCTTTATGGGGATACAGAACTACAACATGCACTACTACGGGACAAGCTCCATTCTCGTTAGTATATGGTTGTGAAGCGGTTTTGCCTATAAAGATGGAAATCAAATCTTTGAGAGTCATTATAGAAGAAAAAATTCCTAAGAGTGAATGGATACAAAAAAGATTTGATCACCTCATTTCTCTATATGAAAAAAGGATGGATACTCTATTTCACACTCATATTTATCAAAAGAGGATAGCGAGAGCTTTCAACAAAAGGGTTAAGTCGGGAAAGATAAAAGCTAGAGATATGGTATTAAAGTAGACAATGGCAATGGTGTTTGATCCAAGAAGGAAATTCAAAACAAATTAGGAAGAACCATATCTATTCAAGACAATCCTGCCCAAAGGAGCTGTAAAGATATCCAATCTAGAAGGGAATGAGTTCACTAAGCTAATCAATTTGGATCGTCTCAAGAAATACTACCTTTGAAAAAAAAAGAGTCAGCTGGCTAGAAAACCTAAAAGGCTAATAAGGCAAAAGTTAGGACATTCCCACTATTCAGAAAACCCATAAAGGGCTGGTAGGCAAAAAGTAAGGGAATAAAATAAAAAAAAAGTGATCCCGCCGGTCAAAAAACTAACAAAGGGCTAATCAGGCAAAAATTAAGGAAACAAAAGCGAGGAAAAATGTTCAACTAGAAAATCCAAAAGGACTAGCTGATAACAAGAGTTATATCATATGATGTATTAAATATAGACATTTTTGCCCTAATTAATGAAATAAATTGAAATAATATTTCTGTCAAATGTTGCATATTCTATCTTTATTACAAAGCATAAGGGCTTAAAGGAAAAGTAAAACATAAGAAATCAGACTTATGAGACCACTATTATTGTTTCTATTTTTTTATTTTATGACTTATCTAGTAACACTCGAGTCCTTTTGTAGCTAGTAAATTCTAGTGGTTCTGTAAATTGCATGACAACCCAAGCTTTGTAGTTGTCATCAGTAGTCATGTCAGCATTCGGGTGCATATGCCGTTCTAAAGCTTTGCAGGGCCATAAGTTCGTCACTTTGTCCAAAAAATCCTGTCTCAGAGGGAAGCCTTCAAAGTTAGTTGCAATAGCTATAATCAATTGGGGGCAACCATATTGGCGACAAAGGCGTGAAAGAGAAAGAAAGGTCAAAAAGTGTAGCCCAAGAATAGGGATACTGCAGTCATACAGGTTGATGGTCATGAATTTCAATCTCCACTAAGGAAAAATCCAAGTAATCTCAGTATCAGTAAAGCCTTTCATCTAATAAATCTATTGATTTATAACACACTTATCCTTTATCTTTAAAGGACAAGATTGTAAATGATGAGGTTGATAAATTAAGGCATTGGGGGGAGCATTAAGCAGACTTAACTTCTCCTGTAACTAAATCTAAAAAAAAACTAAGTTGAAAACCTAAGAGGGTAGCTTAGATAAAAAAAAAAAGGTTACATACTTGAAGGAGAAGCAAACTGCCTGAGAGACGATTATGAACCTTGAAGTTATCTAACCTAATGAAGGTTTCTGCAAGGATGATAGGCACATGATTAGCTCTAATTTCTACTTGTTCTAAGATACTGATAATTCTTACATCAGCATCTCCATGAGAAGAAATTAGCAAAAATTGAGCATACAAGTAGAAGATGACAGTTTTGATCCAAGTAGCATTGTTCTTGTCCTTAGCTTCGTAAGAGGTCATTAGAAAAGGAAGGCTAATATTACCAGCATTGTGTGCATGCATGTATATGACACCTGGGGACATATCGAAAAATGTTACTAGTCTATTGGGAAATGCCATTACAAGATCAGGGAGAGCAATTGCAACGTTGAATCTAATGAACATCCAAGAATAACAGCAAATTCCTCAATTAAAGGACATAACTCTTATCCATTGAATCTAAATACATGATCTTTAGCATCCCATAATGTAGCAGTAGTATGTAAGAAATTACTGTCTATTTTTAGGTGTTAAAAGGACCTTAGGGATTTAGCATGGAAAGGTAGCACTCCATTCCAATCATCTCCATTAATGGTCTTGAGAAATTTCTTCATCAGGCTAAGAGTCGCTTGTGTCATGATAAAGAGAAATAAAAAGAGGGATGCACAATAGACTTATCTATGACTCTTAAATAACTTCAAAAAGATGATGCAGAGTGGGATTAGGATTTTCCTGGTTGGGTTTTCTAAAGATGGAGAGGATTAGGATTTGTTTCTATCATTTTTTAACTGAATTCACATCGAAATAGGAAAAAACATAGGATAAGGGATGAATTCCTGATCAGAATTCTAGAAATCCAATCAGAATTCTAGAGATCCTATTGAAAATAAGAAATTCCAATTGGAATTCTACATTTTCAATTGAAAATCTAGGATGCTGATCGGATTTCCAGCATTTTCGGGAAAAAAAAAGGGTTTGGTCCAAAATAAAGATTCGAAATTCACTCATAAAAGGAAACAATTCTAAAGCATCCAAAGTACAGTCATGTTAATAACATGTCCTAAAGAAAATCAATCATCTTGAACTCTAATATCTAGCCAAGGGCTCCATCCTCTAGCTAGATCATCACTCTGATATAGGGGCAAAGAAGTCTCAACATTAGGATGATCAAAGTCAAGACCAGCAAGCTGTCATTGAAGCCTCTCTTTCTCATGCTCAAGATCCCCTGCATGGCTCTATTGCATTTAGAATAGTTAGAAACATGCATATAATACATAACATTCATACATTTGCATATTTGTTGAAAATACTAACCCTTAAAGTATCTGTAATCTACATATTAAATAATCTCTGGGAAGAGGCAAGACCGTATAGATACCATGCATGTGTCCTAGGGACCTGTAAAATGAAGTTTACTAATTCAACAATAAGTGCTAGTTTGTGCAGGGTTAGAAAGGCAAATCAAACTCACATGTGAAGCATTAGGAGGAGAGAAACTAGGAATCTAAGTCACATCAAAGTACATATGCCGCTCAACAGGAGTCTACACCATGGGAGCCCAATAATACATGGACCTACCAAAGGGAGGAACAACACCCAAGATAGTACTAGAGGAAGTATCACCATGAGCTGCCTCACTATGATGAGCAGGCTTAAACTCTTGCTCAATCTCCTCAGTATCATCCTCAGTCGCCCCTATGGCAGCATCATGGACTCCTTCAATCTGTGCAAGAATTGAACGTCATATAAAGGGATGAAAAAGAAGAAATAAATTAGTGATAGAAAGCATACCTCAACTGGGTCTATAAGAACTTGCTCTAGGAGATTCTCTCAAATATACTCTCGACAATGATGTGAACGCTTGAGCAAAGTCAAAGCCTTATATCCCTCAAAAGTTGCTTTGAGCTTGGGACCAATCATGCTGCTACTCTACAACATCAAGGAGGGAATAGAAGAAGGAACACGCCTCCTGGAAGGTCCCATATGCCAATGATAAACACATTTACCAAGATACCACATCTGGCAGCCATAACCAGGGAGCAGAACTCTTATAGTCTCAAGCCTCACAGCTGCTGTCATAAAATCATATCGCTGAATGTCTTCAGCACCAGTCAACCAATCTAATCTGACCTACAAATTTTTTTATTTAAGTTTATTGAACTTTTACAATTAATGAAATACTAAAGATCAAATTTGCCTTACCAAGAAGGATTTCAATTGATCTCGATAAGTTTGCAAGTCATGCCTAATACTAGAAAGATGAGAGGAACCCCACCTTTGCATTAGTGGAAGACTCTTATCAAAGCTAATGGCGCTAAAGCCTTAGATCACTCCAATCTCAATGCCCCAGATCTGAAAGTGAGAAGATGAAAGAAAGAAGGAGGAAAATGTGAAAATAAGCAAATTTGAAAAGGATAGGAGACATACGTGCAAGACATGTCAAAAGTCGCACATCGTCATAGTGCCTCTACAAATAGTATCCAATCTGTAGTACAGATAAGCAAGCGCTACAAATCCCCAATCTAAAGTAGCAACCATAGAAAGATTGTAAAAAGGACTAAAAAGAGCTATGCTAACCCCATGACTAGTCTCATAAAAGAGAGTAGTGCCAAGTAATATCAACAAGAAGCATCTCACCTTCTAAAGAATCTGGCAAGGTATAGTGGTAGGTAATCTCCTAAAACCCTGAACGAGAGAAGAAAGAAGCACATTCTTGTTATTCTTCCATATAGGAACAAACCCGAGCAAGTTTCAAACATAGTGACTCCTAGCATCCTCCAAAAGAGTGCAATAATGAATATCAAAGGAGATTGGGACACCTCCGAAGGCAATCCCAGTAATAGCAAAGAAACTCTTCGGGGAAATAGTCAACTCACCCACTCGTGTGTGAAAAGTATGAGTGGTGTCCATCCACCTCTCGATAAGAGCAAAAAGTGAGCAGTGGTCTGACTTACCTCGAGCAGTCGATAAAGCAGCACTGAAATTTCGAAAGCCAAAAGCCCATATATGATGTACTACCTCTCCAGACAAGTCATGGAATAGTTCTCGAGCCAAATGAAAGCAACCCGAGAATTTCAGTGGTTTCTGAAAAATTCAAAAAATTATAGGATTATTTAATCCTTTCCTAAATTTTTTATTTTTACCATTTTTTTATTTAAAGAAAAAAAAGAGAATTAAAAAATTGGATTTCCAATTGGAAATCCAAATTTCTGATCGAAAATCCAAAATTTCAATTGGATTTCTAAATTTTTGATTTGAAATCTGAGAAATCTTTTTGAAATTTTAGAATTCCAATAAGGAATTCAAAATCTCGATGAGAAATTCAGAATCCTAATGAAAAATTTAGTAACTATGAACATATTTATGAAATTTTAGGTTCTGAATTGTCAATTTTTCATAAATTATATTAGTCTAACAAATATTCTATAATTTCATGCATGAACTTATTAACTTTACAAACTAAAATAAATATGTTTATTATAGAATTGAAGACACAGATAGGAAATTACCTCATTTCCAACTTAAAAGCATTTATGAAGGTGTAAATGAGTCAAATGAAGCACATCTTCACCGTCACAGAGTCCCAAATCATTTTGAGGAAAATGAAAATGTGAAGTGATAGGATCTGACTTTCTGGAACTATTCCTATGGGGCCTACATTATGGGTGAGACATAGGATCAGACGGATTCAAAATCGGACTTCAAATGAAAGAATAATTGACAAAGGAAGATTTGAAAATCAAGAGAAAATGAAAAAGAAAAAGAAAAACGAAGAAATATAAGAAGAATAGGAGAATGAATCACCAAAAGGAAGAAATGTGTATATTAAAATGGCAAATATCCACTTTGGTCCTTTAGCTTTGGTTTGCATTTAAGTCCACTCTTTTCCTTGTAATTTAATCCTAAATTGCAATGTCTCCTAATTTAATAATTCAAGGAATTTTTAAATTTATCAATCAGCATTATCAAAGGCAAGTAATTAATGGATTGCAGTATCATCAGTGAGTAATGAAAGGGTTGCAGTTAATCACGAGCAATTAGGGATTGAAACATAAATAGATTATACGATCGAGTATATTTGGCATTGTACGATCGAGTGCAATGTATTTTCAAAAATATACTATATAATCAAGTGTAGTCAGCATTGTACAACAGAGTGTAATGTATTTTCAATTAAAATTACACGACTAAGTATAATCAGCATCATATGACCAAGTGTGATGTTTCTTTTCAAAACAGACTATACAACCTAGTGTAGTCGACATTGTATGACCGAGTGCAATGTATTTTCAATGAAGATTATACGACCAAGTATAATCGGCATCATACGACCGAGCATGATGTTTCTTTTCAAAAATAGACTATACGATCGAGTGTAGTCGGCATTGTATGATCGAGTGCAATGTATTTTCAATTAAGATTATATGATCGAGTATAATCAGCATCATACGATCGAGTATGATGTTTCTTTTTAAAATAGACTATACAATTGAGTGTAGTCAACATTGTATGACCGAGTGCAATGTATTTTCAATTAAGATTATACAACCGAGTATAATCGGCATCATACAACCGAGTGTGATGTTTCTTTTTAAATAGACTATACAACTGAGTGTAGTCGGCATTATACAACTGAGTGCAATGTATTTTCAATTAAGATTATACGACCAAGTATAATCAACATCATATGATCGAGTGTGATGTTCCTTTTCAATTCAGACTATACATCTAAGTATAGTCGGCATTGTACGACTGAGTACAATGAGTTCTTTTCACCCAAGACTCTACGACCAAGTATAGTCAATATCATACAACCGAGAATGATATGTCATTTCAAATCAATGTTGTACATCCGAGTAAAGTAGGCTCATAAGCAAAAAAGCCTCATGAAGCACAGGTAAGTATCCTAACATTCAATTAAGAAATTGGGTGCTAGTTTACTTTGCCACAATTTGTCAAGCAAACAGCGACAAAGGAGGGCAACTGTAAACACCCAATTTCGGGATGATGAGCTATGAATGTGACAGAAGACTCCAATGATGAAAATGTAATGAATAGGTCTTCAATAGTCTAACTTTGAAACTTTAAGGGTCTAATTGCATTTTTTTCAAAGAAAGGATTTAAGGTTTTTATGGGCTAAATCGCAATGCTTTTTCGGGATCTAATTGCAAAACTTAAATTCTTTCAAGGACCTTTCTATAATAAAAAAAGTGATCGGAATTACGTAATTCCAATCAGAATTATGCTAATTCCAATTAGAATTAGGTAATCCCAATTAGGATTATATAATTCTGGTCGAAATTAGACTCCTTCTGAAAATTCTTGAATTTTTAGGATAAATCTCGAATTTTCTAAATAAATTAAGTCCTAATTGGTCTGAAATTCTTCTAAAATTATTTTGATAATGTTTTTAAGGAAATAGAAGTCTTTTAGGAATCAATTTATAACTAGGATTTCAAGATGTATCCCTATATATAGGAGGCCTTTGCCTCTGGAAAAGGGGAGGAAAGAGGTAAAGCAGAAGAGGAAGAGCGAGAAAATAAAAAAAAATAGAAGAAAAAAATAAGGAAGGAAAAAAGAAAAAAAAAGAGAGAAAAATTACTTTTTACAAAATTCCTTTTAAGATCTTTGAAGAATTTTTAAAGAAAAGATTAGAAGACCTATTAAGGAACGGTGACTTTACAAATCTGAGGAGCTTCCCATCATAAGCATCATCATCTTCTTCTTATTCTATTTTATTTATTTATTTCTTTTTGATTTTATTGATTATTTCTATTATTTGAGTTATTATTATTATTTATTCACTAACCATAATTTTTATTTTTTTTGTGGTGATTATGGAGGAAAACACATTATGATATTTGAGGAATCAAATCTATAAGAGGACCATGGAATGTCATAGATAAGACTTTGTAGATATATAGTTTCTAGATTTTTTTAATTATTATTTTATTTTATTGTTTTATTTATTTATTTATTTATTTTTGGGGATGTATTGATTATTTTTATTATTATTTTCTATAGATTATTGTAATAACCCTAATAGTGGAAATGGTAGAATTATATGTGTGATTGCATGTTTATATTAATTAATTGGTTAGTAAAATCAGGGTTTCAATTAGGTAATTAATTAAAATTAATGGAAAAAGTATATTAATTTAGGTTGCATGTTAATAAAAATTAGGGTTTTTTAGGAGAGATTAATTTAATTATTTGTTTGGTCTTTTATTTATTATTTTGGCATGTTATATTTATTTTTGGGTTTGTTTATTTTTATGTGTTTTGGGCCTTAAAGCCTATATTAGATTTTAATCCACTTAAATAAATTTATGTTTTTAGGTTTAATTAATTAAAATATATATTTTAGGCCCATAATTAATTAGATTTTTAGGTTAGAGATAACTTCAGCCCATCTAGTAAATTAGACATTAGCCCACTTAATTTAATTTAATTAATTTAGACTTAGCCCACTTAATTTAAAGCCTTTTTTATAATTCGTAGATTTAAGATCACCTTAGTATTAAAACATGTAGAATTAGGTCCACTCATTTAAATACCTTCATAATTTGTAGATTTAGCTCATTTTTAGAATTAAAATAAATAGACTTAGGTTCATTTAATTAAAATTAAAAGGAATTAGTCTTTTAGGCTCAGTAATTAAAACATGTAGATTTAGCTCATTTAATTAAAATCCATGTATATTAGACTAACTTAGGGATTATATGAATTCATTATTTACTTATATTTTCATGATTGGTTTGCCTTAGAGTTAATTGTTAGAATAAGGGTTTATATGAAATTACATGTAAATAGAGGATAATATAGTAATTCATAAAGTAATTCTAAATGAACATGAGATTGAAAAAATTTGGTATTCCGTACCCAGAATCTCCTGGTTGTGGTGCTAGCTTTCTTTTAGGGAATCGAGTACCACCTTTTTTATAGGTCCCAGTTATTACCCTAGGTGGCGACTCCTCATCTCCATGCCACATCTTTGTGACATTGGTTAGTGTGTTCTCTAAAGCCCTAAGCTTAAACAGTGTCACGGTTGCTAAAATCTTAGACGCACGCTAAACCCCATCGTCTACAGCTGCCCCAGCAAATCCTTAACTCCTCTAGAGGCATTAAGAGATTCTCCATTAGCTATAGGGTTTAGGTTTTCAAAGGACTTTAGCACTTCTTCTTCGCTCACTCCCAAGTTAATAATTATGGTGGCCGGTGGTGGGACATTTTGATAGTCAGGGAAAGGATTGTTTCTAGTGTTTAGGTTAAAGTTGGATTTTTTAGGGTCTATGGTTTTTTTGGAGTATATTAGGTTTTGGATCTCATGTTTGAGACAAATACAGGTGTCTGTGGAGTGGCTAGCTACTTGGTGAAACTTGCAATAGCTATTGGGTTCGTAGCCTAGGACATTTGGGTTAGGTGGTTTGGAGAAGGTTAAGGGTCGGAGTAAGCCTTTTTGGATCAATTATTCTAAGACTTTAAAGAGTGGTTGGTTAAAGTTGGAGAATCTTTGGGGTAGCTAAACTGCGCGCACCTCCACAGCTCAAGTAATACTTCCCTGTTGTGCCCCCAGTTGGGTAGTTTCGGGTTCCAGTGCCTCTAGAGCTTCTTTTCTTGTCATTCTTAATCTCTTCTACTTGTAGACCATCATTATATAGGTCTATGAAAGTTTTGGGGTTCATAATCTATAACCTCTCTACCATATTAGGTGACACATTCTGAATTATCATTCAAGCTTTATCCTTCTCGGCCAGCTTATTATTCATTAGCCCTGCTTTATTCATGAATCTACTAAAGAAATCAAAGATTCTGCTTTATCAGTTCTAAATCTCTGATAGACACTTCTAACTGGGTGTCATAATCATATTGTCTTAAAAAGGCAGTACATAGTTCTTTCCAATCAACTCTTATAAATTTTTCTAGCCCATGATACCAGTTTACAGCCATTCCCTCTAAGGACAACATAAACAACTTAGTAATCACTGCTAATGGTGATTTAGTAGTGCTCATGGTTGTTGTGTGCTAGCTGAGATGAATCCTTGGATCTCCTCTCCCATCAAATTTCTACAGCTATGGCATCTTGAACTTGTCAGGCAGCCTATCATCTTCCATCTATAGTATGTCATCGAAGTCAAATAAATACCCCATGCCTTGTCCCCTTATTAGCTCTTCCATCTTAAACACCTTCTAGGTCAGTGCTCGTATCTGCTTGGACTCATGGTCACATACCAGTTTAAGGGATTCTTTCTTTGCCTTTTCTATAACGTAATTCTCAACATCCTCCGGCTTCACATCGATAGCAAGTGGGTTTCTAGTAACAAGTTGACCCCTAGCATTATTGGTAATAGGTGGAGCATCCATAGCAGGTGGGACACAACAATAGCAAGTGGTTGCTTAATTGCAGGTGGTGGTATGACAGTAGCAGGTTGCATCAATCTAGATAGTGCTTGCTTCAACTCATCTTGCATCATAGCCCTCATGTCATCCGTTAGAGATCCTTTGATGTCTTCTAAGGTCCAGTTCCCTTGTTGTCGTTCCATTTTTTTAGATTCAGGTGAAGTTGGTTCAGCTTCCAAGTAAAGTGGGTTGATAGGGCTTCTTTCCAATTTATCCAGTCTATTTAGGATTTCCTTTGCTGAGGCTTTAGGACTCTGACTCATTCTTCTTAGACTACCACCTCATCATCCCTAAAAATAAGAAGACCTCAATGTATCTATGATGGCTACAAAACAAGGTGTTAGAATGATGAATGAGATGCATGTATGCATGATGCATGTGTTATGCAACAAGTAGCAAGTATCAATCAAGTGTACAACATACATCCTTCCAACCTTATTCCTCCCACACATGTGTGCAATGGCAAGTCTCTTGTTCTGGGATTTTTTGTCTTAGTCTTAATATCAATGGGGGATATCAGGGGTCGAGACGCATGCCAGATCTCTCTTAAAGTAATAAAGCATAGAAATAACATTTCTAGGGATAAAGGTCTAGCCCAATCTTCATTACCCTAAAGGGCTTCAAAAGTATGAGCCTAGGCTTTTATAGATAGAAATACCTCATGGTAATAAGCATAGAAACAACATTTCTAAGCATTAAGGTCTAGCCTAATCTTTATTGGCCCAAGTGGGCTTCAAAAGTATGGGCGTGGGCTTTTCTATATAGAAATACCTCATGGAAAAAATCATACAAGCAATTTGGGTAGATCCTAAGGGAAGTAACTAAGCCATTATATGTGGTTAGAGTTTGGTACAAAGTCAAGGTTCCCTTAGCAAGATGCCCTCCTTTAGGACTTGAGTTACAGGCTAAGGTTAGAGGGGCCCAGTATCCTCTGCAAACTAGAGAGAAAACTACCCCCTCTTTAGGACTTAGGTTATAGACTCTGGTCAGATGAGCCTGGTAATCTCTCTTAAACCGAGTTAAGGCTAAGAGTGATGATTAGCCAATTTATAACTCCATAAAGCTGGTGGAATCAAGTAATCATAAACCAACACCATCTGTTTAATAGGGACATGCAGAATGAATGCAAGAATAAAATAATAATTAATAAAATAACTCTAAAGAACATAAGTAGAATCAGTATCTCTTATCCCCAGTGGAGTCGCCACGATAGACGGTAAGGTTTAGCACGTGCCTAAGATTTTATCAACCGTGACATTGTTTGAGCTCAAGGCTCTAGAGAACACACTAACCACTATTATAAAAATATGGCGTGGAAATGAGGAGTCACAACCCAGGGTAATAACTGGGACAAATCGAAAGGTGGTACTAGATTCTCTAAAAGAAAGCTAGTACCACAACCAGAAGATTCTGGGAACGGAATACTAACTTCTTTCAGTCTTATGTTCATTTTGATTTATTTTATGAATTATTATTTTATTCTCTAATTACATGTAATTTTATTTAAACTCTAATTAAATATCCATCTAACCCAAAAAAGGCAACAAGTCATAAAATTACATGTAAAAATGCATACAAAAGGAAGCGTCCCTAAGTCTTAACTAGGTTAATTTTTTGCCAATTCTAAATATTTTTATTAACAAGTGAAATGGACTAGAAAAAGACCTAAATTTTTAATTAATTTTAGTAAACTTAAGTCTATTTATTTTAATTTAACTAAGGGAATAGGCCTGTTTTCTACAAATTTTAAAGAAGAAATTATATTATTAAGTGAACTTAAGTCTAATTTAATTTTAACTCAAATAGAAATAGAGCCTAAGTCTAGTTATTTTAAAAGAAATAAAATTAATGGGCTGAGCTAAATCTAAATTAATTTTAATTACTGGAAATGGGCCTAAGGTCTAATTAATTTTAAAAAAAGAAATAAAATAAATTAGTGGGCTAAAGTCTAAGTTAATTTTATTAATTAAAAGTGGGCCTAAATCTAATTTAACCTAAATGGGCCTAAATTAATTTTAAATTAATTAAAATCTAAAAATCATTAAAAAAAATATTTATTAAATGGGTTAGAACCTAACGTGAGCTTGGGGCCCAAAGAGAACAAAAACATGCAAATAAGCCTAAACAACAAATTAAAGCAAATAATGAATAAAAAACATATATTCAGTGATTTCTAACCTAATTTTAATTGCATGCAACCTAAATTAATCTACACTCACCATTGATTTTAATTGATTTTTACCCAATTGAACCTAAATTACTAATCAATTTTAGTGCAGAGAATATAAAATTCTACTGTACTATTGGGGCTATTACAAACTACTGTATAGAAATTAAAATCACATTAATTACAACCCAAAATAAAAGAAAATTAAAAGAATGAAGAAATCATAAATCCTAAATCCTATGAGGGTTTTATAAATCTTAATCCATGGTATCCCATGGATTCTTCAATATAGTCACTGTTAAAATCTCATTTCACCAACCTCACCTCCAGAGCACCATAAATTATCAATCAAAATAAAAAAAATAAAAAAATAATTAGTAACTACTTAATCAAGAAATAAAATAAAAACCAAATAAAAAATAAAAGAAAGAAAAAGTAGAAGATGTTATGCAAATGTTGTTTGAATGCCCTACAGATTGGGATTGTCACCGTTTTGAGATTGACTCTGTTGTTTTTTCTTAATCTTCTGGACTTTTAAAGTAAATAAATTTTTTTAGCTAATTAGGGTTTTTTTTCCTCTCTGATTTTTTTACAGACTTTGCCATCTTTCTCTCTAGCTAGTTCCCTCTCTCTCATAAGTTAGCTCGCTAGGGTTTTCATAGCCTCCCTTTCTGGCTTTTAAAGCCAGACCTATCAACCTCTAACCCTTATAATCACACAAGGAAGTTGGCTTTTTAATTTTTGAAATCAAGATTAAGGGATAAATTTTGAAAAAAATCAAAGACTCAGTATGTAAGGACACGTGGTGTCTTAAACCAATGAAATTTTTTTTTAAAAAAAAGACAAAATCAGCATAAAAATCACTTTTTAGCCAAAATCAGCATTCCATAATGTTGATTTTCATCCCGTAGTTCCTACTGGCATTACATAATGCCTATTGACATTATGCAATGTCGATTGGCATTAAATGCCAACCGACTAATTTTCATTTTTTTAAAATAAAATCATAAAAAAGGTCATCGGAAGTTTCTAATTTTTACAATGAAATCCCTAAAAAAACCAATTTTGTAATTAAATCCATAAAACATTGCAATTTAGTCCTTTAAATCTCGAAACTTGACACCAGAGCTTAATTCACATTTAGATTTTCATCATAAGGGCTTTCATCGCACCTGTGCACAATTGCATCCTAAAATTGGGTGCTTACATCCGGGCTATAACCCAAATAAGCATTGCAAATTCCACTAAAACCTCCAACACTCCATAAATAATTGTATCTACCTAAAACATGAAATTCAAAACCTTATAGACTCTTAAAAGATCACAGGCCCTGAAAACCCAAGAACCAGAAAAAATCCTTTCCCAAACTACTAAAATGTACCACCCCAGCTACCATAATGATCAACTCAGGAGTTAGTGAGGAAGAAGTGCTAATCTTCTTTGAGAGCCTACACCTTAAAACTAATGAGAAATCTCCTAATGCCCCTAAAGATGTGGAAAGAACAGAAGACTTACTAGGTCAGCCTTCAGGCAAGTTCAACCATAAGGCATTTTACACTAAACCACCTTCTTTTGACATACCCTTCAAGTCAATTATGCCTATAGGATGAGGTGATGAGTTTGATTATGAGAATATACTAGACAAGATAGAAAAATGCATAGTTGAGGTATAGAAAGGTGAAGTCATGGAGATAGTAGGAGAGAAGATACAAAGATAGCCCCTATTTCAGCCATCTGAAGGACAACTACCATGAGACTCAACATCCCTATATCTAAAATAGGAAATAAATTTTCTTATTATCTTCTTTGAATAAAATTTTAATTTCTCTAGAACTTTTTTTGTTTTAATGATCAATTATATAAATTCTGATCATGCTTACTTATGTACTATGCATCTTGATGGTACTATACATTGTGATATTGATTGCATTTGCATGTTTGATGTAAAAATTTGATTCAATTAGAATTATTTAGGATGGACACAAATGTAAATTCAAAGAACATTCATATATCACATGATGTAACTTTTAAAGATAGAAAATTTGAGGAAAAAAATAAAAAGAATGATAAAAAAAGAAGAATAAAAAAACCAAAGAGAGAGAAAAAGAAAAAAGAACAATAAGGTAAAAATTAGAGAGAAGAAAATATTAGGACTGGCTGACAATAGGATTTGTACCATGTGATGCAATGAATGTTCTCATTTTTACCCTAAACAATGAGTAAAATTGAATTTGAAATTTTTGTTCAAATATTGCATATTCATCTTTATCATACTGCATAATTATCTAAATGGAAAGATAATACATAATGAAAGATAAAATCAGACCTATGAGATCATTATTCTAGTTATGTTTTCTTTTTTTATCACCTTTTATGATTTTACTTATAAGTCTAGTGTCCCCTTGTACCTAGGGAATTCAAGTGGCTCAATAACTTGCATTGCAACCCATACCTTATAACTATCATTAATCATTGCACCAGCATCAAGCCTCATATTCAGCTCAAGAGTTCTTCGAAGAGTAAGTCCAATTGATTTGATCAACAAGAACTCGCTTCAGTTAGTTCGCCCACTCCTCTACATCTTCAATGCATGAGATTATAACTAATAGGGTTAGTAAGTTAAATGATCAACAACAGCAGTGAATGAACTGGGTCTCTTACTCATGAAAAAAGACTACTAGAATAGTGTGAATGAATCTAAAATGTAGCTCTAGGGGCAAATTGTAGAACAATAAGTCCGCATTCAAAGAGCGAAAATGGAACACTGCAGTATAAGAGTCCTAGGGGCATAAAGAAGTAAACCGTCAACAATAACCAATAATTCATCAATACAGCATCGCTAGCTCATTTGCTGGACAAACTATATCAGAGGCTTTGACATCAGAAGTACCAACAGTGAGGCATTCAATGCTCAAACCTACAAGTTATTGATGAGGCCCCTCATTCTCACACTCCAAGCTACGAACATAGCTCTGTTCCAAATAAAAACCTATTAGGATCATACATGTCATGCATACATTTATTGTGAAAATAATTTCTTTGCATAATAAAGTACTTGAGCCCAAACAAGATTGTACAAATACTCTACTACTAACATCTAAAATTAGTATTGTAAAACTGAAGAAAGGTAGTTAGGATGTTCACATCTGAAGGAAAAGGGTAACACTATCAAGTTGAACTTGATACTCAATGGGACTTTTTAAACTTGATACTCAATGGGACTTTAGACCTTAGGAGCCTAATTAATCATGGGCCCATCCAGTAAAGGAATGTCACAGACAGTGATACTTAGAAAAGCAACATCCTAGCGACCTTAAGAGGCTGGATAGGATGATCAAGCTCCTCAGATTCAACATCCATCTCCATAGTCTCACCTGGAGCATCATATGAAATATCTCTCCACAACAGTTAGTCTAGCGTAAGGTATGAAATATGGTGATGAGAAGGTCCAACATGTTAGCAATACATTTTTTTAGCCCTATAAAAAGGGAAGAATGCACTCAAAAGTTAAAATGAATGCACTCTAAAAGATTATTTAATCAACAAATAAGATCTCTAACTCTTGAACCTTTGTTGCAAGAGATATCAGGAAGAGGAATTAATCCCTCTATCATAGCATCAATGGGATGATAGAAAGATAAATTCAAAGCCACAACTTCAATGGTAGAGTATCATGACCTTTGTGGTCAAAGACATCATCACCACAATCAAAAGGGAAGAATGCAAAAGAATAACATTACATTTTGATAAAATTTATTCACTTGCAAATAGACCAAACTAACTTATGGTATTTTATGTAGGAAAAACATAAGAGAATAAATAAGGGGAACGGAACTAATACGTCTATAAGAATAGGCTAGATAGTAAATGCCAAACACTCATCAAGATAAAAAAGGAAGTAACAAAACTCTCTTTCCTTAAATTCTATAATAAAGTACCATCTCAATCATAAAATTCACAAATTAAAAGTAAATTCATCCACTTCACAAGATCATATGCGAGAAGCCTATCTCAGGACCTTTGATCATAATGGCTCTTTTTTATTAGCCTTATGGAATTTAGATGATTAGTTAGCAGCTTTATGTTGAGATTTCATAAACTCTTATCAATCTAATGTTTGCTTTGCAACCAAACAAGGGGAAGAAAATGCAAAGACAAAATCTATAGACCTGCAGTATAAATTGCTTGAATTTTAGAGTATCTTTTTAGTCTTTTGTATAATAAAGGTGCATACAATCTATTCTAATGCTTAGAAATAAGAATGAGTACAAAATCCCTTGACGGTATCCATGCTGAGTAATATGAGAAAGGTGGGGGAATACTAAGAGGAGAATCAAAATAAGAGCAAATATAATTTAATATAATGCTCCAAAATAAGTAAGAGTATTAACATGAACCTCTGGCAGTATCCACTCTGAGTAATACAAGAAAGGCAGGGGAATACTAAAAGAAGACCCATGTCTAAACCTGCTCTATTTACTTCAATGCTCTATAAGAGTATGAGTATCCAAAGCACCTTTCGAACGTTATCCATACTGAGTAATATGAGAAAGGCAGGGGAATACTCGAATAAGGAAGGAAAGCATAAAAATAACTCAAAGATTGTTTTAATACTCAGAATTCGATCTTTTCATGCTCAATTTTCATAAGTTTTGTTTAGCAAATTCTCTCTGAAATTAGGTGTGGAAGTAAGCTCTTCACTTGGTAAAAGATATGCTCTCAATATACGATGGTTAATTATGCCTCTGACCTATGCAAATGGCAAATAAATGATAGTCATGAAAAAAATACTGAGATTCTTTGAGTGCACGCTATCTCGTGAAAATATGATGAATTTTCTCATAAATTTTCAACATTATAGTGTACTTTTGTATGTTCATAATGATTGAAACTAACTTCAACAAGTCTGTAGGAATTGTAAATCCATAAGGAAGTGCATCCAACTTGTAGAGTTAATTAACATAGCAAGATTGAAATTAGTTAGCAAAAACTAATCAGTCAACACAATAAAATTCAAAGTCAGTCCGTAAAAATGCTAATCAGTCAGCACAAAGAATTCAAAGCATTCGACTCAAACAACTAAAGATAAAAATCATAAGCAATTATGGACTGCAGAATCAAAGGAAAACAACTAAAGGGTTGCAGTTAATTAAAATTAGTGAGCAGTTATAGACTGTAGCATTATCAAAGGCGAGCAATGAAAGGATTGTAGTCAATTTATGAGTAGTTATGGATTGCAGCATCAAAGACGAGTAATGTAAGGGTAGTAATTAATCATGAGCAATTATGGATTACAGTATCATCAGCAAGCAATGGAAGGGTGATAGCTAATCATGAGCAGTTATGGACTGTAGCACTTAAGGTGAGCAATGGAAGGGTTACAGCTAATCGTGAGCAATTATGGATTGTAGCATCATCATCAAGCAATGAAAAGGTTGCAGCTAATTGTGAGCAATTATAGATTGCAACATCATCAGTGAGCAATGAAAAAGTTACAACTAAATGCGAGCAATTATGGACTACAGCATCATCAGTGAGCAACAAAAGGGTTACAACTAATCAGTAAGCAATTATGGATTACAGCATTATCAGTGAGCAATAAAAGGGTTGCAGCTAATCAGCAAGCAATTATGGATTGTAGCACCATTAGTGAGCAATGAAAGGGTTGTAGCTAATCACGAGCAATTACGGATTGTAGCATCAATTGGTGAGCAACGAAAGGGTTACAGCTAATCACAAGCAACTATGGATTGCAACAGCATCAGTGAGCAATGAAAGGGTTGTAGCTAATCATGAGCAATTATGGATTGTAGCATAATCACTAAATTTCCCAAAGGGAATATAGTGCAGTTCACTAGACACTACACAGTAGTTTTGGTATTATTGCTAGACGTTCCACATAAGCTATATCATGTTCTTAAATCATGAAATGCTAAACGTCCCACATGGAATATAGTGAAACTCATTTGCATATATCTCATTAGATGTTCTACAGAAAATATAGTGAAGCATGCTAAACATAGCATCTTGCTTAAAAATTACACAACAATTTAAGCATCAATCCATCAATTGGGATACAATTACGTACTGTAATTCTTTCCTTCAAAATTATGTGCTTCTATTACTTTGCCACAATTTGTCAAGCAAATAGTGACAAAGGGGTGGCAATTGTAAGCACCCAATTTCAGGATGCATTTGTGCATGAATGCGATGAAAGCCTCTATGATGAAAATTTAGTCGAAAATTGACCTCTAGTGTTAAGTTTCACGATTTTAAGGACTAAATTGCAATATTTTTTTAGGTTTAATTGCAAAAATTGAAATTTACAGGGGCATATTTAAAAATATGCATAATGTTGATCGACATTATATAATGTTGATTGGCACTACACAATGTTGATCGGCACTACGTAATGCCGATCAACACTACGTAATGTCGATCGACACTATGTAATGCCAATCGGAATTACACAATGTCGGTCGACATTCTGTAATGCTTAGGCGCTAAAATTTCAAAAAAAAAATTATTTTCTCCATGTTTTAATTATGATTAGTCCAAATTTAATTTATTTTAATAAATTAATTAATTTTGGTATTTATCTATCCAATACGTGTCTTTTACATGTATAACTTTTTGAAATTAAAATTCTTTTCCCATTTGTTTTTTAGAGAGGGAGGATCAGAGCTGCCTCTCCTATGATCACATCACTATTGTGATCATAGAAGTGGTTAGCTAGGGTTAAGAATGAGATATAAAAAGAAAAGAATTGGCAGAAAATAAAAAAAAGAAGGGAGAGAGGACTGCATAAAGAGAAAAAATCTAATCTCTACTGCATAAAAAATTTGATTGAAAAAAAACAGAGAAAAAGACCTTTTAAAAAAATACATTTTTTTCAAAGTTAAGAAATCAAGAAAACACAGGGTCGATTTTCTCCAAATGTTGAAATCCCATTCTAAGAGGCATTCAAATAGTATCTGTATAGCATCACTCTTCTACTCCGTTCTTCTTTATTAATTCTTTCTTTTATATTATTTTTTATTTTACTATTTCTATGTTTTTTATTTAATTTTTGTTATTTTGTTTTTTTTATTCATTAATTCTAATCTTATTTTCTTTTGCTGATTATTTATGTTTCATATTTCTAGTGATGAATACATGATTGAACCAAGGAAATCCATGGAGAATCCATGAATGAAAGTCAAAAGTCAAAGATCCCGATTTAATTTTTATTTTGCTCTATTTAGTTTATCTTATTTTTTTTCTAGGTTTTGAATTTGTTTAATTTATTTTCTCAAAGGTTGTAATTTTGATTTTATTTTCTTTATTATTTTTTGTAGAACTTGTAATGACCCCAATAGTGGGAATAATGAAAAGTCTAGCTTTCTCTTGTTCTTAAAAAATTAATTAGTAAATTAGATTCAATTTAGTAAACCCTAATTAAGATCAATGGAGACAATAGATTAATTTAGGTTGCATGTTAATTAAAATTAGGATTTTTTAGAAGAAATAATTTAATTACAAGTTTGATATTTTTTTATTCGATTGTTTTGGGCTGATTTGTTGATTTTTATGTGTTTTGGGCCCCGAGCCAACATTTAGGCTTTAACCCATTTAATAAATCGACTTTTAATTAGATTTTTAGATTTAATCAATTTTAAAATCAATTTAGGCCCATTTAGGTTAATTTAGACATAGGCCCACTTAATTTAATTAAATTTAGACTTAGCCCATTTAATTTAAGCCTTTTCCATAATTTATAGATTTAATATCACTTCAGAATTAAAATATGTAGAATTAGACCCATTAATTTAAATACTTCATAAGTTGTAAAGTTAGGCCTATTTTTAGAATTAAAATAAATAGACTTAGGTTCACTTAATTAAAATTAAATAAGAATTAGTTTCATTAGTTTTTAGGCTCACTTATAAATTAAAACATGTAGATTTAGCTCATTTAATTAAAATCAATGTAGATTAAACTAACCTAGGGATTGCAATGAACATATTATTTACATGTATTTTCATGATTAGTTTGCCTGGAGTTAATTATTTTAAATAAGGGGTTTAAATAAGGGTTTTATATGAAATTGCATGTAAATAGAGGATAATATAGTAATTTATAAAGTAATTCTAAATGAACAAAAGACTAAAAGAAGTTAGTATTCCGTATCCAGAATCTCTTGGTTGTGGAGCTAGCTTTCTTTTAGAGAATCGAGTACCACCATTTTTATTTGTCCTAGTTATTACCCTAAATGGTGACTCCTCATCTCCACGCCATGTCTTTGTGACAATGGTTAGTGTGTTCACTAGAGCCTTGAGTTGAAACAGTGTCACAGTTGCTAAAATCTTGGGCGTGCGCTAAACCCTACCATTTACAATGGCAACTCCACTAGGGATAAAATATATTGATTCTACTTGCATTCTTTAGAATTATTTTATTAATTATTATTTTATTCTTACATTCATTCTGTATGTCCCTATTAACCGATGGCGTTGGTTTAGGATTTCATGATTCTACTAGCTTCATAGGATTGTAAATTGGCTAACCATCACTCTTAGCCTTAACTCAATTTAAGATAGATTACTGAGCTCATCTGACTAGAGTCTGTAACCCAAGTCCTAAAGGGGTAGTCTTCTCTCGAGTTTGCAAAGGATATTGGGCCCCTCTAACCTTAGCCTATGACTCAAATCTTAAAGGAGGGCATCTTGCTAAGGGAACCTTAACCTTTTTACCAGACTCAGCATGTAGTGGCCTAGTAACTTCCCTTAAGATTACCTAAATTGCTTGTGAATGTTGCCATGAGGTATTTCTATCTATAAAGGCCCAAGCCCATACTTTTAAAGCCCATTTGGGCTAATCTTTTATACCTAGAAATATTATTTCCATGCTTTGCTACTTTGAGAGATTTGGCATGCGCGTCGGTTCTTAATATCCCCTATTGATATTAAGGCCAAGACCAAAATCCTAGAAAAGAAACTCACCATTGAATACGTATATGGGAGGAATAAAGTCGAAAGGATGTATGTACACTTGACTTATTACTTGATTTGACTTGCTACTTGTTGCATAGCACGTGCATCATGTATACATGCATACATGCTTTTCATGCATCATACTAACACTTTCTTTTATAGCGATCATAGATTCATTTAGGTCTTCCTATGTTTAGAAATGAAGTAGTGTCATATTAGTGGGAACTGATTTGAGTCCTAAAGCCATAATAAAAGAGATCCTTCACAGACTAGAGAAGAGTCCTATTAATTTTCTTTACTTAGAAGCTGAACCAACTCCAACTGAGCATATAGAAATGGAACAACAACAAGTAGGGAAATGGAACTTAGAAGACATCAAAGGAGCTTTAATGGATGACATGAGGGCTATGATGCAAGATGAAATGAGACAGGCTTTATCTGGATTGATACAACCTACTGCTGCTATCATACCACCACCTATAATTGATCAACCACTTGCTGTTGTAGCTATCCCACTTGTTACAGATGCTCCACCTGCTGCCAATAATGCTGGGGGCAACCTATTATTAGAAACTTGTGAAGCTTTAAGATGTTGAGAACTACATGATAAAAAAGGAAAATAGAGAATCACTTGAATTGGTGCAAGTCCATGAGTCCAAGTAGATGCGAGCATTGACCTAAAAAATATCCAAGATGGAAGAGCTTATTAGAGGATAAGGCATGGGATATGCATTTGAATTTAATGATATATTGCTAAGGAAGGGTAATAAGCTACCTAAGAAGTTTAAAATGCCTTAGCTACGGAAGTTTGATGGAACTAAAGATCTTAGGATTCATCTCAGTCATTACACAATAACTATAAACACTACTAAGGCCTCATTAGCAGTGATCACTAGGTTATTTGTATTTTCTTTAGAGGAAATAGCTGTAAACTAGTATCATGGTTGGAAAAGTCTGTCAGGGCTGACTGGAAAGAACTATGTACTACTTTTTTGAAACAGTATGATAATAACACTAGGCTTAAAGTGTCCATCAGAGATTTAGAATTGACCAAGTAGAAGCCTAATAAATCATTTTTAGATTTTTTGACTAGGTTCATGAATAAGGCAAGATTAATGATGAACAAGCTAGCTGAAAAGGATTAGGTTAGGATGATAGTTTGAAATGTGTCACCCAATCTGGTTGAGAGGTTGTAGATGATGAACCCCAAGATGTTTATAGACCTTTATGATGATGGGTTGCAAGCTTAGGAGATTAAAAGTGAGAAGAAGAAGATTGCAAGAAGCAACAGAGCAAGAAATTACCAAACTGGGGGCATATAGCAAAGAAGCACTAGTCAAATTATGGAAGTGCATATTGTTCAACAATCAAGGAGATTCCCCAATTTTAACCAACCTTTGTCAAAATTCCTAGAGCGTATAATGCAAAAAGGCTTACTTCAACCTTTACCTAATCCAAACCCATCAAACCTAAACACCCCGAGCTATAACCCAAATAAGCATTGCAAATTCCACCAAAACCTCCAACACTCCATAGATAACTATATCCACCTCAAACATGAAATCCAAAAACTTATAGACTTCAAAAAGATCATAAACCCTAAAAACCCAAGCACCCTAAATAATCCTTTCCCAAACTATCGAAATGTACCACCCCCAGCTACCATGATGATCAACTCATGAGTTAATGAGGAAGAAGTACTAAGCTCCTTTGAGGACTTACGCCTTAAAACTAATGAAAAATCTCCTAACACCCCTAAAGATGTGAAAAGAGCATAAGACTTACTGGGTCAGCCTTTAGGCAAGTTTGACTATAAGGTGTTTTACAATAAACCACCTTCTTTTAACATACCCTTCGAGTCGATTGTGCCTATAGGATGGGGTGATGAGTTTGATGATGAGAAGCTACTAGACAAGAAATAAAAATGCATAGTTGAGGTATAGAAAGATGAAGTCATGGAGACAGTTAGCGAGAAGATACAAAGATATCCACTATTTTAGCCACTTGAAGGACAGCCACTATAAGACTCAGCATCCCAATCATCTATAATAGGAAATAAATTTTCTTATTATCTTCTTTGAATAAAATTTTAGTTTCTCTAAAACTTTTTTTGTTTTAGTGATCAATGATATGAATTCTTGATCATGCTTACTTATGTACTATGCATCTTAATGGTATTGTACATTATGATATTGATAGCATCTACATGTTTGATGCAAAAATTCAAATTCAATTTTACTCATTCATTAGGGCAAAAATGAAAACATTCATTACATCACATGGTACAACTCTTGTTGTCAGCCAGTCCTAAAATTTTCTTCTCTTTAATTTTTACCTTACTATTCTTTTTTCTTTTTCTCTTTCTTTATTTTTTTTCTTCTTTATCATTCTTTTTATTTTTTTCCCCAAATTTCCTATCTTAAAAAGTTACATCATGTGATATATGAATATTTTTTGAATTTGCATTTATGCCCATGCTAAATGAGTCTAATTGAATCACAAACCATAAGTAGCCCTCTTGAACACAAGACAAAATTTGTAGACCATAAGCTAGGTCAATTTTCTCCAAATAGTAAAATTCTATTCTGAGAGACATTCAAATAGCATCTACATAGCATCACTCTTCTACTCCTTTCTTCTTTATTAATTCTTTCTTTTATATTATTTGATTATTTCTATGTTTTTTATTTAATTTTCATTATTTTATTTTCTTTATTCATTAATTCTAATCTTATTTTCTTTTGCTGATTCTTTGTGTTTCATGTTTCTAGTGATGAATACATTATTGAACTAAGAAAACCAATAGAGAATCCATGAAAGAAAGCCAAAAGTCAAAGATCCCGATTTAATTTTTATCTTACTCTATTTAGTTTATTTTATTATTTTTTTAGGTTTTGAATATATTTAATTTATTTTCTCAAAGGTTGTAATTTTAATTTTATTTTCTTTATTATTTTTTGTAGATCTTGTAATGACCCCGATAGTGGGAATAATAAAAAGTCTAGCTTTCTCTTTTTCTTAAAAAATTAAGTAGTAAATTAGGTTCTATTTGGTAAAACCTAATTAAAATCAATAGAGGTAGTAAATTAATTTAGGTTGCATATTAATTAAAATTAGGTTTTTTTTAAAAAAAATAAGTTAATTGCATGTTTATTTTTTTTATTTGATTGTTTTGTGTTTTTGGGCTGGTTTGTTGATTTTTATGTGTTTTGGGCCCCAAGCTCACGTTTAGGCTCTAACCCATTTAATAAATAGACTTTTAATTGGATTTTTAGATTTAATTAATTTTAAAATCAATTTAGGCCCATTTAGGTTAATTTAGACATAGACCCACTTAATTTAATTAAATTTAGACTTAGCCCATTTAATTTAAACCTTTTCCATAATTTATAGATTTAATATCACTTTAGAATTAAAACATGTAGAATTAGGCTCATTAATTTAAATACCTCATAAGTTGTAAATTTAGTCCCATTTTTAGAATTAAGATAAATAGACTTTGGTTCACTTAATTAAAATTAAATAAGAATTAGGCTCATTAGTCTTTAGGCTCACTTATAAATTAAAACATGTAGATTAAGCTCATTTAATTAAAATCAATGTAGATTAGACTAACCTAGGGATTACGATGAACGCATTATTTACATGTGTTTTCATAACTAGTTTGTCTAAAGTTAATTATTTTAAATAAGGGTTTTATATGAAATTACATGTAAATAGAGGATAATATAGTAATTTATAAAGTAATTCTAAACGAACACAAGACTGAAAGAATTTGGTATTCTGTATCCAGAATCTCCTAGTTGTGGTGCTATCTTTCTTTTAGAGAATCGAGTACCACCATTTTTATTTGTCCCAGTTATTACCCTAGGTGGTAACTCCTCATCTCCACACCATGTCTTTGTGACAATGGTTAGTGTGTTCATTAAAGCCCTAAGCTTAAACAGTGTTCCATATCCAGAATCTCCTAGTTGTAGTGTTATCTTTCTTTTAGAGAATCGAGTACCACCATTTTTATTTGTCCCAATTATTACTCTAGGTGGTAACTCCTCATCTCCACACCATGTCTTTATAACAATGTTTAGTGTGTTCATTAAATCCTTGAGCTCAAATAGTGTCACAGTTGCTAAAATCTTAAGTGCACGCTAAACCCCGCCATCTATACCCACCTTTAGCTTTATTTCAGTTATAAATAAAACATATAAACTTAGCTAATTTCAATTAAAATCAATATAGATTATACTAATGTAAGCACGTTGCGATCTATGTGGATGCATTTTTTATGTGCCATTTTGTGACTAGTTGCCTTGGGTTAGATGTATGCTAAATTAGGGTTTGAATGAAATTGCATGTAAATAGGGAAGTAATTAATAAAGTAATTCTAAATGAACACAAGACTAAAAGAAGTTAGTATTCCATATCCAGAATCTCCTGGTTGTGGTGCTAGCTTTCTTTTAGAGAATCGAGTATCATAACAGTTATTACCCTGGGTGGCAACTCCTCTTCTCCACGCTATGTCTTTGTGATATAGTAGTGTGTTCTCTCTCAAACAATGTCACGATTGCTAAAATCTTGGACATGTGCTAAACCCTACCATTTATAGTGATGACTCCTTTAGGGATAAGAGATATTGATTCTACTTATGTTCTTTAGAATTATTTTATTAATTATTATTTTATTCTTGCATTCATTTATATGTCCCTATTAACCGATAGCATTGGTTTATAATTCCATAATTTCACTAGCTTTATAGAGTTATAGAATGGTTAAACATCACTCTTAGCTTTAACTCAGTACAAAAGAGATTATCGGGCTCATATGACCAAAGTCTGTAACCCAGGTCCTAAAGGGGGGTAGTTTTCTCTCGAGTTTGCAAAGGATGTCAGGCCCCTCTAACCTTGGCTTGTAACTCAAGTCGTAAAGGAGGGCATCTTACTAAGAGAACCTGGACTTTTCACTAGACTTAACCATATATAATGGCCTAGTTATTTCCCTTAGGATTTACCCAAATGACTTGTGATTATTGCCATAAGGTATTTTTATCTATAAAGGCCCAAGCCTGTATTTTTTAAGCCCATTTGGGAAAATAAAGATTGGGCTAAACTTTTATACCTAAAAATGTTGTTTCTATGCTTTACTGCTTTAAGAGATTTAGCATACATGTTAGTTCTTGATATCCCCTGTTGATATTAAGGCCAAGATGAAAAATCCTAGAAAAGGAGACTCACTATTGAAAACGTGTGTGGGAGGAATAAGGTGTTGGGTTTCATCATACAAACGCAGTGGAAAAATTAAAATTTTATCATGTTCCTAAACCTGGATCCATGTAATTCAACTACTTGATTAAATCTAGGATTTTAAGAATCTCACCAAAATGCAGAAGAGGCAAGATTTTCTGGAAGGATGAGAGGAGGTTCACACCGGTGACACCTTACCTCGAGCTTTTTTTAGCTTGGTTGTTCGAATCAAGATGTCTCCAAAAGGATGCGTCCTCTATAGGTATCCACACGAACAGCCCTTCACAAAATGAATTGGAGTGTGTGTGCTAGCAACCTCCTTGATTGTCTCACAAATCAATAACAAAAGGAAAAACACTGTCTTTGTTTTCTAAGAAGAGAGAAAATGAATTTGGAGGCAGGAAAAAATGAGTGTGTGAAACCCTAGAGAATATAACATATTTATAGACTCCAAATTAGGGTTTCACCTACCAATGACCTTTTGGTAATTTCCATTTATTATATTTTGATTTTGTTTAAAAATAAATCATAAATAATATCTTATTTATTTATTTAAAATAACATTTATCTTAAATAAATAAATAAAACACTTTAATTATTTATTTCCACAGAGTTTATTTTGGGGCTATTAAACCCATATTCATTTTGGGCTTGTTCTAAGTGTGTGACCCTGTAGGTTCACATAACATTGGTAGTGGGCCTAAATCTCTATTTAGGCTTACAAGTCATAAGTGGCCTCTAATAAGACATTATGACTACCCAAGTCATGTGAAGTCAATAATCTGACATAACCTAATTACAATGAATTTTATCATCCCTTTATCACATGATATCTTAATTGAACATAAGGCATAGAATGTCATCCTTATATAGTTCAATATTATGACTTGATTCCAAGTAGACTGAAAATGATAAATCTTTATCAATTCATTTCAGCATGGCCATGCATTTTCCTTCAATCTATCTCATCAAGGGGCCCTTAGATATCTTTCTCATATTAATGAGGGATAAATCCCTTTTAAATCACTCACATTCCTCATATAACTAATATCATATCCAACAACATCCTATTTAATCATCCGGTTAAAGATAATGTTAGAATGTGTCAAAACATAAAATAGCTATGTAGAAATCCATTATGATTTCAAGGTCAAAGAACCGAAATAAAATTACTGTGATGAGAAATACTTATGACAACAATCTATGTAGTATTCTCATAGTGGGTCAATCCAGTACATCTCATCATGTACATATGAGTTGACTTAATATCTCATAATCATGATTAGTAAAACATAACCATCAGTCAGCATCATACTAGCCTTAATACTTTAATATTTATATAATGAATAAATGGCTAGGGATAATTAGAATAGAACTCTTATTTTAATCTAAGGGTTTTACTATCAAGTCACATACTTAATGGCCTTAATAAGAATTAACCATTCATATAATTATCATAAAATCAAATGATAATAAAATATCTCTTTAATAATAAAATAAGAAAGTCAATGCATAATCAAATGATTGACCTAGTGCATATCACTAACATAAGGTTCAAAAGATATTGTTTACTTGATTGTTACTTATTACTTGCTACTTATTACATAGCACATGCATCATGCATACATATGCTTCATGCATCATACTAACACTTTATTTTACAACCATCATAGATTCATCTAGGAATTTTTATATTAGGAAATGGAGTAGTGGTAGACTAGTTAGAATCGACTTGAGTCCAAAATCAGTAGCTAAAGAGATCCTTTAAAGTTTAGAGAAGAATCCTATTAATCTACTTTACTTGGAAGTTGAATTAACTCCAACCAAACCAACAAAAATGGAACAACAATAAGGAGGAAATTGGACCTTAGAAGACATTAAGGGAGGTTTGATGGATGACATGAGAGCAATGATGCAAGATGAACTAAGATAAGCCTTAGATGGATTAATGCCACATGCTGCTACTATTCCACCACCTGTAATTGAACAAGCACCTGGTGTTGCAATTATTCCACTTGCTAAAAATCCTCCACATACTACTCTTGCACTTGTACCTATTGCTCCTACTCCTATTAATAATGTTGGAGGCCAACCTGTTGCTAGAAATCCACATACTGCTAAAGTGAAGCTTGAGGATGTTGAGAATTATATGGTAGAGAAAGCAAAGAGGGAATCACTTGAACTTGTCCAAGATCATGAGTCCTAGCAAATGCAAGCACTGACTTAAAAAATGTTTAAGATAAATGAGCTGATAAGAGGACAAAGCATGGGATACTCATTTGATTTTGATAATATGTTGCAAATAAAAGGAAATAAATTGCTTAAGAAATTTAAAATCCCTAATGATAGAAGTTTAATGGAATTGGAGATCTAAGGATCCACCTCCGTCAATATACAATAACTATGAGCACTAATAATGTCCCATTAGTAGTAGTCACTAAGTTATTTGTATTATCCTTAAAGGGAATGGCTATAAACTTGTACCATGGGTTAGAAAAATATGTCTGGGCATATTGGAGAGAATTATATACTACTTTTTTAAAATAATATGATTATAACACCAGGTTAAAGGTCTATTAAAGATTTGGAATTGACTAAGCAGAAACCTAATGAATCATTTTTTGATTTCTTGACTATATTCATGAATAAGGCATGATTAATGAAAACTAAGTTGGCTGAAAAGGATCAAGTTAGGATGATTGTCCGTAATGTGTCTCCTAATTTGGTTGAGAGGTTGCAAATGATGAACCCTAAATCTTTTGTAAACCTTTATGATGATGGATTACAAGCTAACAAAATTGAGAGAGAAAAAAAAAGAGCTCTAGAATTACTAGCATAAGGAACTACCCAACTAGGGGCACACAATAAGGAAGCACTAGCCAGGTTGTGGAAGTGCATATTGTTCAATAACCAAGGAGATTCTCTAACTTTAACCAACCCCTATCAAAAGTATTAAATTGATTGATGCAAAAGGGCTTGCTCATACCCTTTACCTTTTCCAGATCGCCAAACCCAAATGTCCCAGGATATGACCCAAATAGTTATTACAAATTCCACCAAGTTACTAGCCATTCCACAGATACCTTCACCCACCTTAAACATGAAATCCAAAACCTTATAGACTCTAAAAAAATCACAGACCCTGAAAATCCAAGCACTAAAAATAATCCTTTTCTAAACTATTAAAATGTTCCACCCCTAATCACCATGATGATAAACTCAGGAGTAAGCTAAGAAGAAGTGCTAAACTCCTTTAAGAACATGTACCTATAATCTAGCGAGAAATCTCTTGATGCCCCTAGTGATAAAGGAAAGAGTATAAAATGTTTAATTCCTAAGAAACCTCAAAGAGGAGTTGAAAATTTGTTGGGCTAACCTTCAAGAAAGTTCAATTATAAAGTGTTTTACTCTAAACTAGTTTCCTATGATATTCCTATTAAATCAATTACACATGGAGGTTGGGGTGATGAATTTAGAGTTGATGATGAACCATTAAGTAAGATAAGTAAGAAATTTGAGATTCATGAGCAACCATAAAAAGGAGTTGAAGATTTATTGTGTCAACCCTAATACAAGTTTGACTACAAGGTGTTTTACACTAAACCACCTTCTTTTGACATACCCTTTGAGTCAATTGTGCCTACAGGCTAGAGTGATGAGTTGGATAATGAGAAGCTGCTAGACAAAGAAGAAATATGTATAGTTGGAAAGAAAGTAAAACCACTAAAAGAGAGTTTTATTAAAGAAAGACATGGGAAGTCTTACCTCAATGAAGAGGAACCTATCAATATGCTTGGTGTGGATGTTCTTGGGAATAAGATCTTCAAGGAACATATCATTAAGAACCTAGTGCAAGATAACAAGGATGAGGAAATGCAAGAATAGTTATTATGTTAACCACGTAAAGGACAACCACTATGAGACTCAACATCCTTAGCATCTAGACTAGGAAATAAATTTTCTTATTGTCATTTTTCAAATAAAATTTTAGTTTAGAACTTATTTTATTTTAGTGATAGATGATATGAATTTTGATCATGCTTACTTATGTAACATGCATCCTAATGGTACTATGCCTTGTAATACTGATTGCATCCATATGTTTGACATAAATTCAATCTAATTATATTCATTCAGTATGAGCACAAATGAAAATTCAAAGAACATTCATATATCATATGATATAACTTCTAAAGAGTAAAAAAAAAGAAGAGAATGAACAAAGAGAGAGAAAAAGAAAAAAAAGTAAGGTAAAATTAGAGAGAAAATAAAATTCAAAAGCCAAGCTGATAATAGGAGTTGTATCATGACATGTAATGAATGTACTAATTTTTTCCCTAATGAATGAGTAAAATTAAATTAGAAATTTTTGTTCAAATATCACATATTTGTCTTTATCATACTACATAAGTATCTAAATGGAAAGACAAAACATAATGAAAGCTAAATCAGAGCTATAAGATCACTATTTTAGTTATGTTTTCTCTTTTATCACCCCTTTGTGATTTTGTTTATAAGTCTAATGTCCTCTTGTATATAAAAAATCTAGGTGGTCTAATAATTTTCATTGTAAATATTTTCTTATAATTATTGTTGCTTGCATTAGCATCAAGTCTTATATTCTGCTTAAGAATCATTCGAAGCTATAGATTTTTCATCTTGTCTAGAAAATCTTGCCTTAAGAGATAGCCCTTAAAATCAGTAATAATAGTGATGATGGAATGGGGATGGCCATACTGATGATGGAGATATGATATAAAAAGAAGGTTGAAGATGTAACCAAAATAAGAGAACACAATGATGACACAAGTTAATAATTACATGTTTTGACTTCTAATAGGAACAAGTTTAGTTGAGCATCAAGAATTCACTTTCAATTAGTTCACTCACTCCTATGCATATTCAATGCACGAGATTATAAGTAATGAGGTTATTAAGACAAAGGGTCAATAGGAGCAATGAATAAAATGAGTTTCTTATAAATTTTCAAAAAAAAGAAGTACCTTTTATAACAATCATCATATTGAACTAACTTCAACAAGCCTTTAGGAACAGCAAGTTTAAAAGAAGAAGATAAACCCACCATATGAAATAATCACTAGTACAACAAATTAATCCAGGTCATCAAGCAACAAAGGCGGTTAATTAGAGTCAATTAACAAAAATTCAAAGACAATCAGCTAAAAATTCCAATCAGACAACACAGCTGATTAACACAAAATCTTAAAATCCTAGTCAACATGAAATTCCAATGTGATGTCTGCATTTTGTATACAGTGCACTTCATCTTAGTTATATGCTACATAGTAGCTATAACACAATTTTCAAATTCACCTTGTTATATGCTACATAGTAGCTATAACATAGTTTTTGAATTCACTTTGTTATATGCTATATAGTAGTTATAACAAAAATTCCAAACAATCATAACTTTCTAAACACTACACAATAGTTATAGCATATTATCAAATCACTTTTTGCTAGACATTTCATAGGAATTATAGCATTTTTCAAATCTTTTTGCTAGACGCTCTACAGGACCTATAACACCATTATCATAATTTGCTAGACACTCCACAGGACCTATAGCATATTTGTCTTCAGTTATACACTACACAGTAGTTATAGCATATTTTCGCTAAACATTCCATAGGAAATATAATGAAACTTTCAATCACATTTACTAGACGTTCCACATGAACTATAGTACAATTTGCTTGACACTATACAGTAGTTATAGCATATTTTCACTAAACGTCTCATAGGGAATATAATGAATATCATGATCACTGGACATCCCATATGGAATATAGTGAAAATCAAAATCATTAGACGTCCTATAGGGAATATAGTGAAAATACTTGTTAAATGTCCCATAAGGAATATAGCATATTTTTAAAATGCACTAGATGCAATATCAATCACTATTCACGAAACATAGTGATAGCATCACTACTATATATTCCACTGGAACTATAGTCCATTTTCAAAATACACTGAACGCAGTGTCAATTGCTATTCACTGAACACAATCATAGGATCATCGTTATATGTTTCATTGGAACTATGGCCTATTTTTAAAATGCACTCGACTTAGTGTCAACTATTACTCATTGAACATAGTGATAGCATCAACATTATATGTTCCCCTGAAACTATAGCATGTTTTCAAAATGCACTGAACACAGTGTCAATCGTTATTCACTAAACACAGTGATAGCATTATAGCTAGAAATTCTATAGGAATTTTGGTTTTTTTAAATCGCATTTAAGACTACATAGTTTTATGCATAGTCACAGCACATAGGAAAGTGTTTTGGCTCTTTGCTTTAAAATTGTGTGCTTATTCGCTTTGCCAAAATTTGTCAAGCAAGCAGTAATAAAGGGGGCAACTGTAAGTACCCAATTTTGGGATAGTTGAATATAGATGCGACAGAGAGCTCCTATGATGAAAATTTGATCAAAATTGATCTCTAGATATTGATTTTGGACTTTTAGGACTAGGACTGTGAGTTTTAAGGACTAAATTGCAATATTTCTTTTTAGGGTTTAATTGCAAAATTGAATTTATTTCAAGGGTATTTTTGTAATTAAATATTAAAAAAAATATTACCGATCGGAATTACATATTTCCAATCGGAATTCCATAATTTCGATCAGAATTGTATAATTTCGATCAGAATTGTATTATTTCGATCGGTAGTGTTTCTTAATTTTATTTTTGAAAAATCCATTTATTTAATTTCTGATTGGTGTAAAAAATAATTAAATAATTAAATAATAATTAAATCTAATAAATGCATTATACATGTTTTTTACTTGTATTTCAGCATATATCATATAAACGCTTTTTAAAAAAAATTAAACAAATAAATAAATCAGATAAATGTTGATCAGTGTTATGTGTTTTATTAGTTTTGAGATCAAATAATTCCTAGAATAAAAAGAAATGATGTTGCTTTCAAAGAGTTTTTTAGGGAGAAAAAAGAGAGACGACTTAGAAAAAAAAAAAGGAGAGACAGCTTAAAAAAGGAGAGAAAAAGACTCACAAAAAAAAAAAAAGCTTTTGAACCTATGTTCTTTAAAAAAAACACAGTACATATGCGGTGATATCCAAAATCAATCAAGATTAATCTTCAACGGTGATTTCTACTCTGATAAGAAATCAAACTGCACAGCATTAGCATATTCTTTTCTCCTTTCTTCTACATTATTATTTGCTTTGATCTTGTTTTTTATTACTTGAATCATCTGCTAATTTTTTATTCTATTTTGCATTTTTTGTGATTTTGATTATAATGGGCATAATAAAAAATTGTAGCATGAATACGTGAGGAAGATCCATGGGATGCTATGGATTTATTTATGCAGTGTTTTTTATTAGATTTTAGCTTTTTTTAATTTTATGTGTTTTACGTTCTTTTTATTATTTGTTTGGTTTATTTGGGTATGTAATTGATTAGTTTTAATTTATGTATGTAAGAATTGTAATAGTCATAAAAGTGGGAATAATAATAATATTTTTATTTTTATGCACTTTAAAATTAATTAGTAATTAGGGTTTATTTGGTAAACCTTAATCAAATCAATGGTAGTTGTAGTTTAATTTTAGGTTGTATGAAATCAAATTAGGATTTTTTAGAAAATATAATTTTAATTGCTTGTTTAATCTTTTATTTAATTATTTTATGTTTTTGGGCTTGTTGTTTATTTTTGTGAATTTTGTGTTGGGATTTGTGATTCAAAAACGCAGCGGAAATTAAAAATTTTAATCACAAATCCTAACCCAGATCCAAGTAATTCGATTAATTGATTTAAAACTAGGGTTTTCAAATCTTACCACAAATGTAGAAGAGGCAAGATTTCTGGAAGGCAAAGAGGAGGTTCACTCCGGTGACACCTTACCTCAAACTTTTGATTTTGGTAGTTCGGATCAAGACATATCCAAAAGAATTCATCCTCCACAAGCATCCACATGAATAGCCCTTGATTAAAATGAAAAAATTTGTGTGCTAGCACTTCTCTTAATTTCTCACAAATCAATAACAAAGATACTCTGTGTTTCATTTTTTCTAAGAGGAGAAAAATGAATTTTTAGTGGGTAATAATTGAGTTAGTGAAACCCTAAAGAATATAACATATTTATAAACCTCTAATTAAGGTTTCACTTACCAAAACAACTTTTTGGTAATTTCTTAATTATTATTGTTCTGATTTTATTTAAAATTAAATCAGAAATAATATTCTATTTATTTAAGATAACCTTTACCTTAAATAAATAAACTATTTAGTTATTTCCATATAGCATATTTGGGCTTCTCAAACCTATATCCATTTTTGGGCATGTTCTAAGTGTGTGACCCTTTAAGTTCACATGACATTGGCAGTGGGCCTTAAATCTCTATTTAGGCCTACAAGTCATAAGTGGCCTCTAGTAAAATATTATGACTACCCAAGTCATGTGAAGTCAATAATCCAAAAAAACCTAATTTATAATAAATATTGTAATCCATTTATCATATGATATCTTGATTGAATATAAGGCATAGTTTATGTTATCCTTATATAATTCAATCATATTATTTCTTGACTCTAAGTAGATTGAGAATGATAACTCTTTATCAATTCACTTTAACATGACCATGCATTTTCCTCAATCTATCTTATCAAGGGACCCATAGATATCTTACTCAGATTAAATGAGAGACAAATTCCTTCTCAATCACTCACATTCCTCACATAACTTATTTCATATCCAACAACAATCGATTTAATCATCTTGTTAAAAACAATGTTAGATTGTGTCAAAATATATAAAAGTTATGTAGAAATCCATGATGATTTCAAGGTCAAATGACTAAATCAATATTATTATTATCAGAATTACTTATGACAATTATCTATGTAGTATTCTCATGATGGGTCAATCCAGTACATTATTTCCCAAATAAGTACCTATGAATTGACTTAATATCTCATATTCATGATCAATAAAACATAATCATTAATCAACATCATACTAGTCATAACATATTGTTATGACTAGGGATAATTTGAATAGAACTCATATTTAATCTAAAGGTTTTACTATCAAATCACATACTTGATGACCTTAGTAATAATTGACTATTCAAGTAATTATCATAATGATAATGATAAATAACTCTTTATTAAATAAAATGATAAAGTCAAAACATAGTCAGACATGATTGACCTAGTGCATATCACTAAAATTTTGGGCCCCAAGCCCACATTTAGGATTAACCCATTTAATTAATAAGCCTTTAAAATTGGATTTTAGGTTTAATTAACTTTAAAATTAATTTAGACCCATTAGGTTAATTTAAACTTAGACCCATTTTTAGTTTAATTAAAATTAATTTATACTTAGTTCAACCCATTAAAGCATTCACTTAATCTAAAATTAATTAGAACTAGGCCCATTAATTCAAACCCAATCCAAATCAATTGTCCATAAAATCAATAAACTTAAGCCTACTTTTTAGAATTAAAACAAGTAAACTTAAGCTCATTAATTAACTTAAAATGTAGGCCCACCTTTAGCTTTATTTCATTTATAAATAAAACATGTTTTAAATTAAAGTCAATATAGATTAGACTAATGTAGGGTCATTGCAATCTATGTGGATGCATTTTTTATGCGTCATTTCATGACTAGTTGCCTTGGGTTAGATGTATGCTAAATTAGAGTGTAGACGGCGTGGTTTAGCTCACATTTAAAATTTTAGCAACCGCGACATTGTTTGAGCTTAGGGCTCTAGAGAACACACTACTACATCATAAAGACATACTATGCAGATGAGGAGTCGCTACCTAGAGTAATAACTATGACAAATCAAAAGCAGTGGTACTTAATTCTCTAAAAGAAAGCTAGCACAACAACTAGGAGATTATGGATACAAAATACTAACTTCTTTCAGTCTTGTGTTTATTTAGAATTACTTTACATATTACTATCTTATCCTCTATTTACATGCAATTTCATATAAACCCTTATTTAAACAATAAACCCTAAGCAAACTAGTCATAAAAAAAATGTAAACAATGCATTCATTTAAGTTCATAATGTTTTAATTCTAAGGTGATTTTAAATCTACAAGTTATGAAAAAGGCTTTAAATTAATGGGCTATGTCTAATTAATTTTAATTAACCTACGTGGACTTATGTCTAAATTAGCTTGGTGAGCCTAAATTATTTCTAACCTAAATCTAGTTAATTATGGGCCTAAAGATGCATTTTAATTAAAATCTAGACCTAATTAATTGATAACCTATTAAATGAAATGGGTTAATTAAAAGATGGGCCTAAAAAGAACTAACTAAACCTAAAATTAATTAAATTGCAAATAACCTAAAATTCTAAACAAAAGATAATGGATTCATTAAAAAAACCAAATTAATTAAAGTAGCCCTAATAATTAATTAACTAATTATTTACAAATACCAAATCGTGAACAAGTAGATAAATAATAGAAAATTTAATAAATAACCCCTAATTATATCCATTTAAATTAATTCAATTTTAATTAAAAACCCTAATTATCTTTATAACCATTAATTTTAATTAATTACCCAATTAAAACCCTAATTTTATTAACCAATTAATCAACATAAAACACACAACCACACACATAAGATTTCACTATTCCCACTATTATGGCAATTACATTAATCTACTAAAAATTAAAATTAAAATTAATAGAACCCTAAAAAACTAAATGAATATGAACATAAAATAAAACAGCCAACAAAATAATAAAATAAATAAATAAATAAACCCTAGAAACTATATTCAAATACAAAATTCAATCAATGGCATTCCATAAATCTTTATAGGTTTTGTTCTCTATGATGAATTTATCATGTAACTCCATCCATAATCACAAACACAAACATAAAAAAACAAAATAAACAAATATTAGTAATTAAACAAAATTAAAATTAAAATTAAAAAAATTAAAATTAATCAAACCAAAATAATCAAACAAAATAAACAGAAGAGGGTAGAAAGAAAGATGATTGGATGGATGCAGTATTGATCTGCTCTTTATAGTCATATAAATCACTATTATTGTTTAGAATAGATTTTCAATGCTTGATTTTCTCTTCCTAAAAGGTCTATTGCTTCTTCTTAAAAGAACAGTACATCAAAAAGATTTTTCTTTTTTTTGTCTCTTCTCTCCTTTGTAAAAGCTCATTTTTTTAGAGTTTAAAGTTACATCCCATTCAAAAAAGAAAAGAAGAAGCCCCCCTCACATGAGAGTTGAGCCGGGTTTATATAGAAAACCCTAGCTAAAGGTCACGTATCTTACTATGACATCTCCCATTTATAGAGATAAAATTTTGGTTTAATAAGGACTTTTAATTTTCTAAAAAATTCAGATAAATCTTAGAAAAGGGATTTATCACATCATTTGACCAATTGAAAATTAGAAAAAAAAAATTTTATCTACTAAAAAACTAAAAAAAACACAGACGGAATATGATTAGGACATCATAATCCTAATCGGGATTATATTATTTTGATTGGAATTATGTAATTCTGATTGGAATTACATATTTTTTATCAGTTTTATGTAATTATTATCAGAATTATGTAATTGGAGTAAATAGAGCATTGGAAAGGTCCTTATCAGCACGGATACCATTAGAAAAGTCCTTTGGAAACTCATACTCTTACAAAGCAGTTTTTGGCATGGTCCTCTTTTAGTATTCCCCTACCTTTCTTGTATTACTTAGCATGGATACCGCCAGAGGTTCAAGTTAATACTCTTGCTCATTTTTTAGCATTGGAGTAAATTATGCTTGCTCTTATTTTGATTCTCCTCTTAGTATTCTCTCGCCTTTCCCGTATTACTCAGCATGGATGCTGTCAAGGGATTTAGTACTCATACTCATTTCTAAGCATTGGAGTAGATTATATGCACATTTATTATTCAAAAGACTAAAAAGATACTCTAAAATTCAAGCAATTTGTATTACAAGTCCATAGATTTTGTCTTTGCATTTTCTTCCCCTTGTTTGGGTGCAAAACAAGCATTAGATTGATTAGAGTTTATAAACTCTCAACATAAAGCCATTAACTAATCATCTAAATTTTGTGAGGCTAATAAAAAAGAGCTATTATGATCAAATGTTATAAGATATTTTTTTTTGCACATGATCTCATGAAGTGGATGAATTTCTCTTCAGTTTATGGACTTTATTATTAAGATTGTACTTTATTATAGAATCTAAGGAAATAGAATTCTGTTACTTCCCTTTATTATCTTGATGAGTGTTTGGCATATGCTATCTTGCCCGTTCTTATTGATGTATCAGTTCCTTTCCCCTTCTCCATTCTCTTTCGTTTTTCCCTGCACAAAATATGGTTTATTTGAAAGTGAAAAGATTTTTTCAAAATGCAATTTTATTCTTTTGCATTCTTCCCTTTTGATTATGGTAATGATGTCTCTAATCATAAAGGTCATAATACTCCACGATTGAAGTTGTGGCTTTGGATTGCGTTTGTATTTTTGCCCTTTCATTAATACTAAGGTAAAGGGCTTCATTCCTCTTCTTAATATCTCTTACAAAAAGGTTCAGGGGTTAAAGATCTTATTTCATTATCAAATAATTTTTCAGAGTGCATTCTTCCATTTTATAAGGTTGAAAAATGTATTGCTGACATGTTGGACCTTCTCATCACAATATTCCAAACCCTACGCTGGACTAATTATTATGGAGAGATATTCCAGATGATGCTCCAGATGAGACTATAATTATTGTGGAGAGATATTCCAAATGATGCTCCAGATGAGACTATGGAGATGGTTATTAAATTTGAGGAGCTTGAGCATCTTATCTAGCCTCTTGAGGTCGCCAGGATGATGCTTTTATAAGTATCACTATTGTAGATATTCCCTTACTGGATGGGCCCATAATTTATTAGGTTCCTGAGGTTTAAAGTCCCATTGAGTATTAGGTTCACCTTAATAATATTACCATTTTCCTTCAATGTGAACATTATGACTGCTTTTTTTCACTTTTACAACACTAACTGTGAATGTTAGTAGCAAAGTATTTACACAATCTTGTCTAGGCCCAAAGAATTTATTGTGCAAAGAAAGTATTTCATAACAAATGTATGCAAGTGTATTCATATTATGTATAACATGCATGATCCTAATAGGTCTTCTGTTTATAACATAGCTATGTTGCTAATCTTAGAGTGTAAGAATGAGTTGCCTCATCAACAGCCTATAGGTTTGAGCATTGAATGCTTCATTGTTGGTACTTCTAATGTTAGAGCTTCTTATATAGTTTGTCAAATAGATGACCAGGCTGTATTATATTGATGAATTATTGGTTGTTGCTTATAGTTTACTTCTTTATGCCCCCAGAACTCTTATACTAGCTCTTATACTTTAGTGTCCATCTTCGCTCTTTGAATGTGAACTTACTGTTCTGCAATTTGCCCCCAGAGCTACATTTTTCCCCCCAGTTTCATTCTAAATTCATTCATGCTATTCTAGCAGTCTTTTTCTTCATGTGTGCAAGAGACTCAATTCGTTCATTATTGTTGTTAATCTTTTAACTTACTAACCTTATTAGTTGCAATATCATACATTGAAGATGCAGAGGAGTAGATGAACTGACTGAAAAGAGTTCTTGAAGCTAAATATTAACTGGACTTGCTCTTTGAAGAACTCTTGAGCAAAATATAAGGCTTAATGCTAACGCAATGATTGATGATAGTTATAAGGTATGGGGTTACAACACGAGTCATTGAGCCACTTGAATTCCCTAGGTACAAGGGGACACTAGACTTACAAGTAAAATTATAAAGGGTGATAAAAGAGAAAACATAACTAGAATAGAGATCTCATAGCTCTGATTGTTTAGCTTTCATTATGTTTTATCTTTCCATTGAGATACTTATGCAATAGATTAAATTTTAACCATTCAGTAGGGCAAAAATGAGAACTTTCATTATATCACATGATACAACTCCTATTATTAGCCAATCCTAAAATTTTTTCTCTCTAATTTTTACCTTACTGTTTTTTTCTTTCTTTTTCTCTCTCTTTATTCTTTCTCTTTTTTATCATTCTTTTAATTTTTTTCCTCAAATTTCCTATCATCTGAAGTTACATCATGTGATATATGCATGTTCTTCATTTGTGCCCATGTTGAATGAATCTAATTGAATTGAATTTATGTTAAACATATAGATGCGATCAATATCATAATGCATAATACCATTAGGATGCACATTACTTAAGTAAGCATAATCAGAATTCATATTATCGATCACTAAAACAAAATAAGTTCTAAAAAAAACTAAAATTTTGTTTAAAGAAGATAATAAGAAAATTTATTTTCTATTCTAAATGCTAGGAATGCTAAGTCTTAAGGTGGTTATCCTTCAAGTGGTTGACATAACAGTTATTCTTGCATCTTCTTACTAACTGTCTCCATGACTTCATCTTTTTATACCTCAACTATGCATTTTTCTTTCTTATCTAGTAGCTTCTCATCATCAAACTCATCATCCCATTTTATAAGCACAATCGACTCAAAGAGTATTTCAAAAGAAGGTGGTTTAGTGTAAAACACCTTATAGTTGAACTTACCTGAAGGCTGACCTAATAAATTCTTAACTCCTCTTCGTGGCTGCTCAAGAGTCTCAAATTTCTTATTCATCTTACTTAATATTTCTTCATCAACTCTAAATTCATCACCCCAACCTCTAGGTGTAATTGATTTAATAGGAATATCATAGGAAAGTGGTCTAGAGTAAAACACTTTATAATTCAACTTTCCTGAAGGTTAACCCAATAGATCCTCAACGGAATCTTTAACTTCCTTAACCTCCTTGGGGGCATTAGGAGATTTTCCATTGGTTTAAATTTTAAGATCCATAAAGGAGTTTAGTACTTCTTCTTCATTAACTCCTAAATTGATCATCATAGTTGCTGGGGATGGCATGTTTCAGTAATTTGGAAAAGGGTTGTTTTTGGTGTTTGGGTTTGGATTTGATTTCTCAGGGTGTATGATTTTTTCAAAGTCTATAAGATTTTGAATTTCATGTTTAAGGCACATGCAAGAGTCAATAGATTGGCCAGCAATTTAGTGAAATTTATAGTAACTATTTGGGTCAAAGCTAAGGAGATCTGGTTTGGTGGTTTAGAGAAGGTTAAAGGTCTAAGAAGGTCTTTTTGGATCAAACGGTCTAGGACTTTATATAAGGGTTAGTTAAAATTGGAGAATCTCCTTGGTTATTAAACAATATGCACTTCCATAATCTGACTAACGCTTCCTTGTTGTGTGCCCAAAGTTAGGTAGTTTCTTACTCTGATGCTTTTAGTGACCTTTTTTCTCTCACTTTCAATCTCCTTAGCTTGCAACCCATTTTCATAAAGGTCTACAAATGTCCTAGGGTTCATCATTTGCAACATTTCAACTAAATTAGGTGACACATTTTGAACAATCATCCTAACATAATCCTTTTCAACTAGCTTATTTTTCATTAATCCTACCTTATTCATGAATTTAGTCAGAAAATCCAAAAATGATTCATTAGGATTTTGGTTAGTCAATTCTAAATCACTGATAGACACTTCAAGCCTAGTATTATGGTCATACTATTTTAAAAAAGTAGTACACAGTTCTCTCTAGTTAGCTCGGATAGACTTCTTTAACCCCTAATATTAATTAACAGCCATACCCTCTAAGGATAGTGCAAATAACTTAGTTACTACAAACAAATGAGCCTTAATGGTGCTCATAGTAGTTGTATATCGACTAAGGTGGATCCTTGAGTCTCCAGTACCATCAAACTTTTACAACTGTGGCATCTTGAGGTTATCATGCAGCTTATCTTCCTCAAATTGTATCATATCATCAAAGTCAAATGAATATCTAATGCCCTGTCCTCTCATCAATTCTTCCATTTTGGACATCTATTTAATTCAGTGCTTTCTACTTGGATTCTAGCTCTTGAACTTGCTTAAGTGATTCCTTTTTTTCTTTTTTAACCATGTAGTTCTCAATATCCTCTAATTTTATCTCCACAACAGGTACATTCTTAGCAATTTTTAAAGGTTGCCCCCCATCATTGTCATTGTTAACAGGTGGTGCACCCACAACAGGTGGATCAGACATAATTGGAGGTGCAGCAGTAGATGGTGGCATTAATCCAACTAAAGCTTATCTCAATCATTTTACGTCTCATGTCATCCATCAATGCTCCTTTGATGTCTTCTAAGGTCTAGTTTCCTCCCTCTTGTTATTCCATTTCTTTTACTTATTTAGCCAGAAATTATGTAGCTTCTTGGTAGAGTGGATTGATAGGAATCCTTTTCAGTCTGCTAAGGATCTCTTTTGTAATTATCTATAGACTTGAATCCGTTCTCGCTAGTCTGTCACCTTTCTATCTCCAAACACAGGAAAACTCATATGAATCTATGATGGATAAAAAATAAAGTGTTAGTATGATGCATGAAATGCATGTGTGAATGTATGTGTGATGCACATGTTATGCCATAAGTAACAAGTAATGATCAAGTGTACAATACCCTTCCAACCTTATTCCTCCCACAGACATATTCAATGGCGAGTCTCTTTTCCCTGAATTTTTTATCTTGACTTTAATATCAAGAAGGGATATCAAGAATCGATGTGCATGTCATGTCTCTCAAAGCAGTAAAAGCACATAAATAGAATTTTTAGGTATAAAAGTATAGCCCAATCTTTATTAGTCCTGATGGGCTTCTAAAGTATGGGCTTAGTCCTTTATAGATTAAAATACCTCATGGCAACAAACACACACAATTTGGGCAATCCTAAAGGAAGTTACTAAGCCACTACATGAGCTAAGTCTGGTGAAACAGGTCAAGGTTCCCTTAGTAAGATGCCCTCCTTCAAGACTTAAGTTATAAGCCAAGGTTTGAAGGGCCCAGCATCCTCTGCAAACTCGAGGGAAGACTACCTCCCTTTAAGACTTAGGTCACAGACTCTAGTCAAATGAGCATGGGTAATCTTTCATGAATCGAGTTAAGGCTAAAAGTGATGGTTAGCCAATCTACGATCCTAGGAAGCTAGTGGAATCGAAGGATCATAAACCAACACCATCGGCACATGCAAAAAATGAATGCAAGAATAAAATAACTCTAAAGAACACAAGTAGAATCATTATCTCTTATCCCCAGTGGAGTCACCACTGTAGATGGCGGAGTTTAGCACGTGTCCAATATTTAATAATCGTGACACTATTTGAGCTTAAGGCTCGAGAGAACACACTACTATATCACAAAGACATAGCATGGAGATGAGGAGTCACCACCTAAAGTAATAATTAGGACAAATCAAAAGTTGTGGTACTTAATTCTCTAAAAGAAAGCTAGCACGATAACTAGGAGATTCTGAATACGGAATACTAATTTCTTTTAGTCTCGTGTTCATTTAGAATTACTTTATGAATTACTGTCTTATCCTTTATTTACATGCAATTTCATATAAACCCTTATTTAAACAATTAACCCTAGGCAAACTAGTCATAAAAAAAATGTAAACAATGCATTCATTTAAGTTCATAATCCTTAAGTTAGTCTAATCTACATTGATTTTAATTAAATGGGCTAAAACTACATGTTTTAATTTACAAGTGATCCTAAAGACTAATGGACCTAATTCCTATTCAATTTTAATCAATGATCCTAGGTCTACTTATTTTAAATCTAAAAATGGGCCTAAATCTACAAATTATGAAGTATTTAAATTAGTGAGTCTAATTCTACATGTTTTAATTCTAAAATGATCTTAAATCTACAAGTTATGAAAAAGGCTTTAAATTAATGGACTATGTCTAATTAATTTTAATTAACCTATGTGGGCCTATATCTGAATTAGCTTGGTGAGCCTAAATTGCTTCTAACTTAAATCTAGTTAATTATGGGCCTAAAGATGCATTTTAATTAAAATCTAGACCTAATTAATTGATAACCCATTAAAAAGAACTAATTAAACGTGAACTTAATTAAATTACAAATAACCTAAAATTCTAAACAAAAGAAAACATATTCAATGAAAAAACCAAATTAAGTAAAGTAGCCCTAATAATTAACTAACTAATTATTTACAAATACAAAATCGTGAACAAGTAGATAAATAATAGAAAAATTAATAAATAACCCCTAATTATATCCACTTAAATCTAATTCAATTTTAATTAAAAATCCTAATTATCTTTATAACCATTAATTTTAATTAATTACCCAATTAAAACCATAATTTTACTAACCAAGTAATTAAAATAAAACACACAACCACATACACAGGATTCCACTATTCCCACTATTGGAGCAATTACATTGATCTACTGAAAATAAAATAAAAATTAATACAACCCAAAAAACTAAATGAATATGAACACAAAATAAAATAACCAATAAAATAATAACAAAAAAATAAACAAAAAAATCCTAGAAACTATATTCAAATACAAAATTCAATCTATGGCCTTCCACATATCTTCATATGTTTTGTTCTCTATGGTGAATTCATCATATAACTCCTTCCATAATCACAAACACAAACACCAAAAATAAAATAAAAAATGATTAGTAATTAAAAAAAAAAATTAAATAAAATTAAAATTAATGAAAAAAAAATAATCAAACAAAATAAACATAAGAGGTTAAAAGAAGAGATGATTGGATGGATGCAGTATTGATTTACTCCTCAGAGTGATATAAATCACTGTTTGTTTTTATAATAAATCTCAAATGCTTGATTTTCTCTCCCCAAAAGGTCTACTACTTCTTAAAAGAACAATACGTTAAAAAGAAATTTTTTGTTTTTTGTTTTTTTGTCTCTTCTCTCCTTTGTAAATGCTCTTTTTTTAGAGTTTAAAGTTACATCCCATTCAAAAAAAGAAAAGAAGAAGCCCCCCTTCACAGGAGAGTTGAGTTAAGTTTATATAGAAAATCCTAGCTAAAGGTCACATATCTTACTGTGACTTCTCTCATTCACAAAGATAAAATGTTGGTTTAATAAGGACTTTTAATTTTCTAAAAAATTCAAATAAATCATAGAAAAGGGATTTATCACATCATTTGACCAATTAAAAATCAGTATACAAATTTTTTAATTTACTGAAAAACCAAAAAATCATAGACAGAACATGATCGAGACAACATAATTTCGATCAGGATTATATAATTCTGATCGGAATTACATAATCTCAATTAGTTTTATGTAATTCCCATCGAAATTATGTAATTTCAATCGGAATTACATAATTCTGATTTTCACTTTTAATTACAAAAAGACCCCTAAAAGAATTTAAACTTTTTAATTAGGTCCTTAAAGAAAACATTACAATTAAGTCCTTAAAAAGCTGCAATTAAGCCCTGAAATTCAAAAATCAATATCCACATATCTATTTATAACAAATTTTCATCATTGGAGTCTTCTGCCACATCCACACTTAACTCTCCCAAAATTTGGTGCTTACATATGGTTTAAATGAAATTGCATGTAAATAGGGAATAATTTAATAATTAATAAAGTAATTCTAAAAGAACATAAAACTGAAAAAAAGTTAGTATTCCGTATCCAGAATCTCCTAGTTGTGGTGCTAGCTTTCTTTTAGAGAATCGAGTACCACCACTTTCGATTTATCCCAGTTATTACCCTTAATGGCGGCTCCTCATCTCCATGCTATGTCTTTGTCAAATAGTGTCATAGTTGCTAAAATCTTGGATGCACCCTAACCCCTATCGTATACATTATCCGTAACAAAAATTCTAATTTAATTGAAATTATATTTTTCTATTCTAATTAGATTAACTTCTATTTTATCTCTAATAAAATTAATTTAATTAAAATATCATATAATTTTTTAAATAAAAGTTTTATAAAAATTGTAATGAATTATAACTTATTAAATCAATATCAAATTGTTATATAAATAGAAGTTTATTATACTATTTATTTATGCTAAAAAAATTTATTATATTATTTTTTAATCTATATAAATTCTCTATGAAAATTTTATTAATTATATATATCGTATAATTTAAATTTTTCACTGATAAATATATTATAATATAAATAACAATTTATTAATAAGTAATCTACGCAGCACGCAGATATAAGACTAGTTTTAATTAGGTCTACTTATACTTTCTCAACCATAAATCAAATTAGATAACATAATTTTATAAGTCTTATAATAATAATAATAATAATATTATTATTATTATTATTATTATTATTATTATTATTATTATTATTATTATTATTATATGGGCGGCGAGGTTTAGACCATGCACCCAAGTGTACAATAACCACGGCACAGTGTGGGCTCAAGGCCCACCAAAATTACTAAATGGAGTTTTTCTTAGGGCCCAAAAAAGAGATGAAGTCGCCACCCAGATGAAAATCGGGACACTTTACAACAACTGGATTACACAGAGGTTCCTAGAAGCTGTCATCAGAGATTCGAGTTCAGAAACTGGGTATGGGCTTTGAATGCCCACCCAACCTTGCGATTGCCCTCCATTTATGTTTTGTATTTTATTACCCATGATTCTTAAATTATTTCCTTATTATTATGGTTTACAAATTCTTCCAATTTTACAATTTAATTTGAGTTTGCACATTCATCCTTTTGCATGTTTATTGCCTTGGTATTCAAATCAAATATTAAGAATAAATTTACATACATTCATTCTAAATAGATGGGGAAGGGATTAGGAATTACAATATTTATTATAGTTATTATAATAATTAACCCAAATGAAACCTCTTAAGAACTAATTAATTCACTAATTACATAGTGATTAAAAATCACCAAAACGTACAACAAATAAAGGTTAGTTTCACATTTAAATGAATAGCTTTATTTACAAAACAATCCAAATTATATTAGTATAAACATAGGCGTGCAAATTCATATAAACATGGATTAATGATTCAACTAGTCCTAAAAGTATAGCATTTGCATGCAATATCAAAAACATTAAGCAGCATATACATATTATATACCGAAAATATACTAAAAAGATACTGAAACGAAGCAAAATCATGTAAGATTTTAGGCGAGAGGCAATTACCTCTACAAAGAGGCAATCACCATTAGGTTAAGGGGCGATGCCTCTTCATCTTCAACAGGCATAATAGCACAAAAAAATTACAAGTTTCTTAAATCCTAAACAACTCAAATATTCATACAAATCAACGTAAACCAGTAGCTAAGAACTTAATAATTCATATATTCAGGCTCTAGATGCAATCCTAAGAAAGCAATAAACGCAAACAAAAGTATAAAATAAAGAAATGAATTTTCAAACAAAATAAAGAACTTAAAACTTGAAAACAAGGATTCTCACTGATTTGGACCTGTTTGATGCTCCTAAATAAAGCCCTCAGAGCTTGTTTGATTCATTTTTTATGTGTTGAATGCAAGAACCTCCTTCTTTCTTCTCAAGAAATGGATTCCTAGGTTCAAGTCTCCTTTCTTCCTTCTTCTTCCTTCTCTTTTTCTCTTTCCTTCTCTCAATAACATTTTTTCGTCTCTCCCTTTTTTTCCAATGGCCAAAAAAGTCCCTTTCTTCTAAGCCACATACTCCTATTAAGCCTCTTCCCTCTCTGTCTCTCTCCAATTTCCCTAAAAATTGAAGGTTGCTTTCCACCTTGCATTTTCATCATTGCCACTCTTCTCTTCTTTTCTTATCATTTCATGCCCCAAAAGTCTTATTTTTTCATTCCAAACTACAGACTAAAGGTAAGAAGGTCAATTTTTATATTAAATGCAATAATAAATAACATTTATTACTATAAGGGACAAGTGTAAAGAGGCAACACCTCTTTGGTAAGGTGTCACCTCATTGATGCTCAGGGTGAAGAGGCAGTGCCTCTTCATTAAGGCAATCACTCCTTCACTAGGGTTGTTGGAGCTTTGGGCCTAAAAGGCCTGGTTTGGGTTTAATAAAAGGCTAATGGGCTTAGTATTTTAGGTTTTGGCTAGATGTGAAAGCTTTAAGCTAGGTTAAACCTCTCGAATTCATTCTAAAGAGGATCTTGGGCTCTTCTTACATTCAAAAGTTAGATTATCTCATCATTGTGCTTTCGTTACCGACTGATCAAACCAAGGGTGTCCATAGTTTGCCCCCCTAGTTTTTTAAAAAATGGATTTATGAAATCAATATTTGAAAAAACAACATGCACAATAGATAGTAAGAATGCCATACATGACCTGTAAGCTTCACTTAGGCTGTCAGTTTCTGGAATTCAAACCGAAAAAGTTGAACTTTGACTTGAAATGTGACTGTGATCCTCGGGTTTTCTTGGCTCGATCAATCACTCATTATAGATTTAATGTTAATCTTTTTCCTTTCTGACACAAGCTTCACTCAATAGAAAAGGATGGTGCACTAAGCCTTTTTGACATAGAAGTGGTGAAAAGTAACCATGTTCCTCATTTTTTTCTGGCCCGATCAGTTACTTATTATAAATTTGGCATGAAATCTGAGCATTTTTTACGTGAAACTCACTCAGTAGAAAAGATGTGAATCTTAAGTCTTTATGACACAGAACCAGTGAAACATAACTATGTTCCTTGGGTTTTCCTAGCCTAATCAATTACCTATTATAATGTGAAACTTTAAGCCTTAGTAATGTGAAACTCACTCAGTAGAATGATGTGAATCCTAAGCCTTTTTTACACAGAACTGTTGAAACATAAATGTGTTCCTCGAATTTTCCTAGCTAGATCATTTACTCATTTTTATATGAATTATGAGCCTTTCTGACATGAAACTCACTAAGTAGAATGATCTCGAGTTTTCCTGGCCTAAGTCATCATGTAGAAATGCAATCTTAGGTTTTCCTGGCCTGAGTTATTGCTTAAATGTGATCTTAGGTTTTTTTAGCCTGAGTCATTGCTCAAATGTGATCCTAGGTTTTCCTAGCCTGAGTCATCACTCAAACACAATCTTAGGTTTTCCTGAACTGAGTCATTGCTCATAATGGTGATCCCAGGTTTTCCTGGCTCAAGTTATCACATAGAAACATGATCCCAGGTTTTCCTGGCCTGAGTCATCGCTCAAACGCAATCCTAGGTTTTCCTAGCCTGAGTCATTGCTCACAAACAAAAGATGCACTTCAAAAATACAACCAAACTAAACACTCTTAAAACTTATGCTTCAATTAGGAAATTTATAATTCTTCGATCTTCAATTTTAGGATACACCCGAGAAATGACATGATCATCATCATTCATTTTTTCATTCATTATTCTTAATCCACTGGGGATTTTTTTTTTTAGAATTTTTGTAGGTTCCACTAAGGATGTCCACTTTGTGGGCCATTCTTTCTTTCAATCAATGGGCTTCGCCCTTCTTTCTTTTTCAGCAAGTCTTTCTCCTTTACCTTTTTGCTTTTCTATATGAATCTTCTTCTTCTCCTTTACCTTTTTACTTTTCTATATGAAGCTTCTTCTTCTCTTTTTCTTCAATACACTTTTGCTTTTCAAGCTTTCATTCCTTTCTCTCTCAATTTCCTCCTTCACTTTTCAAAGCTTTTTTCATTATGGGTGCCACACGAACTCCAAATTTACCTACTTAGGATTAAGTGATGCCTACAGTACATGCGACGCATAACTTCAGTCTCAACCCTGGAGATAAGATCCCTCTTTTCATAAACGTGCGATCTTACATTTGTGGACTGGCCACATAAGAGGTTAGTGATTGATTTATTTGCTTTTTTTATTGATTTATTTATTTTTTTCCTATAAATAATGTTAGAAAGCATCGGGTTATTAATCATAACCATGTACTAATCATGAAAAATGAGAATGCATGTGACTAAATTGAGAAAAATTAAAGAAAATTGAAAATTATGTCAATTCACTGACATTAAGAGGCATCACCTCTTTGGTCAAGCGATTGCCTCTTTATTCAGGTGATCGCCTCCTAGAGAAGAGGCATTAACCTCTTCATGGCAAAAGGAGACTTATAGAGGTGATCGCCTCCTTATGAGGAGGCAAAACCTCTACTGTCAAGCATTCACCTATGCATAAAGGCATTCACCTCTTCACTAGTAATCTATAAATTCTTTAAAATTTTTTACATGCACTACATAAATATTCAACTCCTATTTTTAATTTGCTTGATGCACACACACTAAAGGGTGCTAGTAACTTCAGTGGTGCCCATATCTAGTATGATAGCTTTCATCTTATTATCAAGACCCGCATATTCGACACCAAATTCTCTGACTTCATTCTCCTTCTACCGAGTTCTTAAGGGTGGACTAACTACCAGCCTTTGCATGCTTTGATAGAGAGGTGGTCAAACACTACTCGCACCTTCAAGTTTCTTTCTAGCAAGTTTACTCTGGACTCGATTTCTTTCGCAGCTGTGACCAGTATTGCTTATACAAGAGATCTTATTCCCTTTAACATGAGTCTACATCATATCTCCAGAGTAGCTTTCTTATGTCGAGCATCTACTGGGCATAGTCCTGGACATGAAGGGGACTTACACTATGAAGGTTGACTCCATCAAGAGTTACTACACCCTGGAGAGAATAGCAACTTCCACTTCTGGTCTTCACATTAATCAAATGGTAAAGGCCTTCTTGGTCTATTTATTTAGGACTATGCTTTTTGTTGACACTGTGAGTTCCATTGATATGTACTTCTTGCTCCCTCTAAGGGATCTTGACTTGGTGGCTTCATATGATTGGGGGAGTTGTGCTCTAGCCTATTTATACCGGAGCATGGACAAGATTGTCTGGGGATCTAGATGGTTCTGTGGCTTCTAACATGTTGTCCTAGTATTTCTCTATTTTCCTTTTCTCTATTAAGTTTGACTTAGATATTGCTATCATAATTTGTTAATAGCTCTTCTTTTTCTTCTTTACTTTATAGGAGTAGGCTCTAAAGCTGGAGATGATTATCAGGATATCTCCCATCCATGATGTACCCTTCCTAGCTGTGTCGAGGTGGGGTCTTAGTTGATCTTGGAGGAAGGCTATTATTTGTGTGCACATCCATCGTGAGCACTTAAACTCCCTGACCTTCGACCAAGTATGTACCTGCAAATTAAATCATAATTAGTAATCTACTTATTAATCAAATTTATTCACTTGCTTATTCGCTCTTACTTATTCGCCTAGACTTGTAGGGTCCTAAGGCTAGATGGTCTTAGGCTATGATTCACTCTAAGTTTTTATCTGAGAAGAGGGTACTACTCTAAGGACTCGACTGCAGAGTTTAGTTCCTTGGTAAGAGGATTTAATCTTGGCATAGGGGTGCTCGGGTGAGACGACCTCCACTTGCTCCTCCTCGTGACATCTTCTAGGCTCATATATTGGAGGGAGAGGAGCTAGATCATACTATTGAGGGAGATGATGCTGATGATCATTATAAGAGGAGGAAGTCTCGCTATACAAACTTTGCATGGACACATCTTCCACAGTATGTGCCTCTTACCACATCCAAATCTCATGTAAGCAAATAATTTGGTTAGGCATACAATTTATATTCTTACCTGCAGATGTCTTCTTTCTGAATTATTTTTTTGTTTTTCCCTTTAGGCACATATTAGGGCACCAATTGCTTGCACTAGGCCTACTGCTCAAGAGAGGCCTGCCTAACATCCTTATATTATACCATATGGTGAGAGTATTTTAACTACTACCACCTCCTAGTGGTGCCTTTAGCTCTAGATTACACATGGTTGTCGGAAGGCTCATTGCTACTCCAGACTTGATAAGCTGATGCTAGGTGCCTTTAGGCAAGCTATCCCACCAATTCCTTATAGTAGATATGAGCATAGAGACCATATTTCTCCTAAAGACCTCTACACATATGAGTTTCTCTTTTCTGCAAACCTATTCTCAAATTTAACTTAACTTAAGGTTAATCTTAATAATTAATTAATTATATAGATGTCTTAAGACTAGGGAGAGTACATGTATAGGGTCATTGAGGCCCAAAGGGACTTCTTGATAAGTGTCACTCGATAGTGGAAGGTAACAATCATCTCCTATGTCTACATGTATGCATGCGCTTATGATTTCTTAGCCTTTGTTGCATTCTAACATGATGAGCTAGATGCTCATCAGGCTAGAGTCACTGCTCTCGAGTGCTAGTTGGCTGCCCTTCAAATGAAAGATTATGATGATAAGGATGGGGCTACTGAGAATGATAAGGAGGAGCATGTTATTGAGGCTGAGCTTGCTGCTGAGGATGAGAGTAGCGATGATAGAGATGATACTACAGATGATGCTACAGATAAGGAGCACAAGGATTATGAGGCTAAGGATGACGAGTAAGAGACTACATTGGATTCCCTTAAATTAGGACTATTTCTGCTTCTTTGAACTATTTAGCTATTACTGTTCTGAATTCTCTGTTCATTTTAACATTTTTTACATTTTGCACAAGATGGATGTCTGAATTCATTTTTCTTTTAATTAATTACAAAATACTCATCATAAAAATTGCTTCATTTGATAACTGAACTCAATATGTAGAATACAGACATCTTGCAGTAATAAAGTCAACTTCTGACTGTTGGAGAGGTATCGCCTCTTTATGAAGAGGCAATAGCAAATCATCTTAACATATAGAGGCACTGCCTAGTCATAGAGGTGATAGACTCTCCGACAATGCTGGGCAGCCTATAAAATCCCCAATTTTCTCTTAAAATCCCTAACTTTCCTCTCTTCTCAATTTCTCTTCCTCTTCTCCTTCTAAACAACATCCTAACTTCTGAAAATGATAGAAAGAAGCTTGAAATAACTATAACCAATCTTGAATAATATGGATGGTGGATTATGGGCTAGATTAGAGCCATTTCATCTATTTTTCTTCTAATCCATACATACTAGGAAGATTAATTTCCCTTTTCTCTATGTTCTTTTTGAATTCTAGGATTCTTAGAAACATGTTTTTAGGTTCAACACTGTTGAGCTATGCCCCTTGTCAGAGGAATTCGAGGCTATATTGGGCTCCCAGATGAATTCTACTTGTCAGATTGTAATTCCTTCAATTGAAACTCAAATTTTCAATTTATTCAATACCAAATGGCTTGCTTATTCAACATTTCTCCTTAATCTTCTCTTCACCATGTCTTCAGTAATGAAGTTCTAATAATCTCTTTACTTAAGGCTACAGTTTGTAGATAGGAATGAAGTTTACTAGCCTCGAATGATCACTCTCTATTTGTATGCTCAGTTTCTACTTATTTCACCCTCTAGTAACAGGGATTCAAAGATTCTTCACATTCTAGATCAAGTGGAAGGAGGCTTCAATCCTCTTCATCTTATCTTAGTAAAGACCATCATTGGGCTTGACAATTTCTCTAAAACTAAATGATTCTTAAGGAGTCCCCTACTGTTGGAGGTTAGCTTTTTTTTCTTTCATTATTTTTTGTTTGTTTGTCCCTTTTTACCTATTCATCATTCTACAGGCATAGTTTATTAAGAAATTAAAGTTGCTTGAACCTTTCAGAGACATTGTGTGCTATCAAGCCAAAAATTACCATATGAGAAGACTGAACCCTATTTCGAAAGACCCTTAGAGTTGGTTGTCCACATTTCCTAACACTTTGATTTAGTGGACGTGCCCATGGTAGAGGTTGCAGCATGTGACTCTCAAGTCCTGCACGTACTACATTCCCCTAGCCAGTCTTCATTCAGCCACTTTTTACAATCTCGTTAGACTTTACAAATAGTATGGACAGAAGCAACTGATTATAGAGCCAATGCATGAATTTAAGGGAGAACCTCTTTCTCAAAATTTCCTTAATAATTGGATTGCCACTTGGCCCGTCGATTCATTTTGAGGTTTGTTGACTATAATGGAGATCGATCCACTGATGACTAGTATAAAGCATGGATTTAGCTTTAGCAGATGGATATGGATGAATTCTCAAGAAATAGGATGATAAAAGCATTGCAAGCTCTAGGTGTTCAAAGGGTTCAAAAAAAGAGAAGGAAAATTTAGTTTATGCAATTTAGTCTTTATCTCCTCTTTTATTGAATGGAATTTCCCTTTTTAGTTAAATAATGTGTAATAAGCATTTCATGTAATGTTTAACAATAATAAACGCAATCAATTCCATTTAAATTAAGCATAAAATGACTATACAATTTGCTTCTCGTATATCCCCTGTTATTAATTGGCTTACCCTTGCAAGTTTTCCAATTAATTATTTTTTATCTTTCTCTCTCCTTTTTCATAGCCTTAACTTTTGCCTAGACCACATCTTTTAAGGTTTTCAATCCAATAAGACTTTCTTTTTTAATTTCTAACTTTTTCCTAGGCAACTTCTTTTTGAGGTTTTCTCCCTTACTAGAATTCACAAAAAGTATTTCTTCAATTTTTCGAGGTTAATGGGCTCTTTGAATTTATTTCCTTCAAAGTCAGATAAAATGGCAGTGCTTTTAAAAATAGCTTCTTTACCAAGTACGGACCTTCGTAGTTCGGCTTTAACTTCCCTCAAGGATCAATTATGATCGGCCTAGTCATCTTTAAAACCAAATCACCCTTTTTGATCTTGCCTAGCTTAATCTTCTTATTATAAGCCTGAGCTATTCTTTTCTAATACAACTGAGAGTGATACATGGCTCTCATTCTTTTTTCATCAAATAATGTTAGTTGTGTTAGTTGGCTCTCTACCCACTAATACTCTGGAATTTTAGACTCTATAAGAACTCTCAAAGATTGGATCTCTACTTCCACCGGCAATACTGCCTCGCATCTATACACTAGAGAATACAGAGTAACTCCAGTTGATGTTCTAGTAGTGGTTCTAGATCCCTACTATGTGAACTGTAGGCAATATGCCTAATCTTTACAATTCTCCAATGTCTTGGTGAAAATCTTCTTTACATTCTTATTGGCGGCTTCCACGGCACCATTGGCTTATAGTATGTACAGAGATGACTTGTGATGCTTAATTTTGTACTCTTTCAACAAACCAACTGTCTCAACTCTAAATTGAACACCATTATCACTAACAACATGATGTGGCAACCCAGGCTAGTAGATTATGTTCTTCTCTATAAACCTCACCATCTATTTTGATCTAATAGTGACATACAACTCTGCTTTAACCCATTTAGAGAAGTAATCAATTGCCTCTATAATGTAGCAATGATCATTAGATGATTTTGGCCTTATCTCCCTAATAATATCAATTCCCCAGGCTTTAAATGACTATGGAGAAGTCAATCCTTAAAGTTCCATTGAAGGCAAATGACTAACATTGCCATATGTTTGGTAGTTATGACACTTCTCCATAAATCTCACACAGTTTGTTTCCATCGTTAGCCAAAAGTAGCCTTAATGCGCTATTTTTTTAGCCAAAACTGTCCCATTCATATACAGACCACACACTCCTTCATGGATTACTTCCATGAGCTTCAAAGCTTCAATTTTTTTAATGCATTTAAGATGTACTCCAATCTCTTTTATACAGCATTTCATTATGGTTGATGAATTATTGAGACAACATTCTAAGAGACATTCTTTCTTTCCTGTCAGCGTCATCGGGAAACTATCCCATTTCTAAGTACTATTGTAAATTTTAAAACCATGGATTTCCCATAGAGTCAATCGGCATCACCCTTATCTCTTCATAAAAAGGGATTCAAGATTTTATAAAGACAAGAGATTTAACTGCGGTTGGCTTTCTTCCTTTCCATGTCAAAGCTAAAGTAGCCAAAGTGTTTGCCATCTGATTCTCCTTTTATGGAAAATGTACAAATTTGCATTGAGTAAAAGCTAACAAGAGAATTGTAGAATAATCTCAGTACATTTTCAACTTATCCTCCCTCACTTCCCACTAGCTGGAGATCTGTTTCACTACTAACATAGAATCTCCATATACTATGATTTCTTTTGCCCTTACACTTCTGAGTGCTTCTAGACCATAAATGCAAGCTTCATACTTGACTTGATTATTGGTAGCTTTAAATTCTAATCTTTTCACCATTGGGATCATTTATTCCTCTTGTGAGATCAGAATTATGCCAATACTTGCTTCTTTGCTATTAATAGCTTTATCAAAGTACATTTTCCATGTCTAGATTTTTATTACCCTTAAGTACTAATCTGGAAATTCTAATTCCCATTCTTGTTCATCTATCATTAGGTTTTAAGCTAGGAAGTCAGCTACGGCTCTTCCTTTTACCACTTTCTTTACCATATATTCGATGTCAAACTTAATAAGTAGAACTAGCCATCTGGCTAATTTTCCTATTAACAATGGGGTCTATTGCAAATATCTTAGAGGATCATGCTTAGAAACTGCTTGAATCTGGTAAGATTGGAAGTAATGTTGGAGCTTCTTTAATACCCAGATCATAGCCAAAATGTCTTCTCTACCAAACTATAGTTGGCTTCATAAGGCAGGAGCTTCTTACTTAAGTAAGACACCACGTGCTCAATCTTTCCTTCACCTTCTTGAGCGAGCATGGCACCTATTGCTTCCCTCTCAATTGCCAAGTAGAGAATTAATTATTTACCCTGCCTTGGTGGCTGTAAGACTGGAGGGTTCATCAAATAATGTTTGATAGTCTCAAATCCTCATTGGCATTTATCATCCTAAATAATCAACTGATTCTTCTTTAGGAGTTTAAAAATTAGTTCACAAATCGTGGTCAACTTGGTGATGAACCTACTGATATACTGTAGTTGCCTAATAAATCTTATAACTTCTTTCTCAGTCTTTAGTGCAAGCATCTCTCTGATGGCTCTGACCTTATCTAGGTCTACCTCAATCCCTCTCTGACTAATAATGTGTCCTAGCAGCTTTCCAGAAGTCACCCTAAAAACATACTTCTTTATCAATATGATATTGTACTTTTCAATCCTAGTTAGGAACTTCTCTATAACCTCAAAGTGCCCTTCTCTGGTTAGAGATCTCACCATCATGTCGTCCACGTATACTTCTATCTCTTTGTGGACCATGTCATGCAATAGGGTAGTAGCTATCCTCTGATAGGTAGTTCCTGAGTTCTTCAATCCAAATGGCATGACTAAATAGCAATACACACCCTATTCAATTATGAAGGAGGTTTTAAGTTTATCAATCACTACCATTATAATCTGGTTGTACCTTGAGACGCTATCCATAAAGGAGTACATGGCATTAGATGTTGCACTATCGACTAAAGTGTCAATATATAGTAAGGGAAATTCATACCGGCTTTTTTCAAATCCCTATAGTCCACGCACATCCTAATCCTTCCGCCTTTCTTTGAAACTGGCATGATGTTGCAAGTCATTGAGTATCATCAACTACTTCTAGGAATTTCACCTTTAACTATTTCTTAACTTCTTCTTTGATCAAAAGATCCTATTTCAATCTCAATCTTCTCTTTTTCTGTTTTACCGGTGCGATGAAATGATATGTGGGAATTGTGTGTTCTACGATCTCTCTGTCAATCTGGGCATATCCTCATAACCCCCAAACAATTACTTTTTATCTTCTTCTTAGTTTTTTTATTTTTTCACTTTTATTAGGAGTTAAATCAGAAGCAAAAAGTATATTTTTAGGATTATCATATATGCTTAAGTTAAATGATTTAGTTTTCACTGAATTAATGTCAAATATATGCATGAAATTATCAACTCACATTGAATAACCATTAGGCAAAACATCACACAAATAAGCAAAATCAGAGTTTATTGCATTTACTTTAGAAAAGAAAGGGTCCCTAGAGTTAAATAGGCTAGAAAAGGAAATATCAATATCATCATAAAATACATCTATAAAGGAGTCCAAAACAAAGGACTAGAAGTCAAGTTCCTCTTCCAGGTCATTCGGGTCCTTCAGCTCCACTGTAGGGACATCCTTTTCAAGTTCTAAAATAGTACCAATTCTTCCACCATTAGCTCCTTTCCAGTAACTTTAATAGTCCTATTCGCTTACTTAAAGAATATTTCAAAACAGGGGAGTAGTTTATCAGTAATTAACAATGGCTCAAGATCCCCTTGATATGGATCAATAGTGCCTTCTTTCACAAAGGTTTCCCATAATGGCTTGATTTCCATCTTAGCTTTTGAATTTTTCATTTTCTTTTTCTTTCTTATATAATTAGTTCTAGCTTTCTTTTCTTCTTCCGGTTCATCAACCTCAGGATATCCTATCCTACGGTTTAAGAACGACACCTTGGACTTAATATATCCAGGTGGCCCTTGTTAATATTTCCCTAACCCTATTCCAAGTATCAAATTCTAACTCTTCATCATGTTCATGATTTTTAGATTTGGCTCATCTTTATAAATCATGCAAACTTTAAAGCTTGGACTAAACGGGATTTCCTAAGGAGCCAGTTTCAATGCAGTGACAGCCACTTCAGTTTTAACAGAAATGGTGACTACTCTCCCCTCATATGAGAATTTAATCTTTTAATGCACAGTAGATGACACGCCTCCCAAAGGATGGAACCACAGCCTTCCTAGAAAGATAGCAAAGGTTACCAGGATATCAATCATATATAGGTTAACCCAGACTTCAACGGGTCTAGTCTTGACCAATGCTCTAAAGGTTCCCTCAATAGGCCTTTTAGTGTCATCATAGGCCTTGATCACCACATCTAACGGCTTTAAATCAACCACTGTTAGTCCCAACTTGGGTAAAATCTTCAATGGACAAATATTAATAGCATATTTATTGTCCACCATTACATAGCACATCAACTTCCCCTTTACTTTCTCCTTAATAAACAAAGACTTGAGGTGGTCCCTTCCTTCTAAAGGCATATCATCATTAGTAAATGTTATGACTCATTGGGGGCTTTTTGTTAATGAATCCACCAACTACTCAATGGTATGACTTGTAGGAACTTTCTTAGGATCCAAAGCCATAACTAGTGCCTCTCGATGGGCTTTGGAGTTCATGAGCATCTCCCAAACACTAAAGAGAGTTTTCTATTCTTTCATAACTTCAACAACTTTCTCATCTTCTTCTTTTAGATATATCTCTTTTTCCTCAGACCCTGCAGGTTTTACTTCTTCCTTCTTCTCAACTGATTGGGCCTTTCTATTTTTATTGCTCTTCCATAAATCGATTATTTCACCTTCCTCATCATCAGAGCTCCAAATTTCCAAAATATTGACCTTAACCTCTACAAGCTGCACTCTTAGGCTAAGGTTTTCTACTTTGAATTTTTAGGGTGTAGGTGTGGCCTTAACAAAGGAATTCAAAACTTTTCCTTTGTTAAACCAATGTTACTGGTAAGGATAAATTGATTTGGTAGTGGCATGTTTCGATAATTAGGTAATGGGTTATTTTTGGTGTTGGGTTTTCTATTTTCTGGGTCAGTTATTTTGCCTGAGTCAATTAGATCTTACACTTCATGCTTCATGCAAGTGCAGATGGCCAATGGTTTGATTGTATTTACAATATAGTTTTGGGTCAGCATTTGGGAATGGTGGTCTCTATGGTAGAGGTCACAATAAGTTATTCTTAATCAACTTCTTTAAAACTTTAGAAATGGGTCTTCCTAGATTATAAAATCTTCTAAGTTGTTGAATAGCATTTATCTACACATTGCTACTTGATCAGATCCTAATGTTGGATCCAATTCCCTCTCTACTTAGGGATCTTCCACTAAAGGATGTTATTTCTTGTGCCAAGTCAAATTCTTTCTATACCTTAAATATGTATGATTCTTTAAAATTTAGAATTCCTAAATCTTTCAACTTCATAGAAAGTAAGAGTATGCACCTCTCCATTGCTATCACTAGTTGGTCACTCTCAGAGGGTCGGTACTTCGTCTGTGCTAGCTTCACTCTCCACTTGATTAAGAAGTCAATGAAAGGCTTATTAAATCTTTTTTTTATGTTCTATAAATCCCCCAAAGATGCTTCCATCTAGATGTTGAGACTGTATTGGTTTACAAATGCTACACACAATCCTTCCCAGTTAACTTGGATATTAGCTTCCAAAGAATAGTACCATTTGATGGGTGCTCCTTCTAAAGATAAAGGAAATTGATTAACAATCTACACCTTGTTCAAGCTGGTTGTTCTTATATAAGATGCATATTATTTGAGATGCAAATGAGGATCTTTAATACTAGTGAACTTCTTCATATCGGGAAACCTAAACTTCCTAAGTGGTCGGTCATCATCCTCTCCCAAACTCAGGTCAGAGTAGTTTATTAATGCATCCATCCCCTTTTCTTTCATCATTAATTGCATTTGAGCCATAGACTTAACAAGGTCTTTAGCCCAATCTGGCTTCTCTATATTCCCTAGGTCATCCAACCTTTGTCAGATAACTAGTTTTTCTAATACAATTTACTAATCATCTTTTATTCCTTGCCTCTCTGGATTCTCAGCATCTAGATCAAATGGCGGTGGTGGAGGCACTGATGGTTTCTCTTTAGTTGAGCTTATCTCTGCCATCATCTCTTGCATAATTATTCTAGTGTGTTCAGCCACTTCTGTCTTGAACCATTCTGGATCAAAACTTGCTAATGCTGTCTCTTTGACATTCGGACCAAGTGACTAGTGTTAGAGCGTGTCCAAGCAGATGACTAATTTAGATCTATTTCTACAACCAACCTAGACTAAAAACATGCATGGCATGTATGCATGATATATAGGGTTTTATCTAAAGAATAGGATACAAGTAAATATCCTATTTACACGTAATAAATAATAAAAGACAAAGTTCTTCAAAAGATAGCACTTTCACCCTTATTTCTCCCACCCACGTATTCAACGAGTTTCTTTTCCTAGGGTTATTGGTTGGGTTTTGACTATCAACAAAGAATAACAAAATCATCATACATGTAAGAAACTCTCAAGATGGAGCAAACAACCAATAAATCCTTTAAATAAAGTCAAAGTTCATTTTAATGGGTCATAATGGGCTTAAAAGGCCTAATTTTGACATGGTCTATTTGCAAATGGGCCATGGTGGGCATGAAAGGCCTAATTCTGACATAGTCCACTTGTAAATGGGCTTGGGCTTTATGAAAAGGCTTGCTAAATGGCATAAAACACACACATTTAGGAAAAATCTTAATTGAAATTGCTAAGTCATTTACATGACCTAAATTAAAGGTAATAAGCTACGACTCCCATAACTATATACATCCATTATATCTCCCCACTCAAGGGTCCATGTAACGCGATTAGTACATGCTATGAGTGACAATAATAGAATACTCCACCACCAGGTTTGAGTGAAACACATGCAATAAAGAAAAGACTATTATCGGTTTAAACCATACACCCAAGTGTACGACGACCACGGCATTATGTGGGCTCAAAGTCCACTAGGATTACTAAATAGGGTTTTTAGGGCTTAAAAAGGAGATGGAGTTGTCACCCTAATGAAAATCGGGACACTTTATAACAATTGGATTCCATAGAGGTTCCTAGAAGCCATCATAAAAGATTCAGGTTCAAAAACTGGGTATGGGCTTTGACTGCGCCTTCATTTTTTTTTTATATTTTATTATCCATGATTATTAAATTATTTCCTTATTATTGTGGTTTGCAAATGCTTCCAATTTTACAATTTAATCTGAGTTTGCACATTAGTCCTTTTGCATGTTTATTGCCTTGACATTCAAATTAATTAATGAGAATAAATTGACAAACATTCATTCTAAATAAATGGGGAAGGAATTAGGAATTACAATAATTTGTACAATTATTACAATAATTAACCCAAATGAAAGCTCTCAAGAACTAATTAATTCATTAATTACATAATGATTAAAAATCACCAAAACCAACAAAAAATAAAGGTTAGTTTCACATTCAAATGAACAACTTTATTTAAAAAATAATTCAAATTATATTAGTATAAATATAGGCATGCAAATTCATATAAACATGGATTAATCTTTCAACAGTCCTAAAAGTATAGCATTCGCATTCAATATCAAAAACATCAAGCAGCATATACATATCATATACCGAAAATATACTAAAAAGATATTGAAATGAAGAAAAATTGTGCAAGATTCTGGGTGAGAGTAGAGGTGATCACCACTAGGTCAAAGGGTGATGCCCCTTTAAAGAGTCATCGCCTCTTCAGCAAGCACAACAACATAAAAAAATTGCAAGTTTCTTAAATCATAAGCAACTCAAATATTCATAAAAATCAACATAAACTAACAGCTAAGAAATTTTTTTAGAAACTAATGTAGACTAAAGGTAAGAAGGATAATTTTTGTGTTAAATGCAATAATAAATAGAATTTATTGTTATAGGGGCACAGGTGTAAAAAGGCGACACCTCACTGATGCTCGGGGTGAAGAGGCAACGTCTCTTCGTTGAGGCAATTGCCCCTTCACCAGGTCTATTGGACCTAAAAGGCTTGGTTTGGGCTAATGGGCTTAGTGTTTTGGGTTTTAGCTAGATATGAAAGATTTGGGCTAAGTTTAATCTCTTAAATTCATTCTAAAGAATATCTCAAGCTCTTCTTGCATTCAGAATTTGGACTATCTCATCATCGGGCTTTCATTGTGGGCTAATTAAACCAAGGGTATTCATAAATAATATGTTTAATTGTTTATTTACTATATATCACGAGTCAAATAAATTTTTTGTTCACATGTGAAACACGTGGTTGTTTGCTAGTATGTATGTATGTGTGTGTGTGTGTGTGTGTGTATTAAAGCTGAAGCAAAGAGAAGAATTTCATTAGGTTTTGACACCTGGTGCTCTATGCTTTTAGCGTTCTTCAAGGTTATCTGTTCTTTCTCTTCTTCAATGTAATGGATCTATAACTATCTAGAACAGTGTAGCATCCCAATTTCTCAACGCTTTGTCCTTTCACCTTACTCACTCCTACCTTATCGCCTCTATTTCTCTAACTTCCTACCCTCTTACCTTTAGCTTCTTTTCTTATTCCTCTTCACCATCAGTTTCTAAAAAAATTTCTCCTTTTTTTTCTTTTTTCCATTACGTTGTTCCCATGTCATAAATTGAGTTAAAGTTGAAGAAACCTAAAATGGATTCCATGAAAGTTCAATTCAATGGCAAGTCAGTTTCATTTTCCTAATTTCAATAGCAATTAAAATGTACTTCAGTGCAAACTAAAGATAACATGAATTGTTGTAACCCTCTATCCATGTATATTTTTCCTATTGGTCATAAAGATCACAATCCAAAAGCTCCCCTGCTTAAACATCCACCAACAGCAATTTGAATCACTCTTTGATGATGACAATTTAATATGCTTAGCCTCCATTGGTGTAGCCAACCTCTAATAACAGTGACGACTATGGCTGGACAAGGTTGACCACAATTCAATCTCCATTCTTACCTCAACAAACATGTTCAACTCTCCTTGTTGTCCTTTCAGCATTCTCTACCTTCAAGCTTCAGCATTCTCTTAAACCAAAAAAAAAGGTAGATAAAAGGGTTGCAGCCCTTCAGTTTTCCCATCGTTTAAAACCAGCTTCAATTAAAATCATTTTTATAATATCTTGCTCTCTCCTCATTTAATCTCCTATTTTCTTCTTATATAACTATGATCATATTTTGTTATTGCCAATTTTTTGAATTCTATTTATTATAATTCATTTGAGCAGAGGTAAAAGAAAAAATTAGTTTATCATATCACTGTTCCTATCAATTGTTCAAATTTTACTGCTTATGATTCGTCTTAGTAGAGGTAAAATAAGAAAAGTTGGCAGATTTTTTTATTGTTAGGATTAGAGTTATGATTTTTTTTTTTATCTATCTTTTGTTATGCTTTATGATGGGGAATTAATCACTTTAACTGGTTAAAAAGAAAAAAAAAATTTATATAAAAAAATATAATCTTTTAATTTATAAATAGAGGAAACTATATATTCATCCTAAAGTTAAGTATGTGAATGCATATGCTGGAAATATTGAATAAAAATCTTGAAAATTGAAGAGCACAATTCAATAAATGATGATGATTTTCATGCAGATAATTAATTTAACAATTCAATAAATGATGATGATTTTCATGCAGATAATTAATTTAACAATCCAACTTAAATCACGTGAAATTGAACTAATGACAATTTGCAAATTGCCATGAGAAGAGAAGACGGTTGTGCTTCACGAGCAAGTATTGGTAAATGGTTTAATCACTCAATCTTGGACCAACTACATAAGTAACTACTAGTTTTTAAAATTTTTGTAGTATAAAAGCGAGAGATCAAGAGACAATGAGAACTTAAATATTACAATTTACATTTAGATATTCATTTTTTATTTTAACAAAATTTAATAACATTAAATCAAAAAGTGAGAAAAAAATATTTATTTTAAATTATATAGTTTTATGTATAGTCTATTAAAAACTCCATGCGTTAATTTTTGCTTGTGATAGTGCAAAGCATTTTGTGGGTTTGGCGGTTCAACAGTTTGTAGACACATATGTGGTGATTATTTTGTCTTCCTCTTTCCTTAGGGTTGTGAGTGTAGACAATAATAAATTCACTATCTTATTATTTTAGTCAAATCTTATATGTAATAAAACTTTTTTTAATCAGCAGTGTTCATAATTTATTAAATTTTAACTAATTTAATTCAATCGAACCATAATTATAAAAGCAGTTAAAATTTTTAATACCTAATTTAACATAATTACATACTCAATAACTCGAATTCGAGATGTTATTTGAATAACAACTAACAGTCAATTGATATGTAATAATATTTTTATAATTATTGTAATATATGAAATGTATAATTGAACCCATCCATAGTGGGAAAAATAATAAGAGAATGAATTTTGACTTTTTATTTTGAAACTTATTGTGTAATTATTTCATGTTTTTTATAATAACATGGTCAATTAATTATACATTGTACATTCTATATTCTTATATGGATTGTAATTGCTAATTAAATAATTAAAACTTTGAGTATTTATCTTATAAAATAAAATTTAGAATAGACTTTGCTATTTTATATATTATATAAAATCTTATGTTTTTCAATATTTTATATATTATGTTTAGATCTAATTTATGAAAAAAAAAATATAGTTATTGTGTTATTTTGTGTATGTTATTATATTAACAAAAGAAACAAATAGGTAGACTAGCTGGATTCAAAAATAATAATAATTGCAAAAGAATTTCATTTGTGTTTAAAAAAAAAAAGAATAAGATAGACTAGTGGATTCAATAATGTAATTCAATAGGTAGCTAGAAAATTTAATTTTCCAAGTCAAAATAGGGTAACAACACGAAGCATATGCATCAGTCATGGTTTGTACACTGTACTGTTGTGTACTTTCAATTTGGTGCAAAGAAAATATGAACCAATGATGTAATTAACGAAAGAAAACAATTTATTGAGTAAAACCCACTGAATATAAATGATTTTATGTTTTTTTAATATATAATTTAAACTAGTCATATGCAATTGAAAATTAATATATTTTTATTGAATTATTTTTAAACACAAATAATATATATATAGATATTGAATATTTAATTAAAATATATATTGAAAAACAACGTGGGTGATTTAACCTGGTTTAATTTTTGGTGGACATATATATTACATAGGGTCAAGCAAATATATATATATATATATATATATATATATATATATAAAGAACAATTTTTTTTTCTAAAGTAATATGATTCGATCCGAATATAAACATAAAAAATGTAAAAATATCTTATAAATTATTTTAATGTAATTATGTTTACTATAATTCAAATTTAAATTATCACTTGAAGAAAACAAAATAGTAGAATGAACCAATTTTAATTTTCTTAATTAGAGAGTATTCATATGCAAAAATTTCCTTGCAAATTAATAGACAGGTGCTTGTACACAAGTTTTACAAGTAATCTCTGTTTTTCCACTGCAAATATTAGTAGTGGCGGTGTTGCATTTGGCAATTGGAATTTATAGCTTTTATTAATTAATTTCATGATAAGATTTTGCTAGTTGATTGATGTGGGTATGTTTATATATATACTTCTTTTGACCACTTTAAGTGTGAATACGACTAGTTATATCCAGATATATAAATTTAGGCGAAGGAATTTTTTTTACCATTACAATGTGGCTCATTGACCAAAAAAAAAAAAACATTACAATGTGGCTCTTCTAGACCCGACTCTAGTAGTAAGACACCCACTACTTCCATGTGCTCGTTCACTTGATGTTGCCAAATATGCCCAGTTGTTTTTGTAGTTGAAACACTCATTAGATGTGTTAATTTTTATCCTTTTTTTTGTTGTAAGATTGAGATTTCTCGATAGAAATTTTATATTTAAATTAACACCCTAACATTTATTTAAACTAATTATTTCGTCCATACTATTTTAAAGTTAATTAAGTATTTTTTTTTAATTTAATTTAATTAACTATTTATCCATTATATTAGAATTGTGTATTATAAATAGTATGGACGAAATAATTAATTTAAATTTTATATTTAAATTAACACCCTAAGATTTATTTAAACTGACTATTTCGTCCATGCTATTTTAAAGTTAATTAAATATTTTCTTTAATTTGATTTAGTTAACTATTTGTCCATTCTATTAAAATTGTGCATTATAAACTAATAATTTTAACAGTCAAAAAGTCAATAAAACTTATAGAATTGTGCATTATACATCTTTTGAATTGTATAAGCACTCAATGCATAATTTTACAATATTTTTTGGGTGCTAAAATTAATTATTTATAATGCATAATTCTAACGGAGAGACAAATTATTTCGGAATCAAATTTCAAAAGATATTTAATTAATTTTTAAAATAGTAGAAATGAAATAATTAGTTTGGACATACCTAAAGGTGTTAGTATTTTTTGCTTAAATTAATCCACAAGGACATTGATTATTTTTTAAAATGATAAAAAAATTCACCTTTTAACAAATTAAGAATATTTAATTAATTTCATTTTGGACCTTTCATCTTGAATAAAACATTAATTTTGTAATACCCTAAATTTTTATTTTAAAGTAATTTTTGAATTTGTTAGTAATAAATAATTTTAAATTATATTATACAATTGTTACTAATCTAGTTATTTAATTAATATATATTTATGTTAACATTATTTTAAGGTTTTATTATTTAATATAAGTATTATATTTGGGTATATATATATATATATAGTCACGACCCAAAACAGGGGCTATGCCCGGCGCTAGGGAACGGGAATTCTTTCGAATCCGGAACCCGTAGCAAGCCTAAAAATAAAATAAATCATGCAATAATAACAATAATCATATATTATGCAGCGGAAATAAAAATCATAATATCATAATATTATTCACATCAACTGGATTTAAATCAAATTTCATCTCATAGATATATAATCTTTAATATAAATCCAGTTTCAATATAATACATCTCTTTAAAAATAAAATACATGTAATCCAATACTTTAATTCACAACTACTTCAGTGTCTAGATAAAATAAATAAGACTCAAGTAGATAATTTACACAAAGAAGCCGGGGCGGAAGAAATCCGGCGTATCGACCTGCTACTGAGGTCTGAAGAAGTTGACTCTCCTGAAAAATAGTCAACGGAGGGGAGTCAGACCTCACTGAGTGAATTACTATAATATATATACATACACACTAAATGATAATGCATACAGTCAACAGTATATATCTAATATGTATATATATACAGGCAAATTCACGCAGATGCGGTAAAAATCATTTTTATATATTTGTATTGAAAATCACAGTTTATGAAGGATCACATAGAACCCTAGAATATCGCAACCTCGGAAATAGTGTTAGACAACACTCTAGCCATATAGGCTCACTTATTCCAAATATATCCACTTATTCCATTTAGACAGTAGACTGGCCCCGAGACACTAAGTCAACCGAGCTCCAGCAGTCTGATTGCCAGTGTGATTGGCCCCGAGACACTTGGTCAACCGAGCTCCAGCAATCACACCCGCAAACCACATCTCACACATATCAATAACCACATCAAATCAATATCCACAGATAAGTTAGTATTATAGCCTAAATACTATAGGCATACCGGTACGTACTCGGTCCTAGTGCTACCCACTAGGTAGCATGTTCTATTGATATCCTTCATCATTAATAATATAAATCATTCATTCACAATAAATGATGCATGAATTTCAATAAAATATCAACATAAACCATATATATACCGGAAATATACCAAAAGGAAACCAGGTATATTTCTAGTATATATGTGTCAAATAAATTCAATCAAATTATAACTTAAGTTGGAAATATATTTAAAAACATTTTAAGTATATTTTATTTACAAAACATGCATATAATTTAATATATACCAAAAATAAACCAAAAATATACTTAAATACAAATCACTTTATTTATGTATTTTAATCAAAGTAAAACATATATTTCTAAATCATGCATCCTAAGCATATATATATATATAGTATAGTAACTCACCTAGTGCGCTCCACGAGACGGGTCCGACGGGCCTAGTCCACTAGCCCTCGGTCTCGGCGCAACTAACAAGAAATAAATAATCGACATCAGAATAACCCTAACAGAAATCCTAGAATTCGATCTAGAGTATTAAACACAGAATCAGAAATTAGGGTTCGACTGGATATCACGTTTTACGAGAATTCTACCGAAAATTCGACAGAACTTCCCTTGTAAAACGGACATCTCTCTACTCAAAAGAGTAGAGCCGACCCTGCAAAGAAACACACTTCGAAAATAAACACCACATCACATTCACAACCACTCGGTCGGACTCCAGACTACAATCTACCGACCGGGGTCCACAAACACGGAATAATTCTGAAAATACCTAGAATATCCTTATAACATAGAAATACATTTTATAGGTAGAAATTACATAATTAACCTTTAAACACTATAAAAACCGATAAAAACTCATTTTATTAGAAAAACCGTATATTATATATATAATTGAAAATAATTCACGAAAAATAGTTTTAATTAGTTAAAAATACCAAATATTTTGTAGAAATCATTTTTATACCTTAAATAACTATTTAAAACCAATTAAATTACATTTTTAGACAATTTAGGGTAAAATTACCAAAATACCCCTATATATATAAATATACTTAAATTACTTCAAAAATTCACCAAAAATCATACAATTATCCAAAATTAATTTTCTCAACATATTTATCAATAATATTAATAATTAAACCCAATTATCCAATTAAATTCAAATAAAAACACATTTAACCTAATTTTCCCAAAATTACATAAACTTCAATAATTAAAAATAAATACTTAGAAATTCATAAAAATTCCAAATAAATTCCTATAATTCATTTCAACACCTAATTTAACCATAAATCCCAATTTCATAATTTAAATAATTAATTTCCAAAAATTAGAAAATAATATTAAAATATTCAAAAATACCCAAAAATCCAAAAAATCTCCAAAAATTCTAAAAAAATTCATACATGTAGATTGAGCTACTAGGAACAACATTTGTGAAGGGAGTTTTCATGAATCAATCAATTCGAAGCTCAAAAAAATCAAAAACCCTAATAAGCCGAAATTGAAAATTCGAAACCTAAGCAATTCTAGACCATTTAAGCTCAAACCAAAGCTAGAATCACACTCACCGGAGCTCAAGGAGAAGAAAGAGACTGGCGGTGTCAAAAACAGTGGCCGGAATCGACGTGATCGACGGTGGATCGATTTTCGGCTTCTCTGGCCAAAATCGACTTCCAGACGCCGGAAACGGCTACCACAGGCGGCGAGGAAGGCTGGGGAAGGTGGTGGCACACCCACGGTGAAGAAACGGCATGGCAGCGACCGGAACGGCGATGGGAATCGGTCGGGAGGAAGAAGAAGGCTCGGGGGCAAAATGGTAATTTTCCAATCTTTGTAATTTTGACAAATTTTAATGTATATATGTATATATATATACTTTACACTATATAATAAAATAATATTAAATCACACACATTAAATATACACCACACACATAAAATTTAATATTTTAATAATTTATACTAAATAAAAATAATTAAATAACAATAAAACTAATAAATAATAAATAAAATATTAGGGTAATACTAAACCCTAATTAAATAAATATACACACACGTAGGCTTTATTTAGTATCTTAAAAATACGTATGAGTCCATGCAAGTCCGAAAATATATTTAAAATAATTAATATTAAAATATTTACGTGAAAATTTCCCCGAAAATGCAAGTCTCGGGAAAATTTTACGTAAAGTACTGTAGATAAAACATAGTATTAAAAATAGGTTTTAAATACATATTAACTCGTAAAAATATCATATAATAAACAGAAATTATTGACACTGCATATCCCGGTACAGTGTAAAAATATTTTAAAAAAAACACGGGATATTACAGTCTTCCCCCCTTACAAGAATTCGTCCCCGAATTCCAGAAAACAAGATCAAGAAGGGAAGAGATACGGATAAGAAGCTCGCATCTCATCTTCAGTCTCCCACGTATGCTCTTCAACTCTATCGCTACGCCACAGAACCTTGACCATCGGAATCTGCTTCGATCGCAACTGTCGAACTTGAAAATCAACGATCGCCACAGGTTCTTCCACAAACGTCAAATCTTCACTCACTTCTACACTGTCGGGCTGCAACACGTGTGAAGGATCTGAGATATACTTCCTCAACATCGAGATATGAAATACTGGATGCACCTGTGACATACTCGGAGGCAAATCCAACCGATATGCAACAGTGCCAACTCTCTCCAGAATCTCAAACGGTCCAATGTATCTCGGTGCTAACTTACCCTTCCTGCCAAATCTCATCACACCCTTCATCGGAGATACTTTCAGAAAAATAAAATCTCCAACCTGAAACTCCACATCTCTGCGCCTAGGATCCGCATAACTCTTCTGTCTACTTACTACTGTCTCTAATCTTCGCATAATCAAGGCAACTTTCTCTGCAGCATCCTAAACCATCTCAGGTCCAGTCAAAGCTCTCTCACCAATCTCATCCCAACTCAACGGGGATCTACACTTCCTTCCATACAACACCTCATATGGTGCCATACTAATACTGCTATGGTAGCTATTATTATATGCAAACTCAACAAGCAACAAATGATCATCCCAGTTACCTCCCAAATCCAAGACACACATCCTCAACATATCTTCCAGTGTCTGGATCGTCCTTTCAGACTGGCCATCTGTCTGAGGATGAAAAGCAGTATTGAAATCCAACCTAGTGCCCATCGCTTCCTGCAACTTCTGCCAAAAACGAGAAGTAAACACCGAACCTCTATCTGACACAATGGACACAGGTACTCCATGAAGGCATACGATATGCTTCACGTACAACTTCGCCAATCTAGCAACTGAATAGGTGGCTTTCACAGGCAGGAAATGTGCAGACTTTGTTAATCTATCTACAATCACCCAGATGGAGTCGTATCCATCCTTCGAACGAGGTAAACCGACCACAAAATCCATAGCTATCCTTTCCCACTTCCACTCGGGAATAGGAAGAGGCTGAAGCTTCCCAGAAGGCTTCTGATGTTCGGCTTTCACTTGCTGACATGTCAAACACTTAGCAACATAATCAGCAACATCTTTCTTCAATCCATCCCACCAGTATAGATCTCTAATACTGTGGTACATCTTAGTGACACCTGGATGAATGTTGTAGGCTGTAGAATGTGCTTCCTCTAAAATCTCCTCTCTCAAATCATCCACAACAGGAACACACAGTCTACCACTGATCCACAACACACCATCATCATCAAGTGTGAAATCAGTGAACTTCCCTGCTCGAACATTCTCTGCAAGCTCTTCCAGAATAGGATCTCGGCTCTGAGCTGCTTTAATCCTATCCCTCAGTACAGATCGTACTTTAAACTGAGCTAGCAGTCCACCTGATCTACTAATCTTCATCATCAGACCTTGATCCACCATCAGATGCAACTCTTGGATCAATGGTCTCCTCTCAACACTGCTGTGAGCAAGACTACCTGAGGACTTCCTACTCAAGGCATCTGCTACCACATTAGCTTTACCCGGATGATATAGAATCTCACAATCATAATCCTTCAACAATTCCAACCATCTTCTCTGCCTCAAATTCAAATCTCGCTGCTGAAAAATGTACTTAAGGCTCTTGTGATCAGTAAATATCTCATAAGTCACCCCGTACAGATAATGTCTCCAAATCTTCAAAGCAAAGATCACTACAGCCATCTCAAGATCATGTGTAGGATAGTTCTGCTCATGCTTATTCAACTGCCTCGAAGCATAGGCTATCACCCTTCCATTCTGCATCAACACACAACCAAGACCAATTCTAGAAGCATCACAGTAAACTGTGAACTTATCCGCACTATTAGGCAAAGCTAATACTGGCGCTGTGGTCAACTTCTCCTTCAACAACTGAAAACTATTCTCACAAGCTTCTGACCACTCGAATCTAACATTCTTCTGAGTCAAGCGAGTCATAGGGGCTGCTATCCTGGAAAAATCCTGCATAAACCGCCTATAATACCCGGCTAAACCCAGAAAACTCTGAATCTCTGTAACCGAAGTAGGTCTAGGCCACTCAGATACTGCCTCAATCTTCTGTGGATCAACCTGAATACCTTCTTTAGACACTACGTGTCCAAGAAAAGAAACACTCTCCATCCAGAAATCACACTTCGAGAATTTAGCATAAAGCTGATGATCTCTCAGTGTCTGTAGTACAATCCTCAAATGATATACGTGCTCTTCCATACTCCTCGAATATACTAGTATATCATCAATGAAGACTACCACAAATTAATCCACATACGGTCTGAATACCCTGTTCATCAGGTCCATAAAAGCTGCTGGTGCATTAGTCAAACCAAAAGACATCACCAGAAACTCATAATGGCCATATCGAGTGCGGAACGCTGTCTTAGGAATATCGGATTCACTAATCCGCAGCTGATGATAACCCGACCTCAAGTCGACCTTAGAAAAGAACTGTGCACCCTGAAGCTGATCAAATAAATCATCTATCCTCGGGAGAGGATACTTGTTCTTCACTGTCACCTTATTCAGCTCTCTATAGTCAATGCACAGTCTCAGGGTACCATCCTTCTTCTTCACAAACAAGACTGGTGCACCCCAAGGAGAAACACTAGGTCTAATGAAACCTTTATCCAACAACTCTTGCAATTTTTCCTTCAACTCTTTCAACTCTGCAGGAGCCATACGATAGGGTGGCATAGATATAGGAGTAGTACCTGGTACCACATCTATACAGAACTCAATCTCTCTGTAAGGTGGTAAACCTAGCAACTCCTCGGGAAAAACATCAGGAAACTCACAAGCAACAGGAACATCTGTGAGTGACAACTTCTCCACTGACGTATCCCTGACCAATGCCAAATATCCCTGACAACCTTTCTTCAACAACTTCCTAGCATAAATAAGATTCTGAGGTGCTAAACTCCTATTACCAACAAACTTAAAATCTTCTTCACCAGGAATTCTAAAAGTCACCTCCTTATTCCTGCAATCTACCACGGTGAAGTGCTGAGACAACCAATCCATTCCCAAAATAACATCAAACTCCATCACATCCAACAAGATCAAATCAGCGGGTAATTCTCTATCTCCCACGAGAACTGGACAACCAGAAAGAACAATATCGATGTCCAAGGAATCGCTCAGAGGAGTGGCAACAGACAAAGGAAAAGCCATCCTCGAAGCTTGCCAATAAGATTTAGAAGCAAAAACAGGAGAAATGAATGAATGCGTGGCACCTGGATCAAACAAAACCCATGCATCCAGGTAACAAACAGAAACAATACCTGCCATGACTGCATTAGATGCCTGAGCATCCTGCTGAGTCAGATGGAAGACTCTGGCCTGACCTCGACCTCCCTGCTGACTGGTAGAAGCCTGGCCAACACCTCTGGCACCTCCTCTAGTACCTCTACCACGACTCTGCTGTGGGACAAACTGAGTGGAACTCTGATGCTGGGCTGGTGGCAACTGAAATGGCACGGGTGCAACACTAGCAATCGACTACTGTGGGAATCGTGGAATCTGCTGCTGCTGATACCCAGAATAAAGACACGATCTGGCAAAATGTCCTGTCTGCCCGCATCTGAAGCATGTCAATGGTGTCAAATAACATGGTCCCTGATGGACTCTACCACAAGTCTGGCAAACGCTAGCAGCTGATCCAAAACTACGACCACTACTGCTGCTCGAAGCACCTGACCCAAATCTGAACGATCTACGCTGACCTCCACGGCCATGTCTACTGCTCCGATGCACTCGATGCTGTTGTCTCTGACTCTGCTGAGTCGGACCTCGCTGCTGACTACTCGATCCAACATGAAAACTCGAATACGGAGTAGCCTGCAATCCACTCGACTGAACTCCTAGCTGGTAGTAATCAGGCATCGCTCCCTGCCTAACTAACCTCAGCTCAATCTCCTTAGCTAACTCAATCACAGACTCCAGAGTAAGACCTGCTATAGGCATACCAGCAAAACCAGAACCCAAACCAGTAACATATGTAGTAACTGCGAAATACTGATCTCGCATCAGATCCTCAGCATATCTACCCAAACGAAGAAACTCTCGGGTATACTCCTCTACAGATCGATCTCCACGAGAAATACTGGTCAATCAAAGATGATAGCTCAAACGAAGAGGCTCTGGACAGAATCTCCTCATGAATCGCTCTTGAAACTGAGCCCATGTCATCGTCATCATATAAGGCTGGATCATCTGAATAAACCAATCTAAGGCTGGTCCCTCAACAGACAACTCAACGATCATGATCCAATGGTACTCGGTATGAGCAGTCCGAGTTCTAGTCTCAATCGCATGCAGAAAATCTAAAGGATCAGAAGTACCATCAAAAGCAATCCTGCCAACTCGGGCATAGAACAGAGCTGCCTCAGGGTCAGACATACCCTGCTGATAGGCAGGTTGAACAGGCTAAACAACAGGAGGAACAGGAACATCAAATTCAGGCTCAACAGGCTCCTCGTCCTGTAACTCTCTCTGCCTATGGTGACCTACCGCTCCTCGAGGTCTACCTCTGCCACGACCTCTACGTCTAACTGGCAGCTCAAGAGGTAAAACCTCATCCTGAAAAGACTCATCATCCTCGGCCTCAACGACCGGTGGAGCGACACGCGCTCGCCTCCTCATACTGAAAAGACAAACGGAAAGATTCAGACAAAATAGACAACGGAGGAATAACGCTGAAAACTACAGCAAGGAATACTTATCAAGACATACTCAAACCTAATACACTGCAGTAGTTCAACAGAAAACACAACTCAAAAACTAGGGCCACAACTCACACAACTAAGCCCTGACACAGAACTCCGCTCTGATACCAACTTTGTCATGACCCAAAACAGGGGCCATGACCGGCGCTAGGGAACGGGAATTCTTTCGAATCCGGAACCCGTAGCAAGCCTAAAAATAAAATAAATCATGCAATAATAACAATAGTCATATATTATGCAGCGGAAATAAAAATCATAATATCATAATATCATTCACATCAACTGGATTTAAATCAAATTTCATCTCATAGATATATAATCTTTAATACAAATCCAGTTTCAATATAATACATCTCTTTAAAAATAAAATACATGTAATCCAATACTTTAATTCACAACTACTTCAGTGTCTAGATAAAATAAATAAGACTCAAGTAGATAATTTACACAAAGAAGCCGGGGCGGAAGAAATCCGGCGTATCGACCTGCTACTGAGGTCTGAAGAAGTTGACTCTCCTGAAAAATAGTCAACGGAGGGGAGTCAGACCTCACTGAGTGAATTACTATAATATATATACATACACACTAAATGATAATGCATATAGTCAACAATATATATCTAATATGTATATATATACAGGCAAATTCACGCAGATGCGGTAAAAATCATTTTTATATATTTGTATTGAAAATCACAGTTTATGAAGGATCACATAGAACCCTAGAATATCGCAACCTCGGAAATAGTGTTAGACAACACTCTAGCCATACAGGCTCACTTATTCCAAATATATCCACTTATTCCATTTAGACAGTAGACTGGCCCCGAGACACTAAGTCAACCGAGCTCCAGTAGTCTGACTGCCAGTGTGATTGGCCCCGAGACACTTGGTCAACCGAGCTCCAGCAATCACACCTACAAACCACATCTCACACATATCAATAACCACATCAAATCAATATCCACAGGTAAGTTAGTATTATAGCCTAAATACTATAAGCGTACCGGTACGTACTCGGTCCTAGTGCTGCCTACTAGGTAGCATGTTCTATTGATATCCTTCATCATTAATAATATAAATCATTCATTCACAATAAATGATGCATGAATTTCAATAAAATATCAACATAAACCATATATATACCGAAAATATACCAAAAGGAAACCAGGTATATTTCTAGTATATATGTGTCAAATAAATTCAATCAAATTATAACTTAAGTTGGAAATATATTTAAAAACATTTTAAGTATATTTTATTTACAAAACATGCATATAATTTAATATATACCAAAAATAAACCAAAAATATACTTAAATACAAATCACTTTATTTATGTATTTTAATCAAAGTAAAACATATATTTTTAAATCATGCATCCTAAGCATATATATATATAGTATAGTAACTCACTAGTGCGCTCCACGAGACGGGTCCGACAGGCCTGGTCCACTAGCCCTCGATCTCGACGCAACTAACAAGAAATAAATAATCGACATCAGAATAACCCTAACAGAAATCCTAGAATTCGATCTAGAGTATTAAACACAGAATCAGAAATTAGGGTTCGACTGGATATCACGTTTTACGAGAATTCTATCGAAAATCCGGCAGAACCTCCCCTGTAAAACAGACATCTCTCTACTCAAAAGAGTAGAGCCGACCCTGCAAAGAAACACACTTCGAAAATAAACACCACATCATATTCAGAACCCCTCGGTCGGACTCCAGACTACAATCTACCGACCGGGGTCCACAAATACGGAATAATTCTGAAAATACCTAGAATATCCTTATAACATAGAAATACATTTTATAGGTAGAAATTACATAATTAACCTTTAAACACTATAAAAACCGATAAAAACTCATTTTATTAGAAAAATCGTATATTATATATATAATTGAAAATAATTCACGAAAAATAGTTTTAATTAGTTAAAAATACCAAATATTTTGTAGAAATCATTTTTATACCTTAAATAACTATTAAAACCAATTAAATTACATTTTTAGACAATTTAGGGTAAAATTACCAAAATACCCCTATATATATAAATATACTTAAATTACTTCAAAAATTCACCAAAAATCATACAATTATCCAAAATTAATTTTCTCAACATATTTATCAATAATATTAATAATTAAACCCAATTATCCAATTAAATTCAAATAAAAACACATTTAACCTAATTTTCCCAAAATTACATAAACTTCAATAATTAAAAATAAATACTTAGAAATTCATAAAAATTCCAAATAAATTCCTATAATTCATTTCAACACCTAATTTAACCATAAATACCAATTTCATAATTTAAATAATTAATTTCCAAAAATTAGAAAATAATATTAAAATATTCAAAAATACCCAAAAATCCAAAAAATCTCCAAAAATTCTAAAAAAATTCATACATGTATATTGAGCTACTAGGAACAACATTTGTGAAGGGAGTTTTCATGAATCAATCAATTCGAAGCTCAAAAAAATCAAAAACCCTAATAGGCCGAAATTGAAAATTCGAAACCTAAGCAATTCTAGACCATTTAAGCTCAAACCAAAGCTAGAATCACACTCACCGGAGCTCAAGGAGAAGAAAGAGACTGGCGGTGTCGAAAACGGTGGCCGGAATCGACGTGATCGACGGTGGATCGATTTTCGGCTTCTCCGGCCAAAATCGACTTCCAGACGTCGGAAACGGCTACCACAGGCGGCGAGGAAGGCTGGGGAAGGTGGTGGCACACCCACGGTGAAGAAACAGCATGGCAGCGACCGGAACGGCGATGGGAATCGGTCGGGAGGAAGAAGAAGGCTCGGGGGCAAAATGGTAATTTTCCAATCTTTGTAATTTTGACAAATTTTAATGTATATATGTATATATATATACTTTACACTATATAATAAAATAATATTAAATCACACACATTAAATATACACCACACACATAAAATTTAATATTTTAATAATTTATACTAAATAAAAATAATTAAATAACAATAAAACTAATAAATAATAAATAAAATATTAGGGTAATACTAAACCCTAATTAAATAAATACACACACACGTAGGCTTTATTTAGTATCTTAAAAATACGTATGAGTCCATGCAAGTCCGAAAATATATTTAAAATAATTAATATTAAAATATTTACGTGAAAATTTCCCCGAAAATGCAAGTCTCGGGAAAATTTTACGTAAAGTACTGTAGATAAAACATAGTATTAAAAATAGGTTTTAAATACATATTAACTCGTAAAAATATCATATAATATACAGAAATTATTGACACTGCATATCCCGGTACAGTGTAAAAATATTTAAAAAAAAACACGGGATATTATATATATATATATATATATATATATATATATATATATATATATATATATATATATAAGAAGGAAGAAAACTCATCCAACAACCTGAACCACCCAACACCACTACCCCCTCTCCGTCCATCACCATCACTACCGTTTTCCTCTCCCTCCGACTTGACTCAGCCCCCAGAGAAGCCATCACCGCCACCATCAACCTCCTCCTTCTCTTCTCTTCCTCCGGCTACTTCCTCTTCCTCACGGTTTAAAGCTTCCTCATTGCTGCCGGAGCTAGATCGGCGCCGCCGTTGCTCCCTTAGCCTTCCTCACTTGCTCAGGCGCCGGTTGATCTCAAGCCTCGCCTCTGCCATCCATTTCTGGCGTCGGAAAGTGAGGTTGAAGGTGAGTTGCACAGAGTTATTTTCTGGTTGTTTCTAAGTTATTTTCTAGTTGTCTGAGTTGATTTATGTGATAATCTTCAATTATTCTAAGTCAAATGATTAATTAAGTTAAGTTAGATGTTTAAATCAAATTTTTGTATGTTATTTTGATTTTTCTTGATTTTTACAAAATTTTATTTGATTTTTATTTGAGTTAATTAGTGATTAGGGTAAATTATTGTTAATTATTTGTAGTATACTGATTCTATTTAAGATTATAGAAAATTATTGTGTTAATTGTGAATTTTGTGAATTTTTGGGTATTTTATTAATATTTTATTAATTTCGAAAATTAATTGTTAAAAATTAGGAAATTTTGATCATTGGTATTAATATTAAATGTTAATAATTTTAGAACTTAATTTACAATTTTTGTGATTTTATACTATTTTTATAATTATTTTTATGTTTATGTCAAATGTGAATAATTAGGTTAAATTTATATTTTGGAATAAATTATTAGCTAATTTTGTGTTTTAATTATATTAAGAAATTTGATATTGAGAAAATAATTTTTAGGTATTTGTATAATTTTTAGGAATTTTTGAGTAATAATAGTATATTATGTAAATTTATGTATTATAGGGGTAAAAATGTAATTTTGTGTTAATTATAGTTAAATAATAAATTGTGGTTGGTTTTAATAATAATTAAAGAATGTAAAAGGATTTTTAGAAATTATTTACTATTTTTGACTAATTAACACTAATTTTTTAAAATTAATTTTAAATAATATATTAGGTATTATTTTGAGTATTATGTGTATTTTTCTAGTATATAGGTAAATATGTAATTTTATGCTAATTATAATAAAATATATATTTTAGTTAGTTTTATTTAATATTTAAGAGGTTTAAAAGATTTTTATAAATTAATTGGTATTTTTAATTAAGTAATGTTAATTTAGAGTATTGTTTCCAAATATTATATATATATATATATATATATGTTTGTGAAATTTTGTTTTTAAGCTTTAATGAGAGATGATTTTCTAAGTTATGGATATTTATATGTAATGTGTATTTCTGGAAAAATAAATGATTTAATTTTGTGATATTTTGGTTAAGTTGTGATCTCGGTCGGGGCTAAGTGTAGTTCTGAAAGCCCAACTCGAGTGTGAATGTCTGCGAATACTAGAAGTGTATTTTCTATGCATAAATGGCTCTACCTATGGTAGAGAGATGTCCGTTTTACAAAAGAGACTCTGCCGAAATTTCAGTAGATTTTCTCCTAAAACGTGACATTTTTCGTAAATTCATAGCGTTAATTAGAGTTTTTCCCTATCTATCGAGTCTTATCTGGTCTTCCTCAAGTCAGTCTAGAATTTCACTATTTCTATCGATTTTCAATTTTAATTCCATAGACGTGTTTTAAAATAAGTCTGTTATTTTCTTTTCTAGAAAATACCGAAGCAGAAGCTATTGGGTCGAGGCAGACACGCAGTCGTCAGCCTTCTCACTCGTCCTGTAAGTTAATAAATTGATCTATGCATGTTTTATTTAAAGATGCGTACGCTCATATTTTTAGTAATTATTATATGATTTATGTCACGACCCGAACCCGAGGGCATGTGACCGGCACTAGGGAATGGGTAGGCATAAAACCCCCAAAACCCGTAGTAAGCCTAAAGGAAAAGAAAAATAAAACCATTCATATTTTAGACTTTATTTTAAAATAGAACACATTATCAAACTGATTTTTCTCAAATTACACAATTGCAACTATTTAGTTAATAATGTGCTTCAACATCTCATATTATAAATCAAATTGAATCTTATACATAAGCGTATTTCGTACAAATAAACTACATAATTAAGTTTAAACCACACAAATCCTTAGTACATTTACTACTGCAACATCCTAGATTAATACACAGTACAGCTTACAATGACCTACATAAAATAGCTGGTGAAGAAGAAACCCGGCGTGGAGGTAGTCTGAGGTCGAAATTCCAAGCTCCTGAAAAAAATAAATTGACGGGAATCAGACCTCATTGAGTAAGTCAATAAAAGAGTTGTACGGTTTGAAAATCTTTTTGAAAACTATATATATTTATAGTGAAAATAATTATTAATATATAATTATAGCTTTTGAAAAATCTCGGTAGAACCCTAAATCCAAAATCTAAATGGCCAATCGGGCCCACTTATTCCAACTAGATTACCGGTCCCCTAGAGTAAGGGCATCAACCGAGGCACCAAGCCGTAGTCATTCACTTAATCCAAATATATGGCACTAGAGGTCACCAAGAGCTAAGGCATCAACCGAGGCACCTATCCCAGTCCATTATTGACTTTCCAATCACTGGCGGTCCCCGAGAGCAAAGGCTTCCACCGAGGCACCCGTCCCAGTTTAACATTCACCAATCATGTATATAACGGATCCATCTCTCAATCTCTACCATGTGCACATAGTCCTGGTGAAGCCCACCAGGTAGCCCGTTCTACCAAAATTTCTCAAATCGATTTTAAAGAAATAAAATGCATTTAAACTTTAAATAGTAGCATTAAATTAAATAAATCATATAATAATAACATAAAAATATGAGCGCACGCATCTTTAAATAAAATACACGCACAGATCATTTTATCGACTTACAGGATGAATGCAAAGGCTGACGACCACGCGTCTGCCTCGGTCTCACAGCTTCTGCTCCGATATGCTCTAAAAGAAAATTAATGAATCGACTTTTAAAACATGACTAAGGAATCGAAATCAAAAATCAACAAAATAATAAAATTCCAGACTGACTCGAGGAAAACCGGACGAGACTCGACATACAGGATTTAACCTAACTAACGGTAGGAATTTTACGAGTATCACGTTTTACGAGAAAATCTACCGAAATTTCGACAGAGTCTCCTCTGTAAAACAGACATCTCTCTACCAAAGGTAGAGCCAGACCTGCATAGAAAATGCACTTCCAATATACACAATCATTCACACTCGAGTCGGGCTCCCAAAACTTCAATTTGCCCCGACCGAGATCACAACTCAATAAAGTATCAAAATTAATAATATTTATTTCTCCATTTACACACATACTAAAATAAATAAAATTATATAAAACCTCAATTATTCAAAATTAAACAATTAAATTTGTATTCCATTACTAATAATATAATTATAATTATTATCCAAATGAAAACCTTTGTAATATATTATATGAATATATATATATATATATATATATATATATATATATATATATATTGGAAATTGGACATTTAAAATTTTACACTACTTAGGAAATTATATCAATTAATTTATAAAATTTATCTAAACCCTTTAAATACTAATAAAACTAATTAAAATATATATATTTATATTATCATATTTAGGGTAAAATTACATTTTTACCCCCCTAAAATACACAATTTACATAATGTGCTTTTAATACTAGATTAATTCCTTAAAATTCTTTAATCATGCCAAAAATTTATTTTCTTAAAATAAACCTCCCTAATATAATTAAAATATTTAATCAACCAAAATTTTCTCCCAAAAATATTATTTAACCAAAAATCAAGTTTGGCATAAACTCAAATATAATTATAAAAATAGTATAAAAATCTCAAAAATTATAATTTCAGTTCTAAAATTTATAATATTCACTAATAACCTCAATTATTAAAATTTCATAATTTTTTTAACCATCATTTTCGAAATTAGCCTAATTATTAAATTTTGACATAAAGTATAGAAATTCCTAAAAATTGTATAATATTCTAAAAAATTATCTTCCTTACCCTAAAATTTATATCAACTCATAATAACACCAAAATTCCAATTATTATTATTATTTGCTATTTTTATAATTAATTCCCAAAAATTCCTAAAATATTATTAAAATATTCAAAAATTCACCAAAAATCAAAATAAATTCCAAAAATTATAAAAAAATTCCTAGAGGTAGATTGAGCTACTAGGAATCACATTTGTAAAGGGGGTTTGCATGAATCAAGCTAGATCAAGTTAAAAAAATTTTGAAACCCTAGAGTTCACAAACTGAAAATCAACCAAAACTCAATCAATTCATGACCAAAGATTAAACAAAGCTTAGAATGAGCCTCACCGGTGCAAGGAGAGGAGATTGGCATCGGAATGGAGGAAAATGGTGGCCGGACAAAGCTTGGGTGAGTTTGGAGCAAACTCTCGGCTTCTCTCTTCCAGCGGCTTCCGACGGCTCTGTAGGTGACTGGAGGCGAGGGAGAAGGAAGAGGAAGCAGCAGACGGTGGCCGGAGGTGGGGGAGGCGCAGTGATGGTGGTGGTTGAGGGCGTCACGCGGATGGGGGAGAGGGAGGAGCTTCAGCTCTGTTTTTGTTTCCTTCAACTATACATACATATATATATATATATATATATATATATATATATATATATATACATACATATAATTAGATATACATATACATATATACACTTAACCTACTAATATACATACACATATAATATAATAATTAAACCCTACATCTATATTTATAAATATACATATATTTATAAATGACTTAATATAATTTAAAATAACACTAATAGCGATAATGAAAATAATAATAATAATCACAATAATAACAATCATAAAATAAATATAATATGATGGAAAAATAACTATTTATAGTATGATTTAATAAAATAAAATAAAATAAATAAATAAAATACCCCTATTTATTTAAGTAATATGTAGGGTATTACAATCTCCCCTCCTTATATGAATTCGTCCTCGAATTCAAGAAAAGAAAGAAAAGAGGAATTACAAGGCTAAGAAGGAAAAAGATACGGGAAGGAAACTCGCATTTTGGCTTCAGTTTCCCAGGTGCAATCCTCTGTAGAATGGTTACTCCATAATACCTTCACCATCAGTATCTCCTTAGTTCGCAGCTGTCGGATTTGGCGATCCACAATCGCCACCGGGTACTCCTCGTAAGTCAAATCGTCGCTAAGCTCTACGGCTTGAGGTTGCAACACGTGAGATGGATCAGGGACATATTTTCTCAACATAGACACATGAAATACAGGATGGATTCTCGATAGTTTTGGTGGTAACACCAACCTATACGCCACTTCACCCACTCTAGACCGAATCTCAAACGGTCCAACGTATCTGGGAGCTAGCTTACCCTTCTTGCCAAATCTCATAACTCCTTTCATTGGAGACACCTTCAGGAACACCATGTCCCCAACCATGAAGGACACATCCTTCCTCCTAGGGTCAGCATAGCTCTTATATCTGCTGAAGGCTATCTTCAATCGCTGGTGAATAATGGGAACTTTCTCTGAGGTGATCTGCACCAACTCTAGTCCCGTTAACTGCCTTTCACCAATCTCCCAACATAAAGGTGATCTACACTTCCTACCATATAGTGCCTCATACGGAGCCATCTCGATGCTAGCATGATAGCTATTATTATAAGCAAACTCAATCAGTGGCAAGTGTGAATCCCATTGTCCTTCAAAATCCATTACACACATCCTCAGCATATCTTCTAACGTCTGGATGGTCCTCTCGGACTGACCATCTGTCTGAGGGTGGAAGGCCGTACTAAAATCCAATGTGGTACCCAAGGCCTTGTGTAATTCTTGCCAAAAGACTGAGGTAAAGGTGGCTCCTATATCCGACACTATGCTCACAGGTACTCCATATAGACAAACAATCCTATTGACATAAAGTCTTGCCAGTCTATCAGTAGAGTACGTCTTCTTTATAGGCAGAAAGTGTGATGATTTAGTTAACCTGTCAACAATCACCCAAATAGCATCATAACCTCCAGTAGTCCGAGGTAGCCCAGTCACAAAATCCATGGCTATCATATCCCATTTCCATTCAGGAATTGGCATGGGTTGTAACAGTCCCGAGCGTCTCTGATGTTCAAGCTTTACTTGCTGGCAAGTCAAGCACCTGGATACAAACTCTGCAATGTCCTTCTTCATTCCATTCCATCAATATGTATCCTTCAGATTATGATACATCTTGGTAGAACCCGGATGAACACTATATGCAGAAAAATGTGCTTCTTCCATGATCTCCTTTCTCAAGTCATCAACATCTAGCACATAAATCCTAGTGCCCAACCGCAATACACCTTCTCTGTCAATCACAAAGTCCCGTAACTACCCTTGTTGCACTTCACACATGATTCTCTGCAACTGGGGATCTCTGCTCTGAGCTGCCTTAACCCGATCCAAGTATACTGATCATACACTGAATTGAGCTAAAAGGCACTTTCGGGTAACCTTCATCTGCAATCCCTGATCGATCAATCCATACAACTCCTTGATAATGGGCCTTCTCTCCATGCTAATATGGGCAAGGCTGCCTGCTGATTTTCTACTCAAGGCATCTGCAACAACATTCACCTTGCCTGGATGGTATTGGAGCAATCATAATCCTTAAGGAGTTCCATCCATCTCCTCTGCCTCAGATTCAAGTCCCTCTGCTGGAAAATATATTTCAATCTCTTGTGATATGTGTATATTTCACACGTCACTCCGTACAAGTAATGTCTCCATATTTTCAAAGCAAACACCACGGCTGCCATCTCTAAGTCGTGAGTAGGATAGTTCTGCTCGTGCTTCTTCAACTGCCTCGAAGCATAAGCAATCACTTGGCCATTTTGCATCAACACACAGCCCAATCCTACTCTGGAAGTATCACAATACACTGTATAACCTTCATTCCCAGAGGGTAAAGTTAGAATTGGTGCCGACGTCAATAAGTTCTTCAATAATTGAAAGTGCTCTTCACATTTGTCTGTCCATATAAACTTAACATTCTTCTGGGTCAACCTTGTCAAAGGTGCAGCAATTCTAGAGAAGTCCTTCAAAAATCTTCTGTAATAGCCTGCTAGACCCAAGAAACTCCGTACTTCCCTAACTGTAGTCAGCCTTGACCACTCTGTAATAGCCTCTATCTTCTTAGGGTCCACCTGTATGCCATCTCGAGAAACCACGTGGCCTAGAAATGCCACTTGATGCAACCAGAACTCACACTTTGAGAATTTGGCATATAATTTATGCTCCCTTAAAGTCTGAAGTACCCTTCTCAGATGCATCACATGCTCAGCCTCACTCTTGGAATAAACCAAGATATCATCAATGAAAACTATCACAAACCGATCCAAGTATGGCCTGAATACCCTATTCATCAAGTCCATAAAGGCTGCTGGAGCATTAGTCAACCCAAAGGACATTACTAAAAACTCATAATGGCCATATCTTGTTCGAAAGGTTGTCTTGGGCTCATCACCTCTTCTGATTCTCAACTGATGATACCCAGATCTCAGGTCTATTTTAGAAAAGCATGTAGTGCCTTGAAGTTGATCAAACAGATCATCGATCCTCGGAAGTGGGTACTTGTTCTTGATGGTGACCTTATTCAACTACCTGTAGTCGATACAAAGGCGAAGGCTACCGTCCTTCTTCTTCATGAACAATACTGGAGCACCCCAAGGCGATGTACTGGGTCTAATGAAACCCTTATCAAGCAACTCCTGCAACTGCTCTTTCAGCTCCTACAGTTCAGCTGGTGCCATTCTGTAAGGTGGCATAGAAATAGGATCCGTACCATGTATGACATCGATACAGAACTCTATCTCTCTGTCTGGTGGTAATCCTGGTAATTCTTCAGGAAAGACATCCAGAAATTCACACACCACTAGCACTTGCTCAATTGCCACATTCTCCTTCTCAACATCTCTTACCACTGCCAAGTATCCCTGACAACCCCTTCTAAGCATCTTCCGGGCTGTAATGGAAGAAATGAGATTATGAGGCATGGAGCTCTTTTCACTTTTAAAATAGAATTCTTCTTTATCTGGAATTCTGAACACCACTTCTTTCTCTTATAATTTACAAAGGCATAATACATCGATAACCAATCCATACCCAAAATGACATCGAATTCCAGCACGTTGAGCAATACTAAGTCCGCCAATAGTTCTCTACCATCAACTATCATCGGACATGAAGGAAAGAAGACATCTGTCTCCAACTCGACACTAAGAGGAGTCAAAACAGATAGAGGAAAGGATAACCTAAAAGGCTGCCACTCGATTCTCGAAGCGAACACAGGAGAAATGAAGGAATGTGAAGCACTGGGGTCAAACAACACTCTAGCATTGCATGCACAGACTGAGAGAATACCTGCTACCACTGCATTCGAAGTTTGAGCATCCTGTGGTGTCAAAGTGAACACTCGAGCCTGACCACGACCTGCCTACTGAGAAGTGGAAGGCTATGCAAAACCACGTCCGCTAGGTCTACCAACTGAACCTCGACCCTGCAGAATCATAGGCTGAGGCGGTCTCTGTTGTGGCTGTATGGGTGCTCGATATTGTTGAGGCATCGGATAGTAGGGCTGAGCCACTGAGGAAGACGAACCCTGAACGTACTATGGCTGGTATTCGGAGTGGGGACAAGCTCTGAAAAGATGTCCAACCTGCCCACATCTGAAGCAAGCGCCCGATAACATATGACATGGGCCCTGATGAAATCGTCCACAACTCGCACAAGCACTGGCTCCAGACCCAGAACTACTCTGCCTAAAACTCTGCCCACTACTGCTGCTACTAACTCCTGCATCGAATCTGTGACTCCTGCCGGTTCTCCTGTTTGAAGCATATCCATGTCCGCCAACTCGGTGAATCCTGGACCTCCTACCACTCAGCTGAGAACTACCCGCAGCCTGTTGACTCGAACTGCCAATGTGAAATGCTAGCTGCTGGTATCCGGGAGCTACACCGTATCCACTGCCCCCGACCATATAAGGATCTATCATAGTGCCCTGGCGGATATGTCGCCTCTCAATCAAACGGGCCTCCTCAATCACACTCTCTAGGGTGCGGTCCTCGGTACGCATACTAACAAAAGTGGGTCCTAATCCAGTAACATACAGCTCCACTGCTCTGTAAGGATCCCTCCTGATATCTTCTGCATGTCGGGATAGCCTATTAAACTCTCTGGTGTAATCCTCCACTTACCTATCGCCTTTAGTGATGTGGAGTAGCTGCCACCTGTAGGCATCTTTGGTGGCTGGAGGACAGAAAAATCTCAAAAAGCGGTCCTTAAATTCTAGCCAAGTCAGCTCGTGCATCGATGGCTGAATCGACTGCATAAACCAATCCTGAGTAGCCGCCTGAACCGACAACTCCACAATCATAATCCTCTGATAATCCGTATGTCCAGTCCTGGTGAGTGCCTTAATCGCATTAATGAAGTCTAAAGCATCACCCGTACCGTCGAAAGAAACTCTACCGATCCGAGAGTAAAGAAGTGCTGCTTCAGTGTCTGACATACCCTGGTTCCTCTGCTGAAGCATCTGCTGTACAAGGGGCATCGCCTGATTCAATGCTGCTAGACCCTGATTAATCCCTACCAGTCCAGCTGTAAAGGATGTGGGGTCAACAACTGGGGCTTCAGGCTCGACTGGCTGTTGATCAGGAATCTCAGCTGCAGCTACCCTGGCTCGACCTCTACCTCTACCTCTACCCCTACGACGTGGAGCAGGAAGGGGAGCCTCATCGTGCACAGACTGCTCATTAAACCTAAGGGTCGGATTAACTTCTGGGTCGGTACGCACACGCCTCATTCTGAAAGGAAGACAAGAAAAATTGAATTCAAAACGGGGTAAGAATATTTAAAACAACGCGGAATTAGATACAAGAACATCTCAAAGACAATTATCAACCCTAAAGCTACAGTAGTTACATAGAAAGACAGACATGGACAATTAATCGAACTTATGCTCTGATACCAACTTTGTCACGACCCGAACCCGAGGGCACGTGACCGGCACTAGGTAATGGGTAGGCATAAAGCCCCCGAAACCCGTAGTAAGCCTAAAGGAAAAGAAAAATAAAACCATTCATATTTTAGACTTTATTTTAAAATAGAACACATTATCAAACTGATTTTTCTCAAATTACACAATTGCAACTATTTAGTTAATAATGTGCTTTAACATCTCATATTATAAATCAAATTGAATCTTATACATAAGTGTATTTCATAAAAATAAACTACATAATTAAGTTTAAACCACACAAATCCTTAGTACATATACTACTGCAGCATCCTAGATTAATACATAGTACAGCTTACAATGACCTACATAAAATAGCCGGTGAAGAAGAAACCCGGCGTGGAGGTAGTCTGAGGTCAAAATTCTAAGCTCCTGAAAAAAATAAATTGAGGGGAATCAGACCTCACTGAGTAAGTCAATAAAAGAGCTGTACGGTCTGAAAATCTTTTTGAAAACTATATATATTTATAGTGAAAATAATTATTAATATATAATTATAGCTTTTGAAAAATCTCGATAGAACCCTAAACCCAAAATCTAAATGGCCAACCGGGCCCACTTATTCCAACTAGACTACCGGTCCCCGAGAGCAAGGGCATCAACCGAGGCACCAAGCCGTAGTCATTCACTTAATCCAAATATATGGCACTGGCGGTCACTGAGAGCTAAGGCATCAACCGAGGCACCCATCCCAGTCCATTATTGACTTTCCAATCACTGGCGGTCCCCGAGAGCAAAGGCTTCCACCGAGGCACCCGTCCCAGTTTAATATTCACCAATCATGTATATAACGGATCCATCTCTCAATCTCTACCATGTGCACATAGTCCTGGTGAAGCCCACCAGGTAGCCCGTTCTACCAAAATTTCTCAAATCGATTTTAAAGAAATAAAATGCATTTAAACTTTAAATAGTAGCATTAAATTAAATAAATCATATAATAATAACATAAAAATATGAGCGCACGCATCTTTAAATAAAATACACGCACAGATCATTTTATCGACTTACAGGATGAATGCGAAGGCTGACGACCACGCGTCTGCCTCGGTCTCACAGCTTCTGCTCCGATATGCTCTAAAAGAAAATTAATGAATCAACTTTTAAAACATGACTAAGGAATCGATATCAAAAATCAATAAAATAATAAAATTCCAGACTGACTCGAGGAAAACCGGACGAGACTCGACAGACAGGATTTAACCTAACTAACGGTAGGAATTTTACGAGTATCACGTTTTACGAGAAAATCTATCGAAATTTCGACAGAGTCTCCTCTGTAAAACAGACATCTCTCTACCAAAGGTAGAGCCAGACCTGCATAGAAAATGCACTTCCAATATACACAACCATTCACACTCGAGTCGGGCTCCCAAAACTTCAATTTGCCCCGACCGAGATCACAACTCACTAAAGTATCAAAATTAATAATATTTATTTCTCCATTTACACACATACTAAAATAAATAAAATTATATAAAACCTCAATTATTCAAAATTAAACAATTAAATTTGTATTCCATTACTAATAATATAATTATAATTATTATCCAAATGAAAACCTTTGTAATATATTATATGAATATATATATATATATATATATATATATATATATATATATATATATATATATATATATATATATATATATATTGGAAATTGGACATTTAAAATTTTACACTACTTAGGAAATTATATCAATTAATTTATAAAATTTATCTAAACCCTTTAAATACTAATAAAACTAATTAAAATATATATATTTATATTATCATATTTAGGGTAAAATTACATTTTTACCCCCCTAAAATACACAATTTACATAATGTGCTTTTAATACTAGATTAATTCCTTAAAATTCTTTAATCATGCCAAAAATCTATTTTCTTAAAATAAACCTCCCTAATATAATTAAAATATTTAATCAACCAAAATTTTCTCCCAAAAATATTATTTAACCAAAAATCAAGTTTGGCATAAACTCAAATATAATTATAAAAATAGTATAAAAATCTCAAAAATTATAATTTCAGTTCTAAAATTTATAATATTCACTAATAACCTCAATTATTAAAATTTCATAATTTTTTTAACCATCATTTTCGAAATTAGCCTAATTATTAAATTTTGACATAAAGTATAGAAATTCCTAAAAATTGTATAATATTCTAAAAAATTATCTTCCTTACCCTAAAATTTATATCAACTCATAATAACACCAAAATTACAATTATTATTATTATTTGCTATTTTTATAATTAATTCCCGAAAATTCCTAAAATATTATTAAAATATTCAAAAATTCACCAAAAATCAAAATAAATTCCAAAAATTATAAAAAAATTCCTAGAGGTAGATTGAGCTACTAGGAATCACATTTGTAAAGGGAGTTTGCATGAATCAAGCTAGATCAAGTTAAAAAAATTTTGAAACCCTAGAGTTCACAAACTGAAAATCAACCAAAACTCAATCAATTCATGACCAAAGCTTAGAATGAGCCTCACCGGTGCAAGGGGAGGAGATTGGCATCGGAATGGAGAAAAATGGTAGCCGGACGAAGCTTGGGTGAGTTTGGAGCAAACTCTCGGCTTCTCTCTTCCAGCGGCTCTGCAGGTGACCGGAGGCGAGGGAGAAGGAAGAGGAAGCAGTAGACGGTGGCCGGAGGTGCGGGAGGCGCAGTGATGGTGGTGGTCGAGGGCGTCGCGTGGATGGGGGAGAGGGAGGAGCTTGGGCTCTGTTTTTGTTTCCTTCAACTATATATATATATATATATATACATATATATATATATAATTAGATATACATATACATAGATATTATATACATATATACACTTAACCTACTAATATACATACACATAGAATATAATAATTAAACCCTACATCTATATTTATAAATATACATATATACATATATTTATAAATATATATATATATATATATATATATATATATACATATATTTATTTATATGCTCATGTATACACACCTATATATTTATTTGTTTATAGACATACATGTAGCTAATGACTTAATATAATTTAAAATAACACTAATAGCGATAATGAAAATAATAATAATAATCACAATAATAAAAATCATAAAATAAATATAATACGATGGAAAAATAACTATTTATAGTATGATTTGATAAAATAAAATAAATAAATAAATAAAATACCCCTATTTATTTAAGTAATATGTAGGGTATTACAATTTATTTAATTTACATGTTGTTATTTAAGTATTAAATGCATTTTATTTATTTAAACTTCATTTTGAGAAATTTTGGTAGAACGGGCTACCTTGTGGGTTTCACCAGCACCGTGTGCACATGGTAGAGATTGAGAGATGGATTCAATGTATGTATGACTTGTAGATATAAACTGGGATGGGTGCCTCGGTGGAAGCCTTTGCTCTCGGGGACCACCAGTGATTGGAAAGTTAATAATGGATTAGGATGGGTGCCTTGGTGGATGCCTTAGCTCTTAGGGACCGCCAATGCCATGTGTTTGGATTAAGTGGATGACTACGACTTGGTGCCTCGATTGATGCCTTTGCTCTTGGGGACCGACAGTCTAGTTGGATTAAGTGGGCCTAGTTGGCCATTTAGAATTTAGGTTTAGGGTTCTACCGAGATTTTTCAAAAGCTATATATATACGTTATAAATTGTTTTCACTATAACTATATGGTTTTCAAAAAGTTATCAAACCGTACAACTCTTTTTATTGACTTACTCGGTGAGGTCTGATTCCCCTCAATCTATTTTTTTCAGGAGCTTAGGAGTTCGACCTCAGACTGCCTCTATGCCATATTTCTTCATCATCGGCTATATTATGTAGGTTATTATGAGCTTTACTGTAGTAGTGACTCTAGCATACTGTAGTAGTATGTGTACTATGAGTTTGTATAACTTAAATATACTTATATATTGGAGTTTTAATGAATCATGTTTATGTATAATGTTTAAGATTGATTTATGATATTTGATTATGAAGAACATTTTATAATGTGCACGATCTTGTTTATTTTTAGAAAAGTTAGTTTGATAATGTGTTCTTATATAATATAAAGTTTTATTTTTGAAAGTTTTATTTTTCTTTTCTTTAAGGCTTACTATGGGTTTCAGGGGCCTTCTGTCTACCCATTCCCTAATGCCGGTCACGTGCCCTCAGATTCAGATCATGACAAAGTTGGTATCAGAGCATAAGTTCGATTAATTATCTATGTTTTTCTTTCTGTGTAACTACTGTAGTGATTAGGTTGATAAATTGTCTTTGTGATATTCTTATTTCTAATTTCACGTTGCATTAAATACTTTTATCTTGTTTTGAATTCATTTTCTTTTTCTTTTCAGAATGAGGCGTGTGCGAACAGACCCTGTTGTCGATCCGACTTTTGGACTTGATGAGCAGTCTATGCATGATGAGGCTCTTCCTCCTGCTCCATGTCATAGGGGCAGAGGTAAAGGTAGAGGTTGAGCTAAGGTAGCTACAACTAAGATTTCCAATCAACAACCAATTGGGACTGAAGCTCAAGCCGTAGACCCCATAGCTTTTACAGCTAGATTAGCAGGAATTAATCAGGGTCTGGCAGCTTTAAATCAGGCGATGCCCCTTGTGCAGCAGATGTTACAGCAGAGGAATTAGGAGATGTCAAATACTAATGCAGCACTCCTCTACTCCCGGATTAGTAGAGTTTCCTTTGATGGTACTGGGGACACTTTAGACTTCATTAATGCAATTGAGGCACGTACCAGGATAGGACACACGGACTACCAGCGGATAATGATTGTAGAGTTGTCAGTCTAAGCAGCAGCTCAAGACTGGTTCATACAGTCGATTCAGCCATCCATGCATGAGTTGACTTGGCTAGAGTTTAAGGATCGGTCAGTGGGGATAGGTCAGTGGAGGGACTATACTAGGGAGTTTAACAGGCTATCCCAACATGTAGAGGACATTAATAGAGATCCCTATAGAGCAGTAGAGTTGTATGTCACTAGTTTAGGGCCAGTTTTTATGGGTATGCATACTTAGGACCGTACCCTGGAGAGTGTTATAGAGGAGGCCTATCTGACTGAGAGGCGACACATCCGTCAGGGCACCATCTTAGATCCTTATATGGTTGGTGGTAATGGCTATGATCTAGCTCCCGGGTACCAACAGCCAGCATTTCATATTGGTAGTACGAGTCAACAAGTTGCAGGTAGTTCACAGCATGGTGGTAGAAGGTCCAGGACTCACCGAGTTGGTCGACATGGTTATGCCACAAACAAGAGAAGTGGTAGAGGTCACATATTTAGTATTGGAGTCAGCAACAGTAGTAGTGGGCAGAGCTTCAGACAAAGTAGTTTTAGGTCTGAAGCCAGTGCATGTGGTGATTTATGGTCGATTCCATCAGGGCCTATGTCATTTGTTGTCAGGCGCTTACTTCAGATGTGGATAAGTGGATCATCTTGCTAGAGCTTATCTTTACTCCGAATATTAGCCACAGTATGCTCAAGGTTCATCTTCATCAGTGGCCCAGCCTTCCTATTCGATGCTACAGCAGTACAGAGCACCAGTACAGCCACAGTAGAGACCGCCATAACTTATGGGCCAGTAGGGCTGAGGTTCAATTGGTAGGCCTAGTGGTCGTGGGTTTGTGCAGCCTTCGACATCTCAGTAGGCAAGTTGTGGTCAAGCATGAGTTTTCACTTTGACACCGCAGGATGCTTAAACTTCTAACATAGTAGTAGCAGGTATTCTCTCAGTCTATGCACATAATGCTAGAGTATTGTTTAACCTCGGCGCTTCACATTCATTCATTCCTCCTATGTTTGCTTCGAGAATCAAGTGGTAACCTTCCATGTTGTCCTTTCCTTTATCCTTTCATTTATCTATATCGACTCCTCTCAGTGGTGAGTTGAAGACAGATATCTTCTTTCCTTCATATCCGATGTGAGTCGATGGTAGAGAATTATTGGCAGACTTGGTGTTGCTTGATGTGTTGGAATTTGACATCATTTTGGGTATGGATTGGTTAGTGAGGTATTATGCTTCGATGATTTATCGAGAGAAAGAAGTGGTGTTCAGAATTTCGAATAAAGAAGAGTTCTGTTTTAAAGGTGAAAAGAGCTTCATGCCTTGTAATCTCATTTCTGCCATTACAGCTCGAAAGATTCTTTTAAAGGGTTGTCAAGGTTACTTGGCAGTAGTAAGAGATGTTGAAATAAAGAATGAGGCAATCAAACAGGTGCCAGTGGTGTGTGAATTTTTGGATGTCTTTCCTGAAGAATTACCAAGATTACCACCAGACAGAGAGATAGAGTTCTGTATCAATGTCATACCTAGTACAGATCCTATTTCTATGCCACCTTACATAATGGCACCAGCTGAATTACAGGAGCTAAAGGAGCAGTTACAGGAGTTGCTTGATAAGGGTTTTATAAGACCTAATACATCGCCTTGGGGTGCTCTGGTGTTGTTTGTAAAGAAGAAGGATGGTAGCCTTCGATTCTCTATTGATTACAGGTAGTTGAACAAGGTCACTGTCAAGAACAAGTATCCACTTCCAAGGATCTATGACTTATTCGATTAGCTTCAAGGTGCTACATGCTTCTCTAAAATAGACTTGAGATTTGGGTATCACCAGTTGAGAATCAGAAGTGGTGATGAGCCCAAGATAGCATTCAAATGAGATATGGCCATTATGAGTTTCTAGTAATGTCCTTTAGGTTGACTAATGCTCCAGCAGCCTTTATAGACTTGATGAATCGAGTGTTTAGGCCATACTTGGACTGGTTTATAATAGTCTTCATTAATGACATCTTGGTTTATTCTAAGAGTGAAGCTGAGCATGTTATGCATCTGAGAAGGGTGCTTCAGACTTCAGGGAGCATAGGTTGATGCCAAGATTTTGAAGTACGAGTTCTGGTTGAATCAAGTTGCATTTTTAGGCCACGTGGTTTCTAAGGATGGCATACAAGTGGACCCTAAGAAGATAGAAGCTATCACAGAGTGACTAAGGCCAACTACAGTTAGAGAAGTTTGGAGTTTCCTGGGTCTAGCAAGCTACTACAGGAGTTTGTGAAGGACTTCTCCAAAATTACCACACCTTTGATAAAGCTGACCTAGAAGAATGCTAAGTTTGTGTGGACAGATAGATATGAAGAGCACTTCCAGTTATTGAAGGATTTGTTGACATCAGCTCCAATTCTAACTTTGAATTTTGGAAATGAAGGGTATACGGTGTATTGTGATGCTTCCAGAGTAGGACTGGGCTGTGTATTGATGCAAAATGGCCAAGTAATTGCTTATGCTTCGAGGCAGTTGAAGAAGCACGAGCAAAACTATCCTACTCACGACTTGGAGATGGCAATTGTTGTGTTTGCTTTGAAGATATGGAGGCATTACTTGTATGGGGTTACATGTGAGATATACACCGATCATAAGAGCTTGAAGCATATCTTTCAGCAAAGGGACTTGAACTTGAGGCAAAGAAGATGGATGGAACTTCTCAAGGACTATGATTGTTCCATTTTATACCATCCAGGTAAGGTGAATGTTATTGCTGATGCCTTGAGTAGGAAGTCAACAGGCAGTCTTGCCCATATCAGCATAGAAAGAAGGCCCATTATCAAGGAGTTACACAGATTGATTGATCAAGGGTTGCAATTGAAAGCTACTAGGAAGTGCCTTTTAGCTCAATTCAATGTATGATCAGTATACTTTAATCGAGTTAAGGCAGCTCATAATAGAGACCCGCAGTTACAGAGGATTATGTATGAAGTGCAACAAGGGCAGTCAAGAGACTTTGTGGTTGACAGAGAAGGTGTATTACAGTTGGGCACTAGGATTTGTGTGTCAAATGTTGACGACTTGAGGAAGGAAATTATGGAAGAGGCACATTTTTCTACTTATAGTATTCATCCAAGTTCTACCAAGATGTATCATAACTTGAAAGATACATATTGGTGGAATGGAATGAAGAAGGATATTGTAGAGTTTGTGTATAGATACCTAACTTGTCAGCAAGTGAAGCTTGAACATCAGAAACCCTCAGGATTGTTACAACCTATGCCAATTCCCAAATGGAAATGGGACATGATAGCTATGGACTTTATGACTGGACTACCTCGAACTACATGAGCTTATAATGCTATATGGGTGATTGTTGACAGGCTAACCAAGTCAGCACACTTTCTACTGATAAAGAAGACGTACTCTACTGATAGACTAGCGATACTTTTTATCAACAAGATTGTTTGTCTACATGGAGTACCAATGAGTATAGTGTCGGACAGAGGAGCCACATTCACCTCAATCTTTTGGCAAGAATTACACAAGGCCTTGGGCACCGAATTGGATTTAAGTACAGCCTTCCATCCTCATATAGATGGTCAGTCATAAAGGACCATCCAGACGTTAGAAGATATGCTGAGGATGTGTGTGATGGATTTTGGAGGACAGTGGGATTCGCACTTGCCATTGATTGAGCTTGCTTATAATAATAGATATCATGCTAGCATTGAGATGGCTCTGTATGAGGCACTGTACTGTAGAAAGTGCATATTACCATTATGTTGGGAGATTGGTGAAAGACGGTTAACAAGTTCAGAGTTTGTGCAGGTGACTTCAGAGAAAGTCCCCATCATACAGCAGAGATTAAAGATAGCCTTCAACAGACAGAAAAACTATGCTGAACCTAAAAGGAAGGATGTATCCTTTATGGTTGGAGACATGGTGTTCCTGAAGGTGTCTCCAATGAAAGGAGTCATGAGATTTGGCAAAAAGGGTAAGCTAGCTCCTAGATACATTGGATCATTTGAGATTCGGTCTAGAGTGGGTGAAGTAGCGTATAGGTTGGTGTTGCCACCAGAACTATTGAGAATCCATCCTGTATTCCATGTGTCTATATTGAGGAAATATATTCCTGATCCATCTCACATTCTGCAACCTCAAGCCGTAGAGCTTAGCAATGATCTGACCTACGAGGAGTATCTAGTGGTGATTGTAAATCGCCAAATTTGACAGTTATGGACTAAGGAGATAACGAGGGTGAAGGTGCTATGGAGTAACCATTCTGCTGAGGATTGCACTTGGGAAACTGAAGCTGAGATGCGAGTTTTTTTCCCGTATCTCTTTCCCTCTTAAGCCTTGTAATTTATTTTTTTCTTAAATTCGGGGGCAAATTCTTATAAGGAGGGAAGACTATAATACCTTAAATTTTTATTTAAAGTAATTTTTGACTTTGTTAGTAATAAATAATTTTAAATTATATTATACAATTGTTACTTATCTAGTTATTTAATTGATATATATTTATGTTAACATTATTTTAACATTATTTTAAGGTTTTATATAAGTATTATATTTGGGTATATATATGTGTGTGTGTGTGCATGTGTGTGAATATACGTATATAGTACGTAAATTTGGGATTTTATATGTTTAAATACATATATATGTGTATGTGTACATATATATATATTATATTATATGATTATAATATAAAGTAAGATTATTATTATTATTATTATTATTATTATTATTATTATTATTATTATTATTATTATTATTATTATTATTATTATTATTATTATTATTATTATTATTATTATTATTATTATTATTATTATTATTATTATATGTGTGTGTGTGTATGTAAAAGAAGGAAGAAAACTCACCTAACAACCCGAACCACCCAACACCACTGCCCCCTCTCTGTCCGTCACCATCACTGTCGTTTTCCTCTCCCTCCGGCGTGACTCAGCCCCTAGAGAAGCCATCACTGCCGCCAGCAACCTCCTCCTTCTCTTCTCTTCCTCCGGTTGCTTCCTCTTCCTCACGGTTTAAAGCTTCCTCATTGTTACTAGAGCTAGATCGGCATCATTTTTGCTCCCTCAGCCTTCCTCACCTCCTCAGGCGTCGGTTGACGCCAAGCCTCACTTCTACCATCCATTTTCGGCATCAGAAAGTGAGGTTGAAGGTGAGTTGTGTAAAGTTGTTTTCTGGTTGTTTCTGAGTTGTTTTCTAGTTGTCTGAGTTGATTTATTTGTTAAACATCAATTATTCTAAGTCAAATGATTAATTAAGTTAAGTTAGATGTTTAAATCTAATTTTTGTATGATATTTTGATTTTTCTTGATTTTTACAGAATTTTATTTGACTTTTATTTTATTTTATTTTATTTTTCTTTGAGTTAATTAGTGATTAGGGTAAATTATTGTTAATTATTTATAGCATATTGATTTTATTTAAGATTATAGAAAATTATTGTGTTAATTGTGAATTTTGTGAATTTTAGGGTATTTTATTAATATTTTATTAATTTCAAAAATTAATTGTAAAAAATAAGGAAATTTTGATAATTGGTATTAATATTAAATGTTATTAATTTTAGAACTTAATTTATGGTTTTTGTAATTTTATACTATTTTGATAATTATTTTTAAGTTTATGTCAAATGTGAATAATTAAGTTAAATTTATATTTGGAAGAAATTATTAGTTAATTTTGTGTTTTAATTATATTAAGAAATTTGATATTGAGAAAATAATTTTTAGGTAGTTGTATAATTTTTAGGGAATTTTTGAGTAATAATAGTATATTATGTAAATTTATGTATTATAGGGGTAAAAATATAATTTTATGTTAATTATAGTTAAATAATAAATTGTGGTTGGTTTTAATAATAATTAAGGAATTTAAAAGGATTTTTACAAATTATTTACTATTTTTTACTAATTAACACTAATTTTCGAAAATTAATTTTAAATAATATATTATGTATTATTTTGAGTATTATGTGTATTTTTCTAGTATATGGGTAAATATGTAATTTTATGCTAATTATAATTAAATATATATTTTAGTTAGTTTTATTTAATATTTAAGAGGTTTAAAAGATTTTTATAAATTAATTGGTATTTTTAATTAAGTAATGTTAATTTAGAGTATTGTTTCCAAATATTACATATATATGTTTGTGAAATTTTGTTTTTAAGCTTTAATGAGAGATGATTTTCTAAGTTATGGATATTTATATGTAATGTGTATTTCTGGGAAAATAAATTATTTAATTTTGTGATGTTTTGGTTGAATTGTGATCTCGGTCGGGGCTAAGTGTAGTTCTGAAAACCCGACTCGAGTGTGAATATCTGCCAATACTAGAAGTGTATTTTCTATGCAGGAATGGCTTTACCTATGGTAGAGAGATGTCCGTTTTATAGATGAGACTCTGCCAAAATTTCAGTAGATTTTCTTATAAAATGTTACATTTTCCATAAATTCCTAGCGTTAATTAGAGTTGTTCCCTATCTATCGAGTCTTATCTGGTCTTCCTTGAGACAGTCTAGAATTTTTCTATTTCTGGCGATTTTTTATTTTAAGTCCATAGACATGTTTTAAAATAGGTTTGTTATTTTCTTTTCTAGAGAATACCGAAGCAGAAGCTGTTGCATAGAGGCAGACGCACGGTCATCAGCCTTCTCGCTCGTCCTGTAAGTTAATAAATTGATCTGTGTGTGTTTTTTTTAAAGATGTGTGCGCTCATATTTTTGTATTTATTATATGATTTATTTAATTTACATGCTGCTATTTAAGAATTAAATGCATTTTATTTATTTAAACTTCATTTTGAGAAATTTTAGTAGAACGGGCTACCTTATGGGTTTCACCAAGACCGTGTGCACATGGTAGAGATTGAGAGATGGATCCGATATATATATGACTTGTGGATATAAATTGGGACAGGTGACTCAGTGGAAGCCTTTGCTCTCGGGGATCGCCAGTGATTGGAAAGTTAATAATGGACTAGGATGGGTGCCTCGATAGATGCCTTAGCTGTCACGACCCGAACCTGAGGGCACGTGACCGGCACTAGGGAATGGGTAGGCATAAGGCCCCCAAAACCCGTAGTAAGCCTAAAAGAAAAGATAAACAACTCCTTACAATTTAAAACTTTATTTTAAAACGGAACACATTATCAAACTGATTTTTCTCAAAATACACAAATTCAACTGCTTAAATAAAATGTGCTTTAATGTCTCATATTATAAATCGAATTTAAATCTTATACATAAGCATGGTTTACACAAATAAATTACACGATTATATTTAAACCATACAAATCCTTAGTACATATACTACCGCAGCAACCTAGATTAATACACAGTACAGCTTACAATGACCTACATAAAATAGCCGGTGAAGAAGAAACCCGACGTGGAGGTAGTCTGAGGTCGAACTCCCAAGCTCCTGAAAAAAAATAAATTAAGGGGAATCAGACCTCATTGAGTAAGTCAATAAAAAGAGTTGTACGGTTTGAAAACCTTTTTGAAAACTATTTATTTATAGTGAAGATAATTTATAATGTATAGGTATAGCTTTTGAAAAATATCGGTAGAACCCTAAACCCAAAAATCTACATGGCCAACTGGGCCCACTTATTCCAACTAGACTACCGGTCCCCGAGAGCAAAGGCATCAATCGAGGCACCAAGCCGTATTCATTCACTTAATCCAAACATATGGCACTGGCGGTCCCCAAGAGCAAAGGCATCGACCGAGGCATCCATCCCAGTCCATTATTAAACTTACAATCATTGGCGGTCCCCGAGAGCATACGCTTCCACCGAGGCACCCGTCCCAGTTTAACATTCACCAATCATATATATATTTCGGATCCACCTCTCAATCTCTACCATGTGCACATAGTCCTAGTGAAGCCCACCAGGTAGCCCGTTCTACCAAAATTTTCTCAAAATCAATTTTAAATAAATAAAATACGTTTAAATCTTAAATAACAGCATTAAATTAAATAAATCATATAATCAATATGATAAAAATACAAGTGCATGTATTCTTTAAATAAACAGATGCACAGATCGTTCTATTGACTTACAGGATGAATGTGAAGACTGACGACCACGCATCTGCCTCGGTCTCTCAGTTTCTGCTCCGAAATGCTCTAACAGAAAATAACAATCGACTTTTAAAATATGACTATGGAATCGAAATCAACAGCCAACAAAATAATGAAATTCCAAGCTGACTCGAGGAAAACCAGACAAGACTCAATAGACAGGATATGACCTAACTAACAGTAGAAATTTTACGAATATCACGTTTTACGAGAAAATCTATCGAAATTTCGACAGAGTCTTCCCTGTAAAACGGACATCTCTCTACCAAAGGTAGAGCCATACCTGCATAGAAAATGCACTTCTAATAATTATAGACACCCACACTCGAGTCGGGCTCCCAAAACTACATTTTTGCCCCGACCGAGATCACAACTCAATCAAATATCGAGAATTAATAATATTTATTTCTCAAACACGTATTTCACATACACATATACTAAGAATAGACAAAAATATATAAAATCTCAATTATTCAAAATTAACAACTAATTTGTATTCCTTCGTCAAAATATAATTATACCCTAATTTAAAATCCATTAAAATGTATTATATATATACACAATATTTGGGATTTAATATTCAAAATTTACACTACTTAGGTAAAAATACCAATTAATTTATAAAAATTGTCTAAACCCCTTAAATATTAATAAAACTAATTAAAATATATATATTTAACTATATTTAGCGTAAAATTACATTTTTACCCCTAAACATATAATTTACAATTTAGTATTATTAGTACTAAAAAAAATCCTTAAAATTATTTAATCATCTAAAACTTATTTTCTCAATGTTAAATTCTTAATATAATTAAAACATATAAATGACTTCTAATTTCTTCTAAAATATAATTTAACCTAATATTAATTTTTTTTGACATAATCTATAAAAATTCCTAAAATTTGAATAATATTTTTAAAAAATTATTTTCTTTACTCTAAAATTAATATCAACTCATAAGAACACCAAAAATACCAAAAATTATTATTATTTATTATTTTTATAATTAATTTACGAAAATTCCTAAAATAATATTAAAATATTCAAAAATTCACCAAAAATCAAAATAAATTCCAAAAATTATACAAAAATTCATAGAGGTAGATTGAGCTACTAGGAATCACATTTGTAAAGGGAGTTTTCATGAATAAAGCTAGATCGAGCTAAAAAAAATTCCAAAACCCTAGAGCTCAAAACTAACAATCAACCAAAACTCAACCAATTCATGACCAAAGCTTAAACTAAGCTTGGAATGGGTCTCACCGATGCAAGAGGAGGGAATTGACACCGGAATGGAGTGAAATGGTGGCCGGATGGAGCTTAGCCGATTCTAGGAGCAACTCTCGGCTTCCCCCTGCTTCAAGGATTCCGGCAACTCTACAGGCGACCGGAGGTGAGGGATAAGGAGAAGAAGGTAGCAGGTGGTGGTCGGAGATGGGGGAGGCATAGTAACGGTGGTGATCGGGGATGTCGTGCGGTGAGAGGGGGTTGAAGGAGATGGGGCTTCGGTTTTTCTTCTATTCACACATATATATATATATATATATATATATATATATATATATATATATATATATATATATATATATATATATATATATATATATATATTATAAACTACTAATATATGTATATATTAATATATTGTTATACATATATGTGTGTCTAGGTAAGTATTAGTGTATATATATATATATATACCTACACTACATGCACTTATATATATACAATCATTTTAATGTACACATCAAAATAATATTTAACCTAATATATATATATATATATATATATATATATATATATATATATATATATATATATATATATATACATATATACATGTTTATAGTAGCACATAATTTACCATAAAATTTAATATAGTTTAAAATAGCAATAATAATAATGATAATAATAGACAAATGGAAATTTCTAGACATTAAGTAGAAAAAAAATACTCACACAAATTAATAACCCTAAATAATATTAACATACATATAATATAATGCATAAGTAATTATTAATAATACTATCTAAAAATCCATTTATTTAAATAAATATATAGGGTATTACATTAGCTCTTGGGGACCGCTAGTGCCATGTGTTTGGATTAAGTGGATGAATACGGCTTGGTGCCTCGGTTGATGCCTTTGCTCTCGGGGACCGGCAGTCTAGCTTGATTAAGTAAGCCTAGTTGGCCATTTTAGAATTTGGGTTTAGGATTCTACCGAGATTTTCAAAAGTTATATATATACATTATAAATTATTTTCACTAAAACTATATGATTTTCAAAAAGTTTTCAAACCGTACAGCTCTTTTTATTGACTTACTCAGTGAGGTCTGATTCCCCTCAATCTATTTTTTTCAGGAGCTTGGGAGTTCGACCTCAGACCACCTCTATGTCGAATTTCTTCATCACTGGCTATATTATGTAGGTTATTATGAGTTGTACTGTAGTAGTGACTCTAGCATACTGCAGTAGTGTGTGTACTATGAGTTTGTATAACTTAAATATACTTATATATTGGAGTTTTAATGAATCACGTTTATGTATAATGTTTAAGATTGATTTATGATATTTGATGATGAAGAACATTTTATAATGCGCACGATCTTATTTATTTTTAGAAAAGTCAGTTTGATAATGTGTTCTTGTATAATATAAAGTTTTAAATTTGAAATTTTTATTTTTCTTTTCTTTAAGGTTTACTATGGGTTTCGGGGGCCTTATGCCTATCTATTTCTTAATGTCGGTCACGTGCCCTCGAATTCGGGTCGTGACAAATTTTTCAAAAATTATAAAAAAATTAAAAGTCTATATCAAAATTAAATAATTGTATTTTGACTCTATTAGGCAGAACAAAAGAAAAACTTCATAAAAAGAAAATAGTTATTCTTATTGTGCATCTCATTTAAAATATTATAATATAAGCTTCTAATTTATTAATTAAAATATACAACTGAGCATTTGATGGACTCAACAATAAGGATAGTGAGGTAAGTCCAACTAATTGACTCCTTTTATTCTCTTTAAGTAATTTTTCCTTCTAATTTAGTAATTAAAATATATAACCGAGCATTTGATGGACTCCATAATATGGATAGGGATAGTGAGGCAAATACAACTAATTGACTCCTTTTATTCTCTTTAAATAATTTTTCCTCAAAAGTTTTCTTAATTTTCATTTTTCCTTACCAAATAAATCCTTGATACTTATAATAAAACTATTTATGAGACCTTACTTAAAAGTTTAAATTTTCTCCATTAAAAAAAAAAGTTTAAATTTTCTTTTAATTGAATAGTTATCTTTTTCTATCATACAGAATCTTTATGATTAAAAAATTTAGAATTTTTTTTGGCAATTCTATCTAATTATAGTTGAATTTTTTGACACAAAGCAAAATAAATGTGTTTTTGGTTGAGGTGCTTTATAACCCTATATTAGTTTTCTTATGCTTTACCTCACGAGCACCTATACTTTTTTTTAATGTGGAAAAGATAAATTTTTCATTTGTTAAAAATTTAAAATATTAATTAATAAATAACATAAATAAATGTACAATAAAAATTATTAAAAATAAAATCTTACTTAAATTGTAAAATTTTTCATTGATAAAGAGTTATTTAGATTTATAACTCAGTGATGTATTCGACAATTCATATTCTCCATTTAATGACATTTATTAGTTATAAATCTATCATTTGATTTTTAAATGAGTCAAACAAAATTTTCACAATGAAAAATATAAAATTCGTAGAAGATAATCATCAAAATTTTATGAAGAATATTAAGAATTTCAACAGAAAATTCAAAAATTTAAACAGAAAATAAATTAATTAAAAAATTTAGATTTATTAATTTTTTAAAAAAGTATATAAAGTAGAAAACAGGAAAATCACTATCAATTTAAAAGATAATCAATGATGGCCAAAATAAAAATATTTAATGAAAAAAAAACCACAAGCTATAATTTTTCTATTGTGTTATTGAGTGTTCGTCTAAATTTCTTTGTGATTTTTGAGCTGAATTTAGCACCTTCATTGAAAGTTCTTTTCAAGTTTAGCCCTGAATTTAATGATAAAATTACAGGCTACACCAACTTTAACCTAATTATTTTTAAATAATTAGGTTAAAGTTATGCATTTTCATATTTCTATAACATGATTTTTTTTTTTTTCAATTGTCATTTTCTACGTTTTCTCCTTGTTTTCTGTCTCTCTTTCTTTTCTCTTTCTCCCTATTTTTTTCATCTATTCTCTCAAATATAAAATTAGTCTCATTAACTATAGATTAATTAAAATCTTTTGTAGGCCTGAGCAAGCACATAAACTTTCTAGTTAACTTTATTCTTATATCATATAAATCTTTGCTTTTTCATCTTTTTTTTTTTTATTATTGAAAACTACATCTTACAATGTAATAGATAATATTAATTGTCATTACTTTTTGCTAGTTAATATTTGGATTATTCTTGAATTCTCTTCTTTTTTTTTCTTGTTCCAATTTTATTTCTATTGTATTTTTTTCTGGTTCTTTGATAAAGTGTATTAGCTTGTCAATATATTTCTATTTCTATTTGATTGACTTGAAAAAATCTAAAACGCTATTTGTTATTATTAAATTTAGTTGTTTCGGTTGTTTTAGTTATTTTGGTTGTTATATTTCTATTTCCATTGGATTGGTTTGAAAAAAAATTTATAAGTTATTTGTTGTTTTCTTTAATTATTTTAATTGTTTGGATTGCTTCAATAGTTTTGATTATTTCCTAATACGTTAAAACAACCACTGTATTTTTAACCTAAATACTTTCAAATACCATATTTTTGGAAGAAAAAAAACTGTATTTTTAATTTTTTTCATTTATTATTATTATCTTTTTAAATCCCTAATTTAAATCATCCATTTCCATAGGCTTCTTTTTTTTTTTGAACATTAATCCATTTCCATAGATCAATCTTCAAAAGTGCATTAATTTTTTGTGGGCTTCACCTAGCCCATTAATCATCACCCAAGCCCTTAAGTCTAGTTTCTTCTTATTTCTTTTTAATTTTTTTGAAAAAGCATTAATAATAATTTTTAAAGAATATTAAATTTTACATGCTTATATGGGAAGAATTGTTACCGACACCTCATGGTACGGAAGAAAATTGCTCTTAAATATTATCACTAAATTAAGTGCTCATTTGCTACCTTATAGAGTTTAATAATGTTGAAGATCATTAGATCATCAAATCTTGATAATTCTTTTTTTTTATGTATATAATTAGAAATATATAATATAGAAATGTAAATTCCAATACTTGTGATGACAAAGGAGACTTTATATTTAGTGGAATCTGAATTTCAATGTCCCATCTTCTTTAAAACAATAAAAAAATCTATTAGTGGCTATTTGGGGAGTTTAGAGAGAATAAAAAATAAATAAATAATATTAGTTAACTTACAGATAAAAAAAAAATTAAATAATCTTTTATATTTAAAAAACTTTTGAAAGTAAGAAAATAACAACAATAAAATAATAATATTTTTAATATAGATGAAGAGATAAATTTTATGAAATTTTTTCATAAATAGCTAAAAAAATCAAAAATAATATCAAAAGTCATATTGATCAAAAGTATTTTTAAAAATAGTTTTAAGTAATTTTTTTTTTTCAAATCTAGACTATAATTCTTCTAGAAGCTTTTTCAAAAACAAAATCAGATATGGCTGATATAATTTGACTAACCACATTACTAATTTGATTCTTTTATTTTTTTTAATCAAACATTTTTTTCTACTTTGTTTTTTTTTTCTCAACATATTTTTGCTAAACTTTTTTTTACTATTTGTAAGATACTGTTTTTTATCAAAAAATTTTCTGAATATTTTTTTAATGCTCAACATTTTTTCTATTTTTAAAGTACTCTTAACATTTTTTAAGGTACTGTCACATTCTTTTTTTTCCTCAATATTTTTTTCTCTTTAAAACTTTTTTAAGGTACTATCTTCTTTTTTTCTTAATATTTTTTTTTTTTTGTGTATTTATAACATCCACAAAAGCTTATTTTTCTCAACATCATTACTACTTAGTGCTATTTTTATTATATTCTTCCACATCAATAACCCGAAATATCATATATATATATATATATACACACACACACATACTTTTTTTTATAGAGTACTCTTTGATAAAGTGTATTAGTTTGTTAATTGTGCATACTGATCAATAAAATATATTGTAACACATCTTTAATACAATAAATGAAAATAAATTTCATTTATGGAGTAAATATGTGTAGGCCATGGGATTTAGCGCTTGTCCAAGTGTTTGACGACTACGATACTGTGTGGGCTCGAGGCCCACCAGAAAATACAAAATAGGTCTTAAAGCGTAATCAGATATGGATTGCCACTCAAATGAGAGCCAGGACACACTTATATGACAACTGGATTCCACGGAGGTTCCTATAAGCTATCATCAGATAACGGGTTTGAAAATTGGATTAGGCTTTCAGAATGCCCACCCAACCATGTGATTGGCCTCCGTTTGTGTTTTGTATTCTATTATCTTTAATTATTCAATTCTTTCTTTATTAACATGTGAATTATGATTTCCTTCAAACAATTGTCACATTTTATATTTAAGTTCAGGTTTGCACATTAATTTAGTTTCGAGCATTTGATCCCAACATTTATTAAAATAGTAACTTACAAAATACATTTAAATCAAATGGGGAAGGAATTAAGGATTACAACATTTTATGCAAATAAAAGTGTAATAAATGGAAATAAACCGAAAATAAACCAAAAGTAAACAAGTATTAAACTACACATAAATGTAAATAAAAGGCCAAGAGGGTCATGAGCTAAGATTGGATGATCAAGATCACTCCAATTCCTTGTGATAAACAAAATATTAGCTCCCAAAACTTGTACACTCCTACAAAAGAGAACCCACAAGGTTAATTTATAGGCCAAATAAATACCATTAAGGACGACAAACACCTAAATGAAAATTAAGCAAAATAATAAATTGATCATGCAAAGAAAACCAAAAGTACAAAATCATAGGAATTGATGAGAACTCGTACTAAATATGATTTATAAGAAATATTAAGACAAAGTCGTGCAGGGCCCTATCATAGTGGCGATCACCTCATGGTAGTGGGGCGTTGCTTAATCAGTAAGCACGGGTGACTCTTAAAAAAGCAACAAACTTCTATCTTAAGTAAACCACAACTAATACAAGTAAACTAAACTTATAACTACCCTGATACTTTAGTGGATCATGTTAAGAACATAGCAACAAGTAAGCAACAAAATTAAGAAATAAGCAAATAAGTAAGTAAATGAAGATTTATATAAATCCAAAAACTCTAAAGAAAACTTTATAATAAGTAAAGATTATTACTAAATGAAAAATCTTCTTTTCTAAAATAGTTGGCCCTTAGAGGTTGTTTATGATATGGCCTCCACTTAAATGCAAGAAAAATCCCCCCTTCTTCCTTGAAAATGGATGTTTTAACTTGTTTTTCCTCTTTCCTCCTTAAGAACTTTTTTTCCTTCTTTTTCCAGAGCTCCTCCCCCTCTTTTTTGCCTGTAGTTGGTTTTTTACTCAGACGTGCCAATGTAGACAACGAGGTTTAGTGGGAATTTAAAATTTTAGCAACTACGACACTATTTGAGCTCAAGGCTCTAGAGAACACACTACTATATCATAAAGGCATAGTGTGAAGATAAGGAGTCGCCACACAAGGTAATAATTACGACAAATCAAAGGTGGTGATAACTCGATTCTTAAAAAAAACAGTTAACACCATAACTAGGAAATTCTAAATACGAAATACTAACTTATTTTAATCTTGTGTTCATTTAGAATTACCTTATTAATTACTAAATTATTCTCTATTTACATGTAGTTTCATATAAACTCTAATTTAGGATACATCTAATTTCAAAGGCAACTAGTCATGAAACATGTAATATCCCGTGTTTTTAAAATATTTTTACACTGTACCGGGATATGCAGTGTTAATAATTTCTGTATTTTACATGATATTTTTACGAGTTAATATGTATTTAAAACCTAGTTTAATTATTGTGTATTATTTTCAGTGCTTTACGTAAAATTTTCCCGGGACTTGCATTTTCGGGGAAATTTTCACCTAAACAATGTATTATTAATTATTTTAAATGTATTTACGGACTTGCATGAACTCATACGTATTTTTAAATTATTAAATAAAGCCTGTGTGTGTATAATTATTTAATTAGGGTTTATTATTACCCTAATATTTTATTAAGTATTTATTTGTTTTATTGTTATTTAATTAATTTCATTTAGTATAAATTATTAAAATATTAAATTTTATGTGTGTGGTGTATATTTGATGTGTGTAATTTAATATTATTTTAATATATAGTATAAAGTAATATATATATACATATATTTGTCAAAAATCAAAAAGTTCAGAAAATTACCATTTTGCCCCCGATCATCCCTTTCTTCCCCGATTCTTCCCTTCTCCGTTTTCGGTCGCTGCCGTGACGTTTCTTCACCGTGGGTGTGCCGTCCGGTGTGCCACCGTCTTCCCCCGACCAATTTCGCCGCCTGAGGAGGCTGTTTCAGGCGTCTGGAGATCGATTTTGGCCGGAGAAGCCGAAAATCGATCCACCGTCGATCACGCCGACCGGCCACCGTTTTCGACACCCGCCGGTCTCTTTCTTCTCCTTGAGCTCCGATGAGTGTGATTCTAGCTTTGGTTTGAGCTGAATTGGTCTAGATTTTCTTAGGTTTTGATTTTTCAATTTCGGCCTATTAGGGTTTTTTATTTTTTTGAGCTTCGAATTGATTGATTCATGAAACTCCCTTCACAAATGTTGATCCTAGTAGCTTAATCTACATGTATGAATTTTTGTAGAATTTTTGGAGATTTTTTGGATTTTTGGGTATTTTTGAATATTTTAATATTATTTTCTAATTTTCGGAAATTAATTATTTAAATTATGAAATTGGAGTTTATGGTTAAATTAGGTGTTGAAATGAATTATAGGAATTTATTTGGAATTTTTATGAATTTCTAAGTATTTATTTTGAATTAATTGAGTTTATGTGATTTTGAGAAATTAGGGTTTAAATGTGTTTTTATTTGAATTTAATTGGTTAATTGAGTTTAATTATTGATATTATTGATAAATATGTTGAGAAAATTAATTTTGGATAATTGTATGATTTTTGGTGAATTTTTGAAGTAATTTAAGTATATTTATATATATAGGGGTATTTTGGTAATTTTACCCTAAATTGTCTAAAAATGTAATTTAATTGGTTTTAATATTTATTTAAGGTATAAAAATGATTTCTACAAAATATTTGGTATTTTTAACTAATTAAAACTATTTTTCGTGAATTATTTTCAATTATATATATAATATACGGTTTTTCTAATAAAATGAGTTTTAATCGGTTTTTACAGTATTTTAAGGTTAATTATGTAATTTCCACCTATAAAATGTAATTTTGTGATTTAAGGATATTTTTGGTATATCTGGAATATGTTCTGTGTTTGTGGACCCCGTCGGTAGACTGTAGTCTGGAGTCCGACCGAGGGGTTGTGAATGAGATGTGGTGTTTATTTTCGAAGTGTATTTCTTTGCAGGGTCGGCTCTACTCTTTTGAGTAGAGAGATGTCCGTTTTACAGGGGAGGTTCTGCCGGATTTTCGGTAGAATTCTCGTAAAACGTGATGTCCAGTCGAACCCTAATTCTGTTTCCGTATTTAAATACTCTAGATCGAATTCTAGGATTTATGTTAGGTTTATTCTGATGTTGGTTACTTATTTCTTGTTTAGTTGCGCCGAGACCGAGGGCTAGTGGACCAGGCCCGTCGGACCAGTCTCGTGGAGCGCATTAGGTGAGTTACTGTACTATGTATACATGCTTAGGATGCATGATTTAGAAATATATGTTTTACTTTGATTAAAATGCATAAATAATGTGATTTGTATTTAAGTATATTTTTGATTTATTTTTGGTATATATTAAATTATATACATGTTTTATTAATAAAATATATTTAAAATGTTTTTAAATATATTTTTAGTTTAATTTATGATTTGATTGAGTTCATTTGACGTATATATACTCGAAATATACCTGGTTTACTTTTGGTATATTTCTGGTATATATATATGTGGTTTATGTTGTTATTTTATTGAAATTCATGCATCATTTATTTTTATGAATGGATGTTTTATATTATTAATGAAGGATATCAATAGAACGTGCTACCTAGTGGGCAGCACTAGGACCGAGTACGTACCGGTACGCCTATAGTCTTTAGGCTATAATACTAACTTATTTGTGGATATTCATTGATTATGATCATTGATATGTGAGATGTGGTTTGTGGGTGTGATTGCTGGAGCTCGGTTGACCAAGTGTCCTCGAGGCCACTCACACTGACAGTCAGACTGCTGGAGCTCGGTTGACTTAGTGTCTCGGGGCCAGTCTACTGTCTAAATGGATTAAGTGGATATCTTTGGAATAAGTGAGCCTGTATGGCCAGAGTGTTGTTTAACACTATTTCCGAGGTTGCGATATTCTAGGGTTCTATGTGATCCTTCATAAAAGATGATTTTCAGATAAAATATATAAAAATGATTTTTATTGCATCTGTGTGCAATTGCCTATATATATGCATATTATATATATACTGTTGATTGTATGCATTATCACTTAGTGTGTATGTATATGTATTATAGTAATTCACTCAGTGAGGTCTGACTCCCCTCCGTTGACTATTTTTCAGGAGAGTCAACATCCTCAGACCTCAGTAGCAGGTCGATACGCCGGATTTCTTCCGCCCCGGCTTCTTTATGTAAACTGTCTACTTGAGTCTTATTTATTTTATCTAGACACTGAAGTAGTTGTGAATTAAAGTATTGGATTTCATGTACTTTATTTTAAAAAAATGTATTATGTTGAAACTGGATTTGTATTAAAGATTATATATTTATGAGATGGGATTTTGATTAAATCCAGTGGATGAGAATAATATTATGATATTATGATTTTTATTTTCCGCTGCATATTATACTGTTACTGTTATTATGGCATGATTTATTTTATTTTTAGGCTTACTACGGGTTCCAGATTCGAAAGAATTCTCGTTCCCTAGCGCCGGTCATGGCCTCTGTTTTGGGTCGTGACAAAGTTGGTATCAGAGCGGAGTTCTGTGTCAGGGCTTAGTTATGTGAGTTGTGGCCCTAGTTTTTGAGTTGTGTTTTCTTTTGGTAACTACTGCAGTGTATTAGGTTCGAGTATGTCTTGATAAGTATTCCTTGCTGTAGTTTTCAGCGTTATTCCTCCGTTGTCTATTTTGTCTGAATCTTTCCGTTTGTCTTTTCAGTATGAGGTGGCGAGCGCGTGTCGCTCCACCGGTCGTTGAGGCCGAGGATGATGAGTCTTTTCAGGATGAGGTTTTACCTCCTGAGCAGCCAGTTAGGCGTAGAGGTCGTGGCAGAGGTAGACCTCGAGGAGCGGCAGGTCGCCGTAGGCAAAGAGAGTTACAGGACGAGGAGCCTGTTGAGCCTGAATTTGATGCTCCTGTTCCTCCAGTTGTTCAGCCTGTTCAGCCTGCCCTATCAGCAGGGTATGTCTGACCCTGAGGCAGCTTTGTTCTATGCCCCGAGTTGGCAGGATTGCTTTTGATGGTACTTCCGATCCGTTAGATTTTCTGCATGCGATTGAGACTAGGACTCGGACTGCTCATACCGAGTACCAGCGGATTATGATTGTTAAGTTGTCTGTTGAGGGACCAGCCTTAGATTGGTTTATTCAGATGATCCAGCCCTTTATGATGACGATGACATGGGCTCAGTTTCGAGAGCGATTCATGAGGAGATTTTGTCCAGAGCCTCTTCGTTTGAGTTATCGTCTCCGTTTGACCAGTATTTCTCGTGGAGATCGATCAGTAGAAGAGTATACCCGAGAGTTTCTTCGTCTGGGTAGATATGCTGAGGATTTGATGCGAGATCAGTATTTCACGATTATTACGTATGTTACTGGTTTGGGTTCAGCTTTTGCTGGTATGCCTACAGCAGGTCTTACTCTCGAGTCTGTGATTGAGTTGGCTAAGGAGATTGAGCTGAGACTAGTTAGGTAGGGAGCGATGCCTGATTACTACCAGTTGGGAGTTCAGTCGAGTGGATTGCAGGCTACTCCATATTCGAGTTTTCATGTTGGTTCGAGTAGTCAGCAGCGAGGTTCGACTCAGCAGAGTCAGAGACAGCAGTAGCGAGTGCATCGGAGCAGTAGACATGGCCGTGGAGGTCAGCGTAGATCGTTTAGATTCGGATCAGGTGCTTCGAGCAACAGCAGTGGTCGTAGTTCTGGATCAGCGGCCAGTGTTTGTCAGACTTGTGGTAGAGTCCATCAGGGACCGTGTTATCTGACACCGCTGACATGCTTCAGATGCGGGCAGACAGGACATTTTGCCAGATCGTGTCCTTATTCTGGTTATCAGCAGCAGTAGATTCCGTGATTCCCACAGCAGTCGATTGCTAGTGCTACACCTGTGCCATTTCAGTTACCACCAGCCCAGCATCAGAGTTCCACTCAGTTTGTTCCACAGCAGAGTCATGGTAGAGGTACTAGAGGAGGTGCCAGAGGTATTGGCCAGGCTTCTACCAGTCAGCAGGGAGGTCGAGGTCAGGCCAGAGTCTTCCATCTGACTCAGCAGGATGCTCAAGCATCTAATGCAGTCGTGGCAGGTATTGTTTCTGTTTGTTACCTGGATGCTTGGGTTTTGTTTGATCCGGATGCCACGCATTCGTTTATTTCTCTTGTTTTTGCTTCTAAATCTTGTTGGCAAGCTTCGAGGATGGCTTTTCCTTTGTCTGTTGCCCACTCCTCTGAGCGATTCTTTGGACGCCGATATTGTTCTTTCTGGTTGTCCAGTTCTCGTGGGAGATAGAGAATTACCCGCTGATTTGATTTTATTGGATGTGATGGAGTTTGATGTTATTTTGGGAATGGATTGGTTGTCTCAGCACTTTACCGTGGTAGATTGCAGGAATAAGGAGGTGACTTTTAGAATTCCTGGTGAAGAAGATTTTAAGTTTGTGGGTGATAGGAGTTCAGCACCTCAGAATCTTATTTCTGTTATTACGGTTAGGAAGTTGTTGAAGAAAGGTTGTCAGGGGTTTTTGGCATTGGTCAGGGATACGTCAGTGGAGAAGTTATCACTCACAGATGTTCCTGTTGCTTGTGAGTTTCCTGATGTTTTTCTCGAGGAGTTGCCAAGTTTACCACCTCATAGAGAGATTGAATTCTGTATAGATGTGGTACCAGGTACTACTCCTATATCTATGCCACCCTATCGTATGGCTCCTGCAGAGTTGAGAGAGTTGAAGGAGCAGTTGCAAGAGTTGTTGGATAAAGGTTTTATTAGACCTAGTGTTTCCCCTTGGGGTGCACCAGTCTTGTTTGTGAAGAAGAAGGATGGTACCCTGAGACTGTGCATTGACTATAGAGAGCTGAATAAGGTGACAGTGAAGAACAAGTATCCTCTCCCGAGGATAGATGATTTGTTTGATCAGCTCCAGGGTGCCCAATTCTTTTCCAAGGTTGACTTGAGGTCGGGTTATAATCAGCTGCGGATTAGTGAAGCTGATATTCCTAAGACAGCGTTTCGCACTCGTTATGGTCATTATAAGTTTCTGGTGATGTCTTTTGGTTTGACTAATGCACCAGCAGCTTTTATAGATCTGATGAACAGAGTATTCAGACCGTATGTGGATCAGTTTGTAGTAGTCTTCATTGATGATATACTAGTATATTCAAGGAGTATGGAAGAGCATGTATATCACTTGAGGATTGTACTACAGACACTGAGAGATCATCAGCTTTATGCTAAATTCTCGAAGTGTGATTTCTGGATGGAGAGTGTTTCTTTTCTTGGACACGTAGTGTCTAAAGAAGGTATTCAGGTTGATCCACAGAAGGTTGAGGCAGTATCTGAATGGCCTAGACCTACTTCTGTTACAGAGATTCGAAGTTTTTTGGGTTTAGCCGGGTATTATAGGCGGTTTGTGCAGGATTTTTCCAGGATAGCAGCCCCTATGACTCGCTTGACTCAGAAGAATGTTAGATTCGAGTGGTCAGAAGCTTGTGAGAATAGTTTTCAGTTGTTGAAAGAGAAGTTGACCACAGCGCCAGTATTAGCTTTGCCTAATAGTGTGGATAAGTTCACAGTTTACTGTGATGCTTCTAGAATTGGTCTTGGTTGTGTGTTGATGCAGAATGGAAGGGTGATAGCCTATGCTTTAAGGCAGTTGAAGAAGCATGAGCAGAACTATCCTACACATGACCTTAAGATGGCTGCAGTGATCTTTACTTTGAAGATTTGGAGACATTATTTATACGGGGTGACTTGTGAGATATTTACTGATCACAAGAGCCTTAAGTACATTTTCCAGCAGAGAGATTTGAATTTGAGGCAGAGACGATGGTTGGAATTGTTGAAGGATTATGATTGTGAGATTCTTTACCATCCAGGTAAAGCTAATGTGGTAGCAGATGCCTTGAGTAGAAAGTCCTCAGGTAGTCTTGCTCACATCGGTGTTGAGAGGAGACCATTGATCCAGGAGTTGCATTTGTTGGTGGATCAAGGTCTGATGATGAAGATTAGTAGATCAGGTGGACTGTTAGCTCAGTTTAAAGTACAATCTGTACTGAGGGATAGGATTAAAGCAGCTCAGAGCCGAGATCCTATTCTGGAAGAACTTGCAGAGAATGTCAGAGCAGGGAAGTTCACTGATTTCACACTCGATGATGATGGTGTATTGTGGATCAGTGGTAGATTGTGTGTTCCTGATGTGGATGATTTGAGAGAAGATATTTTAGAGGAAGCACATTCTACAGCTTACAGCGTTCATCCAGGTGTCACTAAGATGTACCACAGTATCAGAGATCTATACTGGTGGGACGGATTGAAGAAGGATGTCGCCGATTATGTTGCTAAGTGTTTGACGTGTCAGCAAGTGAAAGCCGAACATCAGAAGCCTTCTGGGAAGCTTCAGCCTCTTCCTATTCCCGAGTGGCAAGTGGGAAAGGATAGCTATGGATTTTGTGGTAGGTTTACCTCGTTCGAAGGATGGATACGATTCCATCTGGGTGATCGTAGACAGGTTGATGAAGTCTGCACATTTCTTGCCTGTGAAAGCCACATATTTTGTTGCTAGATTGGCGAAGTTGTATGTGAAGCATATCGTATGCCTTCATGGAGTACCTGTGTCCATTGTGTCAGATAGAGGTTCGGTGTTTACTTCTCGTTTTTGGCAGAAGTTGCAGGAAGCGATGGGCACTAGGTTGGATTTCAGTACTGCTTTTCATCCTCAGACAGATGGCCAGTTTGAGAGGATGATCCAGACACTGGAAGATATGTTGAGGATGTGTGTCTTGGATTTGGGAGGTAGCTGGGATGATCATTTGTCGCTTGTTGAGTTTGCATATAATAACAGCTACCATAGCAGTATTGGCATGGCACCATACGAGGCGTTATATGGAAGGAAGTGTAGATCCCCGTTGAGTTGGGATGAGATTGGTGAGAGAGCTTTGACTGGACCAGAGATGGTTCAGGATGCTGCAGAGAAAGTCGTCGTGATCAAGCGAAGATTAGAGACTGCAGTTAGCAGACAGAAGAGTTATGCGGATCCTAGGCGCAGAGATGTGGAGTTTCAGGTTGGAGATTTCGTTTTTCTGAAAGTATCTCCGATGAAGGGTGTGATGAGATTTGGCAAGAAGGGTAAGTTAGCACCGAGATATATTGGACCATTTGAGATTCTAGAGAGAGTTGGCACTGTTGCATATCGGTTGGATTTGCCTCCGAGTATGTCACAAGTGCATCCAGTATTTCATATCTCGATGTTGAGGAAGTATATCTCAGATCCTTCACACGTGTTGCAACCTGACAGTGTAGAAGTGAGTGAAGATTTGATGTTTGTGGAAGAACCTGTGGCGATCGTTGATTATCAAGTTCGACAGTTGCGATCGAAGCAAATTCCGATGGTCAAGGTTCTATGGCGTAGCGACAGAGTTGAAGAGCATACGTGGGAGACTGAAGCTGAGATGCGAGCTTCTTACCCGTATCTCTTCCCTTCTTGATCTTGTTTTCTGGAATTCGGGGACGAATTCTTGTAAGGGGGGGAGACTGTAATATCCCGTGTTTTTAAAATATTTTTACACTGTACCGGGATATGCAGTGTTAATAATTTCTGTATTTTACATGATATTTTTACGAGTTAATATGTATTTAAAATCTATTTTAATTATTGTGTATTATTTTCAGTGCTTTACGTAAAATTTTCCCAGGACTTGCATTTTCGGGGAAATTTTCACCTAAACAATGTATTATTAATTATTTTAAATGTATTTATGGACTTGCATGAACTCATACGTATTTTTAAATTATTAAATAAAGCCTGTGTGTGTATAATTATTTAATTAGGGTTTATTATTACCCTAATATTTTATTAAGTATTTATTTGTTTTATTGTTATTTAATTAATTTCATTTAGTATAAATTATTAAAATATTTAAATTTTATGTGTGTGGTGTATATTTGATGTGTGTAATTTAATATTATTTTAATATATAGTATAAAGTATATATATATACATATATTTGTCAAAAATCAAAAAGTTTGGAAAATTACCATTTTGCCCCCGATCATCCCCTTTCTTCCCCGATTCTTCCCTTCTCCATTTCCGGTCGCTGCCGTGCCGTTTCTTCACCGTGGGTGTGCCGTCCGGTGTGCCACCGTCTTCCCCAACCAATTTCGCCGCCTGAGGAGGCCGTTTCCGGCGTCTGGAGATCGATTTTGGCCGAGAAGCCGAAAATCGATCCACCGTCGATCACGCCGACCGGCCACCGTTTTCGACACCCGCCGATCTCTTTCTTCTCCTTGAGCTCCGATGAGTGTGATTCTAGCTTTGGTTTGAGCTGAATTGGTCTAGTTTTGCTTAGGTTTTGATTTTTCAATTTCGGCCTATTAGGGTTTTTTATTTTTTTGAGCTTCGAATTGATTGATTCATGGAAACTCCCTTCACAAATGTTGATCCTAGTAGCTTAATCTACATGTATGAATTTTTGTAGAATTTTTGGAGATTGTTTGGATTTTTGGGTATTTTTGAATATTTTAATATTATT